>OU565295.1:6044385-7258135 GCA_913789915.3 Sphecodes monilicornis | reverse complement strand
TCTCTGCTATTACAATGGCGGACGGTTGTAAAGTACATACATATGGTTGAACATGCTGTAGAATTCTTGCAGGGACCGTGTGTGTCGCGCGTTTACAGAAATATCATCTATACCGTTTGTAGAATTCAGCTGGCGGCCGAGTTGAATTCGTTGTACGCCCACTACTCTACGCGTATCCGACTTAAATGTATGCAGGCTCTGCGTCACACATTTGCATCAACCTGCGTTCTCCAAATAGTTGGTAATGGCTGTGAAATCGTGAAATGCAATTGAATTGTTTGGCTGCTCTGCGACCTATTGTTCTTCTTATAATCGCACACGTTCATGGTATATGTACAATGCTGGAATAATGTACTATTTTTACTTGAAATTTCATTTTACACTTCACAATACTAATCTAAAATATTGGTTCATAGACAATAGAACATGTGTAAGAATAAGTATTTTTCTTTATGTACAAACAATGTATAACATACAAATATGTATAAAATATTGTAAGAAAATGTACCGTGTTGCTAATGACCTTTGATGTTGAAGCAACATTAAATAAATAAATAATAATAATAATATCTAGAAATTATAGTAATTCACAATTTATAGAACTATGGCAATGGTAAATGAATAACAATGCTAGAATAAAATTCTATTTTTTTCCTTTCTCAAAAAATGCATTTGACAAAAAATGCATGTTTAGGAATAAACGTTTTACGTCATGTACAAACGATATATACCATATCTTAACATAACAGTGAATCATATTTTAAATAACTACGACAATATCAAATATATAACGATGCTGAAATAGAATTGTATTTCTACTTGAAATTTAGTTTCTCACTTTACAATATTAATGTAACATATTGGTGCACGGAATAGACATTTTACATGTTTAGGAGTCAGTTTTTCTCTTCATATACAAACAATTCATAAAACATCAGAAAATAGTAATAATTAATATTTTAAATAATAGTATAAAAAGTTGGATAGCATGAGGATGTTTATTGTACAATGTGTGTGTCCGTATTACATGTATAATTCATTTTACTCTTTTCGTTCTACACTTGAATATCATCAATTGTGTTTTTATCCATAATCTCATATTTTAAACAAATATATCAAATTTCAATAAAACCATATGGAAACGAAATTTAGTGTTAACAAGGTTACGAGGATTAATAGAAATGTATACTGGTGTCATTGTAGTTCAGCTGACATAAATATCTTTAAAAAATGTTTAAATTAATTTCGACGTCGTCGCACGGAAAGCAGAAGAAATAGAAATAAAATATTACTGTACGAACCATGAACAATCCCATTCGGAATGATTAAAGTTAGTATTTACAATAGTTTTGGACGGTTGAAATTGCTTTTGATAAATCGTGTTTTCGATATTATAATATATAAAAAGACGTTATAACAATACGTT
Organism: Sphecodes monilicornis; assembly: GCA_913789915.3. NCBI lineage: Eukaryota > Metazoa > Arthropoda > Insecta > Hymenoptera > Halictidae > Sphecodes > Sphecodes monilicornis. Next base: position 7,256,709 of record OU565295.1, on the reverse strand, counting down.
GGATTTTATTGCATCGAGGAACATATATGCTCAGTATTTATAGCCAGGAGTAATTTATTCGAGGAACGGATTACGCGTTTGTATTTAAACAAAAAAGAGGATTGAACGTTTTACGATACGTCCATGCAAGGGAACAATCGAAAGAGATTAGTGCGCAGCGTTCGGGCATTTTCTCTATTAAAATTTATGCGCTTATTCGCTTCATGCACCGGTCACGACGTTCAATGTATCAAGCGGTTACGTACTACACGATCGGTTGGGACACTTTTAATCGCATCGTTTGTTTTACAATGTGCCTGTACCTCGGTGGATTCTTCTCTTTTACGTCGCACGTGCATTATGGACGCATCACTGCGGGTCTTGTCTCCGTAATGTTTTTCCAAATAAAACGATTTGTGCGGCTGTTTCGTTTACCGTTATGACTTTGCTTCTTTTGCATCGTTACTTTTACTTTATATGTTTTATTACTCCTTCGTGAATTATATATCAAAACATTTAGGTTATTATTATTATTTCTTGTTTTAATTTTTCAAAGCCTGGCATGAGATGTTTATTTTATAAGTTCACATCTCCTATTAATCGTTGTAATAAAAAAACATATATGTGAAAGCAACATTGTTTTTCATTTTCATAATTAATATAAATGAATGATTCCTAGACATTTCACAAAAATAAAATTTTGTTTGAATTTGTAAAATTTGTGAGTGTATGATAATTTGACTATATTCGTTATAATTATACTGTGGATTTGAAGTGAGAAGATGAAATGCAAAACTATAAACACATTTAAAGAATTTAAAAATACTATTGTATCATTTTTAACTCACTGAAATCATAATGAAATAAAAAGAAATAAATGTCGATGTAGCTTCTGTAACTTAGAATTTAGCCAAACAATGTTTATTCTGCATATACAGTAACCCCGCGATCTAAGTCCAACGGTACATTGCGATTTATGTCCCTTGGCCTACTCCTTCCACTGCGGCGCATCCCCGGGAGGGCCGTGAAGCTCGAGCTGCCTCAGTCGTCGAGCAGTGTAAAAATGTCGCGTAATCTGATCCTGGGTCGGACATATCGGTGTGAATCACTACTGTTCCAATTACAAATCTTCTTTATATTTTATTATTTTTTCATGAAACTTTCACCAACATATTCGTGGCATTTTGATGATATTTAGTTTAGTTTTTTTATTGGCATTACATTGTACGTACACGCGGGCCTTTGAACCGTGCCGGCGGCCACGACTCTTGTCGTCTCTTTCTTTCCTATACGCTGTCCTTCTTTACGTCCAAAACTTTCATTGTTTATTGCACAAGTAAATATCATCGGAATTATATCATATTTGGTATCATTTTCATAAAAAAAGATGCCACGAATATATTGGTAAAATTTCATTAAAAATAAGTAAAAAAAAAAGAAATTTTATTGTTGCACTAGTATTGTCTCACCGATACGCTATTTTTTGTTGCGCCTTCGGACGCGCGGACCGTGTTTGCATGCTGTCCTTTTCTACGTTTGGCGCGGTCGACGCGGTCACAAAAGAATAGTGTCCCTACACGATTTAAGTCCCGGCGGAGAACCGAAAAAGGACTTAGATCGCGGGGTTACTGTAATTCCGTAGTCTAAATTGATTTGCATGCTTGATGGTACAAAAACTGTATTAATTGTGAAGCTCAAGCATTTTACACGATACCTTAGGCCCATACATTTACAATTAGACTAAAGCTTATGCAAATATATATTTAATAAATGACTTTAAGGAATAAACATTCAAAGAAATTTTCTTTTCTTTACCATTGTTTGAGTAAATTATGAAATGTAAGGTGCTAAACCTTGCATTTTTGAATTGTCCAAGATTTTCATAACTTTAATTTCACAAAGTTCATTTAAGATAACAAAAAATGGTAGTTTGGCGTTAACGAAGACTAACAAAGTACTCTGACCGTTTCTTGAACTCCACTCTCTCCGGGGTCTGCAAAATTGTCTGAACTTGAAATTAATCCGCGTCCGTATGAAATTAAATGACAATTACAATTCTCGAAAGCTGTGAACTTCAAGGCACACTTCTGTACAAGGCCCAGCATATAATTCGACTGTATTAAATGTTGCTCCGTGCTCACCTGGTAAGGGAGCATTGTTTATCGAGTGTTTTCTCTCCGGTCCCGTGTTCCGCGTGTATACGAATTCTCGAGTGCGAGTTTTTATCGAATGCCGCGTATGAGAGAAACGCAGCTGCATAAATGAGGCTGGGCGTTATATGCACGCACCGAGAATCGTTTCATGGTGAACGTGCTTTAACGCCACGATTCTGACACGTCCGCGAGTTTACCCCGGTGTTATATGTCGCATCATGGGATTTCCGTACGCTTTTCATTCCCTCCGTTACAATCCCCTCCCTCTCCTTCTCCGCCACCCGTACTGCTTCGTTTCCCTCGATGCAACTCTCTTCCGTGCGAAATTCTCGTCGGGGCCAAGTCTCTTCCCTGAATATCCGCAAGCAGGCATATGCAAACAAATAAACGACTTCCCCCCGGAGCTTCCACCGATAAACTTTCCCACGAACTTTCAACTTTTTCAAGTTGCAATGTATTGTATATTGCATCGTGGATACGCTGGACATGCTCGTGAGGCGTATATCTGCGATTCGAAATGTCTGTCTTGCGAAATATTGTAATTTTATATGCGATGTAGGCGAAAGCTGTACAGTAGGGAATGAAAATTATCGATGGTACTATCGATAGATATCGAAGCTACTCACTATCGATAGTTATTGGTAGCGAAATTATGGGGGTTGGTGTTCGTACTGCTGTAATCGTTTTACTCGACAAATATTGCTAAAATCCGATGAAATAGATAAAAAATAGAACTTGAAAAATGTTTTTTATTCTAGACATTCTAAACCAGGCATGGACAGAAGTTGCTCGATCGGAGGCGATTTTCAAACGTTACCCCCACTCCACCCACCCGCGCGTCTCGATCCCCCTGATGGGCTTAGTTCTCCAACCACTTCAGACCGTATGAAGTACAACCGTCACGAGGAGCGAAACGCGCGGGCAGGTGAAGTGGGGGTAACGTTAGAAAATCGCCTCCGATCAAGCAACTTCTGTTTATGCCTGTTCTAGAGTAACAAGTGTATACATATCAATCTTCAAATATCGATAATGAAAACATCGATATATCATTTTCATCTCCAATTCAAATTCAAACGGCATTATAAAACAGCGGCGTCCAGCGTAGGGGCCCCTTACGCGCCTGCTTCCCCTTCCTACTGTCAGTTTGCACAGGCGCAGCGTGTTCTCACCCCGCCAATCAAGAAACCGATATTAGACTTACCTCTTTTTAAAAATTTCTTTTACTCGTCATCTAGCAAACTATTGGACTGTAACATTAATTCGTTCGGTTGCAAATGTAACTATTGTCCAATTTTAATGATTTTGCTACGACTTATCGTAATTGCAGAGAACTGTGATTAAATGAAAACTACTTATAGTCGACTATTTTATAATTGATTGATTTTAATTCTCCACCTTGTTAACAAATGAACGGAAGATATTGAGTAAACTAAAAAAAACTGGTCATTCGATAGAATTTTAAAAATTTTATTTCATTGTAAAGTGTGTCCGAATATTAATTTCAGTGATTCCACATATACGGCATTATTCGCAACAGTATATTTCACTTTATCAGTATATGTACAAAAATTAATCGGTTTGTGCGTGGTAACAGGCAATAATAATAAATAATTAACAATACAGGCATTCACAACCGTTTATCTAGTGTCATTTGTTAAACTTAAAAATAGTGAATAATCTCTCTGTGACGTCATAATGTCAATTAACGATGAGAGCCTGTCAATCTAAAACCGATTCGGAAATAGAATTCTATTTTCTCGTCATTTGTAATTATAACATAACGCAATCATTCGAAATAAACATTAACTTAGGAGTACTTTAAAATGTCCAGCGTGTATGACGCACATCCCTGCGTTTTATTCAAACAAACTGATCAAATGTTTGTCGAAGAAAATGACTCGACCAATAAGGGTCGACTGATTAGTTGCAATCATTCAGGAAATTTATGGTCGCCATCGTTCCACCCTCACCAGCAAAGAACAGGGTGAGTGAGCTTACTCCCTTTGTATACATATGTGTAGTATCAATAGCGCTACGCTAGAAACGTGACGCCATTTTCTAGCGGAAATAATAGTTCGTGAAACAATGGCCAACTTCACTTTTGTGGTTCTGAATACGACTGCAATTCGTATAAGCAGGGCCGATAACTTCTTAGACTGTTTGATAAATATCTCGTAAATTGATTTATTGCGACCTGTATGCAATTAATTCTTTATATCGACAGATGCAAGTCGACCGTATCAATTTTGAATACGTTACTTTGTGATTGCTGGATGATATTTTTAATTCCTTCAACTTGATTTTTGGATGCAAATTGATAAAATTTAATATAGATGATTCAGATTATTGTCATTACAGTGTTTTGTTGTGGAAAGAAAATATTGTAATTAAAAAAATCAGCGCATGCAAAACATGTGTGGATATGTGTGGTCAGAATGAGAAAGATTTAGTTATGTAAAATAGAAAAATCAATATGCATGAAGAAGCACTGCATTAAATATGATTGGTAGTGATTGATTGCGTAATATACGATTTATGTATTATATTATATTATATACAGAGTTATTTATTGAACTACGAGTAAGAGAAATTCTTTAATCCAATTTGTCTGAACAAAACACGTGCAAATAAATATATAGGCATATAAATTCTAGACATATAGGTACTATTGTCCATTGTTTTTAACCTTCTTCGTAAATCAAAGCTTTAAAGCCATTGAATTGTATCTATCATGTCCGTTGTGGAAAGAAAATATTGTAATTAAACTTGTCGCATGTAAAACACGTGCAAATAAATATATAAGCACATAATTTCTAGACATATAGGTAATATTGTTCATTGTTTTTAACCGTCTTCGTAAATCAAAGCTTTAAAGCCATTGGATTGTATCTATCATGTCCGTTGTGGAAAGAAAATATTGTAACTGTAAATTGTCGCATATAAAACACGCGCAATACATGTATGCAAAATATCTACAGATATGCGAAATAGTATTTATTATTTATGACCTTTTCCGCTTTGCCTTTTAAATTTTCAATCACTTGGACGAGAATAAAAGCTACGATGAAGTACATTCATCTGTAGACTAATAAAATCTTTCAATGGCGAGATGAAATTGTTTATTAGAGATAAAGATAATGGAATTGAATTTCTATGGCTCAACATGTCATTGAGATTCAAATGAAACGTACGGTGTGCAATTGAAGAATCAAATTATAATTCATTGTTTCGAGCGATTGCGAAAGCATTTCTGTCTGTTCAGGTTACTATTCCGATGTATTTTATCATCTCTCTGTTGTTGCACTGGCGATAATTTAACTGTGTTTTATAACAATGTTCGTTCTCAGAACTTCATTTTTTTTTGGAGAACATGACCCTCGGACTTAGGGGAACATAATGAGCAATATTAAAAAATATATTTGCAACGGCAAAGAGACAGTGATTGAAAACTTCTGTTTTATTAAATAAATAGGTTAAGATAGTATTTTATTGCACACGGCTAAAAAAGAAATATTTATCAAGCTATTTTTTAAGAGAATATTATAGTTATAGAGACACTTGTTAAAAGAGTATAACTATAAATTCTTTAATGTTTTAGCATACTGGACATATTGTTACATACCGCATAGCAAACGATCAAACGACCATTTCAATGTGCTTTGTTATTGCACGCTATACAATGAGCCTGACAAAAGGCCTCAGCCAGCCTCACCGACTGTTATGCGAATACCATGGTACACAATGCTGATATCTTTTCGTTGTAGCGTTACGGCAGCCAAAGAGAAGTAGCAAGGATATTGTCCGAATATTTGTCACGAATTCTCTCTTCACTCTTCTTGAAAAATAAAACATAAAGAAGCAATTCACATCATCGACATGTATTTTTCACTAAATTAATACCAAAATTTAGAAGCACAAAGCGTAATGATTTGAGTAAGAAACTTTTTTATCTCCGATTGAGATCATGCTTTCATTGCGTTTAATTTTTCATACAATATATAAATGCTGCGCTCAAAAGAAAGTTAATGCACCATGCGAATTTTAATGCCGAATAAAAATTATAGACGATAAATGCAAATTCAGAGTCAGTCAATCGCGTCAAAGTTTAAATTAAAATCTATTTCAAGTATTAGAAAAATATTTAAAAAGTACTATTTCAAACGGTGGTTAGACACAAATAGAATTTTTCTGAACAAATAGAATGGTCCGCGGATTGAATGAATTTACAAGAAAAGAAACATTGTTGACATATCATGAAACGAACGGTGTATACATAGTTATATTATTTCCAAATTATTCCGGTTGGATCTATTTCCATTATTATTCAACAATAAGGAAACGGCACCTGTCGAATGAATATTTCAATAGGCAATTTAACATGAATTACACAAACTAAATTAGCGCAGGTTTCTCATTTATATTCATTGCCAATAATCGTATTATTTAAAACCTGCTTCTAACCGTAACCGTCGGTTACTCCGTTCAACCGGATCAAATTGTATAAAAATGTAAAGCTTGCCGGTTAAGTCAGTCGAATGAATATTCAATCGAACCGATGCTGCCTAGAACGTCTACGCGAAACAATGGTAATTTACGCTATCAGTTTTGTCAGTGCACGATTAAAATGTATCAGGCAGAAGTCTTTGAGTCGCAACTGGAAATGTTTCCGGGCAATCGGTGATAGCTTCCCCGAGGTAGGCAACGCAATCAGAGACAATCAGTGAGGGAAACAATCATTTTTAACACTCCAATTGCCGAGGACTAAACGTGACTCATTTCTGTTATCATGGAAAAATGATTCAATACTCAGAAACATATGTATAATTATACAGTTAGATGGAAGAAGAGCCTCAATGACAATCGTCAGTTTCCACAAAATATCTGTAAATATTTAAAAATTAAATGTTTCTTATATTATCTTTTGTTTTAAATATCTCTTTTGTGGAAACTGACGACTGTCACTGAGGAATTTTTTGCTTGCAACAGTACGATTTTAAGCATTATAAAATAAGAAATTTGGAACCAATCATCTTGCATGGTACTCATAAGTAGACGACGCGGTCATGGGGTCTCAGTTTTTCTCGAAACTTTGCATATTGGTAGATTTCGTTCTTCTGTTTATGAAAATATAGCATTATAGGGTCAGATACTCAATAAATTTTGAGAAATTTACAATTGAAATTTCATTATACCCGATGAGTACAGTTTCAGTTGAAGTTACTGTCAAGTGCCAAACGTCGTGGTGGTAACGTAATAAGTTGGTACTAGGAAGGTCAAGGTTCAAATCCGTTGTCCTCTTTTTCCTTTTTTTTTCTTTTCAGTTTATCTATTTTAATTGATGGATTTGACAAATGAAAAATGCACTCATAATATCTATAGGTAACATAATATTAAAATTTTATTGAAAAGCAACATAATATCTAAATAAACACTAACTTCATCAACCGTGGCTGAAAAGGAAAGAAGAATAACGTATAAAACCATGCATTACATACAAAATACAATAAACATAGAAATGAAATGTAATACTCACTATTATTATTAGTTACAGCAATGATATTTATCGTAAAAACAAATAAAACATAAATGATAAAAACAATTTGCACATCATTGCTGCAACTAATAATAATAGTGAGTATTACATTTCATTTCTACGTTACGTTACCACCACGCCGTTTGGCACTTGACAATAACTTCAACTGAAACTGTACTCAACGGGTTTAATGAAATTTCAATTGTAAATATCTCAAAAGTTATTGAGTATCTGACCCTATAATGCTATATTTTCATAAACAGGAGAACGAAATCTACCAATATGCAAAGTTTCGAGAAAATCTGAGACCCCATGACCGCGTCTTCTCCTTGTTACCTTAAATCTGCGATACCAGAATTTGTTATTTTTTATTTTTGGGTATATTGAATGTTGTACATGTCTGCAATATTTTGGTACTGCGTTTCTTTTATTATTGTAATTTGTGGACAGGAATACGTAGTCGTATACATTGTCTCAATAGCAGTTGACTTCTCATGAACTTGCGTGGACTCGAGACAGCTGCGAGTGATCTGAGTCATGATCAAGTTCACTGACGGTCGTATGAGATGTGCCGACTACTTAAAATTAATTGAAGAACAAATTTAGAACGATGCCACTGGAACAACTGCAGAAAACTTCTTATAATAGCATAGTAATGCGGCTGTTCGTGCTCTAAGAATGTTCAAGACCATAATCAATTTCTCAAGATAAGATACTTTTGATTCACTAGCACAACTTCCAGGCATTCTTATCGCACAGAACGTGCAGAAGACTCTGCAAAATGCTACATAAACTTAGAGCATATTTACAAAAATATTATAAAAGAATCTGCCTAATCGAATGATCGGAGCAGAATGACATAAAAGAACGTCCACCGTTTTTTGAAGTGAAACTTCTTTAGGCGCGTTAGGCGCAAAACCTCGGCGCGGTAGGCGTAAAACCTCGACGCGGTAGAAGTAAAACCGATCTGGCGATGAAACGATGAAACGAAGAAACCATGAAACAATTTAGTAAAACCACGACGCGGTAGGACTAAAACCAATCTGGCGATGAAACGATGAAACCATGAAGCGATGAAACGATGAAACCATGAAGCGATGAAACGATTTAGTAAAACCTCAACGCGGTAGGAGTAAAACCGATCTGGCGATGAAACGATGAAACGATGAAACAATGAAACGATGAAACGAAATTCTATTCTGTTGAAGTAAAACTTCTTTAGGTGCGGTAGGCGTAAAACCTCGACGCGGTAGGAGTAAAACCGATCTGACGATGAAACGATGAAACGCTGAAACCATGAAGCGATGAAACGATGACATGAAATTCTATTCTATTAGCATGTACGGTTGGGGGTTCGGCATTGCTTAATAAAGATTATGATAAAATTCCGATGATGCTAAGTGGAGATTTCAACGTGAACTTTGCATCGGAACAATCAAAATTATTAATAGAATTTTTTAGATGTAAATTAAGATTGGAAATAGTAAATAATCCTAATGAAGCGACAACAAGTTCAGGAAAAACTCTCGATGCAGTATTTGCAAGAAATTTATTTATATTAACCCTTTGTACTCGAAGCAATTTTAATTCCAAAGTAAAGACACTTCTTTCAACCTGGAACATTTTCATTTTATATTATGCACATGAAATTAAACCTTTTTTCTCATACAACACTTGAATGGTTAGCAATTTATAGAATGCAGACGAATATAATAATACGAAAACTAATTTGACTAATGGTATGGCAATTTCTACTGGTACCTCAGAGTCACCATTCGAGTGCAAAGGATTAAAACAATGTCATCATTCCGTGTAACTATGTATGTGTATCGCATAAGTTTGTCCATGTGGAATTGTATTATTTTGTTAATAATCTTCATGATCGAAATTTTTCAAGTTCAATAGCATCGGAATAGAAAAACCTACAAAATCGCTACAAAAAGATTCTCTGATGACTTATTAATACTTTGATGTTATAAAATGAAAGAAAACTCGAATGATGCAAATAAAAACTATGTGATTTCAAAGTTAAACAGTATTATAGGTGGTTAAGGTATAAATAACTGATAATGCATCGAATACAACGCTGTTCAGCATAAAAATATTTTTGGTTTGGGAACAGGATAGGATTTCATAATTTTACACAGCAAAAATAGTAGTACTTTGTAAGAGAATACTCGGAAGGAAGTTCCTCAGCTAAATAGGATCCAAAACTAAAGAAATGAAAGATGCGAGTTTAAACAAAATCTTTGTTGGAATAAAACGTTTGTTTGCGCGTCTCTCACCGTTCTTGCGATATTTCACGAGAAATGCTGCGTTGTTTACACAAGATGATTTCACCCCGTGTAACCATACTCGGGAAGAAAAAGTAAATTCGTGTTACTGATGGCTTAGTCTACTTGCGCACGATGTTTCCTAAATTTCTGAATTTCCGGGTTGCCAAACCTTCCTCGTTAGCGGAAAATGAAACAGCAGCGGACAGAAACAAACAGACGTTCATTCGTACAGCATCATTCTTACGTATTCTCGCGCTAGTTGTTAGCACTCGCAATATTAACAAAGTGTAAGCTTCGAATGAAGTTGGATTTTGGCAGGTGGAGTCGGTTGCTACGTGACCATGCCTCCAAGCATTGTTATTTTCGAGCTAACAATCGTGTTTTGCTTCAGCTCAACTGTCCCATTCGTACCGATCTCTTTCCGCCGCTCGGTCCATCCCTCTTTTCGTCTTTCGTTCGCATCCTTTTAGTTTCCCCATCCCTCTGCCTCACCCCCGTTCGTGTTTCAAGCGTACTCGCGCGTGTCATATTTTACATTTAACGCGAATGCATTACCGGGATACTTAAATTATCATCGCGCTCCCTGCCGCTGGGATCTTCGCGCTATTTCTTTCCTCTCTGATATACTGGGTGTCCACCCTTCAGTTATGTCAATTATCTCTGATGTATAGAACATATAAAAGAAGCATTTACCAGAGAGATACAGTAACGTATCGATATAATATGAAAACTCTTACCGGTAGCATCAAACGTGTGAACCGATAGAGAATAAATAAAATATCAACATCAGTGTATTTGGGTAATCTAATGATTTTTTTATCAATTGTTTACCGATATATCCGTGAGATTTTTCTAATTAAATCGACACCTAATATGGATCATATTTCTGTGGTTGTTAGGAAGAACGCCACATGTCGCATACTTATATTTTCGAGATATTGCCGTTCAAAGGTTTCATCACTAATGCTTTGACATAGGACATCGGTTAAATTGCATTATTTTTTTGAGACTTTCGAATCTGTTTTCATGACTCTTTTTCTGGTAAATACGTAAATCCTATACTATAAAGCTCAATTAATGCATAAACTCAAATTTTTTGAAACTGTGACATGCGGCGTTTTTCCTTACAACCACAGATTTACTTGTTTCATTTACGGTATAGTAGAACCTCCATTATATGTGCTAGTCGATGAAACAGGCGTGTTCGAATGTTAGAACAGTTATCGAAGTACTGGATTAAATAATTATTGATTTGTACAATAAATTACGTTGTATATGGATCTAATTTATGGATAATAATTGGAATAAGCTAATTTAGCGCATTCTAGCTACCACCGCAGATATAAATTTTTAAGTCTCCAGAAACAATTCTGTCCTTTTCATCAATCTTAATTTACTGATCGATATTTATTAGTAAATTTTCTTACGACGAAGCGACTACTAATAGTATTAGCAGAAAGTATCGCAGGTTGGACAAGCATCTAGGATAAATCATTATATAGCCGAATAATATGTACAAGCGGACACGAGGTGATTAGTTATGAAGAAATAAGAGAAAAGTATAGTGTACAATTTGTTCATACGAAACTTACTTTTCGAGAAAATGGAGATTGAAAATGGATCAAATACGCATGTTATTATCTAGGAATCGTGTGACGCGTCTGATCATGACCAACCAATTCTACTTCCTGCGTATACTAAAGCACGCGAACCCGACGGATCTTTAAACTCGATTTTTTAGAAAACGAGGCGTCTAACGAATAAATGTTATTCCTTTTTTCAATTTATTTTTACGTGTAGGATCATCCTCTGCCCGCTTGTATATGTTATTCGGCCGCGCTCTGTATACAGAGATCCAAAAAAATATTTGAACATTAGATTTCCCATTCTCGAGAAATTGTCGATATTTAAACTGTGACCATTTCGTTAATAAAAATAGTACAACAATGTACCCAGTCTCATCTTAAAACTTGAAATCTCCACTTTTGTCAAGCATAGTTCATTCGCGTCCAAGATAGTCTTGCATGACACAGCGACTGGGAAACTGAAGATACTGGTTTGGTACAAAATGTTATGGATTGTAACGACTGTGAAAACATTGATCCATTTTTCTCATGACTGAAGTCACCGGAGATTTTTAAATGAACGATATCTACAGATATGAAAAATAGTATTTATTATTTATGACCTTTTCCGCTTTGCCTTTTAAATTTTCAATCACTTGGACGAGAATAAAAGCTGCGATGAAGTACATTCATCTGTAAACTAATAAAATCTTTCAATGGCTTTCAATTAAACTCGATGTTCTCGAAAACGAAGAAAATGTTATTCCTTTTTTTCAATTTATTTTTATGTGTAGAATCATTATCTGCCCGCTTGTACATGTTATTCAGCCACACCCTGTATACGTATATTCATAAAGAAAAATAATTACAGTGCTATTAACAGCATTAATTGATTATGAACCATGTTTCGGGTCTAGTTTAGCTGTGTATCTTGGACAAGAAAAATACTAACAATGTTTTAAGCGGTACTAATTAATTATGATTTGTTAATAAGGTCTATATTACTTAGACGATTGATCACATTCGGTTGTTTTCAATAAATCTATTTCTTTGTATGTATATATATATATATATATATATATATACATATATGGCTTCCCGATTTTTATTGTGATATATGTATATATATTATATATATGTATATATATTATATATATTATATATATATATATATATATATATATATATATATATATATATATATCACAATAAAAATCGGGAAGCCACTTTTAGATTTTGCTCGATAGATTCAGTGTTAACGACTACGTCACTATTTGTAGGTGACGCAAATGGTTTAATAGTATGCCTTGGTCTAGTAACTATGGAAACATTTGTCGGAATCAGTATGGTGCACAGCTGTTGCCCCTAGAGGGTTCAATCAGAAAATAGGCATTCTGCATTTGGGGGGCAAATACTGCGGGTCCCCTGGAAATCACCGATACAGGTTTGATCGACAACGATTCACCGACACCAGTCTTGATAACAATATTACGCAAAACAAAACCGACGATGTTACTAATAATGATCAAGTAACGAACACGTTCTTCATATGAACAGTAAAACCTACCTATCACAAAAAAATATATCTAAATTACACACATTCTCCATTATACATATTTTCTATTTTGTTAACAATTAATAATCTATAATCTATAATTTAAGTCCTGATTGTTGAAAAATATCCAAATAAATAAATAATCATGTTTCACACTCCTACAGTAATGGTTGGTATTTTACCCTAATTTCTGAATGAATTTAGGCAAAAATGTGTAATTTAGACATTTATCTGTGACTGATAGGTGTTACTGTCTATATGTATGCATAAAGAACGTGTTCATTTCTCGATCACTACTAGTAGACTGCGGATTTCATGCATTTATGACAAAAATGAGGAGGTGTAATTTCAAACGGTAAAAAATTTAAAACAATTGAAAGCTATCGATATACCATCTTCAATTTGTTAAAATTATTAAAGAAATTAATAATAAAATTATTAAAATTATTGTGTTCTTTACACAATGACAGACTTTATTCACTTCTCAGAAGACGAAGTGTCTCGTCTGAGAGTTCAGATACAAGTGTGTATTTTTCTAAGCTCGGCTAAGGCCCTTTATGAATTAGCCGATAGGTGGCTTGGGCAAACAACGCGCCGCCTACACGTACATCTGCGTCCCCTATTTCGCAAACGTTTTTCCTGAATATGATATTTCACGAAACGTCGTGTTAGCACAAATACTGGCAATGTAGTGGGATTTCCCAGGAATCAGCGTAGGGAGTCTTCGCGGGCCCATCGGCCGGATCGACCGCGCAACTCTAGTGCCGAGGCCCCTCGGAGACGCAAAGTTTATGACACCCGCGAACGCTATTGAGACTGTCGAAATGGAAATTCTAAAACACATAATTACTGAGCAGATCGCCGAAAATATGAAAAGACAGTTTCCTCACAAATAGCTTTACTAGCGCACGTGTCCCAAACCTTGCTAAGCATTTGCACGCCAAATGTTTTATTGGCGGTACCGTTAGCCGCTACAGAAGAATAAAATATCTATCTGGCTGTCATTGCCTGCAATGAATGTAGGATCTTAGGAAAAATAAGGAATTCCGCGCCGGGAACCTCGCGGTTGTAGCTGATCAGCTCTTACACATACCCACGGAACCCTCCTACTTTTCCTAATCTCCATACGGTATTTGGTCTGGAGGGTCCTGATCCCACGTGAATGCAGACAAATTTTATTTTGTATAAAGATTCGCATTCTAATTATTAGTAATATCGCCGGTTAATGTTTTGTTATCGATCAAGACTGCTGTCGATGAAGTTTGTTGTCCGTGAATTTTGGTATCGATAAGACCTGTGACGGCGAATTCCATGGAACCTAAATACTGCACCGTGGACCGCGTAGCTTACCAGCAAATATATTTTTCCGGATGTTCGATACTTTACGAGATAATTGAGTGTATTACTTAAACGCGGACACCCTTTATATAGACGGCGTCGTCACCGTTTTAGCGAAGCTTCTTCACTTCAGCCCCTCGGCCGGCGCACCCCTTTCACCTCTGGCCGCTTTTCTTATGACGCACGACGCCAGGGGGATGAGATTGCAGCGCAAATCTGATTCTGTTAAAACGATATTCAGGAATGGCAAGTAAGAAACTCAGTGCTCCCTTTCGTCTCGCTTACAATATATGGCTCCGAAGCCCGAACGTCATCTGACGCGTGACAAAATGCTCGGCGTTTCGACAACCGGCCAAAATAGGGTTGTGCACTCGTATAAACATCGAAGCCCGATTCCCTGCTCGAACACTGCCTTTATATTTTAATACCGGCACGGATCGAAGCGTTGCGAACGGCTGGCAAGGGCGGCCATAAACGCGCTAAGAATCTGCAAGCCGTAATAAAATTCTTTACGACGCTCGCCTCCTAGATACCAACCCCCTCTAGGCGAACTTTGACAGGAGAACGTTGTTTTCGGACAGAAGCCGCCCTCTACAGAAAGTTTCCCGTTGTTCGCCAGCAGGATGAAAGTCAAATTAGGGGGTCGTATATGGAAGTATTTTTAATGTCTTCGGATGCGGCAGATATTATGGAAATACGCTACAAGAAGCGTGGAGGCTGTTTAAAGACTTCGGATGTTTCATCTTTGTAGTCTATTGACTGTGTTAGCCTGTGGCTGGTAATGCACTTTAAGAGAAGCAGTGAGGGAGGCAATCGTTGTTAACATGTTATCTAGTGGCTTTTAGTTTATCTTAGTTGATTTTTTATTCCACTCACCGAAAAAGCTATTGTATATTTATCTTTTCCTTGCTACTAACTTGCCATGCGACATTTTATCAGCTAAAAGAAAGAAGAGATATTTTAAATGCTACATGTGCGTACCGTCCGTCCATTAGGAGATGGCAGTGAGAAATTTGTAGGTACCACGTAATCTCCCTTCTACGCACTACACGTCTATCGCTATTGGCCGAATCGCGCGACAAAGACGGAAACACTCATATTAGTGTGACTGGAACAGAGAGATGTGGTGACGCTGAGCGCCTATGTCGACAATACCCGCCAGAACGTAAGTGTAAGAGTGGGGTACCCAGCCTGGCGTCTAGAGTGGGGTCTCGCAGTCCCCCTGTACCCCACTGTCGAAAATCACTGCCATATCCTGATAGACGGACGATATGTATATTCGCGTGACATTTTATCACTAACAGAATTTAGAACAGAGGAAGTAATACAGTATTTCATCGATAATTGTCCACAACACGGGTCTGCGGAGGGACAATTATACCGGAGGGATATCATTGTTTGAGGTTTGCCGAACGTAGAGAAGGACAGCCGAGCTCGAGAGGCCTCGGTTACCGAGAAATGTAAACATACCTAATCCGAATTTCCAACTTCTTTATTAATCATTATTTTTTTATGGGACTTCGATTAGCATATTTGTGGCATTTTTTCTAGTAAAATTATACCAAATATGATATAATTCCGATGATATTTACTTGTGTAATCGACGATTAAAGTTTCGGGCGCGAGGAAGGATAGCGTATGGGAAAGAAAGAGACTGAAGTTCTGCCCGTTTTCAAAGTCGCGAAATGTCCCAGTCACGAGAGTGTGTCTTTAATGTCTTTATTATTTAATCTCTTTGTCTGTCACCAAAACTTACTCCATCGTCAATTAAAAAAATAGGTATGTATGTATAATCAGAAAAATTTTGATCAGAGAAATATTACAAATATGATGGTAAAAGTCTCCTAAAAGATTAATTAAAAATGAAAAAGTGTCGTCATTGCATTATTGTTGCCTCACCGTTGTTATGTACCTGACCTATACATAATGACCATACATCTGTATATGATCCGAATTATATCGTGTTTGATATCATTTTAATCAGAACAATGTCACAAATCTATTAGAAAAAGTCTCATAAAAAAAATAAGTAATAATAAAAAAGTTATTCCTTGGTAATACATGGTGAGGACGCGCGAGCCTTTGAACTGTGCCGCCGACTGCGACTCTTCGCGTCTCTTTCTTTCCCATACGCTATCCTTCCTCGCGCTCGAAACTTTAATCGTCGATTAAACAAGTAAATATCATCAGAATTATATCATATTTGGTATCATTTTTATTAGAAAAATGCCACAAATATGGTCATCGAAGTTCCATAAAAAAATAATGAATAATAAAGAAGTTGGAAATTCGGATTAGTGTGGTCTCACCGATATACCCGAGCCGCATGGTGTCATATTTCTCGGCGACCGAGGCCTCTCGAGCTTCACCTCCCCTCAAGGGGGTACAACCCGCACTAGTGGGGATATCTCAGGGACAATTCTGTCGGAGACATGTGGGACAATTACCGGTGAAATACTGTACTTATAGAAAAATTTAATTCAACAGCGATATGGTTAATGAGTAGTTGAATGATGTTCTACCAATTCTATGCGTTTTATTGTTTGTTCGTGTGATGAATCTGCTCACATTTTTATTACTTACTTACCGTCCATCCATCAGGAGATGGCAGTGATTTTCGACAGTGGGGTGCAGGGGGATTGTGCGACCCCACTCTGGACGCCAGGCTGCGGACCCCACTCTTACGCTTACGTTCTGGCGGGAACGGTCGACATAGGCGCTCAGCGTCACCACATCTCTCTGTCATAGTCACACTAATACGCGCGTTTCCGTCTTTGTCGAGCGATTCGGCCAATAGCGGTAGACGTGAAGCGCGCAGAAGGGATATCACGTGGTACCTACAAGTTTCTCATTGCCATCTCCTGATCATCTATAGCAGGCATGGGCACGGGTGGAGCCCCTCAAACGCCTGCTTCTCCCACCAACCTCTCTTTCATGCGCGAGGCCTGCACACTGTTCGCGACGAACGAAGCACTTCTTTCCTCTATGGCACTCTATGGTAACGGCGGATGTTGGTGGGGGACACTGGACGCTATGGTGGGGACGGTTTTGTCTCAATTGAGACAAAAATGCCCATCCCTGATCTACAGTATTCAAGAATATTAAACGATCACGTGGTGCAGAATTTTCTTCGCTGTAGCAAACTTTTTGACTAAAACGAAAGGTTCATGGAAAATGAGCGACATGTTGGAGATAATGAAACATCTTAATAACGCCAACAAGAGTGCAAGCTACTGTCTAAATAATTACAAGTTTGGTTGGTTAGTTTCGGCTGTTAAGTATACAGCAGAACATTACCAGTGCGTCGTTCGACTTTTTGCGAAACTAACTGTAATGCTTACGAAATGTAGACGATATTTCTTCCGAAAGAACACGGCTTAAATACGAAAGCTCCATCAGTGAGAATTGTACGGTACTGAACCAGGAAAGCCTTAAATCTCTGATAAGAAATTCCAATATCTTAATAATGTATCTGAACAAACTAATACCGAGGATAAAAGGATTGAAAGTACCTATCTCGTGTGCCATCTAAAGTAATGTGTAGACTACAGATGTTTAAGCAATTTGCAATTTCTTTAAACGAATTTTAACAAAATGGAATCAAATAAAATCTTAATTTTAAGAAGCAGTAGCCTTTGCAGGTTTGAAATAAATAAAAATCGTATTAAATTCTGTGAGATTTTATACTGCAGCATTTTTTGAAAATTTTCAGAAGCCACAAATGCATAAAGTTCCGCAGTCTAGCAATATACTTAAAAAAAAATATTATAGAACTTCATAAATGCTGCGAGATGCTGGTAATAATACAGAAAAAGTTTCTTTAATACAAAAAGAATAACAAATTCAGAAAATGCATTAGTATTTTCGTAAATGCATAGTACATTATGCATTAATGGTATATTTTAAAGTGCATTGCAAAATAAATCACATGTTGCAGTAAATTTTAATACTGATTTCATGTGATATTAATCTCGGTTCTACAGAGTTCTTAATTTATATTGTGAAAATGTGAAATTATGAAAAGTTTCATTTCAAAAATGTATGAAGGGTACACTCGTATGGGTATTCAAAAAGTTATAACCTTAATAAAAGAGGAAAAATATATTTCAGCATTTAAATAATGACTGCTTGAACCTGCTGAACCTATTGAAACACATTTGAAATATCATGGACGTATTGCCATACCATCTCACTAAAACACCTACATAAAATTTCAGCACGATATTTCTTGTTCGAGGAGCTTCATGAATCATGTTTGTATTGGAAATTTGTCTTCGTGCACCTACAGCTCATAAAAATTGAACAATATAGACACAAAACAAATCATAATAAAATTGAGGATTGTATCATTTATAACCTATACGAATGATTAAAGCAAGATATTGAATGTTTATCAATTGTAGTTTAATTTGTTCAAAGACTCTCATGAATTATGACTACATTGCGGATTTTTCTCCATATACCCACTGCTTATAAAAATTGGAAAGTATGAAGACAAAGCACATAATCGACTTTTTGTATTATTTGTGACATGAAAATTATTAATACGAGTTACTTAATTTTCATCAATCGTATGTTTTAGCTTACCCGTAAGAACGTGAACTCGCATAAGCTTTCCTAGCCCAGCCCAATTTTTAATTTCTTAAATGTACATAGATAAAGATCAAATTAACAGGATTAAGTAGTGCGCGAAAGTATGTGAACGCGGACTTTCCTGCTGGTCTGGTCGGTCGGAGCTTCTTCATTCCATTAAGGCATTGTTAATGCGAGTTCACGAACTTCGGAATTTCTGCGCTTCAATGCATCATCGTTTATCAAGCTGGTTGGTAAAGCAGAGTCGATCACCGGCCCGGAGTCGAAATTAAAACTCACGCCCGAGGAGGACGCGACCGAATGCTGCCCGTCTTTATATCCGTGTCTTGTTCTACTCCAATTCCCACCCCTCTTTTTTTCTCTCTCGCATTCCTTTACAACAGACGTTCTCTCCATCCCGAAAAAAGTGAAGCTCGCTTCAACTACGCGTGCCGCATCGATCTTCCTTATCAGTCTGACAACATTCGTGTCCTTCGTTTATTTTCTCCTCTTTCTTCCGCTCGTCCGCGTTTCTCCGTTCATTCCTCTTACACCCCCGTGCGCATTGTACACCGGTGATCGAAATAGTTGTCCACCCCTGCAACCCTTGCCCCCGCAAGTGTATGTATACTTATAGACCCGGTTGCAAATATTGGGTTGGGGAGAACGTTTCTTCGTATCCTCCCGATAGATATCGTACCATGTCATAACTCTGTTCATATTAATCGGATCTGGTATTACTTAACTCTTTGGGACACGCTGGGATTAAAAGTGTCCCACCTTTTTGATGCACCGTAATGCATGGTGGGACGTTTTTAGTCCCACCTCGAAATATTGCAATAGCTGCATGCGCATAGGTTTATGTTTCGTCTTATTTACGTAAAGCAGTTGGTAATATCTTTGTGTCGGCTACTTCCTATGCTCGTCAACAGAGGGACACTACGACAACACCTTTCCCGCTACTACCTGAATCTTCCTCTGTTCGTATATATACCGTCCTAAACCATCCTTACGACATCCCGCGTCTGTGGGACGGATCCGCTAGATAGCCTTACTGATGGTCCTCTAGCGGGCCTAGGACGAAACGCTTCCTTCTTCTTTTTCCATCTTTTCATAATTCAACTGCCGCCATATCTTCAACAAATGTTACAAATGTATTCACTTGTGTTGGCAACATTCAACATGCCAATACAGATATCAATTGTTGCAAGCGGAAGGTTTATTGGGACAATCTTTTTTCCTGGTTTTATGTGAAAAATCGTAGAAGTAAGTTAATTTTTATAAAAATTAGTTCTATATAAGCAAGTGAAGAGTTTTATAATAAAAACTGAAGCTTAAATTTGTTTGTAAATGATGAAAGTATGGTGGGATTTTATTTGTCCCACCATGCAACTTGAGGAGTAATACAAAAAAACATATTTTTATTTATTGTTTATGTTTTAATATTCTGAAATGTCAATGTGCCGAAGGATTTATTAGTCAAACATTAATAGATAATAACGTACCAACAGAATCTAACAATAAGTCATTATCAATGCAAATAAGCAAACACAAACGTAACGTTTCATTAGAAATAAGAATACAAGATTCAAAACGTCTACCAGTACGTTCGTCTCGTAAACGATGTACGCTTTGTAGTACAAAAAAAAGTAAGTTCGAACACTATGGTCTTGTGCCTCTGTGCTTAGGGAAAAGGATGTGTTTTAATAAGTACCATTCATGAACCTATGTGGCACGGTGGGACTATTTGAGTCCCACCTTGTAACAACATATTTAATTAAACTATTACTATTTTTGTTATGTTCTTACATTATGTGATACCTTTATTAATAAAAATATACCAATTTTGTTTCATTTAAAACGCAATAAAATTTCTATGCAACATAGGTCTATTTTATTATCTGAAACCCTGTGCCGCAAAGAGTGAAGTGCGTCTGAAAGGTGATATGTCATAGACCAATTGAAAAAAAGAGATTGTGATATTTGTTTATTTAGTCAAAAGTTATTACGCCTTGAAAATGAGTGAAAATAAAAGAAATTCGATACATTTGTATAAAACTGTATATGGAATACAATACATAATTCGTGTTTCGTCTCATAAACTGTCCATTATTTTGAATTATCTTGAGACAACGGTTGTGGACACTTCTCTCCGTTATCTTGGCTTTACGGCGTCCTGTGCATATCCTATTCCTGTACCGGGTCTATAACTATATCTGTGGTTGTAAGGAAAAACGGACCATATTACATGTTTTCGAGATATTGTCGTTCAAAGTTCTGATCACTAATAATTCTTCGTTCTTGTAACGTTTCCTTCTTTTTTGTTTATAACATAAGTGTGCATTTCTTTCACTTTTCATAATATTGCATATTTGTATAATTAATGTGAACAATGATAGAAAGAACAGTAATTTTAGTTTTTTAGCATTAGTTTTGCCAAATGCATATGAATCGAACATTGGATTCCGGTTAAACTGCATTATTTTTTTGAGCCTATAGAATTTGTTTTCATGACCTTTTTCTGGTAAATACGTAAATCCTATATTCTAAAGCTCAATTAATGCATAAACTTGAATTTTTTGAAATTGTGACATGCGTCGGTTTTTCCCTGCAGCCACAGTCTAAGATGTCTACACACACGTGCGCATACATACGTATGCACGCACGGGCAACACACATACGAGCGACATTCCGTTAGTAATCGACTCGTTTGAATTCCCGACTGCTAGTCTAACAAAATTTCCACGACTTTTACGCCCTCGGAAAACTTCACTTCACTTCACTGTCATTCGAATTCAGAACTTCGCCGAGGTATGTGCGTCACGTTCATCAAAAGATTTTCTAAGAATAAGAAATGTATGACGGCTGTCAAGAATGTGAAGGGCTGACGCGCTAAAACGTGTGCGAAGAATTTCTTCAAATATACAGAGAGTCTCGCCTAAATATCTGCCTATATGCTTATTTTCATATTTGCGCACGCGATTTACACCGCGTACTGCATCTTACGCACTGTTTAATATCAACTGCGAAAAATATTTAAATAGTCTAGTCTACAAAGTGAAAGCTGTTTAACAGTAAAAATTGATGCGGAAAGACGTCATGTGTTTTAAGCTTAGTGAAACACATGTGTGGATACCATCATTTTGCAAAAGCTGCTCGTTTTGTTCTGTTCATTGGAAATAGACGTTAACATAGAAAATTGTTTAGGATATCGTGTAGATAAATAATACTTAGTGATTGAGTGGGGAAAGTAACAGACAGTTCAATCAATAAAATAATGAATAACGACAAATCAATTATCGGTCACAACAACAACAATATAACAATAGAAGAACCACGCAACGCTATTGAATAGCCTAAGGTACGAATTAATTTTTTACATACCAGAAAATTTACATAATACCTCTTATTAGTAAAAATATTATTAAAGATCTTGTATTGAGAAGAACCTTTTCAAGAAGTTCATTCATGTAATATTAGACAGAATGATTTCCTAATACTGTTCTTATTATAATAACAACAAAAATCAGTTAACTAAATGAAATAACTAAACTTTTTAACTTTGTGGATCATTGTATAAAGAAATAAGTGCACTAAGAAATTTGTTCAACACTTGTGCAATATCCAAAAGTTACTACGACATTCTATAACATTCTATTTTGTATATTTTCATGCATTTGATCCTTAAGTGGACCTTCAAAATGTACTTTAACACTAAACCTACCACAGTCAAATGACCGGTTCTCCATTTCACAATTATTGAAATTATGAAAACGCTTTTATAGGAAATTATTCAACTGACTTCTTCATTTAAACACAGATTATAGTGGAAATCGTAAAAAGTTCAAGTAAATTAAATCTTTTCACTTCTATAGGGCGTTTCAGTTTTATATGTTTTGTGCTTGGTAGGTTTAGTGTTAAAAATGCAATGATTCAATGAATATCTATATTCATCTACAGGGTATTCACGCAATTACTAGCCAGCGTTTTTCTTGCAAATAATAAGTATTAGAAAAAAATGAAAGAGAAGAAAGTAATACTATTTTTTCCAAGCAACGTAATGGCGTGTGTAATTTTTTTGTATTTGCACTATTTTCATGAAAATGTCGGTGACCTCTAATTTTTGTAAATGGAATGCTGTATATTTTTTCACACGATATGAAAGCGTGTGTCAAGACAAATTCATTCGTATATGACACAATGACCTTCAAGATCATACAAGGTCAGAAATGGAAGAAACATTTTGAACATTTCATGCTAATGCGTTTACAAGTATACTTTATTGACGAGGCTATAGTAAATGTTCAATATAAGTTCCTTGTGTACGACTACATATTTCGCCTCTATTAATTACATTCTTGTTAGCTTCTTCTAACGTTGTCCGAAATATTAATGCACATGATTGCATTAGTTTCGTTTGCAACTCGTTTACATTTCTTGGCGTTGTGTATCGTGAATGATATCTTTACGAAATATTACGTACGGAGTATTAAAAATTGTGCTGCCATTTTTGACCTTGTCAGACCTTGAAGGTCATTGTGTTGTATACGAATAAATTTGTCTTGACACACGCTTTCATATGATATAAAAAAATATATGGCATTTCATTTAAGAAATTGAAAGTCACCTTCATTTCTAAGAAAATAATGCAAACACAAGAAAATTACATACGCCATTATGTTACTTACCAAAAACAATATTACTTTTTCCTGTATCATTTTTTTCTAATATTTATTATTTGCAAGAAAAACGCTGGCTAGTGACACCATAAACACCCTGTATATCGAAATGGTAGATGGAAACAGTCAAATTTCTTCTAACTCCACAAATATTTATATTATTAATAGCTACACATTAAATTTCAGCATAAATTTGAATGGGGCCGCATCTTCCCCAATAATTCACTTAAAGGTTAATCTAAATGAATTTGTAATTACCCATAGAACGTAAAAACTTGTAAAAGTTCGTCAAATTTTTTGGAACTTTGGAAATGAGTTTCCGGGTACGTTATCGACATATGGATTGAATTAGTAAATTGATCTGACGTAAGCTGAGAACGAGTATATTCTTACAGCAAATACATTTGTCTATCCTTCTTTGCGTTCTTTGACATACGTATTAGGTTCCAGCCAAGTCGAGAAACGTGATAATCGCGGCCCCGTCTGAAAGTGAGCATCAAGACCAGACTTTAATTAGGAAAATGTAATCGTTCATTGTTTCGTCATTATTCCCATTGTCTTTCTCTGCTCGCACGACTATCAGCCGGTGATAATTAAAGGTGATATAGGGCGGACGAGCTCCTGACTTTTTTCAATTTGTCATTGGGAACGATACGGGCGAAATGGAGCGACGTGTAATACCTCTACGTGAATTACTCGTGTCCGATTTTTCCTCAGGTTTCGGGGCACGTATATGACAGCGGTAGATGGTACGAGCGTAATTGTCACTTCTGCGGCCAGCAGTTTTTACACCTGACGCGTGAAATCAAATTAAATTAGCGTTACGTGGAAATGAGTGTGTTGCGAGGATGCGGATGGACAAAAAAGTGTCAAGGCCAGGCCACATGAATCCGTGGACCCTGAGGTCGCTATACAATATTTGTTCCAATGAAATTCTGATCACAAAATCCAAAATTAATATTCACGAAATTTGCAAAAACATCGGTGCACTCTATCGATTCCATATTTATAGCGTGCGCTGAAAATTCATTTATATTCCTCGTGTTTCTAAAATCATAGAACGCAATTAACCCTCCGACTGTGGAACTCGGGTCTATTTTGACCCAAAATATAAAAATGGTCGTTTAATTATTCAGTTTCTAGGGATTAAACTAAATGAACAGTTGTCACTTTAGTTGTCACCAAAAATATGTTTAAAAATAATTTATCAATTATACAGGATTCAAGAGGGAAGTACAATTTATAGAATTATAGAAATGCTTTTAAAAAAGGTTGCCATTTTATATACCACGTGATTCGAATTTTGAATCTGTTGAAATCACACAAAAACTGATTAACCTTTGTATAACTAATTCTTATAAGGGAAAATTTTATTGAATTTCTCGTTGAAGGTTTGACAATAAAAAATGTTAATTTGTTCTTAAAATCTCGATGTTCTTCTTTGACTGTACGATCAAAGGTTCGTTACCAAATTTTTCGTAGCATTTCGACGAATTCTCAATGCCCTCTTCCCAACTTCCTGCGTTTGAAACTTCTTGTTGAAGTTATACAGTAATGAAATTAATACTACTGTTCGCAAGACTTTGTTCTTGTTTGTTATTTACAGACTTTGTGTAGTCCCAACAAAAATAAAGTCGGCTCCGCCTAGAACGTGGAAAATGGGATGCAGCGTCAGCTTTTCTGCAAAGCGCTTCGCGAAACTTGACTTTGGAGAGCTTAAAGAGCTCGAACTAACAGTAAATTCCTTCTTAATGTCTTTCACGTAGGCAGTACTGCACTTTGTATCTTCTTCGCTTCCCGGAACAAATTATGATTGAACAAACTTAAGATAACAAAGAATTATGACAAAGAATCTTATTAGTTTACTTATATTGCTTCCCGGATAATTAGTTTGTGAAAAAATTAACTCTATCGGAGAATTTGAGAGATTCGAGTTAAAAGTAGTTAAAGTGGAAGATTTTGGAAGTGAAAGCTTCAAAAATTAATTTCTTTGATCAATTGATCCAATTAGATGTTTCGAAATCTGTACGACACATTCGATATAAATATTTATAGTTCATATTTCCATTTTAGCGAAAAGCGATTAAAAATGTATAAGTGTTTAAGGGATAATAATAGGTAAAGAAAATTTTATTTAATAGACGCATTTGAAAAGTAATTTATAAAAATGAGAATTTCCATAACGCTGCACACTCTAATAATTTATGAGCCAAATTTTTATGGTAAATACAATATGAGCTCTCCATATTTATAATTAACGATTGACTATGCAACCGAATATCACGCTATTGAACGATTTCATTAATAAATATTTATTTTACTCCACATTCCTAGTTAATACTTTTATCGCAAAAACATCTGATCAATAATTAATAAGAATCTTTATACAATATAAAAATTTTCTACCCAAACTGCAACAAACTGGAACGAAATAGAAAGTTATTTGGTTTTTTAAAAAGTTTAATAGGTTTAACATAATACAACAGTATTTTGAAATTCTTTTAATATCCTTACTGTTTTAAATTACACTGATTCGTTTTTCTCACAAATGCATAAAATCCGCAGTTCCTCCATTACTTAATGTATTAAAGGTATGCTCTAATCATAATTTATTTTTGTGCAAACTTTTAATACAGAACTTCAGTTTTTTCTTATCTCTAGCATTATCTTTAACCTTCCATTACGTACTTTGTTTCTGGCTACGCCGTTTACCGCGTCCTCGAGATCTCGAATTGCTCGATGAAGTCCTGCTACTAGAAAAGTGTCTTAAATGAATGGTGTTACATTTCGTCATCAGCTCATCTCGCTGTCCTGTCGATCCATCCGTTGGCTTAACTTCATGCCAAGAATTTCAATAAGTTCGACTGCCTCGCAGCGTCTTCAAGATTCTTGTACACCGTCACGTCTTCTATACTCAAACTTCGGTCAATCGAACTTCTTTGAATGTTGATAATTTCAGTTTGATCTACAACATAACATTTATAGGGCTTCCGTAGGTGATAGTAAAATCAATCGATTGCATACTACGCAAAAGTTAAGCCAAAAAAGCAGAATAAAATCTTGATGGATAAATTAACACTGGAAATACCGAGCCCTAAACGAGACTGATGTACAGGGTGGCTCACATAACTCTGAACAGCTCAATATCTCAAAAACAATGCCATCGATTTTAAAGTTCCTGATCTTAAAATGCATGGATCTGTAGGACCTTTCTAACGTAAAAGTAAAGTGGAATCCGCTCCCCCTTTAGGGGAAGGGGGTACCTTCATAATTTTAAATGGAACCCCCTATAAAACGTTACATATTTAGATTCTACAGGAAAAAAACAAGTAAATTTTGTCTGAAACATTTTTTTGTCAGATATTTCTATGTTGAGACATAACAGTTTGAAGTACCTACAAGTCGAAACTTCAAACTTCAGTCACGACGCGGACCACAAAAAAACAGTTATTATTATAAGGAATATACGGCGTGGCCCACGTAACTCTTAACAGCTCAATATCTCAAAAATAATGCCATCGATTTTAAAGTTTTTGGTCTTAAATTACATGGATCTGAAGGATCTTTCTAACTACATAAACGTGAAGTGGACCCCCCTTCCCCTTTAGGGAGGGTGGGTACCTTCATAATTTTAAATGGAACCCCAAATAAAACGTTACATATTTAGATTCTACAGGAAAAAAAAAGTAAATTTTGTCTGAAACATTTTTTTGTCAGATATTTCTATGTTGAGATATAACAGTTTGAAGTACCTACAAGTCCATACTTCAAACTTCAGCTTGTCACGACGCGGACCACAAGAAAACAGTTATTATTATAAGGAATATACGG
Organism: Sphecodes monilicornis; assembly: GCA_913789915.3. Taxonomy (NCBI): domain Eukaryota; kingdom Metazoa; phylum Arthropoda; class Insecta; order Hymenoptera; family Halictidae; genus Sphecodes; species Sphecodes monilicornis. The sequence continues at coordinate 7,229,228 of OU565295.1, read as the reverse complement.
AGTGGCCCACGTAATTCTTAACAGCTCAATATCTCAAAAACAATGCAATTGATTGTCTTAAATTACATGGATCTGAAGGATCTTTCTAACTTCATAAACGTGAAGTGGACCCCCCTTCCCCTTTAGGGGGGTGGGTACCTTCATAATTTTAAATGGAACCCCCTATAAAACGTTACATATTTAGTATCTATAGGAAAAAACAACTAAATTTTGTCTGAAACATTTTTTTGTCAGATATTTTCATGTTGAGATATAACAGTTTGAAGTACCTACAAGTCGAAACTTCAAACTGTTATATCTCAACATGGAAATATTTGACAAAAAAATGTTTCAGACAAAAGTTACTTGTTTTTTTCTGTAGAATGTAAATATGTAACGTTTTATAGGGGTTTCCAATTCAAATTATAAAGGTACCACCCCCACCCTTAAAGGGGGGGGGAGGGCACTTCAAGTTCATATGGTTGGAAAGGCCCTTCAGATCCATGTATATTAAGGCCAAGAACTTTAAAATCGATGTCATCGTTTTTGAGATATTGAGCTGTTAAGAGTTATGTGGGCCACCCCGTATATTCCTTTATAATAATAACTGTTTCCTCGTGGTCCGTGTCGTGACAAGCCTTCTAGTCAACAAGGGTTGTAAGTCCTCTATACGAGGACTTTCGTCACCGCAGATTCGCGTGGACCCTACATCTTTTTACGGAAGTGGGGATGTTGAAGAGTAGTCGATTGAACTGATTAAACTGGTTTTAACTGATGTGTATACGGGGTGTTCCAAATGTTTGGCTTCCTTGAAAGGGGTGGTTCCTGGGATTATTCTAAGAAGTTTTTTCCTTTGCCAAAATGTTATACACGGCTTCGTTTTCGAAGTAAAATATTTCTTTTTGCATCCAATTCTTACAATCTTCTGCGCAGAGTCGAATGGAAATCATTATATGTAACGCAGTTTATAAAATTAGTCTTTTTAATATTGACATTAGTGAAACGTTCTATTTTGAGAAGAGAACATATACCAATAAATCTGCCATATTCAAGAAAGAAAGCTTGCATTAAATATTTCAGACGTACTTGAAGTCATATTTTGAAACGCGAGAATTTCAAGCATTCACTTGGGAAATATACAGTTCTACGGGTAAATACATGGTGGCATGATTGCATGTTTTCAATTTTATTCGTATGATATCTTTTCTGTGCAGGTTTACATGATCATTTTATTTCTTACACTGATGTGAGATGAGTTACGACACTGGTCAATGCATTTTACGTTTCATTTACAATAAGAGTTGGTCATAACAATATTACATTCCCTTCCTCTTGCTTATTTCTCCTCTTGAAAAAAATATGAATGTAATTAAAACTGTTATTATAAAATAGTGGAAATATCTTAATCTTCTTGTACGTATAGAATATATTTACAGAATGATGTATTATTCACTGTTTCAATGAAAATTCACCCATTTTTGCTTTAGATACAGTACCATTTGTTATTTTCCGTAAGTGTGTTGTAATTTGATGTATTTATTTAAAGTATGGGCTTATGAATGAGACACAATTGATCGAATTCATAAAATGTCAAACAAATGTGTGACAACTACAAGTGATGTATTAAAAAATGAATTGACGTACAAAGACGTTTCGAGTACGTGATGTGTTTGTTACGTTATTGTAAATGCTCATTTAAGTAAAATATTGTTTAGCATTAACAACAAATGTTACCAACAACTTGTCTAGTATTATCCCAGGAGCATACAGTATTTCATCGATAATCGTCGCCAACACGGGTCCGGCCGGCGACAATTAACGTTCAGATAATACTATTCTTTGACTTGTGACGAATGTAGAAAAGGACTGCGAAGCTCGTGAGGCCTCGGTCGTCGAGAAGTGTAACACAATACGGGTCGAGTATGTCGGTGTAAAAACAACATCTAACCCCGAACTTTCACCAACATATTCGTGGCACTTTTCTAATGAAAGTGATGCCAAATAAGATCTAATTCCGATGGTATTTACATGAGTAATGAACGATGAAAGTTTCGGACGCAAGTGCATGGGTAAGAAAAAGACGCGGACAGTAGCTGTCGAACGGCACAGTTCAAAGGCCCACGTGTCTACACAGTGTAATGCCAATAAAAAATCTTTTTTATTATTACTTATTTTTTTATGAGTTATATGAATTATATCTTATTTGGTATCATTTTCATTAGCAAAATGCCACGAATATATTGACGAAAGTTCCATCAAAAAATAATAAAAAATAAAGAAGTTTTGTCATTGGATTAGTAGTAGCCTCACTGATATACTCGACCCGTATTATGTTACACTTCTCGGCGACCAAGGCCTCTCGAGCTTCACGGCCCCTCACGGGGTATACCCCGCGGGAGGAGTAATTGTTTTGCGACAATTATCGTTCAGAATTTCACGACAATTAACGATGAAATACTATATCTACTTTGAATTTATACGAAAATTCATTGTAAAGCTTACACAAACGATAAGTGGAAATGATAAATGGTACCTTTGGTCACATCGACTTTCCCGTAATTCGCATGTCAACGGGTTAAATACAATAGAAGAAAATACTGTTTTGCCAAAAATATCAAACAATCTTACTTAATTTTGATGGATTTAAGTTTCGTGCCATTTGCACAGTATTCGTTTATCACGAAATGTTAAATATGGGATGTCTAATGAGATACGGTATTCGATTCTGACTGGCAAAATAAATTAGAACTCGATCTCGATTCATTATAATAAAAATTAGTGTTTGCGTACGGGCATGATTGCCGGAGTCGTAATTCCGCGATTAAGTGGTGGAAATCGTTTGAAACCGGGTCCGAGGAAGTTACCGATGAGCATCGCGAAGGAAGAGCGACGACTCCTGAGACCGTTGAGGAGGCCGATGCCCTAATTCAGTCAAATCGACGGATAAAATTGGATGAAATTGCACTAGAAGTAGGCATTGCACACGGTACTGCTGTAATACTCCCACCGAATGGAAAGAGATACGGCTGGAAAGCGTTTCAGCACGAACGACGACGAAGCGAAGGGAAACCATATGTGCATTTTTTGGGACCCTAAATTCGTAAAACTGGTTCTCGGGTTGCGCGAGTGCTTGCAGCCGTTCGTCGATGGAGAAACGTTGGAATGAAAATTTTGCTGTTTGCCGATATAAGGGATTCCTTTTTATTCGCTCGTATTTTCTTTAAGTTACTTGGAACGTTCATTGCACAGCTCGATATTCGGTCTCTCTGTTTACTGTTCCTGTAGGAAGAAGAAAAGCGTCATTGTGTGCGATATTTATCGATGACGAAGTAGAGCGGAAAAACGAAGTAGAAAATTTGTTGCTTACCGTTCTTTCGCGATGTTCCCGGTCTCGCATCGCTGGGTGAAATGTTACCGCCTCCGCTTCCTACGATCCTCCACCTCTTTGTCTTCCTCTTCATCGTATTTCAACGTAGCTGTCGTAAAAGCCCGCATCTTGTATCATGCGCACGCAAAAAAGACCCGGTGTCGTATGCTTATTTATGGATGCCGTTCACTATCCCTCGACACGATTCCCGAATTGATCGATTCACATCGAAATTCAACTATGACGTAAATGCGCACTGCAATAGAAGCCGACGAATGCGACTTTTTTAATACTAATCCCGGAAACGTCGTGGTTAAATCCTTTTCAAAATATTTTTAGTACCACAAGATTGAGAGGGAATCAAATATTAGATCGCAAGAGTTCTTGCTCGATTTAATAATAAAATGCAGGTTAAATTTTAAAATCAGTTATTTAGTCACCTCCATTTTCTATAATTGTCTCTCAACATTTTGCTGAATTCGTTTTCTGCAAAATTGCGTGATTTTTTCGAAGATGGCCTTAATCTTTTTGAAAATCAGTCACGAACTTATCTAATCATCCAATTGTAATTTGTAACACAATTTTCTATTCTTTTAGTTACTTTTACTATATCTTGCAAACATTTCAATGCTTTTACACTTGATTGTATTAATTTCATTTTGTACAAGGTCTTTTCTCACAGAAGTTTCATGAAAAAAACAAGTTTCTTCATTTTTGTTAAGCTTTTGAAATTAGATGTTTCATACTGTAAACATTTACATGCTAAATTGTTCGTAGTATTTCTCAAGCTTTTACTAAGTACATAGACGACGAGGTATACGTAGCAATTGATTTAATACTATTGTATATCTTACTATTTATTACTATTGATTTATGTTTGCACTGGGCGATTCGCCCAACTTGGATGTCACTGCAAACATCCGTAGCCTATATAAATATCCGGAGTCTATACGAACATCACATGACTGAATTTAAGAAATAAATGTTTAGACATCTGGCAAAAATAATTCCTACACATAGAATATAATAAAAAAATGTGTACAAAATATTATAGGAAGAGTCCGAACAAAAGTGTTTTATACGTATTATTATGTATTGTTTGTAACTACGTATAATTAGTGTATTATTACTAGACAGCGGATTTTATGCATTTATGACAAAAATAAGTAGGTGTAATTTAAAAAAGTAAAAACATCAGAAGAATTTTAACATATTGTTATATTATTTTCAGCCTATTAAACATATTAAACAAGAAAATAAAATTTTATTCCCCTCCAGTTTGTTGCAATTGAGTTAGAAAATGTTTATTTTGCATAAAAATCCGCTGTCTAATTATTACTATTTAAGGTGTTATCCAGTATTAACAATGAGTTAATGAAAAATATATGCATTCGACATTTGTGTTTATTTCTATCTTGAAGTGATTTTTAAGTTAGATAATATAAATTATGTTACAATTAGTCTGCGGATTTTATGCATCTATGGCAAAATTGAACTGGTGGAATTTGAAACAGTAGAAAGAATTTAAAAATATTCACGCATTATTATCAACTCATTAAAATTACTACATTAATTTACCTTCCTGTCTCTTACAATTGATGCAGAAAATCTTTATTTTGCACAATAATATCCAGCCTAATTTTAATTGTACTTATTGTGGGATAAATAGCTTTAGATACTTGTAATTTTTTAATCATGTTGCTTTTCATATACGCTTATGAGGAATTTCCAGGCTGTTAGATTGATTGTAAGGGGAAACTTCGAAAACGAACATTCCGCGGTTAAAAACGTATCTAAATGCAAAAGGAATAGAAACGCAACGCAAAGCTACGCGCATACCTGAAATTATACCTGTAATTATTAGTTAAATTCGTGACAGTGATATGTACAAATTTAATTCACCGTTCCACCGTGAATTGTTAACGTCAGTTATCAGATTGCCTCTGCTATTTCAATGTATTAATGTTTTACAATGCCAAAATGGTGACTACCGCGTCTTTGGTAAAGTATTTCCATTTTTACGCTTTATATCATAAATCCGATAATTCCAACTTCCACGTTACCGATTCGAGGAAACAAAAATGGAAATGAATCACGGATCCTGAGGATCCGATTTCAATCGTTTTAAAACGACTAATTGCTTTCTATCGGTTCGACGGTAATTTAAGCTTTTAACATTGTTAAAAATACTGCAACCAGTCAAAGACGCCTAACGAGAATAAAACAGAAATCCTTTTTCTATAAATGGTTCGAATAGGTTCGCAAAATCGTGAAAACTAATTCAATCCTATACAACAAGCTTCTGTTTCACTACTTTTACTTTTAATGAAATAAACAACATACAGCAAAATGAAACAATACTACTCCAATGACAAAACCTTTATTCTTTATTTTTATTTTATGAAACATTACCAATATGTTTGTGACATTGCTCTGATTAATATAGGACCAAACGTGTCATAATTCGAAGCATATTTGTTCGCTCAATTGTCGATTCAGTGAAACCTTGATTTTCCTTGATTTGACGGTATCGTAAATTAAACTAGTAAATTGCATCCACATTGTGTCGTGTTTGGTATCGTTTCAATCATAAAGGTATCACGAGTATGTTGACAAGAGTTCCCTAAAACAGATCGTTAGAGACAAAACGGTTCTACGATTAAATTAGTATTGTATCTAACGCAGACTATCCTTTCCTATATTTGACGCCAGCGACGAGAGATAAAGAAATAGTGTCTGTGCACGATATAAGCGACTTTTTGGTCCGGAATTTTTCGCATATATCGAGACACCGTATTTCTTTAACTTCGTAGAGTTTCTTATGAATTAATAGCAACGTGACTAAGGCGGGTGCCATTATTTTGAGACATTAATTCATCGATTTAAGCGAGTCTCGCGAAACATTTGCCGATTGACCCAAAAAAGGGAAGAAAAACGGAATTAATTTTTTAACATGACCGGTTATTCCGCTAGGCTTTTCAATTACGGCCTCAGAAAGGGGATGCTGAACTGTAAAAGTTTTAAGTACTTTTTCTACGAGGGTATGCGGAAGCTGTATTCATAACGCGCAGGAACCCTAAAGTGCAGGAAGGTAGTCGATGGTATGACTAGAAAAGGACGAACGCCATGGCTTGGGGAAGGGATGGGGTACCGGTGGGAGTGGGCAGGGGAGTAAAACGCTCTGCGAATTTTCTCGCAATCGAGAAACTTTCATGGACGTCGGCCTGTAATTAATTTAATTGACGGAATGGTCAGCGCGTTTAGCAGTGCAATTAAGGAAACATTTCTGGGTGATTCGGGAAAACGAGCCAGATATCAACGTAAAAAGAAACAGTTTGTGCTTAATACATTGATATTTTTGCTCGATCTAGGGTTTGCATAACAATTGGCTTAAAGTGTGTCATTAATAGAGTCCGCCATAAACAATATAAAGTAGAATAAAATCCTTTGTTTGAAAATCGTTTCAACAGGTTAATAAAATTGTGGAAGCTAACCAAATTTTATCCGAACTTTTGTTTTATGTCTCTTTGAAAGTCTTTACAAATTTTACTATATTATTGTATAGGTAGATTTATTTTAGTCGAACAATTAAAATAAAATAATAAATGTAATTGTTTCTATTCTTATTTGGATATACAAAACAGAGTAATGAAAACTCAATATATATTAATTGAAACTAGTTCAATTAGAATCGTACGGAAATTAATAATTAATGAAATCACCATCGAAGCTCTGTATAGATTCATTTATATTTAATTTAAATGTAATAATATGAGGAACCAAATAAAATAATTACGTTGTTTTTTTGAACACAAAAAAAGAAATTAGAGTACAATTTTGAGAAATAATAGAAAATTCAGAATGCGCTAACATGGCGTGTTTTACTTCATATGAAGTGTGTTGCATGTATCTTAACACTATAACTACCGAGCACTAAACGCGACTGGCGTATATTGCCTTATGAAAACGACAAGATTGCATTCATTCAGATTTCGTAAAATTTTTGTTTAAATATATACTTCAATAGAGAAGTTTACAAAAAAGTTACTCCGAAGAACATGTTAATAATTTCAATATTTGTAAAAGAAAAAATGAGAAATCAGTCATTTTGACTGGTCCGGTACTTCTAGTGTTAATCCAATACATCGAAGGCGTTTTAAAAGTAAGAATTTTTGTAATCATTTATGGAGTATACTGCATTACATGTTTTGGAAAATCGTGGTTAATAGAATCGCGGAAAATCGGGTATGGTATTCGGGCCGTGTTACAAGTTCGAAACACACGTACACGATATTCAATACCCTAATGGCATAATTACGTTTTCATTGCCGCAGACTATTTCTCTTGTCAAACTGCAGCTTAATTAATAACGAATTTTAGAACGTTCCAGATTTCGATAAGCGTTTGTAGCGCAGGATATAGTAAACGTAATAAAGATGGTCATAAAGCCGTCATCTTGGGACTGTTTATTTTCATTTTCATTTTTCCTACGGAAACAACTATACCGTAATAAATTGCCCTAATATGTACATGCGGGATAATGAAAGCACTATTTATAACTGTGGCTTTCATTGTTCGGAACGTACAACCCTATAACTTATTTTTAATACTGCTGCGCGAATAAAAGCTGAACGCTGAGAATCGTATCACGGTTTTTAATAAAAGTCACGTTGCATCAACAATTTCCTTATGATCTGAAATTCGTACGTTCGACGATTATTAACAGATTCAAGTATTCAATATTTAGTAAATGTGTTTATTTAAAGAGAACTTTTTTACTTCACCTAAAACTTAAAATGTAAATTACTGGAGGTATTATTTTATATAAAGTTAACAATAGCTTTCATTGTAATGGTTAATGGAAATTGCCGTAACCATAACAATCTGAAGCAGAATTCCAAGTTTAGAATTACATTGTTTCGGAATGTCTACAGTGCGAAATTGTTGGGATTGTTCTTCAAATTCAAGCATGAATTGTACACTCCATGATAATCATTTATTTTTATACTACGCCGTAAAATAAAAGTATAAAATTGTACACGCGAATAACATGCTGCTTATTCATATGCATTTATAAACAAGAATTCGTACAACTTTTGTAAAGCATTCTAGATCATTTTAATACCGCATTATAGTGGTGCTGCATTTTTAATTGCTGGTATGTATTTTTTAATAATTCCCTAGCATTTTATTTTCAAAAATATTGTGTTCGTTGAAGCTGTAATCCAATTACAAAAGTTAATGGACTTTTTGCGGTCTGCGTTGAAAGCCTTGTTAATTGCTATGTTCGGTTGCACGTGCATACACGTAATTTGTCACTTAAACCGCCTGCCAATAGTTATTCGCACAGAAACGAAAATGTTTTTTTTTTAAATATTGATACGCGGAACAATTGAAATATACGTGATCAAAATTTACCAAAAATTTTGTCCTACGTTCAGAACTCCAAAACTCCTAATAGCAATCAATATTTTTATTCAATTTCATTTTTCGTAAATCGTAATCATAAACACCTTTTTCTCCCCTGCAACTTTCTTGCAGTTTCTACGAGTCCACTCAACGAGGAGTCCAGTAACAGTGCTTCCAATCTGTTACTATTTTTTTATGGTTTCTTCTTGCTGTAATAAATGGACATCGTACATAAGTTCGACACCAGTCGCTAGTTACAGGAGAAGAAACCTTTCTTTCCTGCTATTCATTATGCTAGAACAGAGCAAGAAGATTTCATTTCGTTCATTTATTCTTCGATGTTCCGCCAAATCTAACAAATAAGTTAATTATCCTTTTCTGTCACAGACTATAACGAATAATTAAAATTGTCTTCGCCAGCAACTGTAGTCGTGATAAAATACTGTAACAATGGGAGAGACGAATAAATTCCGATAAATTACCTTCAAGCTTTCATATTGGAACTTTTACAATTATTCCAAGCGTGGTTAAAAATTCACTGTACTTCATTAAACATTTCCATTTGCTATTATATTTTTAAACACTCAGTCACATATACACAAAACAGCTTAATAATTTTTCAATATACTTACTTAAAGACCAAGTTGTCTATATTTTTACTGAATATTTTTATTTGTTCCTCTTGTATTATATTATTAATCCTGCGAGGTTCTTAGACACTTCTTTAACCCAATCATAATTTAGTTCTTTTAACACTGTCATAAATATCCTGTATTAGTTTGTTTATTAGCCATGTCCGTATTTTTTAAAGGAGTATATATTTGTGTTGTATATTTGTGAAAGCTATATAGATATTGTTGGTACCATAGTATTTCATCGTTAATTGTTGCCACCACGGGTCCGGCCGGCGTCAATTATCGTGTAGAAGATACTATTTTACGCTGTCCTTCCTTGCGCCCGAAACTTTCATCGTCCATTACTTGAGTAAATACCATCGGAATTATATCTTATTTGGTATCATTTTCATTAGAAAAATGTCACGAATATGTTGGTGGAAGTTCCATAAAAAAACAATAAGAAATAAAGAAGTTTTGTCACTGGATTAGTAGTGGTCTCACCGATATATACTCGACCCGTATTATGTTACACTTCTCGGCGACCGAGGCCTCTCGAGCTTCACAGGCCCTCACGGGGTATACCCCGCGGAAGGAGGGATTGTTTTGCGACAATTATCGTAGAGAAGTTTACGACAATTAACGATGAAATACTGTATACGAATTCTGTGTTTTCTAGCATTACTTCAAATATAGAGCTCAACACGTAACTAATAATATTACTTGCCATGTTCCTAAATATTTTATTACGCAATTTACAAGCATCGATGCTCCGTAAAACAATAATAAAAATTCAGTACAACAAGGTTTTCATTCAACAATTGACTGTTTCAACATAAAATCATTCATGTATGCAAATAGCTCTAACAATTCTTTTATCCACTATATTTTGAAGCATCAGATAGTTCGAGGACACAGTGCTAATGATGCTACCTGCCATCGGAAAGTTAAAATTAACGTAGACACGCATACGGGTCTGTTAGATAGCAGCGGAAAAAAACAGTAACTGTTAGTCATTGGCCTGTTCCCAGCGAGTGGCGTGTCGAGAGACTGTCTTTTCCAGTGTATTCATACATCAGTAACGAAGATAGTGATAAAAAAGTTTACGTCATATTTCAGGGGAATAAAGGTGCTGAGATGAAGAATAATGTTCCTAGGATTATCACCGGCATACCAACCAAGTATAATAATAAATATCGTTTGTTGGCCCATGGTTGGCACGAATGCAATCGATACATATTCGCGTATTCATTCGGCGACCGGTGACTGATGCGCCTTGTGATAAATGCGATGACATTTGTCCGACTATTGCCTGCTATACTACTCGACAGATTTAATCGTTCGCGCGCAGATGGAATTCTGATTCCATCACTCGTGAGGCGGAGAACAATTTTCCCGAAAAATTCGAACTCTGCTATGCTTTGAAAAATGATAAATCGTGCACTAAAATTATATATAGATCAACTTGTATACAGGGTGTTCGCGCTATCACTAGCCAGCGTTTTTCTTGTAAATTGTAAGTATTAGAAAAAAATGAAAGAGGAAAAAGTAGTACTATTTTTATGCGCAACACAATAGCGTATGTAATTTTTTTGTGTTTATACTATTTTGTTAGATATGAAGGTAACCTTCAATTTTTTAAATGGAATGCTGTATATTTTTTTATATCACATGGAAGCGTGTGTCTAGACGAATTCATCCGTATACTGCACAGGGACCTTCAAGGTCATGCAAGGTCAGGAATGGATGAAACATTTTGAATATTTCATAGCAATGTGTTTACGAGTATTCTTTATTGGTGAAGCTACAGTAAATGTTCAATATGACTTCCTTGTGCATGAATGCACATTTCAGCTCTATTAATTAGATTTTTTGTGGCATCCAATTTTTTCCCTGAAATTGTCTCATCATAGAAGAAACTAGAAGTAAACACTCTGATAGTGAATGACAGCATCATCTGATTCGTACACTCTGGATAACGTCGAATCTCATTTTCGTATAGTTGTATCTTTATTATTATTTACTTTATGAACACGATTTTTATTAACTTTACTAGTTATTTTTATTATTAATTTTCACTAGATCGTTTCGTGTTATAACTGCAAGAATAAAATATAAACTAAAATTATTATTACATCTGCAATATTGCTGTCCAATATTAATGATTACACACTTATTTTTTATCTCGGTATACGTCTTGCATTAATAATGCAGTACAATTTCGTACTGCATTATTAATTTTACACCTGAGCATGGAGGTTCTTGTTTTATCGGAAAAATTTTATTGAAATATTTATATATTGCATATCTAATGAAGAAGGTCTAACAAAAAGAGTTTTACGAGATCTGTAATTAATTTTCAAACAATAATGATCAGAAATTAAAAATTTGAGCCTTCTATGAAATGAAGTATTATTCTTTCAAAACGTACAGTTTCTGCTATAGAAATGTCACTAAGTAATTTTTATTTTATAGATTTTTTTGACTTCTGAGATGGACGTTTAAATTGGAAATAATCGTTAACATTGCACTACTTCCGAACGTGTTCTTATAATTTCTGTTCCAAATTAACTTAATATCCAGGTCCAAACACTAGCAAACGATAATGTATAATACGTATTCGTGTTTCAGAGGAAGGTAACAATTTATATCGTCATTTTACCAAATATTTCACAGTCATACAAATTAATCTTCCAATTATAGTCCCAAAAATTTGATATCAAATTAAGATTATACTTACTTAAACCTCACACATTCCTAGGGTAAACATTTATCCATTTTCTGCAACTAGATATTATAAAATGTTTAATTTCTCTACTTGAAAGACAAATTAATTTTTATATAAAACTTCCAGTTGTCTCTATAAAAATATCCTGTATCGTTTAATTGAAAGGTTTCGGTCAACGAGATGCAGTAAAACGATTTATTTTCCGATATGTATACAACATTCTATCTTTACATTTCATTTCCATCCTTGCCATTTGCTATATCGAACGCAATATATAATATGATTCGATCAATATAATAAAAGTTCGATTGTCTGCAAAATTTGTTTCTCCTACGTCTGTGAATTAATTCGAATTGATTCTTACTGATCGTTATGGAGGTTCAGCAGAAATGTCTGACACAACCAGAATTATTTAAACTCCACGATATTTTGCCTTTAAAGACGTTTACTACCTAGCACGTTGGGTAAATTTGTCTTCAGACGCGTCCTTACCAGATTACGCGCAAGGTACTGTAAATCTCATTAACTCTCAGAAATTCTCTTAGGTCTTCAACATACAGGCACCCTATCCTGCGACGTGATTAGAGCAAAAGGGATCGAATCGTCTTTAGACAATGCCCATGCTCCCAGCCATACGACTAACATAACGTCTTAAATATTGGAATTGGTTGCAACGAACGCGTCGCACTTTTAATCGACGTTACGCGACATTTACAAGGCATCGCGGTGTTGATGCAAATTCAAGCTGTCGCTCTTCCTTTTATGTCTGCTGTGCCGGAAATCTTGCATCTTGATTACTGCACGGGGTTATTAATATGCAAGTTGTCGTAATACTGTTTTCTTTTGCGCCAGATAGGGATTCTGTCCGATAAAACGGCAGTAACAAAATTAGCTCTTCTAGGGAAACGGGTTGTGTCATCTCTGTAATTAATGATCGATGAAAACGATTACGACGTTGAATTATATTGCACAGCTAGAGCAGGGTAAAATTTTGGAGTAAAATGATTTTAAATACTATTTTAAATAATAAGATGCTATATTAAATAAACTGTAAAGTTTTTGCAAATATTTCTTGACGATGGAAATTGATTGAGGAACCGGGCAATATTAAACTGCAAGAAATCATAACGTTTTCGTAGTCGATTTTCTCGAAAACTAGGCGTTGAATGAAAAAAATTGATTCCATACTGTAGACGTATGATTTTGAATAAAATAGACTATTTACTATAGACAGGTTACTACATATTTGAAATAGTATTTTACCCAGCTCTGAGTATAGCCTAATTTCCTCTTTTGAAAACTTTTAGATTATTTGCGTTACTTCGGTGAATGTATTGACGCGTCAATTTTTAGGGAGTGTTTTCATTTTTAGAGCGTTTTAAGTACCTCTAAGGGTGACACGTTTCAATCTACGATTGCGAATTACTCGTACACTATGTATTATATACAAAAATAGTTCAGATAAGAAGTGAACTACGAGGAAACTACAATATGGAATAAATCGCATTTATGACAATAACGTGTAGATGTCACATGAAGGTGACCTATGTTTTTTAAAATGGAATCATATATTTTTCAATGCACTAATCGATGCTGTTCGTTTTTTTTTCTGTAAAAGAGCACAAAACTATTTATGTCGAAAAATCATTGGTTTAGGTCATGCAGTTTCAACCAGTAGCTCCGGAGCTATTCGAAGCACCTTCCCCTCTTAGGTTCTTCCCCCACTCTTAGACCTCATCCTTATAATGTATTAGTAGTGGGAATCTACCACCGCGAGAGCGACGCAGCGTGCGCAGCACTCACTAAGTCTACGGCTGTACGTAATAGTGGGAAGAGGTTCGATGGTGGGGACCTTCCATTATTAGGTGATACTTGTTCCAAATCGTTGAAAAATTGTTATACATAGTATTTATGAGTACTTACTGCTTCGAAACAATAGAAGAGCACATTGATTGTGATGCCCTTTATCGAGCAATGTAAAATATCTCCTAAACCACTGTTTTTCGACATAAACAGCTTTATACTTTTTTATATAGAATAGCGCATTGCATCGACTAGTGTATTAAAATATAAGGGATTCCATTTTAAAAAACGGAGGTCACCTTCATGTGATCTCTACGCGTTCATCATCAGAAAAACGATTTACACCAGATTGTGGACCCCACAAAACCATTTGCTTCTCATCTGAACTATTTTTTTATATAACACATAGTATACGAGTAATTTGCACTTACAGATTGAAACCGGTCACCCTGTATTGATGCTGAGGAATGACTTCTTTTATTATAATTTTCTTGCAAAGTGTTTGGAGTAAAAGGCATGAAAACGTTTAAATACAAAAGTACATTTTATAATCTACAATGAAAATATAATATAATTATAATACAATATAATTATAAAAATATAATAAAAATGCAATCCTAGTTTACGATTAGTTGAATTTCTGCTGAGTAAATTTATTTCCAACTTGTTTGCTGTATCATTTCAACAACAATCTAAATCTAAATAATTTTTTTGCAGTTATTAAACAAAAGCTGCAGTGAATTGTTTCTTTATCTTATGGTCAGTTCACAATCTATGACACATGTGCTATTGAGACTGTCTATCAGTCACACATGAAACATTCGCATCTTATCAAAACGAAATCAATAAATGAAATAAATCAAAAATTTACATTCAAGACGTTCCAAGGATCAAGTGTACCTGATAAAGACCGCGATATATGCTCCGTCACCATACTATTCTTAATAAACTATTACTAGTGATATGGTAGTAGTATAGTTTTTATTACTTGTAATTTATGCGAAGGAAGTAAAAATATTTGTTACTCATAGATAACGTACTTTGTATACTGCGAATTTGTATGTATTTATGTTACAAAAATGGTAAAAAAATACCGGAATACAAAGTTTGATAGAATTTAATACCTGTTTTTATAGATTTCTAGTTAACAAATGGTATTGGCACCGAAAATACGATTCTGTTTGATCACACTTTAATAATAAACTTCTATTAAACGTCTTTATGAGGAAGTCATAAGTCATATATTATGAATCTTGATTTTGCGTATGTAGTCTGTTTATATAGAACTAAACGTTATTAATTATTCCGTCGAATGAACACAAAGGATTCATATGATTTGTGTTATCGTATTTGTTGTATCTTATCTAGAAATGGAGCGAATGCACACGCAGAGCTTTTCGCGCATAAAAGTCCGTTAATTTTGAAAGAAGCGAAGAAGTCACGTTCGTATCATAAACCCGGCTGCATACGAATCCTTTTGCACGAGAATGTCCTGTTTTCCTTTCTCTTCTGTTTTTAATTTAAAATTCCTTTTTCCGCTCGTAGCTGGCACATATCCCGTTCAGAGCGATACGACAGAAATTCAGACATGGATGATATCTCTCTCCCGTTTAAACAGAGACGGGCTGAGTACGCCGGCGGAATGTATTAATGGCGTCGGTGACATTTGTGGCCGATATTAAAATTACGTCAACTCCTTCTGGTGATTTATGTCAACCGTCGTGAAACCATGGGCGTTGGGGGTCATTTGTAGTAACGGACAGTGAAGGACGATAAATCTTACATGCGTTTTACGTTGTTGCGTTTCCCCTTGTGATGCCGTGCACATTGCGTCGAGTTCTCGCGAATTTCAGCTGGAAATTCAGCTAAGGAAACTCGGGAGCAAACTCGTATTTTACTGAAACATGATGAATGCATAAATGAATCCGTCCGTAACACGATACGGTTCTATTTTAAAGAAAAACAATTTTTTGGAGGAGACTGCGTGGATACAGTGACTAACATAAATATTCGGACACTCTTTAGGAGACAATAGCGTTTTTAATATCGAATTTTTTGAGCAGATAGTACAATCAGTTTACTACACCGCGTAAAAGTTTTTTGAAAAAATTGCAATTCATCGGAATTGAAGAAAGAATACTAAAAGTTGCATTTTACAACTCCTTTATGTGGGCCTATATTAAAATTTTTTAAAATACGTTATGTAGATATGTGTCAATACTATATATACATATTCTGAAAATTTCATAAAAATCGGTCAACGTTGCAACGAGCTACAAAGGTTTAAAGGTGGTAAAAATTGTAGTTAGGCCCACATGAAAAAATTTTACAATACAATTTTTAGTATTTTCTCTGCAACTCCGACCAATTGCAATTTTTTCAAAATTTTGTCACGTCGTGTAGTAAACTAATTGTTCTCACTTCTGAGAAACTCTAATATTAAAAGAGTTCTCGTCTTTTCAAGAGTGTCTGGATATTTATGTGAGTCACTGTACGTGCAAGTACAAAATTGTAAGCAAACTGCTGATCATTTAGACTTATATATCTATTTTCTAAAAAAATCGTAGAACTGAAAATGTAATAGGGAAATGAAAAATAAATATTTCTGCCAATTTTTGGATCATTTTGGATCCTAATAATGAAATGTTTTGTTCGACTTAAATCCCTCCAAACTAATTGCAGTTATTTATGCTGAATGAAAATTAGGTTCATCAATTACAAGGCACAGGAATCAAATAGAAATAAAATTTTCTTTTTAGTAGTTTATTAAGTTTCTTTCTCACATACTTGCAATCTTTCAACTGTTTAAGATTACTGTTTACTCTAAATCCGCAGTCGAATGATAAGTTTTACGTAGTATTATCCCATGTAGGTGGCAGATACGTGCATTGATAGATAGTTAGTAGATTCAGAAGCAAATTGCGATTTCTAACCGCCCGAACACGTTCCAAGACGTTCGCTATATTCCGTTTCTACCGATTATTCGTGACAGGAACGCCTTACGTAGCATTTCGGTGCATCCATGAGTGCATCCTATTCTCATGCTAGATTCTGCGACAATAAATCGTGCACGCAATTCGTGTCACTTTGATTGCAAGGTCGGCAAGTAATTGCGGATGTCTGTAAATCATTGAAGGACCCTCGCGTACTATATTATCCTTATTATGTATCACGGAAGCCGTGGAAACTGATACCATAGGAGGAAGGAGGACAAATTTCTACTTGCCGCACACGCTATAAAATGATCTACACCGTTGAACGAAAAAGATTCGTTTAGCCAGTTAAATAAAAAAAACTATACTCTTCTATTCGTTTATTTGTAGGAACCATAAATAACCCGAATAAACCACGATCTCTTGAAAAATATTTTTATTTTCTATGTAAAAAGTAGTTATTATGTAACAATTATATGGTTATAGACGAGATGAAGGAGACATAAATAATCTGAATAAACGATGATCTCTGGAAAAATATTTTTATTTTCTATGTAAAAAGTACTCATTATGTAACAATTATACGGTTATAGACGAGATGAAGGAGCCATAAATAATCTGAATAAACGATGACCTGGCAAAATATTTTTATTTTCTATGCAAGGAGTACCTATTGTGTAACAAATGTATGGTGGAAAACTAGGTGAAGGGTCGGCATTTTTATCCAGTTTTAGCGCACTTGTTTTAGTGGAACACGCAAAGATGAATGACGTTTGTCACAGACGTCTGTTTAGTCAATTGTGTTTCAGGTATATAATCTGTCCTTTATTATTAAGCCCTGTCGATATTTATAGTTGCATCACCATCCTCGAATGTATGATGTTTTAGCTATTAGTATACACGTACACATCGCTTTGGTCTTATTGATGGCAATGTAGAGCGACAATAATGAATGAGTGAAACAGGATAAGACAGGGTCAAACGAGTTCGTGAAACGATTTCAAATTTGGTTATAAGTGCTCTACAATTATTGTAGGTGGCATAAATAGTGCTATTATAAGAACCATTTTTTACTGTACTACCGCCATTATTACTTTGCATATTCTAGTGCTGAAATATGTTTTGTTAACTCTCGCGAATCTTGTGATTATTATAATAAAGATGATTATTGTAATTGTTAAGATGAAGTGATTATTAAAATAACTGCAACATTTCCCAACAAAACTATTTTATAATAATAATCGTACATGTATACATTATCATCATAACATATAATTTATTGTTTTATTATATTGTATTATATTTATTATATATAATTGTATAATGATTACTAGACTGCGGATTTTTATGCATTTGTGGATTACGAAAATTTAAAAAACATGCTATAGTACTAAATTCGACAGAATTTTGTACGATTTTTATTTACTTGAAATCTACGAAGGCTATTACCAATAAAAATAGGATTTTATTTGGTACTACTTTCTTAAAATTCGTCTACAAACATTGAGAATTGCATAAACATCCGCCGTCTAATGATTACACAAAACATAATATATGTATATATGTAATAATATATGTATATATGTAATAATATATGTATATATGTAATAATATATGTATATGTATATATATATATAATAATATATGTATCTATGTAATAATATATGTATATATGTAATAATATATGTATATGTATATATATAATAATATATGTATATGTATATATATATAATAATATATGTATATATGTAATAATATATGTATATATATAATAATATATGTATATGTATATATATAATAATATATGTATATATGTAATAATATATGTATATATATAATAATATATGTATATTTGTACTAATATGTGTATATCTATAATAATATATGTATATATGTAATAATACATGTATAAGCATATAATAATATATACATGTAATAATACATGTATATGCATATAATAATATATACATGTAATAATATATGTATATATATAATAATTTATATATATGTAATAATATATATATGTAATAATATATTATATATGTAATAATATATGTATATGTATAATTATATATGTATATATGTAATAATATAATATGTAAATAATAATATAATATATATTATAATATAGTTTATATCTATAATATAAACAATAATATAATATATATAAAAACACTTTTATAGTATCTAGATACATTCTAAACCATAGTAACATGTGAGCGTTTATACAAAAAGTATGCCACATACCTCTTGCAGCAGGTTATAAAGATATCTCCCTCAACAACAATGGCAGCCATGTAAATATTTATGGCAAGGCAGATGGTGTATACAGAAGAGTCTCATTAGCCATGTACAAGAATCAAACAGTGTTTGTTGATACGTTCATTAAAGATTGACAATGGCAGTTGATTGACTGGAAAACTATCGCAAGATGTCATAGCCTCATACGTTTGATCCCCATTGTTTCCGCGTTCATCTCTCAGCAAACGATTCATTAAGCAAAAAGGCAATCTCCCAGAGTTAGCTGACCGCAACATTAATTAGCCACCGAATGTTAATCCGGTACTCCTAAACTAATTTAATTAAAGCCTCCCGTTGCATTCCCCGCCCCGTCTCTAACTACGTGCTTTCGTCAGTATTGAGTTTTAGTTCTGTTATTTCCCTGAAGGTATCGAGCTTCTCGATGCACGGCCAATGAAATGAAACAGAAAACCAAGAATATTCGTGGTTGACATGTTATTCGACGAAATGGCAAACATAACAGTTTCAAAATTAATAATAATACTGTTACTATAAATTACAGACATTTGTGCAAATACTCATTTTTGTAAGTTGTCACACGAGAAATAAAGTAAAGTAAAAATGTGATTCAATAGAAGTAATAATACATTAAAGGAAAAATGAAAATATTGTTTCCTTGTACTTCAAAAAGTTGCACGCGTCATAAATGGAAAAAGATCCTCAGTCTAGTTATCTCATACACAGAGTGCTTCGCGTAACGTGCCTAATCACCTTAAATCATTTGTCCATTAGTGAATCGATCGAAACTTTGTATCTCGCAATATTGTTCAGAGCATTCAAAATGATTACAGTGGACTTTTCCAAGGTCACTTTCGGTTCTTTTATAGATGAACTCATACTTTGCTGCGCCCAGTTTTTAGTGATTGTTCATAACAGTTTAGAAAGCATCACGAAAGTAATTTTTGAAATTTTATTTAATTATCTTGTGAAACTTTTTAAATTATATTATGCAACACACAAAAAATTTCCGATTATCTTAGGTTCTAAAGCTTATACTGTTCACCTTGTATATGATATACATATGATGGTATATGATATAAAATATTGTACCTGAAAACAAATAGTTTAAATGGTTGATATGATAGAGAGCAAAAATTTTAATCATTTTTTGGAACCAGTCAATATAAATGGTATCATTTGCATTTACCTGTAGATACATGTAGAATACTGTAATCCATTAATCGGTCGCTACGTTATTTGATTTATTTCATGCTGAAATAAATATATCTCAAACAACAGTGCACTGACATTAAATGAAATGTTGATAAACTTTTCAAAATGTTACAAAATTTGAAAGAACTTTCAAATGTGAACATACGCTATTCTATCAATTTCCTCTAGCTCTTATTTTGTCGAGTTTATCGATTTGGCAAATGATCGGTTTACATTGCTTTTTCGAACTACTAAAATTTTTAGAGAAACAAAAAGGGGGTGGCTCCTGTTTCTCGTGACACATGCAAAACATTTTTATTATGCATAAAGATCCGCAGTCTAATCGCATGTACGAAAATGTGAAATTTTTCTGGATCGATAATCTACATCTATTTACGGGCCATTGAAAGTTTACAGGACTATGTCTAGAATACCGTGTAACGAAGTAGGAGTGGCAGAAATTAAATATCGTTTCTCAGGTTTCCTGCGCGAGGGTATTATTCTCAGCAGCCGACACGAAGGGAGTGTGTGAGTGGTCGCCTAAATAGTTAAATTAGATAATGGTGGCAGCCCAGCAGGCAGGACCGGCACGTGGAATTGGGTCAATTGATTCCTCCTCCGTCGTTATTATCATCTCCTAGCTGACTCGTCTTGTTTGCAGTAAACCGACTGTTCGGCACTAGTGCTTCACTATCTACGGTATCGTTTAGACATCCTTTTACGACGGCAGTCAGTAAAAAGTGAGAATCAGTAACTCATCCACCTAACAACGTTACCTTTATATGTATATGTATACCCTCCCCCCCTCTTAATTTTCTTAATTGACTTTTCATCGTCTTCGAAGATCATTACACACACTGCACGTTTGGGTCCGCTGTACTTGACCGACAGTGACTCCCTCGACAAGGTTTATGTCGACACTATTTCTACAATATGTATATTTTGTTTTCATCGACATATACAGGATCATGTACAGTTAAAAAGACGATACATTTTTTTAAATTGCACACTACGACGCATTTTTTTTTTAGAACAATTAGTTTACTACAAAAAGTTCCAACGTATTCCCCTCCGAGAACTGCAAGGTCCCCACCATCGAACCTCTTCCCACTACTACGTACAGCCGTAGAGTTAGTTACGTCCCCCAGTAAGACCGTAGACTGGTCACGTGACGCTCCGCGCAACGTGTTACATATTACTCTGGTCATCAGAGAGGTGGTACACTGTATTCCCCTCCATTTAACCAATTTGGCGACACTGGTTGGAACCAGTATTGGGAACTCCATCGGCGCTGGGCAAGAAAACTACCACCTCTCTGACGTACCGTCGTCCCCTACTTTGCTTTTACCGCGCATGCGCTACATGCAAGCGTACCTCTATTCTGTCCGTGTGAGCTGCTTGTTCGACGACGGTCAGAGTAGAGGTACGCTTGTGTGTAGCGCATGCGCGGTAAAAACAAAGTAGGGGAAGACGGTACGTCAGATAGAGGGTACTTCTTTCGCCCAGCGCCCACGGAGTTCCCATCACTGGTTGGAACTGCCGGGTTTACTATATGGCGCGAGAAAAATTTTGAGAACATTGCAGTTGGTCGGAATTGCTAAGAAAATAGTAATAGTTGTATTTTACAACTTCTGTATGGTGGCCTATATTGAAAATTTAGAATATTAATTTTGTAGATCTATGTCAAATATACATATTCTGAAAATTTCATTAACATTGAAACTACCACCACCAGTCAAATTGACCGGTTCCAGATTTTTTATTTTGAAGTTATTAAAATTACAAAGATGTTTTCACACGAAATGATTGAATAAATATCTTTAGTACATCACCTATTATAATATAAACCGCACAAAGTTTAAATAAATTTTTGAAATCAACATTAGCTACTTTTATTGCTCGGTAGGTTTACTGTTAAAATCGGTTGATGCGAAAAAGAAACGATAGGCATTGAAAGAATCTTTAGATTTATTAGTTAGAAGCCGAAAATCGCGAAAAACTGCAAACGTTTGTAGCTGATTGTAACGTTGGCCGATTTTGATTAAATTTTCATAGTATGTATAATTGGGACAAACGTGCAAAACGTATTTTTTAAATTTTCAATATATTGAATAAATTGAACCTAAACTTTCATTGGGGTGTCGTACACCCCGAGTGTACAGTAAAGGTTAATATACAAAATGCCTGTTTGGACATGATTGAGCTAAGACTGAACAATCTGTAGACGTTGTTCGGTTTGAGTAAACAACCTTCTAATTAGCACACAACGTCTAAGCAGATTGGTATTAATAACATCTGATTTATCACTCTCCGTAAAGCATTAACGTTAAAATGGATTGACAACTTAAGCTCTTTTCACGCAACAAGTTATTTGACAAATCCGACTTATTTATTAATGGATAATTAGCCTCAAAAAGGGAACTTCATTCTATGGTTTATTTTATTCATTTGTTTTATTTCTTTATTCATGCATATCACCTTTGTCTCAATTATGTCAGTTACAACACATTGTGTGCTCGCAAACCAATCCTGCGTAATGAATTTAATGACCTGTATTGCATATATCTATTGAAATCGATATTGTTCAGTTCATTGTTTCATGAAATCTCTCACTAATTGAACACTTTAACATGACTGCAATCTCTTTATTTTAATCAAACATTGCCTCAACGTAAAAATAAAATGCTTACTGTAAAATTGAAAATATTTATTATAACTAAAGCTGTAGTGATGCACTAGGTTCCTTCATAACTCTAGAAAAATTCAATTTACCGATTCTTACTAGAAAAATAATTGCAAACATGTAATTTCCGTTGAACATTTCAACGTTGTAGGCTTAAACTATACACTTAGAACTATTCTAGTAAATTTTTAAAAAATCGTTTATGTATTCTAAGCTTATAAAAGTTACCTCCAATCCAATATAAAAACCTGTTCAAAGAGAACCAATCAGGAAAGATTGAATTCCGAATATCTTTCTTTATAACATTGTTCACGTACACTGGCCACATCTAGACGCACTATTCTGTTGACCATGGTTATTAGACTGTGGATCTTCGTGTGAAATAAAAATGTTCTTAGTCAATTATCAAAAACATAGGTCAGGCATGTCCAGAAGTCGGACGCAAATTCGAGGGAGACGCCTACTTCTTCCGCTCGCGCGTCTCGCTCCCCGTGGTGGCCGTAGTCCTCCAAGCTCCTCAGACCCGTGCATACCGCTTGCAATATGTACCGCGTGTGGCGCGTTGGGGCGACCCTCGGACCCACGGTAGGTACGGGTCTGAGGACCTCGGAGGACTCCGGCCGCCACGGGGAGCGAGATGCGCGAGTGGAAGAAGTAGGCGTCTCCCTCGAATTTGCGTCCAAGTGAGCTACTTCTGGACATGCCTGACATAGGTTAATATAAAACAATACATTTTCTTAAAATCTACGAATGTCTTTGCAGATTTCTATTTCACCTATTCCGCAGTCTAATGATTATAAATCATGTTGAAATAAGCAATTCATATCTCGCGCGTAATCGATTCTACAAATAGGTAAACCGCGGTTCACGTAAACATCCTCGAAAGTCACGCGTCTTCTCTGTGTCTGTCGCAATCACAGCGGATCAGTGTGGCCTGAGTTGTTGCCCGAGTAACGTCTGTTTTTGTGTCTGTGCTCGAATTAAAGTCCTTGTATTGCCACGTGCAAATTATATCAGAGTTCACCGATTTCTTACTCCTGAAATTTTAACAAATCAATTTCTACGGACAAAATGTGTATCACAATAGGTAAAGAAAATTTCAGTTTGTCCTATCTGAAGGTGTTTCCACGTCGCGCTAGCTGTTCTTTCTCAATGCGACCGTCTTCGACTCAAACACAAGCCTCTAAACATCTCATTACAGACTTTCGGTCCCGTCCAAAATTCGCCAGGCGTTCGAATTCGCTGGCACCTCTCTTTAGCACGCTACCGAAGTCCATCAACGTTATCTCGGCCGTATCGTAAACCAAAGTCTGCGAAACTTCGTTTGCCAGAAGGATTACGGGAAGACAAAAACGGCTGAAGCTTAGAAACAAGGTCAGATAAGGAGAGCGTGCAGATTTTGTGCTGTGTGTACCGAATCCACCGTCCAAAATTACGTGCACATTCTATCGCGCATCCCTGGATACATAAACTGTTTTGTCGGTACTCGAAAAAAGGGTGTTCCGCTCATCGGATCGCCTAATATTTTGTACTGCCCGAAAGGACCAGTGATTTACATTTCGAAGCAATTTGTACGTGGTGCAGATTGCTCGCAAATTCCTGGCGTTTATCCCAGATCTTATTCGGTAATACTCGAGCCAAGTTCGCAACAACGACGTCAGTTGCGCAAACAGGAGGTACATCTTCCATCTTGTTTAGCCCGAAATCCTCTGTATCGGTAAGAATGATCGCGTAAATCAAGGAGCAGGACGAAATAGCAGGGCTGCAACCAAGGAGGATGTTCCGAGTCTCTCTCTCCTCGTGGGACTGATCGAACGTGTACGAAGTCAACCCTATTTTCACCCCCTCGGATCACAGTGGTAAATCCTCGGTTCCCTTGGGCGGACTTCGGTAAACAAGGACGTTAAGTTCCTGCAGAGGGAAGAAGCCCGAGCTTGAAAGTAAGCGGGAACTATAACGCCATTCTTAAGGGACGAAACTTCCCTGGATGCTGGCTAACAGCAACTAATGGGAGCAGCACTGCGTGAGGATTCATATTGAAATAGCCATAGCCATTGACAGAGCTAACTTTCTCTCGAGCGCGTATTAATTACGTTTTCGAGAGCTTTCGAATGTTGTTCTCGGAAAACTGCATCAAAACTATTAGATGGGTAGCTAATATCATTGTTGCTTTTCAGGATATTGCCATGTGATCGAAACACTGAGAATAACGAACAAACAAACTTTTAATGCATCGGCACTAGGGTGTCCTTTATTTTCAAAGGTTATAATGAAAAATCGCACACCATCTATTCTTTTTCCTTTTGTGAATATAAAACAAAAGGTAAAAGCAAAAAACAATCAAAAGTCATTAACCCGTGCGTCATTAAAATGCGTTATCATTAGGGGTGTGTGGGATCTCGGTCGGGACGGCAATTTTTCTCGGGATCGGGACGGAATCCCGAAAATTCTCGGGAATTCCGGATATTTTAGGGATCCCGAAACCACTCGGGATCCCGGAAAAGTTCGGGATTCCCGAAAATATCTGCGATTCCCGACATTTTGAAGTTTCTCCATACTTCCAATAATTTAGTGTTTACTAAGCAATGTATACAAGAACTGTCAACTTAGCTAAGTGATCATAAAGCTCGAAGAACACCAAGGCATTCGGATTGCAAAAATTGTCAAGAATAACGACATTTTCGGGAATCCCAAATATTATTCTACATATATCCCATGCATTGTCGAGAATCCCGAACATTTTTGGGTTCCCGTATATTCTCGGGAATCCCGAATCTTCACGGGATCCCGTATATTTTCGGAAATCCCGAATCATCTCGGGATCCCGCACATACTCGGGAATCCCGAATATTCCCAGGAATCCCGGATATTCGGGAATATTTGCGGGAATTCTGCGATTTGTCACAAATCGTCACAAATCATAACAAAAATTGCCAGGGAAATCGCTAGGTCTTTGAGTGTGGAAAATGATATTGCAGAAAGATCTGTTAAATTAGTTGAAGATTATCATTGATTTATAACAAAAGATGAAGCACACGCGTAATTTCTTCTACAGTGTGTTCAAGAATATCGCCGCTTATTTCCAAAGTGCAGCAAGGAAACCTTGAAAAAATCATATTAGAATATTATATAAATATCATATATTAACTATTAATAGTATTCTAAAGCGAAACAATAATATTATTACTAAACAAAAATTTAATAACCCTTGAACGTATTTTTGAATCATTGAATTGAACGAAGTTTTGAATTAAGGCCTCCTGGCGGAAGGTTAAATGATTTCCAATATGGCTCATATCTAAAACAGTGGCATTCCATATCGAAAGGAAAAAATGGAGCAGTGTGCATCGCAAAATGTTGAAAAAAAGGAAATCGCCAAAATATGGGACAACCTAATCAACACACTTAAATTTGTTTAACCTGTCTTCTGTGTCATAACTGTTCGGACAAGGGACGAAATAAATATTGGGTTGGCAACTGAATGATTGCGGATTTTAATCAAAAAAGGAAAATTCATAATGTTTACTTAAATATAACTTTATTAAATTAGGTATTGTCCGTTCTTGTCGATGACCTTTTGCCATCTTTCAGACAGTATCATAATTCCATGTTCATAAAACTAAAAAAAAAATAAAATTGGCAAACCAATTTTGACATTACCTTTCTTTCAAGGCCCCATCCCCATGTACGGGACATAACTTCTCGTATGCTTGCGGTGCGTTCCTGCCTTTTCGGAAATAATAATAAAATATGTTTGAAATGCGCGTTTTGTTCTTCTATTTTTGAATTGGGATAAAAACGAAACTAAATACCTAGTCGGTACAATTTTTTTCACTAATTAAAGGTGGAAGTCCGAAAAACAAGAAAACAATATAGGTTAGGTGCTTTGAACACGTTGACATAACAAAATAATGTGCTAGAACATCTATCGACAAAATCCGCAATTATTTAGTTGCCAACCCAATAGTTCGTATCACTCACTGGTTAAACAAATAACTGTATATTTAATATAACATAATATAATAAACAGTAGACTCGAATCACACGCACTCAATCGATATCCGCCATAATCCCGAATGATCCTTCATGTCCATTCATTATTTGCATTTCATGCAACTAGATTCAATTCATACATTTCCGATTCACTCATTATGTTTCTTATTCTTATTCTCACCACACGTATCCACACAATAACTTCACCTACTTACCTTTTCATATTCACATAATCGCAGTCTCTTCGTAAGTAATTTTATGGATACACTGCGGATGTTACGGAAAATAAAAATTGATTGCGTCAATAGCTAGTTGTTGGCACCACATAAATATTCGCTTTTTTCTTTAACAATACCACGGTCAAATGACCGGTTTCTTATTTTACAATTAATGAAATTATCAAAACGCCTTCATGGGAATTTATTGGAGAGCTTTCTTTTTTGAAGTATACGATGCAATAGAAATTGCACAGAACCGAAATAAATTCAATTTTGCTAATTTTAGAAAGCAATATATACCTCTCACTTTGTGAGAGTTGTATAGGTAGTTGCTTGATAGGTTTAGTGTTAATAAGTCGATGATAACACATCGATGCTTTTAACTTCATTCTTTTCAACCTTTTGCTGTTTTGTATTTCACCTATTTAGTTTCGTTATAAACGCAGAATATCCGCAGTTTAGTTATGAAGTCAAGTTCATCGATGATTGTAAGAAAAGTAATCTACAAATTAATTAGGAAAGAAATTCAGAAGTGTACTAGTAAGATAATCAAAGAGGATTTTATTCTTCTGTAAAATTGCTGTTCAACAAGAAGAATATTAAAAAATATTGTCAAACTACAACATATTTTGGTAGCATTTTATACTTTTATCCACTAGTTTATATGAAAATTGAAATATAGAGATGGGCTTGTTAGGTTAAAGGTATTTTATAACGTTGAACGTTTCCGCATCACACTTGGCATGAATATGCCTCGACACGGTAGAAAGAAAACTGTTTGAGTCCCTACTCTACAAACACCCCTAAACCCACCCCTTCAGAAGCCTGTGCAACGTGCATACGCGGCTGGTAATTTATAATGAAAAGTTCTTTCCTAATAATTTGAATATCACAAGAGAAGCAATTTGAGTGCGATATTAAATTCAGATCATTAAGAAAGATATCAGGATAATTCCGATAACATGCATCTCCTGCAGCGTATAATATCGGGATATTTTGGTTTTGTAGCACTTGTGCAATTTCCATGTTCTGACAGTATATATCACTCAAAAAGTTATTTTAACATAGCTGCTTTTACATTCTTCTAATCTTTCTACTGTTTTAAATTACAGCTACTTATTTTTCTCACGAATGCATAAAATCCGCAGTCTAATAATGACGGTATATCTGTATTAACGAAATTAGTCTAACATTTTTAACACTAGAAATTTCTATGTCATAAATTTTACAATGTATTCCTTTTTATTTATACATTTTAATTGAAAATGTAACACTAAATTTGTTGTGCTTGAGCATTAATACCTTTCTGAGAATCTGTACAGCATCATCGATTGAACCTGATTGTGCTATTTCTAAAAGAAGCTTAATCATTTTCTTCTGAACAGAAGTGCCGGAAGAAATTATTAAATTATACTATTAGATATAAACTGTTGATTTTTGAATGAGTCTGCTATAACTATTGAACGATCTATAAAATAAATTTGTTAACTTCTGATTTACCAAACATTATTAAATCAAGGTAGATAAAGCCTTAAAGAATAGATCTATTTTCTAACATTCGCATTACACAAAATAATTCCATATTTCTGTAATTTCCAAAAAAAATGCACGCGAATTACAATACTTGACAGCGCTATGCCAATGTGGTCGTACTTTAACAGCACCAGTCGTTTTCCATCATTTTTTTTTTATTTCTTTTCGGAGCTCCGGGGAACCTACATAAAATGTTTACCTCATGATAGCAAACGCGAAATTGGTGCGCAGTGATCGGAATGTCCGTATTGTCTCAATTTCGTTTCCCCAATGCCCGGTGGCTGGCGCGTCTCTTCGTTTTCCCCCATAATCTTTCTCGCTCCTTTTTTTTTATTATTTTTATACATATAATGCGCATGCGTGCAGGTGGGATTGATCGCGAACGTACCATGTGTCCATCGTGTGTGTTCATAAACCATACAACGGGGATCCATCGGTCCGTGACGAGTTACGCCCCTCACAACCGTGATGTTTCCTGCGGATAGAACCAGCTACTGGAAACCGGTTCCTCTCTGAACAGAATGGAGCAGAAGCTCGTGTCAATAGATCGATGCCAGACGCAATTTGACCGAGTAGTATGGAAAGCGCATACAACCAGTATTCAATGAATTTTATTCAAATTTTTACCAAATTCGATAATGGAGAACGGAGAGGGAATATTCAGCCACCATCTGCGCCATGGTTGAGAAAGACGATGCGTGCTCTCGCGGACATCCTGCTCCGCGATAGCAATCGCTGGTACCAAGGTCTATTAGGATCACTTCAATCAGCAGATTCTTTGCACAAAAAAATAATTATTCTGCTGTCCGATTATTAGACTATCGAGCTTTATGCAAAATAAGAATCGTGATTTTAATTGCATGCTATTGGGTTAGTCCTAGAAGTTTCTATCGCAACGTGCACGTTTTAATATTGTTAAATAACGCGATCATATACAAACAATGTAATCATCTATTTGTTAATGTTTTATGCAAAATAAAAATTGCCTATCTAAATTGCAGCGAACTGGATTGAAATAAAAATTTATTTTTTCTTAATAGTTTATTTACCGCAGGCCTATTAATAGGCTTTTTAATAATTATGCTGTACCAAATGGAAGCCTAAAAATCTTCTTTTACACAATAATGGTGAACGAAATTATTGGATTACGTTGTTGAGGATGAGTTGTTGATTTATGATTGAAACTTCTGTTGCTGTTAAAGGATCTATTGAAAAAATCCTTAGCCAGGGGCTGTAGACTTCCAAAAATTACGAAATAATCGCCGATAAATAATGTGTTACTGTTATACGATATAATTCATTTATATTTACATTACTAATTGTCTTTGTATGCTATAAAGTGCTAAACGTTTAACACTAAACCTACCAAACATGAAAAGTGAGTTGTACATATTGCTTTCTAAAATTAGTAATATTGAATTTATTCCGGTTCTGCGCAATTTCTATTAAAATGTATACTTCAACAAAGAAAGCTCTTCAATAATTTTTCATGAAACTGTTTCGATAATTTCATTAATTGTAAAATAAGAAACCGGTCATTTGACCGTGGTAAGTTTAGTGTTAAGCGTGGTAGAGATAAATGCAATCGATTTTATCTGTACAAAATGAAATAGGTCATACTTAATAAAAATATTGTCGGTCAGATAAAATATCCGGTCTGCAGTCTAGTGGTAATATCACTATAATAGATGTGAATTTTTACACAAAATCGTATATGAAGCGTTATATGTGAGTTGTCTTAGTTAAACTAACCACGTTTTGTGAGTGACAAGAGGTTTCGGAAGCAGAAATCACATTTTGATTGTACGTCTACTTAAATTATCGCTTCCCAGGCCACTTGAGAAATCTCCGCGATAGTCTCTATATTTGGTCCACCGAGAATAGAAAGAGGACTAATTCTAGTCCTCTTGATGGTAGTCACATGAGGGGTTCAGCAAATTCCAAGAAGATGGATTGTAGACAGTCTTGAGTGCCTAAATTGGTTAAAGCAGTCCCCCGGTGCGGTGGGCAACCTATGCGGGTTGGAACCCTGGCCCAGAACTCAGCCAATCGATTCTCTTATCTCTTCAAGTTCATACGTTCATTCAACAATCATAATAGAATTTTATCTTCAATAAAAGGATTGCGTAGAATTAAAAATGATTATTCTATGTAACTTCATAAAAATAATAAAAATATATCTTCCCAGATTTTTAGCAATTTTTATTATAATACATGCGTAAAGAAATAAATTTGTTGAATGGATCCTCGCGGATGTATCTTCACAATCTCAATAATCTTATATTAAAAAATATGGAATCCATCAAAGTAACGAGTTCCGTAAATTTAAGATACGATGTTTACGACTGAAAAATGCGATACAAGAATAACTTGACGAACACGAAAGATTGCAAATATTTTCCATTCCAACTGAAAAGTCTTTTCTGATTGCTGAAACAGTTGTTTCCGTTTCTTATCTTAAGCTTTCATCTATTGACGGTTGACTGGTGAAGCATCGTGGTAAATATTCGTGCAATATTGTTAAAATCTGTAATAGCAAGTATACTGAATGAGTCTAAATTTTTATGCTTGAAGAACGCTACAATCTACACGTAAATCATTTTTTGTATGTCTACCGTGCAAGCTTTTTTATCCTGGAAGTACTTTGAAGTAGCACTTTTATTCAAGTGTGCATAGACTTTATTTTCAGTATTTATTCAAATAGTTTCCTAAAGACTGTAAAAAGTAAGAATCATAATTCACAGTTACAGTGGATTAACAGTACTAAATTTATTATTAATTATTTACGAAATTATAATAATATATATTGTAGATTATTCGTTAAGTAGTTTATACATATACATATGTACATGGTAAGAAATTTCCGGCAGTTACTGTTTCAATGCAAGTATTTTCTTTGATATCTCTAGATAGCAGGATTGTAATGCAATAGCCTATTGTTACATTCAATTAAGTATCATATTATTTGTTCTCACTTCTTGTTATTAATATCAAATATTTTTACGAATTAGAGAAAATCTTATGAATGGCTTGAGATTAAATTTGAAAAGGTTTTATTTATCGATTCGGATGACACAGGTGCGTTTTTAAATATTTATTAATCAACTTAAAATTGTATGCATTTATGATAAAAACGAGTAACTAGAATAAAACATTTAAAGAATATAAAAATGTTGTATTATTTTTATCTGATCACAATTATCCAAAAAGAAGAAATAAAAGTCTACCTAATTTTCATGTCTCGTTACTAATGCAGACGATTTTTATTTCGCATAAAAATCCACAGTCTGTTCATTAATTATCTTAAAAGCACGCTTTCAATGTCAGAATTCTGCGACATTCGCCCAAATCAACATGCGTTCTTTTATTCTATTCGTTTTGCATTCGTTACAGAAAACCTCAAAAGATGTTTCCCATGAATGTTTTTACTTCGAGAAAATTCTCCCTGGAATCATATATTTATCTGTGAATATTGATGTACTTCGTTCTATAAAAAGAAAAAAAATATTGAACACACTTAGAGCTCTCTGGTGGACTTCTGTACAAAAAGAATAAAAAAAATCATTTTGTATGCATCATACAATTGTAAGGAGGCTCGACACGTCAAGATTTGTTGCTTGCTCGCAGGAAACTGTTTATTTTAACAAAATATTAACGCAACATAAATCAATAAAATTATATATAACGATTAAACATATGAGTAAAACAGTCAGTACCGTGTAGATACACGGTGGTATAATCGTTCTTCTTACACAATGGTTATTATACCATGTCGAAATGTCAAAGTCGGCTGATTAAAATAGTTCCGACCTCGGATCATAATTGAAACGATATAATGAAAGATTATATCTTCTCTTCTGTATTAATTGCACGTTAAAATAATCGTACTAATTAAATGGGTATAAAAAGGGTCTCAAATGATAATAATTATGATTATGGGCAAGATTGTTAAATATTTAGTTAGTACTTTTAGTTTTTCTACTGTTTTTTGCCCTGTACAATTATTTTAAAATGCTTCCATTTGCATTAGGTATTTAATCATTTACTTTATTACTGATATTTATCATTTATTATTCTCCTCCTACGACCATTTCATTTTGAAATTAATAACGCAATTAAAACTGCAACTTACTTAATGTTCTACCAACATTTAACCTTTCGCACTCGAAGCAATTTTAATTTCAAATTAAGACATTTCTTTTATGTTCCTAGAATATTTTCATTCTATATAATCTTTTTTACATTATGCACATGAAATTGTGCCTGTTCTTGCACTTGAATGTTTAGCAATTTGTAGAATACAGACGAATCTATTAATATAAAAACTCTATCTAATAATGGTATGGCGATTGGTCAGAGTCACCATTCGAGTGCAATGGGTTAATTACTTAGCGGGTTGGTTTATTTGATTGCTTGGCACACCCTTGTTGCTGTTCTTATTCCGCGTCATCGACAAGGTTGCAGCAAAACCAAGCCTACTATCAGCTGCTACCATATTACGATGAAGATGGCGATTAACTTATAAGGAGGTCGTCAAATTGTGATTACAGAGAGAGAGAGAGAGAGAGAGAGAGAGAGAGAGAGAGAGAGAGAGAGAGAGAGAGAGAGAGAGTGTACAATGCAAACAGACTTTGCATACGATTCTGTTCTACATACTCGTTCAGTTATCGTTTCATTTCCGTGTATTAACAACATATTTCTCGATCCTTACCAATTCGCATTAATCTCCATACAGTTATTAATATTAAACTATCATTCTTATAGCTTCCTCTCACAGTTTCCTCGCCAAAGGATAATTTCCACAATCGATAAACACGTTTTCATCACAGTAACGCAATTATTAGAAATAACTGACGTCAGCAACTTTCAACGATTTTCCACTTTGGTTGTCCGCACGTTTCTTCGTTGCGTTCGGCAGAGAAAAAAAGAGGCCGACGATCATTGAAAATAATTGCGTTCGCTGTATGAAAGGGTTCATAATTCCACCGAAGAAGATACGCCCAAGAGAATTACTCTTTGTTAAAAACGTTCGTCCCATCGAGGACAAAGGAGCAATTTTACTTGAAAATGTCTCGAGTCGCCCGGAACTTTTCTCCGAGAAAAGTTGTTCGTCGAGAAAGAGGAAGAGAGGACGAGGTAGCGTATCTAGAAATGAAATCCTCCCGGAGCTGTCTGGAACACCAAATCAAACTGATTCGACCAGCTAAGAGACAGAGAAGAGGCCAAGGGGGTGGCGGAAGCTTTTCCTTCGTTTACGGCAGAGATTCGGCGAAGAGCGGCCACGGGCATGGAAACACGATCTTTTATCGATCGAGGCCTTCCGGATTGTAATTCAAATACCCTGAAAATTTGATAGGACCCGGGCCCGGTATCCTTGTCGCAGCGCTATTAGACACTGAATGGTCTATCTTCGGTAAACTGCACGATATTCCTGAATCATAGGAAAGGGAAATCTCCCCGTTCGGATTACACGGTTGCGCTAATTTAAAGGTGACGCCGCGCTGCCCCATTTACGCCTACGGTGTACAGCGAGAGCACAGCGCCGCGTACTCTGACCCACTTACCTCAATTCTTTCGTTACCTTGAGCGTGAATCCCATTTCACAACCGATACCCACCACTATTTTATACTATTTTATGAACAACCTCTGTCATGGAGGCACATGCGGTGACCCGTAAATTTGATGGAACGAATTTTCTGAATACTCTCGCAACAACTGCACCGTTGAAAGTAACAACCCCTAGCAGAAAGTGTTTAATTCTGGCCACCCAACTTTGGAAAAATCGTCGGTTTTCTTGAGTTTTACTAGGAGCGTATGTCCTCAGAAACATGCCTGCCAAAGGATTTATTCCAGTTGTGAAAATAACAATTTTGTAACGTTTAAAAATAGGCACAACTTTAATACTAACCCTATCGAGCAGCAATGCGACTGGCATCAAAATTATTTCATAAAAATTACGGGACCGAGTTTATTTGGATTTCATGCAATTTTTATTATTATATGTGCTTGAATGAAGAAAATTTAGAAATGAGGAATGTGAAACCGGTCGTGGTACGGTTAGTGCTAAACGCGTTTTCCTCGAAAATTTACTTTTTCTTAACCTTTTGTACTATAATATCGAGTGGAACCCGTGACAAATATTTCTAATAGAATCTACTAAATATGGATGCTACTCTTTTCATCAAACTCAAAATAAAATTCTATGTCTTTATTGTCAATACTTAGCCATTTGAATAAGCAAAGGCACACGATAAGTCAAAATTATCCATTTCTCACACGAAATTATCAAAGACCAAGTAGGCTTATTCATTGTTGCAGTGAAATAAACCATAGGACAATGGATTAATGGCAGGAAATGTTAAACTAGGTGTTCTGGTCTAGATCTGTGAAAAGATCGAGATTCTTATTTTCGTTTAAAATGTGAGTTTTCCAAAACATGTTTACAGAGGGATTTATTCAAATTCGTAAGAATAACGATTTATGAAATCTACAGATGGACAGAAGCTTAAACGGGTTTTCCTCGAAACCTTGCTTTTCCTTAATGGCAGAAAATGTTTAACAGGATGTCTACAGAGGGATTTATTCAAATTCGTAAGAATAACGATTTATGAAATCTACAAATGAGCAAAACATTGAACTCGATTTTCTCGAAACCTCGTTTTCTGTAAATAACAGGAAATGTTTAAGGGGGTATTCTGGTCTAAAACTTTAGAAAATCGACATTTTTCTTGTTTATTCTTGAAGTATGTGACTTCAAAAACATGTTGGTAAAAGGATTTCTTCCAATTCGTAGGAATAGCGATCTGTAAAAGTTACAGATAGGAAGAACTTTAAACACATTTTTCTCGAAACTTTGCTTTCTGATAATGATGATACGATATCTCAAGGTGTATTTGTCCAAGAAACTTCAGATTTTAAAAGAATCTTGAGAAAATTTACTGTTATCTCATAAAGCAAAATCTTCAATAAATCTTGATTCTGTCCTTTTATTAATGTACCAAAAGTAAAGAATAACCTGAGTCTAATGGATTAAGAAATATAATAGTTACGTTTAAGGTGTCACCATTTTTTGTAATTATATGATATTTTATTGTAGTAGCAAGAGTGTGAAAATTACATATAGTAACTTACGTACTTTGATTTGCGTATAATGTAATTTAAAGCCAAGAACCCAGTATGCTCTATTTTAATATATCTAAAAAATATTTGCAATGTTCTGGTAATTCTGACAACAATTGGAAAGTAATTCATCAAGATAAAAATTTCTCTGTCAAAGAAAAGCTAAGAATGTTGGTTACTAGAATGTTTCTTTGCTATTAATGTTTATAATGTGTATGTGTAAATCTTGTGACATTAATTCTCTACCAAACAAATATATGTACTGGACAAATTTTTCTTTTAACCAAACAGGTATAAAATGCCATCAATCACGAGCACTCTAAAACAACTTGGAAAAGATATTATATATAGTATAACAGTACACATATCTTTACAAAAATATGAAAAGCAATTTATAAATGTTAATATGTATGCTATTTTTGGTACAGAAAATAAAGAAAAATGATTCTTAATGAGGGTGAAAAATGTTGAATAATGCTGTCTACGATGTTTCTAAATGTACATTTTCAATTTATACGTGTTTAAGACGTATGTATATTCCATTTATAAACGAGAATATTTCAGAAGAAAATAAAATCTATTCGATGCAGTTAGGATTTCATTTCAAAATTGATTATTTTAATACAAATACATCAATTTGTGCAAATGGCTTTAATTATTTGATGACCCACTCTATAAATCATGATTGTCATACACAAAAGTTATTAGGTTCTCCCCAAAAAAATATGTCTCTTTTTTTGGTTAATAAAACACTATTGTTCCTAATTTTTTGCCTGTAACAGTTCGCACATTCATCGCCTTCACATTTTTAAGCAGAACTATGGAAAGACAATGTTCGTTGAAAAATTAGACGGAAGAGGCATCTTATGTTTCTGAATCCTACCCTTCCGTGTTTCCTTCTGCTTTCAGAATATTACTTTCTCGTCTTTTTCCTCCTGGCCGCAGCCATGTCACCTGACATATATTCTGTCATTAGAATTAAAAGTTAAATCCGCTTTTAAAAGCATACTGTATAATTTATATCACTTAATGGAGTGTCACATTCTTCTTTCAAACAATGTAGATCCAAGTTGCTTACAATAATGAAAAGGGCTTCGTAAACTACGTTTCATAAACGAAAAATTAGATTGATTTCCTTGAGCCATTTCATTGAATCCTTTAAATCTCGAATTACATCTTTCGTACTTGTATCTTTTGTTATATTTTTTATAATTATTAAAACATAACTTGAAATGCCGAGGTTACAAATTCCATTACATTTAAAAAATTTAGGCTCGTTTGGTTGGCAACATTTTAACGAAACTGGTACTTTCTCATTTTAATGAAGTACTTTAAAGTGTTCCTAGAATGTACACAATTAAAATTCAGTAAATACCTCGTCTTCTAATTTCCATTCCATGTTCTACAATTCTTATCAACATTTTATGTAGTAATTAAGTCACAGAATACAGCATTATAAGTTGAATTAACATTTGTTTAACTACGTCAGAGTTATCTGTACAATATGTCTCAAAAATTCTAATACATTATAAAATCGATATATCTGTTTCCTTTCCTTGACGTCATAAAAGAGGCATGCACTGTCACTCATTGAAGTATGGACACTTCATTAAAAAGCCTTTTGTTATAAACAATCATACATGAACTTTTACTTAATTCGTTAATTTTATACTTATAAAATGAAGAACTGACAAGAAATAAAACTATTTTTACGCTTCATTTTCAAGTGTCCGCCACTTCCATGAGCGGTAGTGTATGAAGTTCGAAAAACATGACGAGCTCTATTGAAACACCGCGCGTTTTCACTTTCCTGGCAAGCAATTAGTGAATGTTGCAACTAGCAAGTCCATTCAATCCAGATCTGTATTGTATAACGGATTCAACGACACTTTTCAATTATTCCTCTAAATTGCCATTTCGTCATTAGTTCTAAAAATTGGAAAAATACTTTTTTATTCATCTTGTTCTCATTGTGTATATACAATGAGTATTATACACTAAACAGACCCATGATGCAGACAAATCGATAGAGGGGTTATATATAATATATAATAATAATGGAATGTTTTACTTCACTATATGTAATATTTAAGTTTACTATAATTCTGTGACTGTATTATTGTTATGTTAGTATTCTATTCAATAATTGAAATATCTAAATATGAGGTGGTTCGTTCTTTTCATCTTATTTGTGATAAAAGGAATTCTAAGCTAATTTCTTCCAAATGTTAACATAAATCTTTTTACATATAAGTTAGGCTGAACTGTACTTTAGAGGACCAAAAATTTTCAACTTTTCTGTATGTGATGCTACACATTTTGACGAGAAAATGACAGACATGTAAGTTTTAGTACACGAAAATCAAGTTTTGGTTACCGGAGTTCACTGGTTGAAAAGCTATACACGTGTAAACATGAGCAATTTTAAACGTTTTTGACAGGTTAGAGCGTCGCCATACTGGATATTCGTTGGATGGTAGAGATAAACTGTTGAGCGCATACGCTAGATAGATGGTGAGTGTTCAGCGCATCGGCTAAGTAGTACTGAGCGGTATGGTCCAAGTTGTTTTGGGATTAGTTAAGAGTGCTCAACTTTACACGCGTATAATTTCTGAATCAGCGAACTCCTGGCAATAGGACTTTCATTTTCGGTGTTTCCTCGTCGAAATCTATAGGACTGCATAAAAAAAAAGTTTAAAAAAATTGATCCTCCAAAGTACAGTGTAACCATAATTTATTTTATTCTTTATTTTTTCTTAATGAAAATACCATTGTTATCGTACAATCAAACCCAATGGAACAGGATCATTTATGAAACAAATTTTCAACGTCTATAATTTTAACAAGTCCTGAAGTCAAGAATTGAGCAAATAAACTTCAATCTACATCGTTGAGTAGATACATTTAAAAAGTAATAGAAATATAGCGGAGTGAGCTTATTTAACGTCCACTTTCACTTCGATTTGCAGTTCTGAACTGATTAACGCCCATCTTTATACTCCTTGAGCAAAGAACTGGAACGACGCTCTAGCAAGTTTCAGAACTAGATCCAATCCTTCGGTGCTAGAAATTCACCTACGCGTGACGTTGCATACTTCGCGAAAACAAGATGCCATTTGTCTAATATAGTTATTAATTATGCTATACTAATAACACCTTATAAAATATTGTGGCAGCGGCAATAAGCCTTTATACTTCCTTTACGAAACCTTTATATTTCTCATACCACCTTTTTGGTTTATTTCTACTCGAAAGAAATCTTTTTAAATTCATTTCTTATATTATTTTAATATCCACTACGAAAATGCATGAATTCTTCGTTGCATTGAAGTCTGCATTAAAAATTTTATTGAAATTCAATCTTGTAAACTGAGATAAACTTTCCATTTTTATCTTTCTACAACGATGCACTTGGTCTTGATAAAGTTCAAATATCTTATAATTATTGGCCATTGTAGAAGTAAATTTAGAGAATCAAATCGGAATGTTTTATCGAAAAATTATGGAATTTCAGCTTCATATTGTAAGAAGAACAGTTGTATTAATATCAAAACATACATTAAACTATAAATGTTTAAAGTCAGAGAAATGTGGTTTGGTAATTATACGAGATGTTAACGAGCACTGTCAAGAATTCATGCCAAAATCAATTAAAGTAGAAGTAGAAAATTCAGGTTAATACCCATTGTACTCGGCAAACACTTACAGACAATGATTGAATTATTAAATACCTTAAAATATGGTTATTTAAGATGGCTTCAATTGAAGTTTGTGTTTCAGTTGATTCAATAAACCTTTGGAACACTTTGTTCCTGACCGGGATACTGTACTATATTTAAGAGAGACTTCCTGTAGATCAAATCGGAAGTTAGTATAAAGAAGAAATGTTTTGCTTCTACAGTAAATTACATTACTGATCAAACACGATCGAGATACACTACTCCCATTAGGAAATACCTTTAACATTATTTTACGAAATGCAATTTTAAATTGTGGCTAAAACATAGATTTTACAAAAAATATTACAATATTTACGTAATATTTCTCTGTTGAAAATTTGTAAATCCAATCACAAGTTTATTTCTTCAATACTTAATGACATTCATAAAAATCAAAGTTATAATTCTTACCTTACATACATACATCTTATTGTTCTAAATATGTTCTAACAATTTAGTTATGACTAGACAGATGTTATGTATTTGTGACAACAATGAAAAGATCAAAGACAGTGGGAGCATTTGAAGAATTTAAAAACACTGGTTTATTATTTTCAACTCATTAAAATTATTAAGAAAAAAATGCCTTTGTAGTTCCTGTATCTTACAATTAATGCAGACAGCTTTCATTTTGCATAAAAATCTGCAGGCCAGTTATGATTCATTGTAAATGTATATAATTGTGATTGAAATAGTAATAATAATTGCGATTCACTTGCAGTCAAGAATTATATAATTGATTAAATATGACTCTGTACTTTAGTAATAAACCAAAAAATATACCAAACGAAATCTAATGTATATACGTTACGATAAAATAAATTATCTTATGAATCTACTACATGATAATTCGACTCTAGATCTTTATGCAAAACCTAATTATTTTTTCAATAATTTTAGAAGACAGAAATAATATTGTAAATCGATATCCTTAAATTCTTTTAAATTTAATCTACTCATTTGATGCATTTACAACAAAAATGAGTAGATCAAATGCAAAGCAGTGAAAGCATTTAAAGATTTTAAAAACGATGTTGGATCATTTTTCAGCTTCTTAAAATTACTGAGAAAAGATGAGAACGTTGATGTATCTGCTGTATCTTGGAATTGATACAATTTTTATTTTACATAAAAATCCGCGGTCTACGAATAATATATAGTTTTAAAAGAAATAAATACAGGTGTAAAAGACAAGTTTCGCC
This sequence comes from Sphecodes monilicornis, assembly GCA_913789915.3. NCBI lineage: Eukaryota > Metazoa > Arthropoda > Insecta > Hymenoptera > Halictidae > Sphecodes > Sphecodes monilicornis. Next base: position 7,188,474 of record OU565295.1, on the reverse strand, counting down.
ACGTAAAGTCGACTGCAAAATTAAGTGGACACCCCTTACAAATAATAACTTTTCTAAAGGTTCAAACGACTTGAGTCTTTTTCAGATGTTAGAAGGATTAGTTTACTAGGCCATGTATAAAAAATTAATCAAAAATGACCATTGGTAGAAATTGCAAAGAAAAAGAAAAGGTCAGGATTTTTAACTTTTTTATCGGTGCATGTAATGAAAATTTATAATATGGCTTTTCTAAATCTAAGTTATACGCATGCATGCACAACATTCCATAAAAATCAATTAAGGTTGCTACGAGTTATAAATAGATTGCGGATTTTATGCATTTATAACAAAAATAAGCAGTTGATATACAAAACCGTGAAGACATTAAAAGAATTTAATTAACTTATTGAAACAAAAAAAATGTAATAGTAATGTGTGACTATAAGAATTAATGTTTCGAAAGTTCTAAGCTTCGAATTATGTTGCAAGCGATTGATTCGAATTTTTTGTCGTGAATATTGAATAGAAGCGATTCGAAGTGATTCAGATCCTATCACTAGTCGATAGTCGTTTCCGTCGCTCTTGTCTTTAATTATCCCGCATAAACCGTGTCGGGCAGTTAGGTGTAGCCGCTTAAATTATCCATACGCTTCAGCAAACTGTGATTCGTGATATCCGTGTCTCGTAATAAAGACAACCACCGCGAATACTGTGGCACCGTACAGGAATCTCCATTTACACACCAGCGGGTAATTATATGATACAACTTTGGACTAGACCGAAGAGAGCACCTATTCATCGTTGAGAAAACTAATCTAAACATATCAGCCATTATGGCGGAGGTATATGCTGTTTAATAGAAGCGTACGGAACGCGGCATGCCTTTCACAAGCGAACAAATAGCTGTAATCGTAATAAACCTAGCTCACGTTTCCATTGGAACAGCGATATTGCCGCGGCATTGTAAACGGCAGCGTCGGGCGTTGGCGATTTAATATTTTCAAACAGGAGACTGATAATTTCGCGTGATCTCCGCGGACGCATAAATCGAAGCAACGAGTGCGTCGAAATATTTATAAGAACTAAGAACACTATGATTTACAAAGGAATATTACTATCAGGTTTGTTTATCTAATATTTTTAATTTATGATTATTGAGCTAGTAAATAAACCGAATGAGTTTAAGAGTGCCACAGTGAGAGTCGTAGCCAGAGTATCTTAGAATCATTAATAAATACATAGAATCACTAATTAAATCTACCACTAATAGCATTATCCCTACATTATAATGGCGTAATTTCATTCGTTTTTCAATATTAAACTATGTTCCTCAAATCCGACCATCTTGAAACTTTTGTATATATTAGATCGGTAACAGAACATTGTTCTTGAATTTTTTGGAAGTGGTCACTCGAAGGGTTGCTTGTAACGCCCACCACTAAGAAATTAAATGATTTTTCTACCCTTAATAATTTGATCACAATTGTGAAAAAAATATATGATATGAAGGAGGTAAGATCGAGTATTTTCGTTTTTATTCCATCTGAATATCTTAATTAACAACTGAGAAAAAAACATACAGTTAAGGGTATTTACCCTCATATTATCCTTGTATGAAGGGCTAGTGACTTATAATTTTGGAGTATTATCTTTCAACCTAAAACCATTGTTTTCCCCACAATACCAATTGCAGTATATTAATACATAAAAAAATGGTGGCCTGGGGCCGCTAGACCATTCTTATCCTGCTAGACCCTTTTTTTCTTTGAGTATGCATTATAAAAAAAATATCTATAATAGTAAGTAATGTAAAATAGTCGCTTTTAGTGCTCCGTAATCCTAGAATTAACTTCTCGTCTTATGTAGAATCTTACTCCAAGGTTTCAGATTAAAACATACTATTTCATTTTGTCTGACGCTCGGTGGTCATCGATGGAAAATGAAGCAATTTGTATTGCTTCAAAGTCAATGTGAAATGGTCAGTTTATGTTGGAAAGTTAAAAATCATCAAAGTTTGGTGTCCGAAACCCGTGATGTCTCTGTGACGTTATTTTAAGGCAACGAGTTAGTATATTTAAAAAATCCACTTCTTGTAGCACAATTGATGTCTCTGATATAAAAATTTCTATAACGCTATTTGTCCATGTAAATCTCAAAATGTAAAATAAAAATGTTTAAAAATGAATGGTGTGCGTTGTGTTTACATACGTCTCAAAACCACCAATTTGTACGATTTCAACCAAAATTAATTCATGAAAATACATACACGTATTAGTAGATAGTTCAATTGTATTTATTGGACCACATGAAAAATATTATCTTTCAACAAAAGATCGCAGCAGCGCACACCAGTGTCGCCAGATCAACCCAAAACTGGGTTGATTTGCACCTCCTGTTTTTCCCCTTCCACTATCCCATTCCACTCATGCGCACACTCCAACGTCCCCCACTAAAACCGTAGACTGGTCACGTGACGCGTCGCGCAACGTGTTACTTATTACTCTGGTCAACGGAGAGGTGGTAAATTGTATTCCCCTCGATTTCAGCGATCTGGCGACACTGGTGCACACTCTTAACCAACCACTCGAGCGGTTTCAGTAAAAGATTTGACATTTATGAAGTGGCCCACTTCGAACTCATTGGAAAACTTGTGGTGAATTTTATTACGAACCATCCACTGCTTGTATTATTAAATTATTTAACATTTTTTTATTGAAAACAGTAGTATTCTTATAGTAATTTCGTCCACTGTGTCAGTTCGCAAACCCATCGTTCGCACTTCTTGGTCACGACGCTGGATGCGCGAAGAAAAGCTGCCTAATAGAAATTCATGTTGCGTCGACGAAAATTATGAGCAATACCGAGCCGAGGAAACAGTTGCCGGAGCGGCATGGCAGCCTCAGGACACTTTGTCTCGTTAACCTAACTGAACATCTCCCGACAAATGTGAAATAATTGCAGGAAAAGTTTCCCGGCGAATTCGGTTTCACTTTTCCTGTTCGCGACCGAATGTGTAGTTCTCGCCACAGTTCCGCGGGAATATAAAACGAGAACGACGCGGAAAAAGCAATCGTTGCGATTCCATCGTAAAATTCGAGTGTACAGAGTTCTGTTTGCACGATGGAAACGTTCGGTCACGTTGGAACACCGGCGCTTGCAGCTTTTTGAAAGAAACGGGTACAAACGCGAAATTTCCTTTTGCTCGACTGTTGTTGCTATAATAAATGCGAAACTCTCGAGAACACGCCCGCAGAAAATGAATACCTTTTGTTGAGCTGCGAACCATCCGTCGAGACACTGGGTTAAATTACTAACGTTTTAAGTATACCGCCACAACATTTTGCACGTAACCGAGAAAGTTTCAAATGAACGTTAACGAAATTCTACGAAATTCTACGGTGCAGGAATTCTATACTAAATTATACTCTTTATTATATAATAAACAACGTTGTTTATAAATTTTTGACCAATACACAGTGCTTCAGATTTTCTATGGCAAACGGTATCAACATATTCTATGAATTACAAATTACAAACGAAATTTCTGAAAGGCAAGTGCTGTTTTCATCTTTGTATTGCTATCTTCTTATGCAATTCTGATATAGAAGGTCTAAAAATGGTTTAGTATTTTCTAAAACAATGTTCCTTAAGAATTTAGAAACTATGTAGCACCTAAGCTGCATGCAACAATATTTATTCGGTAAATAAATCATTTGGTGCAAAGCATTAATAAATAAAGAAACTGTCATTTATGAAATGTGAAAATTTGTTAAGAGGCGAAACTCGATCGTTCGCTTATACAACGAAACACCAAAAGAAACGTGCAATAAAGAATGAAAACTGTATAGACAGTCTTGAATGCGCCTGTTATTACAAATTTCAGGTTCGACCATTGCGGTGCGCGGTCCGATTCCGACCATTGTTCGGTAAATTAATTTTAGGCAATTGTTTTAAATTCTGTAGAGCTAATGGTTGCGTATTACCGTAAAGTATCCATTGAAGCCTATAACAATGCTCTCAGGACTAGAGACTTTGAAATACGTCTTCCCGCATTTAACGGGCCGGGGTTTGCGTCTTTTAGAAAATAGCAGTACTTCAAAACAATGAGCTCGCTTAAGGATATCGGTGACGATTTCCAGACCGTTTAAGATCATCAATTTTCTCCTACTATCATTTTCTGCAAAGCAGCTGCGATGTTTGTACCTATACCAAAACAAAAGTAAACGTTTTGATCCACCAATCATAAATTGTAACCCTGCATCGATAGTCGATGTTGTATTAATTCTTAGTGAGTGCTTCTGCAAACTTTTTTTTATTCAGAAAATCTCATAAGAGATTTATTACAACATTAGGTACAAACAAAACGAAAATGTACAGAGAAAGTAACCCCTAAAAACTAAAAGCTAGGGTAGTCAAAGAATACAGAAGAACCATAAGATAAATCAGAGTTTACACATCATAGAGATGATGTAGAATTATTTATTACTTTAATAGACAATGTTTAAGAGAGTTGAAGTACACTTGCAGTGAATTAATGCAGCGGATTGTTCAAGGAACTAACAAGGTGTAATCAAAGTTTTCGAGTAATAAAACATATTCTACTTACTTTACTTGATTCCAAGTAATTTGTTATAAGTATCATTCAGTACAATAAAACAGGTAGTTAAATGGACTCTGCAGGAATTATTCCGCCATTGTCAGCCTTACTTTCATACGCTACATCTTTTTACACAGAAACAGATAATGAAAACATGCTGTGAAAATGGAGAAAAGAATGAAAAAATTTACCCGCTCTGGCGTTGTTTTGCAACCGCGCTGTTGTCAATTGACTATTTTTAGTTCAAGTATTTGACTATCTGTGACCATATGTTGTTGAACAACTGTTAAAAATTACAACGAACGCGGACTCTTTGGAGCGAATCATATATTTGCTATTTGAATAGAAATCGTTTTTGAAAGCTGTTTTAGTATGTCCTGAATCGTTATTAGTCGAAAGCTGAAAATGAAGGGACATTTTTCGATTTTTCACGGTAACGATGATAGAAAAATATTTGTGGAATAGTCATGGTTCGACTAAATCGTGCCGAGTTTGCGAATGTCTGGCAACGATAAGGGTTTATGACCATATTGTTCCACGATGCACTGGTAGAAACCAGCACGTACGGGACCCGACTCTACCTCTCGCTCCGTATTAACTGCAGACGGATATTCTCCAATCCCATTGTCCATTGTCGAATGAATATCTAGGTGAGCCATGTTGATGAGTTCAGATAATCTATTTCGACTAAGAAATACTCAAAATTAAAATGTCTTGCCGTAGAGTCGGTAATCCTTCAAAGCCTGCCTTTACCGAAGCTAATTGATTCTAGAACCACTCCTCTTACTAAATCGCAACCAACATCGTGTTAAATTACGTCTACAGGGTATAAAGAAATTATATGTCGCGACTATCAAAGCGGCCGTAAAAGTAAATTTTACCTTGAATTTCAAGGTCAAAGAGGTCAACAACTTTTTTTATTGCATCGTATTCTACTCGTCGTATGGATAAAAAGTGCAAAAGGAACTATCAGTCAAAACTCAATCATTCTCTCAATAAATTATGGTAAAGTTTTTTCATCTGCAAACTGATTGTGTTTATATTAAATTATTTTCGATATAAGTGCTAGTATTTCGATGTATTATCGATGGTTCCACGGCGGAAGAGATAGTGTTTATCATCGGAATACAGTAGAACCTCGATAGATGTGCAACCTCGTTTATTGCATACTTGCGACTCCCACCACGAGGTGTTCAAGATTATGGCGCTCGTGATAGGAAGTGTGTGCAGTACCTCGATTTTCGCACGTGTTTTCGGTCCCGTTTCGTACAACAAGCGAGATTCTACTGTAATAAAATTATTATGAACACTTCGAAACCACTACTTATCTGAAGTTTGGCAACAAATTGAGTTAATATTTACAATAACACCTCTTTTATTACAGAATATACTATTATACTTTCAATAACATATGAAGATGATTTTATATTATTTGCGAGTGAAAACCTGCTGCAATAAAGAGGCTGCTGCACTTTTGAGTAATTTCAGTAAACCACTAAAGGGCAATTCAAAATAAAGTACAATTTCAAATTGTGTGCTATGAATGGTCAATTAATTTTCGTGTCGATAAATGTTTACATTCGATATGGAAGTTCCAGCACTTTTACTATTCCTAGTCATGCAATTTAAATATTGGATCTGCTTGGAACTAATTTTGTGCCAAAGTGGAAATAAATAATAATCACTCATTAACCCTTAAGTAAACTATTGGGGCCGATGCGGCCCCACTCAAATTTATGCTAATAATTATTTAATATGTAACTATTAATAATATAACTGTTTGTGAATTTACATGACATTGGACTAACTTATTCCGTTTCTATTTGTCATTGCTACGTTGGTACCACCCTGCGATAGATATGAATATTAAATATAAACATAATATTAAATGTAATTTAATTCAGTCATTTCATTTTTATGGTACATTTTGATGATCCACTTAAGGGTTAAAAAGGTTTCAAAAAGATTATATTCTATTTTAGTCATTTTCATACAAAGTAATGTATTTAGAAGTATACTATAAGATAATAAGACAGGGGCTATCTTTGTGTAATCTTTTCATCTGTTCATAATGACTCGATCACCACTGTATTTACGACTGTATTTGTGAAGGAAACGTTCTGAAGCGATATCTTTCTGTTTTACAGCACGAAGACTGAACGAATATATACACCACTATGAACCACTGTCCTATCCTACTGAAGAGATCCACCGGGGTCACTTGAGGGCCAAGAGGTCGGTTACCCGCGACAATTCTGTGACTCTGAAGTTTCGTTCGCACGGAAGGGACTTCCATATTCGACTGAAGCGGGACCTCACTACCTTTAGCAATAACCTAATTATCGAGGGCTCCTCTGGGCAATCGGAGGACCTCGAAACATCGCACATCTACCAGGGCCACTTAGTCGGTGAGTCGTGCTTCAACGAATTTCCTGCTAATTACGGGAAAAATCTTTTCCTCAAAATAAAATTATTTTGGAAAGTTAGCTCGAGCTTCTGTATTCCGTACTCGCGTATCCGGAAAATTCGCTTTAAAGCTTTTTACTGTCTTTTTTTAAGGAAAAAATTTAAAAAATTTGTGATATACGTTTTACTGGGCAGTATTAGCGTGTGCAAATATTCAAAGCACAATTCGATGACAAATCTGAATCAAATTAATAACACTTTTATGTTAGTGAAAGGACAATATTTTTGACTCTGGTTTTGCAAGACGAATGTAAACGAACCGAGTTGTATTTACTATGTGGAATCTTTGTTAATTTATTTTGTACTGCTGGATGTTCAATAATTCTTCCTGTTTGTATTGTCGTATTGATCTCCGAACGTTCAGTGTATATTTAACTTTCAATAACCGGATAGAACGTATAATTAATTTTTGAAGTTAATCAGAACGTTTCATCGCGATGAGCGCCTCATTTATTAAATATTTGACTATAACATACGATAATATTCTGTTTTCAATAAATAAATGATTACCGAAGCAATTGTTTCATTTAATAATTAATTAATGCAAATTATCTTTATTCGTCATTACGTATTCCAACAATATATTCCCCATGTACTTCAGAATTTTTACAAATATAGATAAAAAGAAAATCATGAATGCATAACATTAAAAATGGAAAATATAATCACATAATATTGAGCCAACATTTTAAACAAATACATTACAATATTTGTGTAATATCCGCGATAATGAGATCGGAACATTTCTCATATAAGTTACCAATTTTTACGGTTTCTATTAAATAATATAAAACCAGATTTTACGACCTATTCACCGTGACTCGTGTGCAAAGTATTTCTCTCTGCTCGTGCTATTGGGATCTGACATTTTGAGTTGCGCCGTCTGCTGCCGAAAAGTAGAAATACTCTAAGCTTGGCTTGACTTGGCTTGGCTTATAGCAGCTTATAGTGTTAACAGGTGTTAATTACAGTATAAACATACTGCGTAAAACAGGTGTTATTTAAAAATAACGTTATGGAAACTCCAATTTTTCCACCGCGTAACAAAAAAAATTTTGATTACTATGCAGTGAAAGATTGTGGTAGTAGAGCGAGCAAAAATTTGTTGCTCCGTTTCCACACCTTGAAATGAAGTATGTGAAGTGAACTGCTTGCAATTTATAAGACCTCCATTTCTAAAATATAAGAACCAATTTAGTAAAGACGGTCTATTTTAACAGCTAAAATAGCTGAAGCTAGAGTGCATATTGAAAGATCTAACCAGCGTATAAAGACTTTCAAAATTCTTGGTTCAGTGATGCCTGTGGCATTGTTGCCCCTAAGAGAAGATATTTGTACAATTATTTGTGGAGTAATTAATATGTCCTCACCAATTCTAAGCGATTAGAAATTTATGAAATTATAATTGTAAATTCAGAAGGTGTATTAAAGAACAAATTTTTTGTAAAATGAATTTTTTGACAAAACATACTTTAAAAAGCCGCTCTCCCTCAACATACTTTCTTTCTGCAGAATTTGTACCTGCCCACTTACAAGTTTCACCCATACTTACAAACATTTCAAGTAAAAACAAAGAGGAAGATTTCAATACAATGTTAAGACCAAGCACTTCGTCGCCATATTAGACAGCTATATATATATATATATATATATATATATATATATTGTCCACGCCCCCATGTCAGCTCCCAATAAAGATGACTCTATGCATAAACTCATATAGCCAGTCCATCCAGTAACACATTCGTAACCGGAGCACATAAGGCCTGTATAACATAGTAAACATATTGACAGTAGTTTAAGTTTCACATAGGAAGCATTCGCAAAAATAGAAGCAGAGTTGATCATTATCACCTTGCTGGCTCTCTTTCTCGTATTGGATTCATTGACAACCCTATGTGTAGATGTAACTGTGAGTGTGAAACTCTCAATCACGTTCTTTGGCAGTGTAATTTATAAGATACTCAAAGATCACTATTGTTGAATAATCTCTGTAAGTTAAGAATTCAACTGCCTTTGGACGTTTCTATGTTTCTGGCTGGGCCCAACGTTAAAGCCTGCCTCTATATACTTTCGTTCTTAAAAAGCTGTAACCTCCGTGTTTAAGGAAAAACAAAAAAAAAAGCAAAAAAATAGTGATGTACCCTAGCTTTTAGTTTGTAGAGGTTACTTTCTCTGTACACTTTGGTTTTATTTGTACCTAATGTTGTAATAAATCTCTTATGAGATTTTCTGAATAAAAAAAAATATATATAACAAGATCTATAAAGCGCGAGGAAAGAATCTATAAATATTCTTATTCATTTAAATACATTTGCGTTACAAAGTTTGATCTCAGGCATGATACACACTATAAATGCATGATGTAGGTATTCATAATACGTCCAGCTACGAGGATCATTCGAGTGTGCTATAGCTGCTGTAAGGTCAACGTGCAATATCGAAGGCACTGTTACAAGAAGGAACATGTTGTCTGGTTCGAGCAACATAGAAAATAGTTTAAACAGCAGCGGGCTTCTTCCAGCATAAATCACGATCCTTTTGCTTCTGAAGTGCGCGCTGTTACATTCTAAACTTTGACCTAAACGAGGCAGTACCGTTGCACGGTAGGTATATAGTCAGCGCGTTACATCTATGTACTCCCACGTTTTCCCGCGATATCCAGGTGTGGCACGCAAAAGTGCGTGTCACGCTAGATACCGGGTGAGACCTTTATTTCCAGCGTAATAATTTAGCTCGGTTCGCGCGCGCAAAGGGACGTTTTAAATTATGGATTCGGCCGCTCTGGGGTGCTGGAACGGTTTATCTTTCACTTTTGTGTTCGCCCGACCCGGTTCTCCATGCGTTTGCGTGTTTTCCAGGGAGAGCGATGAGAAAAGACCGATCTCTTATTTCGATTGTTTAATCGAGGCTTGCTTTAAATGTTGTGGCATTCGACGAACCGCGCGTACGTGCGTTACCCCCTTTAATTTATTAAAACGGATCAATGCGAAATTGCGAAGCAGATTCTGTCAATAATATCTGTTCACGGAAATAGCTTCATTATAACAGATAATACATCAGCCGTGTTATTGTTTTAAGTATCAATTGTAATCTCGTTCCTGTATATTCGCGGAAGTATGTTGGAGACAACTTAATTAACGTTTTAAGTATTTAATGATATCTGCTTTCAAATAATTGAGTGTGAAGCCAGGGTAAAGTACATCGAGGTAGATTCTATTGTTTGTGATGTTCTATTCTTACATAAGTTGCGATCTATATATTTTTAATTCTTTCTCATTCATGTTATTATCCCATTACATTATCAAAGTATGAAATTTCTTCAATAGCTTTAAAGATGAGGTAAAAATTAAGCTTTGCATAGTCCACGTAAATTGAAAGTATTCAACTTTAGAGGCCCACCATTTTTAAGAATATTCAAAATTGTTGTATGTTAAGATACCAAAAATAATTGATATTTATAAAGACATTGAAAATAATACACAGGATTTTAACCCTTTGTCGACGAGAATTTATTGTGGAAAGAAATAGAAATGTATACTGATCTTTTGTTACGACAATAGTGAAATTATTTGATTGAAACATTAAGAATTAAATCTATGGACTTCATGTCGCTAGTATGACGACATTCGCCCTCAAAGGATTTATTATTGTGTGGAAATTACAGTGGAGATATGGAATTGAGAACTCGGTGTACAAAGTTTAGTTTTATATAATTTCAGTCGACGTATACTGAAATTTTTGTCTGGTTATATTTTAATGTATTCAAAGCACGAATGTGTGTTCATATTTTTGTTTAGAACGGTGCATTGTACAGTAGTTATGCAGATACATATTTATTCTGCGGATGTAGCAGCGGATGTTTTAAATTTGTATGTTTATTACTTCGTACATTTTCATTTATAATAAAATTTATGAAACATATGTTAAGCAGTAAAAATATGTGTTAGTACTAGAAAAATATGTGTATAACAGTTGTGTGCTTTCTGACTATGAACTCATAGTAATTCATTTAACAACGTAACAAAATCACATGATTCACTTAGCACTAGATTTATGCTGCACCAAAAGTGTCTATTTCACATCACTTTATAAAAATAGTCAAAATGTATTTCTTCAGATTTTTAATAATTTGTATAATATTATATGTCCAACGAAATAAATGTATAGAATACACTTCCCATTCAATATATACATGTTTAGTAAATATTATTTTTAACAAATTATGCTGTATTGCTAGAATCCAAAGAAAAATATCCCCTATAAAAACAATATTCTATTTTAAAGGTTTCATCTTATAAACCAAATTTTTTCTATTCAAAAATCTGGATGTATATCTAAAGGAAAAGAGACTATTTATAATTTGAATAAACAAGTCCGTCTGCCATTCATTATTACTCAGCCTTATTTTAAGCCGAAAAATCATTGCATATATTGATAACTGACATTTAGGATTTCATTTCGTGCCCTATAGTGATTTATAACTAGACTGCAAATCTTTATGCAAAATAAAAATTGCCTACATCAATTGCAAGACATAGTGGTCATTCAAAATTTTTTTCTTTCATTAATAATCCTGATAAGTTGAAAATAATAAATCAGCATCCTTAAATGCTTTTAATCCTTTTACTGTTTTAAAATCTAGAGTTTATTTATAACCTTTCAAGCATTTTCATTTGTCATCGAAATCAAATATGGAAAATCACATTTTGCTTTTTTATTGCCGCAAGGGTAAAAATTTAATGCAAGCAAAGAGAAAGTTGTGTTTACAGAGTGGATGTACCATCGAATTACTATTTGTTTCATCCTCTTCAGCACTTTTTAAGCGGCGTAAATATCATTTAAAATGAAGACAATATAACTAGCAAGTAATATAACTCAATTTTTTGCTAATAAAAAACGAAAAGTTCTGCGAACATGGGATCTCGAAGTTGTCAGAAAGATGGCAAAAGTTCATAGAACAAAATGGTCACGATATCGCCGAAGAAAGAAATAAATAGCGATAAATCGTACTTCATTTTTGCATGGAAAGACAAAATTACGTTCCAGACATCCCAATATCTAAAACAAGAAATGGGCGAATCTTTATCAGAAGAGTGTATGAAAGTTAAGTAAGTTGTCAGAAGTAAAACATTAAATGGTGCTTTTGAAGAAGCCATTGCAAATGGCCCCAGATACCGGTGTCCGATGGTTAAAAATCGTTGTGACGGTACTGATACAATAGAACATCGATAGTTGCATACAAATAGAGCGGAAAGTTCATAGAAGTATCAAGATAGAGGCTACGAATGAAATACCCAAGCGATAGTATATGATTATCATTATCCAATGATTAACTGTTTGATTTGCACCAGTTTTACATTAAACGACTCAAATATTTGCACTGGAGTATTGAATAGAAAGTCGGAAATTAGCGAAACCCTAAGGGGTTAGGCAACCACGTGACATGACTTTCCGTCTAGTTGAACTCTCCTTGACTGTCGTTATGTGTTGAAGAACACTCGTGTCCTTCTTCGAAGCAGCTTTATTAGAATAATGTGTGATACACTTGTTTAGTCGGGCAGGTAAAGGTGTGGGAGATGTTAGAAGTTTGATGTTCGCGCACGAAGTGTCTTTAGCGGCTCGCAAGGGCTCCCTGATATTTCTCCGAAAGTTCGCGAGAACCAGATGGCAGACATACGCTATGTATGATGATACATAGGTCTATGTCTGCACCTCATTTCTAACAGCAGTCCTTATCTTCGGCCGTGACGAAAATTTTGAACTTGGGCTGGTCACCAGCCACCCTAAGTCTGACGGTCCCTTATCTGTGTTGTAACAACCCCTAAGCGGCTACTTAACACCGCGAGGCTGTTGCAGAACAGACATTTAAGTTACCAACTCGATATTCTTGCCGCAGGGCAAAAGAAATACTTTACAAGACACCTAATGACTGTTGGCAAATATTAGAAAAGAACCTATGAAAGAGAAGAATTGTTAGGTCATGATTGAAAATAATGGCGTGCTCGCAGGTAAAGGATAAATGAATATAATATGTTTATTTAATATAAAGTAATATAAATTAATTAAAAGTTAAAGTAATATGAATATATAAAGTAATATAAAAAATATAAAGTAATGTAAAAAATATAAAGTAATGTAAAAAATATAAAGTAATGTAAAAAATATAAAGTAATGTAAAAAATATAAAGTAATGTAAAAAATATAAAGTAATATAAAAAATATAAAGTAATATATATATATAAATATATATATATAAATATATATATATAAATATATATATATAAATATATATATATAAATATATATATAAATATATATATAAATATATATATATATAAATATATATATAAATATATATATATATAAATATATATATAAATATATATATATATATATGTATATATATATATATATGTATATATATATATATGTATATATATATATATATGTATATATATATATATATATATATATATATCACACTCCGCATATTTGCCAATCGTCACACACAACATGGCGAGACGCAGCGAGATCACACAAGTACATCATATTTTGAACAACGCGACGATACCAGTGTCGCCAGATCGCTGAAATCGAGGGGAATACAATTTACCACCTCTCTGATCACGAGAGTAATATGTAACACGTTTCGCGGCACGTCACGTAACCAGCCTATGGTCTTAGTGGGGGACGTTGGAGTGTGCTCAGGAGTGGAATGGGATAGTGGAAGGAGAAAAGGAGGAGAGGAAAATCAACCCACTTTTGGGCTCATCTGGCAACACTGGACGCTACATACCCAAACCACAACTCTCTCATACAACTCGCGACGACAACCGACAACGCCCGACAGGCGACGACTCAAACCGAACGCGCGCGACGCTTGAATCTCATATGATGCGGCAAAAAAATGCAACCTCATAAGAATCTTAAAAAAACACTTGCATTCCCATATTGTGTGATACTCGACATTCTTAAATCGCCATTTTGTAATATTTATTTTTTTTTTAGATAAGCCATATACATGTATCTAAATATTTTCAATGTAATTAGTAAATAGCTAATAAGAAGAATTAATCTTGGAAAATTAACCCTTTGCGCCCGAGTGTCACTCAACATTTTTAAAATGCCTGTTTAAATATGCATTGTATTTTATGATATTAATTTTTTCTTTCTTTAAATAAGCAACATACATGTATTTAGCTATTTTCAATATAATTAGTAAATAACTGTTGCGAAGAACGAGAGGAAATAATCCTTTTCACTTTTATGTCGAGTATAACTCAACATTTTTTAATTGTAACTTTTAATATGCATTGCATTTTGTAATATTAATTTTGGCTTCACTTATGTAAGCAATCTACATGTATGTATTGAGCTATTTTTAATATGATTAGTACATAGCTGATGATAGTAAAAAATGATTTAAAATTAGTATCACTCAAGGAATTGTCCTTTTAACTACATGTTAAATAAAGCAATTAAAATGATAGGCGGTTGTTGGGAACAAAATTAATAATAGATTTGGAGTGCAAAGGCGTAAAGAATGAATTCGTACACATTTTGATTGATTGATTGATTGATTGAAATGAAGAAGAATTGAGTATGCAGAAAATTAAGAAATGTTGTGATTCAAAATTAATTTCTTATGTACTTACTCTACCAATATACTTTCATTCCTAAGTCGAATTAAATACTACAGCCATGTATGTATCAATAACTTTAAATTTAATGTTCCAGTCCATTGAACTCATTTCAATTAATATATTATAAGTAAAATAAGTAAAACGTAGTGAGTTAGGAGAGATCAGAACGTTATAGAATGACTACCGGATTTGCAAAAGAAATGAAAATAGAAGAGGAGATAACAGATAAAAGTAAAAAGAGTGACAGAGAAATTACCAGAGATTTAATGTGTAAGAAATAGTGCAACATGTAGGATAAATAGTTATCAGAGAGACATAGTATGAATAAGAAACCTTTGTAAACTAGAAATATGTAGACCAAGTCCGATTCTTAGCTATGAGACTGAATAAACCATTATATTATCGGTAAAAATGTATAGCATCCAATTTAGAAAAGATTGGTTTCAATGTATTCTTCATTAAGATACTACAGAAAATCTGTATACTATATTCGACGTCGTTTGATCTTTCACGAACGATTTCTTAAATATTTATTCAATTTCTAACGAATTGTCGAACCGTTCTCAGATAATTGGAACATAGTGTATACAAGGAAATGTTTCATAGTAAGCGCTATATGTATATACAATCGAGTGATGCAGTGGAGTATGCTAGAACGAACGTAATTGGTTCTGGAACCTTGTTCGTTACAGCAGCTGTTCGTCTTTTAGCATGGATGCCTCGAGCTACAATATACATTTGGGGGTAGCCCGTCCCAAGTCCACAGTCTGGAGCAAAGTTATCATCCAATAGAACAATTTAGACCAGAGTAATATAAAAAAACATGTATAGACACGTACTGTGTCATCTTGCTACACTGATCAAGAAAAAATGAAACAACCGGAGTAGATTTTTCGCGAATTCTTTCCGAGAACTGACATTTTTGTCTATGCATGCGAAGACAATAGTTTGGTGTGTAAATTCTGTGGGATTATTCTGCTAGACGTGCGCCGCGGCGTAGTTAATTTCTTCATTCCCAGGATAAAATGAAACAGTGGCCTTTTATCATACTTCGCACATACCACATCCCATCTACCATTCTTGTCCAAGATTTATAATCCTCCAGCCAGACAATATTTTGAAGGAAGTTGAAAAAAACGTAGCTGTACAAAATGTTTTCACTAAAAAAAATGCTCGATTTTACGATTCCAGCACATTCCGTTGTTTATGCGCGTGGTTATACAGATTCTGTGGGAGATTCGCACTACGATTAACAGAAAAGGGATTCTTTATGAAAGCAAGTATTAAAAATGTAGAATAAATGCGGTTTGTATTATAGTTCTACCGAGCTCATGGAAAACTCATATCAGCCTCGCATAATCTTAAGGAGATTTGTTTCAGACATATTTTATTTACAATAAATGTGTGATGGTTTCGGCGCACAGGTTCGATCATTAAAGGATTGCTTTTTTGAATGTAGATTATGTGTATCCTTGATAGCAATATTTAAAAGTTTTCTCATATACCTGTATTGTGAATTCAATAATTTGTTGTGAGTGAGTAATGAGGTAGTAAGAATGTTGCAATTTTTTTTAACATTGTTGAAAATGGAATTAGGTAAAATATTGTGTGTTCTACATTTCAAAAGAAATAATTTCTTGTTGCGTATCTTCGCAATTGATCGAACCTGTGCGCCGAAACCATCTGACATTTATTCTAAAATTTCGATCGAAAAACATCAAATTTATATTTTATCTACATTTGTATTTCTTTATGATAAATAATATTTGTTAATGAAACAATTTGTTAAAATGCTGCTTTAGTTGTGATGGAAATCTACAATCTGATTATTCATATAATACTATTCATTTGATTGATAATTGACATCAAGTAATGATCATTGTTTGTCTAAAATTCTACGAGAAAGGCCATTTGAAAATACTTTGAGACTAATGCAAAAACGATTAAACGACTACAATCAAAAGACTCATTCGTCATTTGCAATTTTGGCCACATGCCATTTGCTTTAATCTCAGTTGTCATTCGAGTTATCGTTATCCCCAGACCATGGATATTATGCATTTATGAAATATGCAAACTTTTAAAGCATAATTCAAGCATTGGATTTAATGAAAAATAAAGTTGTGACACTGATTTGACGTTTATTTAACGTTTCCAAAGTGAAATAAATTTTATTTTTACTACTTCAACTGTCGGAAGCTAAACAAGACTGGCTTGTATTAAGTAATAAAACTGCAATTATTCTTCGTACCGGAATAAACATTTAATAATTTCCCACGAAAGCATTTTTATAATTTACGATTAATTCGATACTCTTATGCAATTCTTTTATGTTTTGCGAATTAATGTAAAGAAAATATTTTTAAAAAATCGTTTACAATTTTATATAATTTTAGATAACCTTATATGTCCAGTACTAGAAGTTCTATGTTATAGAAAAGTCCACAGCGCTTTTAAAGGATATTGACTAGACAAGCAATCTGTTTACGAATGTATAGTCCGTTACGTTTTTCATTCCACATTCGTCAATCATTACTGAATACAATTCTCTTTTCTTTTTTTCAGGCGAACCTGACAGTCACGTGTTCGGGAGCATCAGCGACGGTGTTTTCCATGGAAAAATAATTTCGCCTCGCAGTGGCGCGTGGTACGTGGAAAAGGCGCACTATTACTTTCCACCATTCGAGATAAATGACACGCTACATTCTGTGATCTATCATGAAAACGACGTCCGCGATCCGTACGCCCATCTTCGAAAAGGTTTGTTGAACAACCGAACATTATATTTCGAACAGAGACAGCGACACTAAATATCCCTTACTTAAAAACCCATGCGCGCGCAGGTTGCTGAGGCTGTTCTGAAATTCATTCTAATTCTCGTATTTGTTAATGCAAACAAAAATGCATTATCTGTAGAACTATTAAACTGTGAATCTTTATGCAAAATAAAAATGTTCTGCGTCACTTGTAGGAAACAGTAGTAAATTAAAAATTCATTCTTCCTTTAATAATTCAATAAGATAAACTGTTTTAAATTTCACCTAATAATTTTTTTCATAATCTAACTAGGAAACAAATTCAGAACAACACCATAAACAATCTTGATGTTACATTTACAATGGTAAATATGTAAAATGTATACCAAAATTTTCAAAAATATATTTTTGAGTTTCACATAGTAAATATTATTTTTTTAACATATTAAAAATGCATATGATGCTAGATGAACTATTTAACATATCTCGGTGCCATTAAGAGTGCTATTAGTTTGGGAATATCAACATTTTGAATAGTATTTCGTGTTATCTAAGCTGTCGCGGTGTACCGGAACAATGTCGACCATTCGAAAGTTAAATATTTGTAGTTTCATAACTAAATCGCGAGTGCGTATGCGAACTCGCACTTGATCGTACTCATTTATAGAGGCTACAATAAAGTTTCAATTTATGTACTTTCTGCGTTAAAGATTTAATGATACAACAATTGCTTTCTTACTTTACTGTAGATTTTCACTTTACTGTGTATCTAATCCATGTGTAGTTAACATTCATAAAAGTCAAAATACAGTATTTATTAATAAAGCAGCCGATTCGACATCGTTAATTCAAATATATTAGAAGCTGTTTTACATAAAAAAATGCAAAAGTAATCTATAATATTTATATATGGCGTGAATATTACAAAAATTATTGAAATTGTTTACATAAAACAAATTATTCTCTATTTCTTGTGAATTGTATACCATAATAATTAATATATTTACACTCTCGTTGACACTATATGAATAAGTATATAAGAAAAACCATTATTCTATTATTTAAAAATTGGGTAATTATTTACCAAATATTACTCCTCTCCGATTTTTATGAAATTTATATGTATTACACAGCTCGACATTTTGAACAACTTTTTCGTTTGTAAGAAATGTCGTTCGGCCTTCGTTGTTTTAGATATTCGCAAAAAACTGTTAGGATGATTATAGGAAACTCCGCCTTTTCCCAATGACCGAATTCGTCCTCCAGTGCCGGAGAGGAGATTAGCCTCTTCCCATGAAATCTAACCCTGATCTGACCAAAATTAAATTAAAAGCTGTACAGGCATCCCTCCTTAGAGTATCAATCCAGAAAAGGGGCTCCTCACCGATTTGACTTCAAATATATTATCTGGGGTGTGATTCTGAACAAATTTTCCCTATGCATGCTACCGCTGCTTATTTTATTTTCCAAGATATTTGCAAGATTGTTAGTTCCACTATAGAGAAGCTGCCATTTTAAACGTATTTGGTTAGGTCTGAGTTAGGTTTTTTTGGAAGGGGGTTCATGGAGAAGGGTGAAGCCCCTGCCTCGCTTTAAAGCACGTGTTCGATCATTTCGAAAGGAATAAGGAATTTAGAATTCGCTGGAGTGGGTAGTGTGTATGTGCTGTAGTATTTTGCAGTTATCTCAAAAAGTAAGAACAAGCGATGGTAACATACGAGTCGTTGTTTTTTAAAACGTTGTACGATGATGGTTTTTGTTGAAAGTGGAATGAATCCATTCGTAATGATGATAATAGAAACAACTTTCTAAATGCTTTGATTATTAATTATTTATTACGACTTCAGTGGGCAGTGCCCTTAAAGCGGATAACAGCTAATGGTTTAAAACGCAAATCCTTAAATATCTTAATGTATGACGAAATGGATGATGAAGATATTTAAAGTAACTTTCGCTTTTGTGAAAATGTTCTCCGCGGCTTCGTTACAGAGTTATTATCGCAAAAACACGGACCAATCAGAGTGCGGTTATAGCGACCGGATTTCGGCTCGACCAATGACAACACCGCGGCCTGTCGTCGAGCCAGAATCCGTCCACTGTAGCAGCATTCTGATTGGTCCGTGTTTTTCGTATATATATCCGCAACAAAGCCACGGAGAACATTTTTGCAAAGGAAAAAGTTACTTCAAATGACCTCAGAAGTCACCAGTTTCAAGGAAATGCAATATTTTTGGAACAACCAGTATAAGGAAAAGTTATTCAGATTCGTGTCCCTGACAACATATTTTAAGGTCATCAACATCAGAGAGGAGTACCATTTTGTAAATAATCACCGATATTTGCTTATTTAAAAACATTAGTTTAGAAGTGTAAATTGATCGTCGTGCAACACATTAGTGAATCAGCGCATAAGGCTTGCAAATTACAACTGTATATTGGTAACACATTGCGAAATGGGATAAACAGCTCCCCAGAGCAGTGCATACACAGTTGATTCAGCAAACCAAATTAACAGTTCCTGAATAGATAGCCCGCAGTTCACATCAATTGTATTTATCACTGACGTGCTCCAGACAAATAACATAAAATTACATCAATGATATCGAAATTCAAAAATCATGTACAGATTATGTTACAGAAGAAAACCGTAACGAACTCATAATACTGTACTAAAGGATACGATTGCTGGGGACTTTTAGATGATTTTCGGTAAAGTTTAGTCCAACCATTTTGTCGCTGTTGCAGTTACATTTAACAAAAGTCCAATAGCGCGTTTCTATTTTCACGCAACTGTTATGAAAGAAAATCAACTCCAGTCGCAGAATTCGATCAAAGTAGTATTGAATTAAAAACGAAAAGACGGTTCACTATTGTACATTAACAGTACAACAAATGTTCTCGGATTCGGCCGTCGCTGCAGATGAAGTTATTGAGCAGTATTTTTAAAAGACTGCACGACGTTTCATATTATACGTTTTATTCCTTTTGTCCGAGCTAGTTTTTTGCGAATTGAATCTTGAGATTGCTGTTGCATTCACCTAGATACAGAGTGTCCCAGTTTAATCCGTTATTGAAAATATTTCGAAATACTCACCGAATGGAAGCAAATGCTTTTAGGGTCTTACCGAAGTGTTGCTAGGTGAAAACGTTGAAGCACGGACATAGGTCAATTACGTTTGTTTAAATAGAGATCGTGTATTTTTAACCGAATAGATCGATGCAACTCGGCGCTCTTTATAAAAATGTATTAACCTATGTACGTTAAAGAATCATTAATTTAAGAGATATTTCAATCTTGGTATCGTTTAAATCTCTGAGTGCAGGCTGGAAGGCGCACTTTAATATTAAATACAAAAACTTAAATAGTATTTTACTTTCACCGTCTCGCTACGTTGAAACTCGCTTATTTTCTAAATTTATCTATTTGATCTAAATGTGCATACGGTAAACTGTACAATGATTGGCTCCCTAAGCCAAAACCGTAGTAAAAATCTTTTTATCTTCTTTTGCAATGTTTAAACGAGCTTAAATAGCTTTTATTATAAGCTAATAGAGTAGAATAAATCTTTTATTATAAAATATATTCAGTGAATAACAATCGTAAGACAAATAGTACAGTCATTGGCACATTTGGTAAACAGTAAGAAATAAACGCTGAACACGTTATTTGATTTATAATTAAACATATACTCACTTATTAAATCTGTAGTACAGTCCGAAATTAAGTTATAAAGCGATAAAGTATACTTTCTTGTAACGAAAATTTTAACAAAACTATTTACACTGCACTGTGGTCATCCGACGGTCTTACTGGATATCCTCCAGCGTTGCTAACAGTCATACGTGGAACTCTGTTATGAAAACTTACAACGTTACTTTGAAATATAAATAAGAAGCAATAAAAAATAATTTTCTATACCAGGAATTCTTAATATTTGCCGCGTAAATCAAAAATGCCAATAACGAATGCAGTGCCAGCAATAGTACAGTTTACCCTACCTAGCTAAACCTATTTTGTTTAAAGTCGCAAGTGGTTTTAACGCTTTGCTAAACATCGATTTCAAGCACGAACCAGCTAGTGCAGTCAGAAACTTTTCCCCACTTGAATACAAGACCGAACTCTTATGTTCTAACAATTTCAATCTAAACTAAGATAGTTCAGAGGCGTCAGCAAATTTCTTCATAAATCTGCAAACTCTTGGAATTAATATAATGCAACAACTTCTCCTAAAATTATTAATACTTGTACATGGAGCTCACTCATTATAAAGACCATTAATAGGCTTTCATTTGACAACGTGTTAAAAAGTTCCATATAGCTATCAAGCTTTGTTCGTAGCTTTGTCATTTCACCATCATTCGAACATGAAAATACGAGTAAAGTGGAAGTGCAGAATTATTATATTTGAAATTTAATTTTGAGAACTGTTATAAGATCCGATATTCATTCATGTGTGTAGAGTCGGTTTCCCACTACTTGCTCGCAAGCAGACGGACCGAACAGTTGAGATTTCACACTTGTAAAACTTCGCCTAATGATGGCAACTTTCGGCAACGCAGTCTTTCGTGTCTACGAGTCAGCAAAGAAAGATGTCAAGTTTGTCGATGGAGGTAGAGGTGGTCTCGTTTGGGTAACTGTTGAACCATTATGCTCAGCAGAGTTTCTATAGATTGGTCGGATAGTTTGCGTCAACACGGTCCTCTCGCGCGGCGTCACGCGACTCTCTGCATTTACACACTCGGATGGCCATTCCTTTGCCGTTTCTCACCGTTTCGGACCGTCAAATGACAGATTAGATTACATTGCAAGGCATCCTTAAAGACGCACCCAACCGTGTATGGTTTTTCACCGAATTACCTTAACGACGCACGCCGGTATGCACAAGTAACTGCGAGTTTTAGAGAATATACTGCAAAGGGCGCAAACAGAGGCACTTATGACCGATACGGATCGGTGAACGTTTTGCTCGTCCGTTTCGAAAATTTTCTAAATTATTTTTAGACTGCGGATCTTTTGTTAGAGTTGCGATGATGATGTGGAAATCGTTTTAATGTACACAATATTTAATTAACGTAATGGTATATATCGTCCGTAAAGCAATCAATGAACATTGCAATGGGTGCCCGAAAAACGTACGTGAGTGGGAATTTCGATTTTCATCTTATTTCTTATGATATATAATAATTTCAGGAAAAGAAAAATCTACTTGTAAATTGTGAGTGAAGATTTTTACCTCGAACAACTGAGTGTTCTGATGCAATCAATGAACATTGCAATGGGTGCCCGAAAACGTACATGAGTGGGAATTTCGATCTTCATCTTATTTCTTATGATATATAATAATTGCTGGAAAAGAAAAATCTACTTGTAAATTGTGAGTGAAGATTTTTTTCTCGAATAACTCAGTGTTCTGATGCAATCAATGAACATTGCAATGGATGCCCGAGAACTACGTGGGTGGGAATCTCGACCTTCATCTAATTTCCAATATTACCCAATTTAGATATGTGGATTGTACAATTGGCACTTTTGACATCTTTATGCAAAATAAGATATGATCCGTAATAAATATCAACTGGAAACTTCACTCAAGGACAATATAAGAGAGGGAAAAATACAGGATTTACACGAGTTTATTAAGGAAACTGGACTGATCAATCAAATAATGTAAAACACTCATGTTTTATATGATGTCGCTAATAACCTTGTAGTTGATGCGACATAAATTGTAAATTAAAAAGAAAAAATTGTTAGCATTAATTGCAAGAAACAGTAACCATATACCTTTCTTTTCTTCTTTCACAATCTTAATAGGTTGAAAACAATATATTGACGTACTGAAATTCTTTTAATATTTCTACTGTTTTAAATTGCACCAACTTGGCTTTCTCATAAATGTATAAAACTCACAGTCTAATTATTATACATCTCAAAAAGGATATTTTTTCTACAAAATCACGCTTTTACAGTATCATTAGAATTTTATAGAAAAGACAAGATGATGTTTGTTCAGGATTGACTTGAAATAACGATTTATAATATTTACTTCCTGAAGGTTTCGAGAAGTACCATTTTCATTAAAATGGTAATGTGAAGCAGGCATTATGTCCTTCGTGAAACATATTTTAGTGTTCTTCAATCACTACATGCATTTATAATGGACCCAAAGAGTATTTAAACACTACATTTCCGATTTTCGGGAAATCTTCGATATTTAAATGTGATAATTCCGTAAAAACAAATAGTACAACCATGAGCCTAAACCCTTTTAAAGCTTGAAGCCACTGCTGTTACACAAGAGTCTTCATTTTCCCCTAAGATACTTTTGCATGATGTAGCAGGTGGGGAACTGGAGATCTATTTATCCCAAAAAATGCTGTAAATTCAATCATCTCTAAAAACTTTAGTATTTGTCCTAAAAAATGTTGTAAATTCAATCATCTGTATAAACTTTAGGGTAGATCCAAATCCTGCGAAATAAATGTATAAACTAAAAGTCCCAACAAGAATTTTGGTGGGACCTTGAGGAGCAATCAACTTTTTTTCTACATCTTCAAAATTTATGCATAGCACTTTGTACCTTATTTTGTTACTAACTTATACGTTTGATGATTAACAGTATTTAACACATTAGTATTAAAAAAACATTCTACTTACTCCCACAAACAGCATCCATTTCACAGAATTGAATATAACACTTTCTCAAAAAAGTTATGCGCTTTACACTGTAGTTAGTGTAATAGTTCACACTTCTGCTCACCTTGACGACAACTGCTTGACTGATGTTTACACCGAAATTGTCACTCAGGTACAGTGATGCCAGAAACACCCAAAACTGGCTGGATTTACCTCTCCTCATTTTCCCCTTCCACTATCCCATTCCACTACCATGAGCACACTCCAACGTCCCTCACTAAGACCGTAGACTGGTCACGTGACGTGCCGCGCAACGTGTCACATAGTACTCTGGTTAATTTAACCGATCTGGTGACACTGCTCAGATATAAAAATGTAACCATTTTCGCGTTCACCCCACTATAGAACTACCAATAAAGTATTTACTCTAAACGACGGTTAAAATGACTCCACGAGAAAATTTATTTTTAAGGTTTTCACCACGTTTTTGGGATTTAGGACCACTGTGCGTCTGGGGAAAATGTACTCGCTTATTTAACAGGCGCCTTCTCGTCAGCTCTGATTGGTATTTATCCTGAACTATCCGAACAAAGAGTGCATTTTCCACGTAAACAGAGAATTTATTTCTTCAATTTTGTGGGAAATGTCTGAGACAGCTAATTAGTAGAATTGTGTAACGCAGGGAATTCTAACGGTAAAAATTTGCGGGCGTAGAACGTTAGCTAAAGACGTTACGCAATTTACGGTGAAAAATCTGTCTGGCCCGAAACTGGCAGGTAGATAAATTTCCCTCGAGCGGCAAAAATCTGTAGAACCGTCCCTGCACAGTTAAAATAACAGACGATTAAATGTGTAGAAGCCGAACTCAAACAGGTAGAATGTCTAGGTCGAGCTTCAGGGCTTTTACGATTTAAAAGAGTGCCTAACGACGCGAATAGAGTTCCATGCGGGCGCGGAACATTGCGCCTTCCAGTCCATTTACCTCGAGGAAAGATATACCGAGGACATTGCGTGTACGCGTCTCTCCGGTTTCCAGTGATTTGTCTTTGAAGTCAGAATACTTATACATACGTCTCTCTTGTATATACAGGGCATATAAAAAATAAGTGCAAAGTCGGTCGTCCGGTTAACAAAGTCAAAATTTCCTTGACCTTGAGTTTTGAAGGTCAAAATTTTGTTCGATGGCATCGTATAATACTCGTCGTGAAAAACAAAAGTCTTAAAGGAATAATAGGTCACAAATGAAACGTTTTCTAGAAAAACGATTTTAATGTTTTCCAAACTATTTTGTTTCATAACGTCTATAGGGTGTCCCAATATTGGGTACATCCGTGGAAGGAATGATTCCATTCGAAAAAATAGATCGATCCATACGGGATACATTTTTTTATATGAAGCTTTGTTTTCGAGAAAATCGGGAAAACAAACGCGTCAGACAAATCCTATTCTATATCACGCATATTTGCCGAATTTTCATACTCTAATTTTTCGAAAACGAGGTGTCAAATGAAAAAAAAGGAATTGTATATTTTCGGCTTATTTTCCCATGTAGAATCGTCCCCTGCACATTCATACCATCTTGGGACACCCTGTAGACATATGGAGTACATAAAATAGTTCACTAAACATTGAAGTCGTTTTTTAAAAGAATGGTTGACTTGAGACCCACGGTCCCTTTGGAAAAGAGATCGAGGACAATTTTGTGGCAAATGTTTTTGACACCAAATCTACCGAGCATTAAAATTAGCTGGTATGCATTGTCTTATAATAATAGTAAGATTCAATTACCTCAAAGTTTGTGCGTTTTTTATTACAATATACGATTGGATAAAGAAATCTATCGAATCAGTTTCTATGATGGCAACTTTTTCACTTCAATAATTATAAAATAAGTAGGTTCAGTGTTAACAGATCTCCCGCGAGCCAGAGGTATAGAATCCCGCTATAGTAGTCGTGACATGTAATTTTTATACACCCTGTACAAATTAGCTTCTGCCACCTTTCAAACGTATCAAATAATAATGACTAATTGTCGTTACAGAACTATCGATCGCGGAAGTATTGGTTTCGGTTGTTACGTGGTTCTATGAACGTACAGCCCAGAATTTATATTGGTCTGTTGGGCGGGTGTATCGATTATTGGTTTATCCGAGATACTTTAATTTCCTGATCGTAACTATTTTTTACGCAGGAAATAGAATGTGCGTTTATCCAGGGAAGTTGCTAAAATTGCAATTTCTAGCAAATATTAGCCACGCGAGCTGTAAATACACAATTTTCGATATACAAGGGAACTGTTTCCTGTTGTTGTGTTTCTTATGGACATACATAGTGCTAGTTATATGCGAAATTTCGAACTCGGCGCTATAACCTTATAACGTGTTCATTTTGTACTACAATTTGTACGATATAACCATTTATGATTCTATTAAATGTTCACGTAGATAGTGCCACAGAACGCTAGAAATATTAATCACGATATTTAAAAATATTTTCTACATCAAACTGATGTATGAATAATTATAGTGTTAGAGGTTTCATTTATTTGATGAATTCACCTAGCTGAACACTCTCTAAGAATTCAGTCTTCTCGCAAAATTTTAATTTTTTCTGTAAAAAAATTCTTCTCTGCAACTTTTTCTAAACATAATACGTAATAATTTCAGGAAAAGAAAAATTGACTTGTAAATTGTGAGTGAAGATTCTTTTCTCGAATAACTGGGTGTTCCCAAGTGCGGCGTTAATCAATTTCTTAAGAAATTAAACTAACCTACTTGGTAAAAAGCATACAGAAACAAAGTTACCGCAGCAAAGTTAACATGAAATATTACGGAACGTTTTCTAGTCATGAAATTTTATGCATGACTGTCTTAGTGGTGATAACTGGACTTCGGATCTTTATGCAAATCCACATTTTTCGGAACTAACTTTTGACAACAAATATTATACTGTGTTGCAACATAAGTAAAATCAATTATATTCAACATATTTTTCCATATGTTAATAATATACGGAATTTTATTTTATCTCTGTCCATAAATATTTTTAATTAATCACAGTTACGCACATTTGCAACGAGTCACGAGAGAAATTAAAATGGAATTAGAATTTGCTGGTACTCGCATGTGAACTCATTTACGTCAACACCTAAATAGTATACAGCGAATACTATAATAGTTGTAAAAATCAACTTTTACTATTTTTATCGCGATTCCGACCAAATGCAATTTTTTGAAATATTTGTTTACGCATCAACTAATAAACTGATTGTTCTAACCTCTCAAGAACACTCACGTCATTTGGTCTAATTTTTAAAAAATTATGCTGTTTCAAATGATGTTAATACACATTTGTTCTTCACTGTATACATTCATTTTTACTGCTGAGTATTTTAGTTAAATAAAAAGATAAAAAAGAGATGTTAATGTTGTGTAGTTGTAACTTATCCCCATAGTGGATGCGACTATAAAGAAAAAATAAGCTTTAAGCTAACTCTTCTGGTAGCTGCAATGTTTAATCCTTGACAGGACATTCAAAATTGACTCGAAAAAATGCAATAACTCTAATTGCTGTTCTTAATGTTTATTTCTACAAAATTGGTAAATCGTCAAGATCATTTTACAGCAACAGAAACGTATGTAATAAAAGTTTGTCTAGATCTTTGTGTATAAATGTTCAATCAATACAGGTTAAATAATATCATTGGAATCACTTTGAGAAGGCCCTGTGGCGACCTCAATAATCTACCTTGACACAGTCCGTACGAAGCCAGTTTTATGTGATTTATTTTATAAGCCTCGTGGGTCACCAGTAATCTGTTCTTGTATTCTTTTTATCATTTGTGGATTTATAAAAGTTTTGTCTTTATCGAAAGTCAAGAGTTTTTATACTATACATATATTTTGCAGTTAAGCACTTTTCGAAACATCTCGTTCGCCTATGAGTTTTTTGGTGCAACTTTTTCAGGTAGATGTGCATCATAGTTTGAAAAAGTTTTTATTTGTTTATTAGCTATATTTTCAAGATTATTGATACTTCAACATAACCAATATTTTTTTACGCATCAACTAATAAACTGATTCTTCTAACCTCTCAAGAACACTCAAGTCAAATGGTGTAATTTTTAAAAAATTATGCTGTTTCAAATGATGTTGATACACTTTTGCTCTTCACTGTATACATTCATTTTCACTGCTGAATACTTTAGTTAAATAAAAGAATAAAAAAGCGATGTTAATGTTGCACTTTGTGTATAACTTATCTCCATAGTGGATGCGACTACAATGAAGAAATATGCTTTTAGCTAAGTCTTCTGGTAGCTAAAATGTTTAATCCTTGACAGGACTTTCAAAATGGACTCGAAAAATGCAATAACTCTAATTGCTTATTAAATACTTTTCGAAACATCTTGTTCGCCTATGAGTTTTTTTGTGAAACGTTTTCAGGTAGATGTGCATCATAGTTTGAAATAGTTTTTATTTGTTTATTAGCTATATTTTCAAGATTATTGATACTTCAACATGACCAATATACAGGGTGAGTCACCTAACGTTTTGTACCTCAAATATCTTTGTTGTTTCTAAAGATACGTAAAATATGGTAAGGACAAAGTTGAATGGTACAATGGGACCGATACGATGCAAAAAAAAAATTTTGTTTTTATGTCATTTTTTTTTTGAGATATCAAGGTCACCTTAACTTTTTTAAATGGAACCACCCTTTTTTAAACACCTACAATGATAGTCCCTTTCATTACGAATTCAGTGACTATAATTACACAAGGTCATTCAAGGTTGCGGACAGAGATAACGTATAGGATTTAACATCGATACATGCCTGTAAACGGGCTTTGAAGGAATGTTGCACTCTGGCCGTGACCTTGAATGACCTTGAGTAATTATAGTCACTGAATTTGTAATGAAAGGGATTATCATTGTAGGTGTTTAAAAAAGGGTGGTTCCATTTAAAAAAGTCGAGGTGACCTTGAAAATCTCTAAAAAATGACATAAAAACAAATATTTTTTGGTATCGTGTGAGTCCCACTGAACCATTCAACTTTGTCCTTCAGACATTTGACGTATCCTTAAAGACAACAAAGATATTTGAGGTGGAAATAGTTACTGCCTCACCCTACAATGAGAGCCCCTTTCATTACGAATTCAGTGACTATAATTACTCAAGGTCATTCAAGGTCGCAGACAGAGTGCAACATTCCTTGAAAGCCCGTTTACAAGCATGTATCGATGTTAAATCTTATACGTTTTCTCTGTCCTTGACCTTGAATGACCTTGGTCTAATTATAGTCACTGAATTTCTAATGAAAGGGACTATTATTGTAGGTGTTTAATAAAGGGTGGTTCCATTTAAAAAAGTCAAGGTGACCTTGATATCTCTAAAAAGAATGACATAAAAACAAAATTTTTTTTGCATCGTGTCAGCCTCATTGTACCATTCAACTTTGTCCTTACCATATTTTACGTATCTTTAGAAACAACAAAGATATTTGAGGTACAAACGTTAGGTGACTCACACTGTATTTGTGAAGATTTCTACGATTGTAAAAGATCAGTTATACTTCAGGGTTCGTCCCTGTATTTATTTTGTTGTGACTACACTTGAGAAATGTTTGTGTTTACAGCACAGCAAAAGTTGGTTCCGGAACAGTTGCGATGTTGTTTTTAGAGCGCCATTTTTTACAGTGTTGTGATGCAAAGTACCTAGCAACCGCATTACACGTTGTCCGTCCATTCTGCTCTTATAAAACATAAAAAAATCGCCTAATTCGTAGCTAGGTCGCTAAAAAAATCGCCTAATAGGTCACCTGTTAGCTGCTACTAAATCAAGATTTTACGCATATTCAGATTGATTAAAATAATTCATATAATTTCTATAAAAACTTTTTGAGCTGTCTAACAATATCGTAAAAAAATATAAAAATTGACAGAAATAATTTTGACCGGCTAGATCGGGCAAATGCGCCACTGTACGGTGGTGCATGCGTCACGGAGTGTGTTAAACGCGTGTTTTTTCACGTGTTACGTTTGCAACCTCAGCATCAAGAACTAAAAGAGTTCGATCAAGTTTGATATTGTCCACCTTGTTTTCTCTACGCTTTTTACTTGAACACGAGAGCGAATGTCTGCGCAACCGGCAAATAGTCAATTGCCGGTTGGAACGAGTTCCGCCACCATGTAGGGAGATTACATTTTCAGGATAAAGGTGCGGGCTCCGGGGAACCGTTTGATAGCGTGAATTCCATGCACTGTTCGCGATATCATTACGGAAGAAAGTAGTCCATTCGAGTGTGCATGTATAGTGTTTACAGGGTAGAGGCAGGGAATAACAGAACGGAAGGAGTTCACCGAATTCGAATTAGGTATGGATGGCGGCGCTTCCATAGGTACGCATGCGGATTTAGCTCTCGTCCTACGACTCCCAAACCTGTTTACAGCATTCGTGCAAATAACCACGGCTTAAATAAACAGTGGCCGGATCGCGTATAATATTTATCGCGGTTGTCGTCCATATTGCGCTCCGCGGACAAATTGCCGCCATCTTGCCTGTTTGCGTACTGGATATACGCGTGCAGTTATGAGCCTGCAACATTAACGGTCTGCGGGAATAGTACAATTTCGACAATACAATTTTGAGCACATGTGTGCTGTTTTTAATTTGTTGAAGACCACATAGAAAGAAATACACAGTAGCGTAACTGTTACTATGCAGAAATATGGAACCTGTTAGGAAATAAAGTTCACCTCGTTGAGCAAGCAGAAGGAAAACAGAAATCATGAAGACGGAATGATAAAGCTTTCTGGTAAATGATATCGTTCACTAGTTCGTGGGTTGTCGTGCAATCAACAGTTAGTTTCATGTTTTAAAATTACAGTTATGCCCGACTTGCTTAAGCTGAGTAAACATGGGCCGCAGCAAGAGGTCGACTGAAACAAAAATTGCAAAAATTATTGAATCGAAAAATCAACCAGTAACTTTTAGAAATTTCAAGTATTTTGTAAAAATAAGTCACAAGGCAATATATAATTTGGTAAAAGACCCTGTAAATCCTGTAAATTATGGGAGGACGAATCTTGTTGTAGATTGTCAACATTGTCAGATCGCAAGAACAAGTCATTATTCGTGTTGCCTAAAATACAACATTGACATTACGCAAAATTACTTAAGGAGCAATCATCACTGCAAATGAGGTGTAAAACTTCGAGTAATAAAACAACGCAAAGAATGAAGATTAAAATATTGCGTATTTTGTATATTAACAATATGAAATTCAATTTGGACGGTACAGGTGGATTTATATTCTATTATCATGACTTAACAAAACAAGACTTGCGGAAACACAATGAAAAATAGGTGGGGATAGTGTGATGGTTTGCAATAGAAAAAAGAATAAGAAAGAAAGCAAAATCGATATACAATTATTGAAGGAAAAATGATTAGTCGAAAACGTATACATTTAGTCTTAGGACAAAATTAATCAACACACACGACAAATTACCAAACGCAAATTTATTTTCTAACATGATAATGTTGTCATTCACATTCTACAATTGTTGAACAATTTTTTGATGGCCTGCGCACTCCCCCGATATAAATGTTATCGAAAACTGTATACACGAATGAAGAGTGGCATGATAATATTCAACAATTAAAACAAGCTATTATGGTAGAATGGAAACATTTGTCACTGAATACAATTAAACCACTAGATAAATCCTTACCAAATCGGATGCTTGAAGTAATAGAAAGTAAAGGCAAATATCCGTTATTATTAGGTTGTTGCATATGAGATGTTCGATTTTAGAATACAAATGTTAGAAAGCGTTTCGATCAAGAAATTACTATTAGAGTTTGCAGATTTATTGTAGGTAATTTTGAGCTATAATATCTTCAATTTTGATTTTGATGTCTAATTTTTCTTGTAATCGATTTTATTTCAACGTCGATCAATGTGATTGTCATGCATTCTGACGATAGTACATGTTATATGAATTTTGGTCAAAATGTGGTGATTAAACGACGTAGTATTCGTTGATAGTAAAAGCAACTAAAAAATGGAGATGACAATCTTGAAAATAAAGAACGCGAATGATCACAAAATTCAATTTCTACCGTAATCCAATCAAGAATTTTAAAATTCATTGACAGAATACATTGATTACAATGGTCCTTACTTTTATTAATAAAACGATTTAGATAAAAGTTGCGTTTGTTTAATGACACTGCTCAAAGTCGAACATTTCATATGCAATAATCTAATAATTACCTGGCAAGTAGTAGGTAATTTTCGTCTTTGTGAACATGTATGTATAAACTTTGTAAAGCTGCTATCATTTCGCCTCCAGGATTTTTGTTCTTCTTCTGCTGGTTCAGGAAACCAGCAAACATTATTTATTAACAGGTTCCATTTTTCTACGTCGTAACAATTATGATACTGTGTGTTTCATTCAGAAATTCTATGTAGTCTTCGAGAAATTAAAGATAGCGCACATGTGCTATCATTTATCCATGAGTGTACATACGAAGCTCGAATAATAGAACTCGTCAACCACACCAGCCACTTTTGGTCTTACTTGCATCGCCGATGCATCCTCGGATGCATCTTCGGATGCCAACATCGTGTCCCAGCGGTGATGGTAATGTTTCTTTAATCAGTTTTCCCGCTTATCTATCTTCTCTGTACATGCCAGAAGTATTAGGGTGTCTAAGATAACGCTACTGGTGCTTTGGATCTTCGTTTAATGTCCATGTGTATGCATGTATGCGCGGCCAGTCCTGGAAAGATAGGACGTCTTGCGAATTATCAGCAGATTATCATATCTCCGCTGCAAACACTGATCTCCTCCATTAGGAAATCCTGAAGTTGCCATACGAACGGTTGATTGAAATCGTTATTTTATTTTCATTGCTATTGCAACGTCCGCAAATATTTTTTTTCTCTTAGGTTTTTGAAGTTGCATCAATTTCTTGGCGTTCAGCAACTAATGTAGTTGCTATTCTTGCCAGGAGATCGTGGATTTTTAAGCTATAGCAAAATTGTGTAGTCCAATTGCAACAAACTGGACTGATGTAGTAATTTATTTCCTTTCTTAGTGATTGAAAATGATATGACAATTTTTTAATATTTTTTTAATGGTTTTATTGTTTCATGTTCCTCCTCCTGATTTTTTTCATAAATTCATAAAATCCGTAGTCTAATTATTATCAAATTCGTCTTTTTAAAAGTATTATTACATTGTGGATTTAATACAAATTAATAGGACTTTTATTTTATTCCTATTATAAAGAATTTCCCAGGCGATGAAAACAATGTTCTTCTACGTTCCTTTTTCAAAACAAGCTATGAAAATGAATATTTGCATACAAATCTACAGCATGACTATACACACCATTACGAACAAGTTACATTCCATTGTAATCTGAACTGTAATTCTAAATATAGTATTTTGTATTTAACTTGATACTTTCTTCACCCCTTATGACTCCAATTAGTCAAGAGCCAATGTCAGTTTTATTGTTGGTCACCAAATGCTTCTATTGGATTTAATAACAACAATGGTAACCGATAACAAGTTTACTTCACGTCGTACAAGAGGAAAAGGTTTATTGATTGAATTGTCGATGTAATATGCCAATACGAGTGTGTCGCTCGTTGAACAACTTTTTTAATTGTATAAGCCTCAAGCTCAAAGCTTTCAACAAAATGTTCACTTCGCATGAAGCACAACAGTATGTCTGTCACCAATAACAGCGACGCACGAGATTTTATTTTGATCGACGACAGGCGTTAAGAGCGTTTATATTTTTGGTCTATATGCAATCTTTTGCTTTTATCAGTCTTTATAACGGTAATTCATATTAACCCTGCTGCGTAGATAGTACCAATAAATCCCTCGAATATCTTCACGCCAATGCGGCCGGTTATTAAAGCTTCTGGCTCACAGTTAACCCGCCAATAAAACCAGCAGCAACCACCGCAATTATCTCGGATATCGGGGACCATCGGTGTTGGTTTGTTCTTACTTGTGATTCATCTCGGGTTCAAAAAGTGCAAAGGTAATTTAAGCGACCGTGGTCGCAATCGATTATCGATATATACACCCTGCCGTTTGAAAATGTTCACAACTCATTGGCTATTTCACCTTTTATTGCTGTGCTAAAAATTCTGATGGAGTTGATATTAAATTTATCTTTATCATTAGATCACAGATCTTTATGCAATTTCCTACTCTCATGAGCTATTTTCTAAAAATTATATTTAAAGAAAAATCTCCGTCGCTGATTAAAAAACTCACTGTAGGAAAATTAAATTGAAAATATTATTATCAATTTATAATATACAGTTTCTGCACTCGAAGTTCACCATTTTGCAGATTATATTCGCCTTTTTGCAAACGAAATTCACCCTTTTGAAATTCGATCCTCAACGAAGAATAGTTACCTCCACATGTCATACTTTCGCCGGAAGTATTCGATAAGTATTGATCGCTGTTAGGTGTACATATATTGTTTAAGCGTATTCAATCCATCATAACACTGCATGCGATCGATATTGTTTTATACGTGCTCTACCATTTACCTTTTCATTTCTTGTGTTGTGTAAAATTTGAGTGGCGGTTGTGTTGTTTGTATGAAATTTTAATGAGACACAGTGTTCTTATTAATGAAATATTCAGTACAATTTCCGTCGATCTAATTTTGACGTGTTAATCACATTCTGTCAAGTTATACTACTTCATTACTGGATAAATTTTCATTTTCCTTGTGGCTATACTCTTTCGTTGTTTTCATGATGGAAGTGTGATTTAGTATAAAAATCGTTTACCTTTTACATCGCCACGTGTAATAAATTATGTATGCACCTTATTGCTCACGTAATGAATCATTACAAAATGTGTTGTAAGAAGACTATTAATTAAGGACATAATGAAAAATTTAATGGTGTAACGTGATTTTTTGATTGCCTGTTTAAATCATTACTATATATTTATACAGCAATCGTGTATTTTTAACAATACGCATCTGACATGTTTAGACACTGTACTTTTTTACAAATAAATTCTGTAGGATATCGCTAAATTGTATAATAATCAAACATTAGAAATTAATAAAGATAATTTCAAGAAATCACGGTTGACTTCGCTAATTACTTGAAAAAACTATTTTACTTTTACGTGTACACAAACCACAAAACAATAAATGACTAATTTCATTTTCATTCTCAGCCAAAAATGCTTTTTATTAATTTCCATAATTATTGAATTAGAATTGGTAATACCAGATATACGTAAGATATATCAACGTTGTTTGCAATTTTTAATAATACATTGGTACAATGCAAGCAGTTACAATGCAGGTTCTACATACATTTGCGTAACAAGAGAAAGTCGTATCACTTTTCTAGATGTAATTAGCAAAGAATTACAACCAAACGGCTGAACACTTTTCCCTTCTTAAAAATTTATTTTTTACTGTCTTCATAGTTTTTCTACGAGTACAATAAGCGACTGTAATGTTCATTTTGTCATGCAAAGTAAATCATATAATTATCATTGATATTTATTGATATATGAGAACACCATTTGGAACACAATTAATTGTTCTAAGAAACAAATAATGTGAGAAAAAAACAGTTCTTTCCCTTGCTTAAGAAATTTCAAAGCACCATTTTTAGGTGACACACTTACTACACTTTCTCTGCATTTTCACAAAGATTAACAAATTTTTTCCAATAAGTTTTCACACGTAATGACAAAAGGGTTTAGTTCCTACAGAAAACACCAAGCTTTTCATTTACACATAGTTTATAACTAGAGGGCACATTTTTATACAAAATAAAAATGATCTGTTTTGATTTCAAGACACGATAAAGAGAAAAAAAGTTCTCTTTTTTTATTGGCTTAGTTAAATTTATATTGTTTAAGAGAATATCATAAATAAAAAATCAAATATAAATTTTAGGCTCAATCCTTAAAGAGATATTTTTTATTTGTAATAGTTTTTTAGTTATCGTGACGCTAGTTTAAAAAACATAGTTTTGAGAAACATGCGTATATATTATATTATACAATACATAATAAGAAGTGTTTAACTAAAAAATAAACGTTTGTACTTCAAGACTACCTGTTAACATCCCGCAAAGGCCTAGTCACATATATCCAATTATTATACTAAAAAACATTCTTAAATATCACTTGTTTTACTGCCGTAACACGAGAAACACCCCCCCCCCCCCCCCTTTAACCCTTTGTCTTACAACAACGAGTGAGACTCGTGGTAAGAAGTTTGGACCAAAAACAATAAGGACGACCCTGACTCGTGGTACTTCGTTCGGACCAAACGTAAACAACACGAGCCTGGCTCGTGGTACTTCATTCGTGACAAACCTAAACAACACTAACACGAAGGTTACTAATTTTCTACGAGTTTTTTCAAAACCTTATTAATTTAAATTAAGTATTAATTTACAAATTGTTACTGATACATTATCCACTTTCAAATTATAAATCATTTTTGTTCACCGATGAATTGATCATAATTACTTCCCAGACATCTTAAAAGTATTAGTTGTGCCCAAACGGGTTTATTATTTCACAATTCCTTTCGTTGCACCGAAATATACATGTCATAAGACGCATACATATTGCGCAAGTTCGAGCACACAGCTAAACAGCTAAATGGCTCGGCGCGTGACCGACCTTGTTTATTATGGCCCGAGCAATCGGGAGTTAGCGGGTAGGACAAGGGGTTAAGATGTTTCGTTACTAACCTTAAATGGATGATTACTGGAAAAATTACTGTAACGTGAAAACTGTTTTGGATTATGGTACTTTGGAATGCCTTTTGAAAACTGCAGCGAGAGATATCTAAAAATTACAACAGTAGCATGTACACCCAGTATGTTTTGGCACTCTAGCCGAGTACTCGCACTCGTTCTTGTATGGTTTTTATTTGGGGGAGAGTACGATTTCCGTGGCCCCTCGTTTTGAAGTTATATTTGTGTTCTTGGGGTTATTTCAAGAAAAAAAATGTATATATATAACATAGTGTCAAATTGGCCTGGTTTAACCGGTAAAGTAGATTTCCTGTTTTTTATAAATTTGCAGATATCTCGGTAACTATGCGTCGCTTCTCATCTCCACAACGTGTTTACAAACAAAAAATAAACAGAAGCGGCCCCGGAACAGGTTTACGTTGCCGCGGAGAGGTGCAGGAATACAAAAAATTCAATACAGTATTAGCGATAGTTTTTTGCAAATATATCGAAAACTAAAAGCGATCCTCCTATATTGGAAAAGGAAAAAGTTGTTCAAAATGTCGAAATCTATAATATATTAAAATTTCATCAAAATCGGAGTACGCAGACCTTTTCTATATAATTACCGAAATGTTATTCGCACAATCTTTGCATTGTAGCTGTCATCCAGAATTTGAACTAGTAATGGAAAAATCATATGAATAGAATGAGTTGTGGTTAGGTCGTGGAGGTGGCGATAATGGTACGAGGGTCCACAGAAATCGTACTCGTGCCTTTAATTGTTTAAGTATTGAGAGGAGGGGGGGTACTAACATCCTTCACACTTGGTAATTGTGTGCCGAGAAATTATCAGATACGGGAGAGACTCGTCGAAATATTGGGGGAAACATTAAATGACCGTCTTGAAATCTTGCCTCGTAAAAAGTGATACAGTGGCTTCACGTCGGTTGCGTTCGCCGGTGTCACGGTGAAAAAGGAAGTGCGATTTCACACCCATACGTTCGTGGCCGGCCATGTCCTCAAAATAATAGCATCGTCGTTACGGGCGATACGACACCCAAGGGGAAGCGGTTAAGTTTGTCATTACGTGACGCATTATGCCCGGGAATCCGCTACACAGACTCAACTCCCTGCATTTCGAAATTACACGAATAATTAAACTGCGCATCGGTATTTCCGCTGCGACTCGGTGCACCTTTCTGCGAAGCGCAAGCTTGAACATACCGGCGCGACGCGGCGTTTTAATGTTCTCAAATTGTGCTTGGCGTTGATCGAATCTGTTCTGTTGAGTCATAAGCAATTATTGTTTTCGTCTTTTATAGTTGTATCGATCCGAGATGCAAGTCACTCTTTTGAATATAATCTATATTCATAATTAAGCAATGTAGAAGTAGATAGTAGGAATAGGTTTGGATAGAAGTACAAATGGAAATAAATAATAGGAAGACAGATATACAGGATGGTTCACGCAATTGTTTCAGCTTATAACTTCATTACAAGTACAGTTACAGAAAAACAGCAAAGGAAAATCTAATTGTTTGGAAAGGATTAAGGGTTTAAAGAGTACTGCATCCTTAGGATCTTATATTTTTTAAAAAGTACATTGGGGCATGTGCAATGAACAATTTCATTATTTTTCTGAATGGAAGTACATACTTTTTTTTACATATATAGATTTCCCTAATCAATTTACGTAAAACAGTATTGGGATAGAATGGCAAAAAAATTATTAGTGTCCGAACTCACAACTCACATCGAACATCATCCGAACTCACATCTGAAATGTATTCAATGTAATGGAGAAGCGTTTGAGCATCTTTTTCAATAAAGATATTTTTTGAAAGTATCTCGATAACTAATATTTTTTTGCCATTCTGCCCCAATACTTCTTTTACGTAAAATGACGAGAGGGGTCTATATGCGTAAAAAAAGTGTGCACTTAAATTTAAAAAAAATAATGCAATTGTTGATTGCACATGCGCCATTGGACTTTAAAAAAAATAAGAGCCTACAGATGTAGTATTCTTCAAACCATTCATCCATTTTCCTTCGATATTTTTCTGTAACTGTACTTGTAACGAAGTTATAAACTGAAACAATTGAATGAACCACCCTGTGCATTATAATAGGTACTTAGGAAATAAGGTGAACATGAGTGTGCGTGGTGATTACATGAGCGATTGTAATAGTTAGGAGGGTGTAAACCAAGTACATTTCATAACCATGAAGCTGAAATAATCAAATAATAGTAATAATAATATTATCTATTGAATGTATGTGTCATTAAGTTCTTTGAAGCCAGAACAAAATTATACTGTTCTCTTATTGTTACTAACCTATTATAGAAAGTATAGGCAGACAATAGACATCAATTTTGTTTTTCTTATAGGATATAATCAACAACAAAGAAGTTTTAATTACTGTAGCTATAAAATAATTTATAAGGCAAACGGTAAAAAGATGCTGCATAAAAATCAATAAAATGTATTTGGAAAATCGTGTAAGAGCAAAGGAGACGTGTTAGAAAGCCTCACTAAACAATTAATTATGTAAAAACGTGCCATGTAAAAAATGAACTAGTTGTATAGTCATTTCTGTAAGTATATATTCAATATTTCTTATTCAGTGTTATTAAGCCCATAATTATAAAAGAAATTGATTTTAAATAGAAGAAGATAAGATTTTGATCAAGCTTGATATGTGATCTGTTTCTCTGTGCAAAATGTCATTAGTATTTTATTAAAGAATCTTCGTCCACAAAAGGGCTTAGAGAAATAACAATATATTTAGAATTGGTGCAGGTTCATTAGTATTCAATTGTTTTTAAATGACTACAGCAGAATTTTTTTGCGATTTAGGGTTTTACATAGCCTTTTTTGAATTGATTTCGCACATACTGAGTCATAGACAAATATTTGACCACACACAGGATGCAGAATTTAGAGATAAGAAAGTGAAAGTCTTTACAGTCTACTGTTTTGGAACTGTTACCACTTGTTAATTGAATTATATAAAACCTTAGCCATTAATTGCGTTGATTCCAAGATTGTTAATGATCGGGCAAAATATAAAATATTTTTGTGCAATAGTTTATGTGCCAATAAAATCTTTGCCAAAGAGAAGAGTTTATTGCGTTCATTTCCTGCATTGCATTCTAAATTGATTTCTTTGAACGCGATAATTAAAGAACAGTTTGTAACAGACGTCGTTTTACACCAGTATTTTTTTTTTAATTGGTTGTAAAACAGACTTTTGACCAAATATTATTTTATGCAGAAAGTAAACTTCATATAATTTATATTTTGGTATTATAAAATTATTACGAACTTATTGAACTATTATATAATAAAGTGCACTTCTGTAAAAATTGATCTAGCAATTTTCAGAAAACTTTGTATAATAGTTAATTAAGGTTATAAGAAAAATCTAGAACTAAATGCTCTAACATGCTAAATGGATTACAAGGAATAATTGAAAATTATTATGACACAATGCGTTTACATCAAAGTAATAAGTAGAACCTTGATACTTAACGCTTCGATGCTCGCGGCCATGCATGATATACTATCAAGTATGAGACAGCATTAACCTGTAAGAGTTAGCAGCAATGGTAACCCAATAACAAGAGTAAACATAACAAAGGTATACTCTAATTTCTCCTATTAAAAAATTCCAATAAATTTTAGGGATCCTCATTAATTTAGTGGTAATTTTAACACAGTTTTCTAAGAAGAGCATGAATTTAATTATTACAACAGAACACAGGGGTTAAATATTCGAATAGATTAGAGTCTAATCATTACACAACTCATCGTCAACGATCAACTGTGAATTAGGAACTCCACATTAATTTGGTACGCTTAATTTTGTACGGATTCCTACGAAGATTATAAATGTAATTATTACATGCACAGAACACTGGAATTAAATATGGGAATAGACCACATTAATTTGTTACGCCTAATTTAGTACGGATTCCTAAGAAGAGTATAAACTCAATTTTTGCATGCACAGAACATTGGAGTTAGATATTCCAATGAATTGGAGAGCTTATCATCAATGATGAATTGTGAATTAAAGACTCCCCATCACTCTGGCGTGTAATTTAACACAGTTTCCTAAGAAGACGATAAATGTAACTGTTACGTGCACAGAACACTGGAGTTAAATATGCGAATAGATTAGACAATTCATCTTCAATTGAGAATTATGGACTCCTCCTCAATTTAGTACTTCGTTTAGCACAGTTTCCTAAGTAGAGTATAAATGTAACTATTACATGAACAGAAGTGTTAAATATCCCGATAGATTAGACAACTTTACCTCAATGATAAATTGTAAATCAGAGACTTCTCATCAATTTGGAGCATAACTTTAGCACAGCTTTCTAAGAAGAGTATGAACGTAACTATTTCATGAACAGCACGGTTTCCTACGAATATTATGAATATAACTATTACCTAAACAGAACCGTGGAGTTAAATATTTTAATAGAATGGACAATAAGCTCTGTCAACGCCTGGATTTTGATTACCGTCTGTGTTCGCCGGGATCCATGTTAGGAGATTTAGGAGGACATTTACGTGGGGAGGGGGGTGGTGGCACAATAAAAGCATAACGAGCGTCTGGCATTTTATTGTCTCGCATAATTTTATAGCGATAACGTTTCACGTTGGCCGTAGGGGAGCACGGTGGCTGCGGAGTCACCGACGACGTGGTGGAGTGGATGGAGAGAATTCAAAATTCTGGCGAGCCGGACGTTGCTTCAGCTGGGTCAACCGCAAACCTGAATGATCCAAAGCCACCGTCGGATTCGTGGAACATCAATCTCGAATCACCTGGTCACAAATACTCCCGGGAAGCTAACGAACCTAGTCATCGGAGGGTGCGAAGAGCAGCCAGACCAAAGGAGGACAACAAGAACACTTGTTCCCTTTTTATTCAGACTGATCCTCTTATATGGCGGCATATATCCGAACAGGTAAACCCAAATAAAGGCCGTCGCAAATGCGTTTGACAGAGGCAAACGCGCGCTGGCCCCCTTTTCAAGCCCGAGAAAGAGAGAGAGAGAGAGAGAGAGAGAGAGAGAGAGAGAGAGAGAGAGAGCACGGGCAGTGTGCTTGCCTTTCAGAAACGATAACAACTGACCCATTTCTTTTACGCTATAAAATTTAACTCGAAAACGTAATAATTCCTTGCGCAATCCACCGAATGCTCTGAATACCAGCCATTCTGCCGTTGTAGTCACATTCACACAGCTTTGCCCCAGTAATAGGGGCTGGCGTAATTTCATTTCGTATTTTCCTCCAAACTAGACGTCCCTGCATTCCCGGTGTCCTTGCGTTAGAAGAATATTTTCATCTCTGCATTCTTTTTGGCCCCCCTCCCCCTCTCTCCCTCATCCCTCTCCCGCCGGACATTCTTTCCCGAGGCCGTTATAAAAATCTCGTTTACCCCCTCCCATATAAACCGTTCCGAAACACGTGAAATTCGCGGATATTGAATTCCGGCGTTTCAATTTTTCGCAGCTACACCACGACGCCGAGAAAACCAAAGAAGAGATACTGTCTCTCATAGCCCACCACGTCACCGCCGTCAATTACATTTATAGGGACACCAGGTTCGACGGCAGAATCAAGCACAGGAATATTAAATTCGAGGTGCAGCGGATAAAGGTATGTAAATTGCGATCAATCATTACCTGTTTCGCGAAAAGAGACCTGACGTATACCGTCATATACGGGATGTCCCAGAAATAGTGTACTTTCTTGAAAAAGGTGATTTCTGAAGTCATTTGAAGTAACATTTTCCTGTGTGAATGTTCGCCACGGCTTTGTTATGGGGTTATCAAAGAAAGACCAATCAGATTGGTCGGTGTTTTTTGTTAATAACTTTTTATCAAAATCGCGGAGAACATTGTCGTGAAGGAAAAAGTTATTTGAAATAGTTGAAATCACCTTAGGAATCATCTCTTTCAAGGATGTTTAACATTTTTTGGACACCCTGTATAGAGAAAAGTTGTCAATATCGTACCACTTAAATTTTAAACCCCCGGGGAAATTCGAAGAGCTCAAATAACACATTGCTATGAAAAATCAATTGTATTGTAGAAACAGCAGAATGTCGATGCTGTACGAATACAGTAATTACAACGATAAATCGTTAGATGTTGGATTCAATTATTTTATTTAATGAATTATTATTTTAAACGATACCATATAGGTGCCCAATGAGCATGTGGCAACTTTCCTCTACCATCAAAATTATTGCAGGAAAAATAATCTGGGACAATGCATGAAATCTCAACTATAAGATAGCTTGTATTACCTGTAAATACTTTTCGCTACAGTAAAAACATTGTTATCTCTCTTGCGATTCTATAAATTAATAACTTCTTTTCTTTTTCATTTTTGAAATCAATAAAGTTGTCCGACAACCCCAGTAAAAATGATTCTCCACATTATACTAATCACTCTGGATCGGTGACTCGACTCGCAGATTTTACAAAAATTACGTACATTAAAGTTTTATTCCTTATCTGTATTCCTTTCTCATTCGATAAATTGTTCGCAATTTGTATGATTGAACTTTCTACTGTTATATTTGAATTCTAATAGAACCCGTACCACAGTGATTATTGAAAAATCCCTCAAAGTCAAAGTAATTTATTTCATGAAACTAAATCTGCCGAGTTATAGTTTGTCACAGCGATTACTCTTCTAACCTTTCTAATCCTACAAATCCTAGAGCAATTCAGTTAACACAAATACAGTAATGTCGCGATGTATGTATAATGTCAAAACTTTTTGTTTCTAATTATTTTCTTTACGAAACTGTTACCAACATATTTGTGACATTTTCCTGGTGAAAATGAAACCGAATATGACATTGTTCAATTGACGATTCAATAGAACCTTGATTATCTGAACCTACGATTAACGTCTCCAGTTTTTGCGCATGTAAATATAGTTCCATCGACAACGATCTATTCAATACGATTCATTGCATAAATCAGAGAAAATTTAATCTAGCACTGTAGCTCATGTTCCACAGATCAGTACGGATAGTCGAGGTTCTACTATATCGTGAATGAAACAAGTAAATATGATCCAAATTGTGTAAAGTTGGGTATCATGTTAATCAGAAAAATATTACAAATATGTTGTTAAAGTTTATTAAACAAATCATTAATGTACTGTGGCCCACAAAGTGTTCGTACGCCCATTAAATCAGAATAACTTTCTTAAAATTTGACCGAACCACTTGACTTTTTTTGAGCAATTAGGAACATTGATTTAGTAAATCACGTGCAATAAAGATTTTGAAGAAATTGCAATTAGTAGGAATTACATGACGAAATAAAAC
Organism: Sphecodes monilicornis; assembly: GCA_913789915.3. Taxonomy (NCBI): domain Eukaryota; kingdom Metazoa; phylum Arthropoda; class Insecta; order Hymenoptera; family Halictidae; genus Sphecodes; species Sphecodes monilicornis. The sequence goes on along the minus strand of OU565295.1, from coordinate 7,144,256 downwards.
TGGCACTTTTTAAAACTTGATTATTTCAGCCCGTAATGAAATTTTAAAATATGCGGTTTGTAGGTCTATGTTATTTACCCGTATGCTGAAAATTTCATCGATATCAGTTAACGAACATATGAGCTACGAGCGGTTGAAAGTGGCGATAATCGCAGATTTCACGACTATTGGTCAGTTTCTGCTTAAAATCCAGAGTTTCTTACATTTTTCAATGGGCGTCGTTTTTTTTCTGCGTCAACCGATTTCGATGAAATTTTCAGCATAACTAACGGCAGAAGTTTGCCTAACTAACATAGATTTACAAAAGTCACATTTTGAATTTTCATTGTGGGCTAAAAGAAAGAAGTTTCAAAAAGTGCCATTCGTATTTCTTCATGTAATTCCTACTAATTGCAATTTTTTCAAAATCTTTTTTGCACATGATTTACTAAATGAATGCTTTTAATTGCTCAAGAAAGATCAAGTGGTTTGGATAAATTTTAAGAAAGTTATTCTGATTTAAAGGGCTTACGAACACTTTTGTGGGCCACTGTAGATATTTTGTTTACCCTCTATCCTTTTCAACGTTCGATGCTACTGGCCAGAGATCAAGGAGTACGTTTCGTTGCAGAAGCATTCCCATACATCGAGTCATTACTACGATTTACGACAAAAATGAATTTTTAAAGCCGATAGAAGAATCGTGTCACTTATAACCGCCATGGCAGTAACGCGTTAACGAGACGTAAAAATTTCTTTTCAACTCGAATTTCACGAAATGACTGAATGGCCACTGGGATTTGAATAAAGAATCTCTTTCCACCAATGACATTTGAGTGTCCGAGACGGAAGCGAAGTTTACAGCAACGGTGACCCTCGTTGTACTTCGGGTCTCTTCCGTCAAGGAACAGGCCATAATTCCAGCGATAACCATGGTCGTCGATCGTTACATCTGATCGTTTTGTTCGATAGATCGACGACGACACGGCGTGCACGCCCCAGCAGACGTACGGCGAGCCGAATCCTTTCTGCATGGAGAACATTGACGTCAGTAACTTTTTAAATTTGCACTCGCTCGGCAACCACGAGGACTTCTGCCTCGCTTACGTGTTCACCTACAGGTACGACACCAGACGGTGCATTGAAATATATATGAAAACCGGTGAATATTTATTCCCGCGTCCTTATATATAATTGTGATTTCTATCGATCGAAATTTGAATTATTTGTTAGAGAATATGTTATTGGCGCAAGGTTCGATCTTTTCGAAAAGATCGAACCTTGCGCCAATAACATATTCTCTAACAAGTCCTAATATATCGTTCGCAGAGATTTCACCGGCGGCACGCTCGGGCTCGCATGGGTCGCCTCCGCTTCCGGCGCGTCCGGAGGCATTTGCGAGAAATACAAAACGTACACGGAAACCGTGGGCGGGATGTATCAGTCCACGAAAAGGTCCCTGAACACCGGGATCATTACCTTCGTGAATTACAACAGCAGAGTCCCGCCGAAAGTCTCGCAGCTGACGCTGGCCCACGAGATTGGACACAACTTTGGATCACCTGTACGAGCTTTTTTTTATTTTAAAACGGGGCTTGTAAGACTGTTATACGGTCAACCACCTTATGACACGGTTTTGATGTAACACGGTGCAAAGATTGCGAGAATTCTCCTACATACAATACGATATTCTTATTACACGGTTTCCAAATATTAGCAAGATTTACTCGTAAAAAGACGATAACTTTTTAATATTGGACTATATGACTTTGATTTATATTGAGAAGCTAGAACAATTAGTTTACTACATGAAAAGAAAATTTGAAAGATTGCAATTGATCGAAATTACAAAGAAAATACTAAATGTTATATTCTACAACTTTCTGATGTGGGCCCATAGTGAAAATTTAAAAAATACGTTTTGTAGATTTGTGTTAATATACTTTTGAAACATTTCATAAAAATTGGTCCATGTCAGACTTCACTGATAAACACTAAGAGTTCAAAATGAATTTTAATATGCAAAATAAACAATAATAGATTGTAGAACCGTTTCGAAGCAGAGACAGAAAAATGACCATTATGGAACCGATGTTGAAACCAATACAGAAACGATAATAGATACAGATAGTAGTAGAATTATTTCAATTATTTGTTACAATTATTAAAGGTCCCCCGTAATATTTTCGGAACCGTTTTAAGCCCTGCTATAGAAGATTCACCGTTACGAAATCGATCATTTTCATTCGATTTAATCCTTTTGTAACCGCATTTGTAGCACGACTTTCCACCGGAGTGTAGACCCGGTGGCCTGCACGGGAATTACATTATGTTCGCGTCAGCGACAAGCGGCGATCGACCGAACAACAGTAAATTCTCAAAATGTAGCATTGGGAATATTAGCAACGTTCTAGACGCCATCGAAGACAACAAAAAAAGAAATTGTTTTACCGGTACGTATGTTTTGTGCGAAAACTGGTTTGCAGGATTGACACGTCCACAGTCCGAGCATTTAAACTGAATAACAGAGAAAGTTATTGGCTTTTTTAAAACACAATCATAACTAGTGTTCTCTTACATAGATTACACAGTATTATATTATTATTTTACTGCATTAAATTTCAAAGAGACTTCAAAATTAATTTTATTTGCAAACTTTGTTGTCTTCAATTACATTTGATTTTTTACGTTTTTTTTTTGCATGCCCATGAACCACATATGAGACATGGGACTATGAAGGTGTTAATAGTTTCACTGGAACGTCTGCGTTCAGCACTGTTCACGAAATTAGCACATTTATATTTCGAGTATTCAATTATAACACAGTTGACGTCCAATTATGTAAAAGATGTAGTTCTAGACTATCTTGCAACGTACAGAAACTGTTGATGTTGAATGAACTTATATATCTCAGTAAGAAAAATTACAATTAAAAACAAAAGTCTGCTTTGGGATCAAATTGACTTGAATAATTCACGAGGACTTGAACAGTGTTCAATGCACAATATGACTACATCTATTAAGAGTTAAATTTTAGTGGTATATATTATACCAAGAGAGCCTGGGCCAGCTTGAATGTTTCATTTTGAGAAAAATATTAAAATAGACTAATGTAGAAAAAAACATTACATCGTAAACCACTATCATTTTGGGTTTGTGTTTTATGCAGCCTCTGCTGGCGCCTTTTGCGGCAACAAAATTGTTGAGGCCGGGGAAGAATGCGACTGCGGCTATGACGATGATGAGTGCGTGGATAAGTGTTGTTATCCAAGACAGGTGTCCGAGCTGGATAAAATAAAGAACGAAACTGCCAAAGGTTGCAATCGGAAGGTTGGGACGCAATGCAGGTACGAATTTCAGTGTAATAACGTGATATTAAATGAAACTGTGATTTTCAGTATTACGTCGTGCATAAATTTAAATATGAAACATTGAGGGACCTCGAATAACTATGCCTGTCGTAATTATACAGCATCGTGTTTTATGTTATATCGTCATGTACAAAAATGAGCCGTTATTATATGTGTAACTGTATTTCAACACCGATGTCGCGAGATATACTTAATTTGTACCTAAAAATAATTACTTAACGAGAACTGTTTGAGTTAACAAACACGAAAGAAATCTTCTGGTACTTACACGCATGGTTCCGCACAGCTTGTTTTAACCATGAAATTATTTTCACATTTAATATATGAAATTTTGTGCACAGTATTCATGAAGAAGCGCGTACACTGAATAATGTAAAAAAGAATTTGTATTAACAGATATAATATAATGCTGGAATAATGCAAGATATTGTGCATCAAAATAATTTAAGTAACATCAAATAGAAATGTTTTGTAGCGAAGATTGTAGTCCGAAGATTTGTAGTAAAAAGTATACTTATAAAGTGTGTTTTAAACGTTGGATAGGAAAGTTTTGTGGTGATGATTATAGCCCAAAGATCTATAGTAGAAAATATCGTAATAAAATGTTTTTATAATTTTTTTACAGTCCTAGTCAAGGACCTTGTTGTTCGAGCGAATCGTGCAAATTCGTGCCACTATCCAGAAATGTTCAGTGTAAGGCCGAATCGGATTGCAGTTACAATTCTACTTGCAATGGGAGGTCCTCCGAGTGTCCTGTGCCGTTACCGAGGGCCAATAAAACTAGATGTAACGAAGGAACACAGGTGAGGCTTGTTTTCCAGATCTTCAATTTATGTCGAACACGAAAAACGCGGATACGTAGATACAATTGTAGGTAAAATCTAAGTTTGCAATTTATAACTTAAATATGTAATGAATAATTCTTCGATTACTCTAATTATTCGCAGTCAGTATAATAATATCATTATCGAAATAGAAAATCCGATTCAATAATATTTGATAAGTGCACTGGTAATTTAGAATCAGAAATAAAGTGGATTAATTCTCAACTGTCGAGAATTTCTAAATATCTGAAACTAATTATTATGATTGAACTATATTTGGTGTAAGTATAATTTTAATAGTGTTATTTATTTCAATATAGTAGTTAAGACATATCTGACCAGCATTTGTTCTCTATTCAGCTTTCTGAATAGAGTTTTTCTGTTTTTTCTTACATTTTCTAAGAAATTATGATTTTATCTTTTGCTTAATCTAATTATCTAAATTTGACAGTGTAAAGAAAGAACTTATAGACTTTTAGAGTAATCTGTTTAATAGCCTATTTTATATAAATATAAAGATGCTTATTGAACTTTAAAAAATGGAGGAGCAATTGCAAAATTCAAGTTCAATGACAACATTCAATGTTAATCTATTGACAGTTGTGCATCAATGGTGAGTGCACGGGATCAATTTGCCTGGAATGGAATCTAACCGAATGCTTTTTGACGAGTAACGTGATCCCGAACATCGACAAACGTAAACTGTGTGAATTAGCTTGCCAAAATGGAACTGATCCATCCACTTGCCGCAGCACCAGCGAATTCGCGCATGTTGTTGGTTTACCCGACGGCGGAATTAGTCTTCGACCTGGTTCGCCCTGCGACAACTTCCAGGTAATCATCAATCACTAAAAATCATGTTCAATATCCTCTACACCCATCTCTTGATTACGCAACATTTAATTTACGCAAGGTTTCTTTTTAAATAGTAAATAATCTCTTGATATACGCAGACTTTATACGCAATCTCATTTTGCGCAATTCCTTTTTTCATTTTTTTTCATTATTGGTTATTCCTAAACTGCAGGTTTTATGCATTTATGTCAAAAACGAGTAGAAGAAACACAAAACAGTGACAATATTAGAAGAATTTAAAAATATTTTTATATTTATTTTGTTCCAGTTTGTTGCAATTGAGGTAGTATATTTTGATTTTGCATAAAGACCCGCAGTCTAGTGATCATTTATTGCATATATCGTGTTTTTTGAAAGTATTTTTTGCATGGAAGAGTGTACATTCAAAAAATTACAAAATGCATTTATTTTCTCTTGTAGGGCTACTGCGACGTATTTTTGAAGTGCAGGGCAGTCGACGCCGAAGGGCCGTTAGCTAGATTGAAAAATCTTTTATTTAATAAAGAGACTTTGCTCACTGTAGCGCAATGGGTAACCGTAAGTACAGTTTTCCAATGTCATTTCGATTCTTCAACATTTTGACCATCACACGTTCCTCAGTCTGAAAGTTCATCCATTCACGTTTTTTGCATATTGTAAAACGACTAATTTCTTTCTGTCGGTGTTACGAGATGTATTTCTTTAAAATGTAACGTTATAAATGAAACATAATTTGTTGATTTAAAGTGTTAACGAAAATTGGTGAAATATTATCTTAGGTTCTTCTACACAACTGTTTCTGAGGAGCGTATGAATGTTAAAGAAGTTTGTGCCAGATTAGTAATGATTATTGAATTTCGTAGGAATTCTGGTGGGCAGTACTATTGATGGGCATAGGATTCATCATTTTCATGGGTTTGTTCATCAAATGCTGCGCCGTTCACACTCCTTCTAGTAATCCCAAAAAGCCGCCAGCGAGACGCATCAGCGATACTTTGAGAAGGCCGATGAACACTCTGAGAAGAATGGTAATTTGACAGTGTAGATTCGTAATATTAGTTTTAAACGTTCGTGAAATTGACGCGTTCATCTCTTCACAGCGACATCCACACGGTGGAGGAGGTGCTGGTCCGAGAAGTATACCTCCCAGGCAAAGTCAAGGGGCCCACAGTGGAACTCGAGGACCCTCTCACGGTTACGGAGAGGGCAGAGGTGCACAGTATTATCCAAAAGGTAGGCTTGCGCGAAATCTCTCTGTTGCTTTTTATCGCAGCTATCGTTGCTCGAGTTTGATCTTAGTAATTATTGCTCGTTAAAATGCATACTTGAATGTTTGCATATTAGCTCGTAAGACACGGATTAAACTCAAGCTAAGTAGCTTGCTGTCACGTGCCAGGTCATTTCATGAGTAATGCAGCTTCTTATCCTGCTTGCGTGGACACTAATGGTCTTTTTTTATATATTGCCGGAAACTGTCGATTCCAGCAGTCTATGTTCGATGTGTCAACTAGTTTTTTCTAGTTTTTCTCTATCATTTAAAATTAGTCTTATCGAATGTTGTCTACACTCTTTGATCTCACTTTTACAAATTTACTCTAAAAGTCGATAGTAACTTGAATATGCAGCATGCTTTTCAATCAGAGTTATCAAATGTTTTTTATGAAAAATCGCTTAACGATTCTTGAATTATCACAGAATGATTAAAATAACCAAGTTCAGAAAGTTCGTGTAATAGGATTAAATAAAATTCACATGATATTAAAATTTATAATTAAATACTTATAAAGTATTTTTAAATGCTTATGTTGTTATAAATTTGTTGAAACCAGGGTAAAACTTACGTTTAGGGGAGGATGCTCCGATGATCTTGACCTTGACATATATTGTTGAGGGCAACATTCTGAACAACTTTTGTCATTACAACTACCCGGTGCTCGGTCTTAGTTTTCGAGATATTTGCGAAAAACTATTGCTAGTACTGTATTGAATTTTGTATTATATTGCCGAATTTTTATTTAAAAGAACGTACAATTTCGATAAACGCATTGATGCTTTTTTCGAAATAATGAATTCTATGTATCCATTAGACCATTTAAATACAGAATAAAATGCTCAGTTTGATATAGATACTATTCGAGATACTCATAATTTCGTCTGCGTGTTCTCCGCCCCCCCCCCCCCCCCCCGCCACCTAGTCCTAACCAACACACGACACCACACACACCCTTCCAGTGTTTCTGAGACGAAGGTTCTCACATTAAACAATGTAAAATCAACTGAAACCAATACCAATTTGTTTTACTATCAAATGCGATAATATAATACATGTATAATGTATTGGTCTGGGTTAGGTTTTGCAATTTGTTTGACTATCAAATGCGATAATATAATACATGTATGCTGTATTCGTCTCAGTTGATTTTATATTGTATAATGTGAGAGCCTTCTTTTTAGAAACACTGGATGGGTGTGTGTGGTATTGTCGCTTCTCATCCGCACAACGTGTTTACAAACAAAAAATAAACAGATGCGGCCCCGGAACAGGTTTACGTTGCCACGGAGCGTGGAAGAATACGGAAAATTTAATACACTATTAGCAATAGTTTTTCGCAAATATCTCGAAAACTGAGACCGAGCACCGGGTAGTTGTAATGACAAAAGTGGTTCAGAATGTTGTCCTCCTAAACGTAAGGTTTACCGAAACCAGAAATATTCAAGATAACGTTTTAAAATAACAGAGATTCACTCGACGTTGTAAACAAAGGATCAAATTGTTTTACAAAAAACATGTTTCAAACGATTGACAGTGTATTATTGATTATCGAACGTCGTATGTAGCAGGTAGCGCAATGAATTGTGGTATTGTTAAGGTATGTGACTTGCCTGTACCGTCATGTAACTGTCAGTAAAAATGATTACTAGCCTTGGTAATAACATGATTCATTACGCAATATTTTCTGTTTTTGAGTTGTGTTGCACATGAAAACGTTATTTATGGAACGACCTGATATTTGTCCCTGTGTGATCCGCAACTACATCAATGTTTTTTCCTGTTTGCATCACCCTCGCATTGATTGACGCGCATCACTACCTGATACTATCGTTCTATGACCTACAGAGGTGAGCTGGGGCCTATATTCTATAGCTTTAACAGGAGCAAATTCAGGAACACCATAGAACTTATAAAGAGAAACTAGTCTTATGAACATACATGGCAAATTCAAGAGAATTTTCTGATTTGAAATTTTAAGTCACCCTTTTTTGCAGGTCCTTGTATTTGCTCCTGACTCTCTTTTCACCCTTGATACCTACATTTTATTTTTTGTGGACATACATTCTGTTTCTGTTTGTGAAAGAATGCATTGCCATTGAATGCTAATAATTAATGTATGAATACGATTATGATCTAATGCAATCGTTAATTAAAATAAACTAGAAATAGTAGGACTAATTGTCATTAATATTATTTCATCGTAAATAAATGAATATGTATTTGATTTTTTCTAGTTTGAAAAATCTCATTTAACTTGAAAGTAGAGTAAGAAATTTTGAAATATTAAATTTTCAATATTACAATAAAAGTAATATTATCGACTTCTACAAAAGTATTTAGTTTGTATTAAAAGATTGAGGTATTAGATTAACTTATCAATTTTTTTTTAAATAATAAAAAAAGTTCGCCCAGTACTATGCGGCAATAGTTAAAATCCTTAAATGCATGACTAGCATACTAACCTGGACGAAAAGTATTTAATCGAACAAACTAAGCACTTGTTACCAAAATTATTTACTTATCGAACGTAGGAAATGTTATCATTAATTTGTTTACTAATTCATTTCGGCTGATCTTGCATTTCTCCTTTTCATTTCTCATACTAACTACTAAAGTCTTTTAATTACTTAGAAGTTTTTTATAATCAGTTATACAGAAAGTCTTAAAACGGATGGTGCAAGCTAGCACCAGGTGATTCTATGTACGTCAATAAGTTTAAAAGAAACGAATAACATTTTTCCGATCGACGCTCCGTTTTCCAGAAAGTTGAGGTCGAAAGTTCGACGGATTCGATCCCGTAGAATTGGTTGGTTATGATCAGACGCGTCTGCCAATTCCTATTTAACAGCATGCGTGACCGTTGAATTTTCAAAATCAATTGTCTCAATAACAAAGTATCAGTCGAAAAAAAATTATTTGTTTTTTTTTAATAGTCACCACTATTTTATACAATTGTATCCTTGAGCTATGTCCACAAAAAAAGAAAAGTCGAACAATTTTTTGACGCCTCTCGTGGGCTCCTTCTTCTTTTACCAAATAAAGAAGGCGACAAGAGACGACAAAAATTTGTTCGATGTTGTTTAAGTGTGGACATAGCTTAACGTTTTACAAACTGCTGGATTCCTTTTTCGTAAGAACTGCGTAGTTTTTCTTAAAGAAGGCTTGAGGTCTCTGAAAATGCGTATGACAGACTGCAAACTGAAACTACTTTACGTACTATTTGTCTGACAGAGTGCAAATAATCTTCAATGACATTACCAATTTCGATTGAACACTTTCTGCCAGGGGTAGTGTCTCATTATCATAACTATCGCTATTCCTCTCATTGGGTGTATGGCTGGTGATGATAAGAAAACCCCCTCCCACCCCCAAAAAAAGAAAAACTCCGTTGTTTCGTTCGCTTCGGCATTTCGTTTCATAGTTGCATACTTTTCTAAACTTTAAGCAGGCTATCGCTCGGTTCCCACAGCTAGTGCGCCAGCCAGTAGCAGTGCAGCAGCCAACTACGGCCGTTCCAATCACCCAGAACTGTACGCCGGGGCCTACTCGGGCTCCGGTGGAGGGGGTAGGGCCGCAGCCTACGAGATGAGGCATCACAACAAGGTGTGACGACCCTAGGAACCCACCATGGGCGAGGGATAATCCCAACGTCGCGCCGTAAAACTTGTTCTATAATTCATACACACAATGCCAAACTGTGAAACGAGCCGATCCACCTGATACACACGACGTCTTGCTAAGCCGAGAACGAAGGAAGAGTGAAAGAGGATATAGCGTGATAGAGTGCGTTCGAAAGTACTAAGGGATCGCCGATCTACGGTATTTTTAAATTTCGTTTCACGAGTATATTCGGCTCCGATCGTGAGAGGGCTCCGTGGTTCGGAATTGTAAATCGGTGATGATGCATGCTCGAAAATCAATGGTGATACACATAATATCGACTCGGTTTTTAACGAGCGAATTAGGGACATCGACGTGTTCTGGGAATGGACGGATGGAACGACTGACAGCGTTGGACGTAATAGATCTTAAACAATACGGATCCTTAGTAATCTATATTATCATACGAACGTTTTATGTAATTTGTCTTTTGAATGTTTCTCGCATATTCCTCCGCGTGTTGCCATTACGTATTTCGCGTCTCGTGATCATCGAAAGCAAGTGGACACAAAGGTATACACTCACACGCAAACAGAAACACACACACACACAAACAGAAACACACACACATACTCGAAAAAAGACTTTTCTCTCTTCGCGCGACTAATTCTTTCGATGTGCAACGTATATCGATCAAAGTTCTATTTGGACGAACAACGCTGGATTCGCACAGCAAACACAAGATAGATTACGGTAGCGTATTTTTGCCGTTCGATGTAAGAACATTTTTATGGCCAAGATTGCATAGTGGCGTTGATGCGAGTGTCGATTTCTGGGCGAAGTCGAGTACGCGCACGTTTCGCTCCCGAAAGCGCGACGTTCTCTTTTTTAGCGTGTTCGGCGTGATGAGGATTGTTTGCCGAGAAGACGAGAGAGGTACTTCAATGGGAGACAGGAGACGACAATATATATTTGGATTAAGTGTTAGGATGATAAACGTAATTTTTGAGAAGCTCCCGCTGAATGTGCCCCCTTGCATCTTCCGACTTTCATATACGACTTTTTTTTACTATACGTTGTTTCGTTGCGTTGATATTTCAGGGTCAAACGGACAGACACGTTTTATAACGTCTTTTCTTTCTTATCTGCATTTACATTTTAATCGTTAGGACATTTTTATTCCAATTTAACGAACTAGTAATTCGTTAAGATATTTAATGTAGCGCTTAAGACAAATCGTACCCCCTAAGTTGTGATCGAGAAGTATTTCAACCAACGCTGCCGCTTTCCGGAGCGAAGTAGCGCGCTCACCATTACCAAACTATTGCAGGTCATTCACTTGATCTCTACCATTGTAGCATAATTATTAACGATATTTAATATTCTTATACTGATTTTGTTAGCCAATTGAAACGAGCAAAGCTACGAGAGACTAATGGTGAATAAGAACGAAAAAGCAACAACACGAAAACGAACAGATTCTTTTTATAGCGATATTTCATTAACTAATCTATCAAATTAATAATATCGAACGATATGGATATTAACTATAATTATGCCTATTACTATTATTATTAATATTATTAATTATTATTATTATTAATACTATTACTATTATTGATTAGTTATCTATTGCAGATGATAATTTATCTCCGCTATCGCAAATGTTATAAGTTATATTTAAAGACGGTTTTTAACTTGCAATTATCGGGGGCTGTACCGTAAACGCGCTTTCAAATTATGCGCATGACGGACCAAAGACGAGGCCTCCTCTTGAAATATAAACATGTTTTAAATATACGTGGGCTCAAGCAGCATATTCATGCACAACTGCATACTCGTATGCGATCGGACGAAAATTTGCGCGTATTCGACCGTTCGAATCGCGCCGGATCTTACGCAGTAATTATACATTACGTGTACACTCACTTCCCTTTTTCGAAAACGCCAAAATGTTTACACGATCGACTGAATTCCTTGTTTTTTTCCGAACTCGTCCCTTGTCGAGCCTTCTTGAGCAGATTTTGTCCAAGTACATTTATAGACGTAACCCGGAAAAAACGCCCGTTAACGTCGCGAAACCTAAGCTATTCAACGATGATTTCACTCGCGACTTAGCGTTTCAACCTTCTCCCATACTTTTGATAATATCTACTAAGCTTGCCAATTTCCCCCTGTTTCCCAACCTCCGTATAAAACTACGTTTACTATCAGTCTATTGTCTTTCCATGTTTCACGAAGCGTTCCGGCTTCATTACGTATACCGTTCAACGTCACGGCAAATATTCTGACACCAAATAAGAAGGTATCTGACATATAACGAGTTTAATTTGAGGTCTACTCCCCTACTCGCGCTTAAGACGAATCACAAATCACATGTCTCCCGGTGTTACGTCCCGACATACTATTTCAGGAATGCATTGTCTTCCCTGTGATGATTGTGCGAGGGTATAGTATTGCATGATGTCGCGAAGCACATTTTTGTCACCATTCGCTTCATCGGGCATGCTAAATCGGTACATTCCGGGAAAGTCGGCCACTCCGTGGATTGGTGTTATAGGCCTCATGACACACACTGTAGCAACACAGCGTAAGGTATTCGAGGGCAGGGCCCAAACATAAAATCGAGCTCCAGCAAAGTTGGAGCACTTTTCCGCTGTCAAGTCACGAGGTGTGTAGCGACTAGTCCGCGGTCTAAAATACGGATAAAGTTTTTCGTAGAAATCCGTACCGTGTCATTATTAGTACCCAGAAGTGTCGGAAGACTTTTGGGCACTATCACAGGGACGGCAAGAAACAGGTGAGCTCCACTGTCACCTTTGAACGGTACCACCGACAACTAACCACCTACTGCGTCGACCGTGTGAGATCAGTCAGTCACCGAACCTTTGTCCCATATAAATATTATATGTAATTGTACATTCGGGTAATTGCTATACAATACCCCGGCGTAACACCGGTATATGAAAATACATGACGTTGTGGATGATCGAGTGGGACAGCAGAGACTTTACAACAAGATGTGCGAATCAGTTTACTTCTTATTTGGTGTTAACTATATAGGGTTCACCATTCGCATAGAAACGTTAACGATTTCGAAAACCTATGGGCATGCGAGACAGAAGGAACGTTTCCAGGGATGAAGAAACAAAATAGAAAGGATGTGTCTGCCAAAAATCGCAGAAAAATACGAGTTTGCGGGTCGTGTGGAAATGTACAATAGTCGCAATGTGATTATAAAAAAAAAAGCGGATCGTGTGAGATCATATGAGAGAGCGAGAGAGAAAGAGAGTGAACGAGAGAGTGCTAAAGAGAGAAAGGGCGAAAAGCGGAACAAGGTGTGATAAGGGAAGGGCATGGACAGAAGACGGGCGTGCACGAATAAAAGAGAGAGTGTTAACTTGTGTACATATAAAACCGGTAGCGTGCGTGTATGTGCGCGTGCACGTGTACAAAAGCGCATTTGCGCGTACACGCGTGGACATCGGTAAAAAAACGGTAAATATATAACCATAAGACATGGTAAAGCGAATACAAAAAAAAATACTTGTTTTTATATCAGATCTGTATTATAGCGAAATATTATTCTGTATTTTGTAACCGGGACGAAAGTTAACAAGGATGACAAACGAATGCCTGTAACGTGCGTGTAATCGAGCACTTAACTTTTTAAGGTGACGAGTTTTAACGACGATCCATGCGTGGACCGGGAACGGATCGTTCGATGTAGATTATATAAGAAGTTTCGAAGTTTCTTGGATGTAGATGCAACGGGGATTCCGTTTGGTCCCATTCGCAATCGCTCGTCCGATCGTTGCTTTGGTTTCGTTTTTCGGTGTTTCTTTTTCCATGGTTTCTCTCGATATCGATTCGATAATAACGATTCGTGCCCCCCACCTCTCCCCCTCTCCACCCCGGGGCACGAATGTGATTTACTGCCATTCGTGATAGCGTGTGCGGCAAGGGGAAAAGTCGTCCTCGCTCATAAGCCAAAGGATTTCGTATTTTAGATTTATTATTATTCATAACGTGAAGTGATCATTTACGAACGCTCGTATTATAGTAAAAACGATGGTGACTCGGATCTGTTATTCAATGATATGGCGACGACTTGTGTAGAACGTAAGACCATAAATTTTCATGGGGGAGCGGCGAGATAGCCGAGTGTGTCAACACGATGGTGCATCGTAGGTATTTAAAAAAATCGGAACAAGCAAACAATGTTATTAATCGATCATTTTGCGTCCGAGACACTGCCATTCGAACAGCAATCGATACGTAGGATAACGTAGGTCTTACTTGGGACGAGACCTTGGTCGACGTTTCAAATATTGTTCGTGATGAATTATTCTTGCTTCCATTTTACTGCCATAGATACATTTCAAACGACTGAATATACGATCAAATGGGGAGTAGAGCTCGCGGTTCTCACGATAACACGAGCAGAAGTAGAAAAGAAAAAGAATGAGGAGGTAGCAAAAACGTTTAGACGCAAGAGAAAAGCCTAAGACGAGCGTGGAATGGGACCAACTTGTAGTATCTAGTTGACGAAGAACGTCGCTTATCCGTATGAGAATCATAACGATTAAGAAAGAAAAGTACGTTTTCCTTCATCATTTGTTCCCTATCTCCCTCACCTCCCCCCTCCCCCCTGGCCACCAAAATCATCCTGAGGAAGTCTACTGCGTATGCTTAAGCTTATTCGTTTCCGCGCAGTCTGGATTAAGATGGTGTTCTCTATTATTATTCCGCAATCGTGCGTTTCACCGGCACAGTTTTTGTGATAAAACGTTCACTATCCAGGCGACCGAGCATTTCGACAGATGAGGATACACCCAGTAAGCAATTTGTTCTTGATTTGCTATGAATTTGGCATCAAATACCGACTCATCTGTTTCCGCATTAGGCTCGGTATTTGATGCAAAGTTTGCTGAAGCCGTTCCATGCCAAACCTTGCACTCGTTTTAGAAGGGCAGGTCGGTCGCACTAAGAGCGGGCCTACCATTGCTCTAAGAGTAAATATCGGGCAAAATCGGAGAAAACCTTGCTGTAGGAGGAAAAAAAATAGTAAAAATTTAAATTATATAATTTAGAAGCTTAAATAAAATTCCGTTTACCCTCCTGCAATATCATTTACTCCGATTTTCCTCTAGATTTTCTCTCAGCGTAAACATAGGTCCGCTCTTAGTGTAATCGACTTGCCCTTCTAAACAAGTGCAAGGTTTGGCATGGATTTGTCATAAACACTTGGCGTAGGAACTTCGTAGTCAAATTCCGAGCCATCTGTTTCCGCTCGGAAATGGTCGACAAGTATTGATAGCAAAATCATAGCAAATAGGGAACAAATTCTGCTCCAAGCTAGGTTTGACATCAAAATGACCATCTTTGGCTCGGAAGGTACGATACAAAAATTGCAGAAAATTTGCTCGAAACAAATTTGGCTAACTGGGCACAACGTTGAAACGTTCGAACGATCAGCATCTTCTCTGTGTACCCATCTTAATCCAGATTCGCGTCACTGTGACGCGGTACACACTACTTTATCACTTGTACATAATGTTAGTGAGAAAGAAACAAAAAAGAAATCGAAGATTATATTTTTTCTATCGATCCAAAAATGTGGTGACCTATCAACATCGTGCATCTGAGATTGTTTACACATCATTTTCGTAATTAGTTCCCCATCTTCATACCCGTTTCCTATATGCGTTCCTCTTTGCCAAATACGTTGTCTTGTTTCTTTTTTTCACCGAATACCATGTACCGTTCTTCTGTAAAGTGTTTGCTTCAATATTACCAGAACAACCGAATTATTTTTACATTCGATGTGCCGTAGTGTTTTTATATTCTGTACTATTTTTTTCTCTTTTTATAATACCATACACTGTCTAGCTGTGCGTTTTAGTTAAATCTTGTCTTTTTTATATAAATCTTATTGAGCATGATACTGACCAATCGCCTGAACGTAGCTTCAGACCACCACTCTCTCTTTTTCTCAAATGTTTAGAACGCGGCGAGTGTTTTAAGAATATTATAAATAAAAAGGAATATGATTGTAAATCTCTTGTGTTATGTTAATGTGATTAAAGAGAAAAAACAAAAACATTGTAAAGAAGTAAATAAAACATACATTTTACATTTATTCGACTGAGTTTATCACTTTTTTACCCATTATTAGTTTATTACTATATTAAGGTAAAACTTCAATTATTCAAACCTGTTGAACAACAAAGTTATTCTATTAAGAGGATATCCAAGGTTGAACAACAATTTTGATCGAAAAATTTAGCTATTTATAAAAAGTCAGTCTAGATAGACTGCGTTCATGTAATTGAAGTTACGTGGGACTATAGTACGGATAATAGAGAGGCACCGTTCTCACTTCATATAAGTAACGATAAACATAAATGTGTAGGTATGAACGAGGCAGATAAACGAAGTTCTACTGTACAGATTTCACGTGTTTGCAGTGTATAAAAATATGTTATTTAATAAATGTATTATAGGAAACACACAGAAAGGTAATCTTGACGAAGATAAAATACAAGTTCTCCTAGAATTTAATAAAGAAACCGAAATCCTGAAAGATACAACTTCCCGTCGCTAATAGCCATGCCGTTGATACGGCGTAAAACCGTTACATAAAAAAACCTAATGAGGTGATGTCTCCTTATGAGTTTGCATAAACATAATGAAGAATAGATTTGTAGAATAATAAAAAATACCTACTTTTTAAATTTGGTAAGTTTGATGACTGAGATCACTTTTCAGTTTAGCATATTAAAAAGAAAGTTTTATATCCTCAGAAGTTAAAATGAAAATTCCAACTCCTCTTGTACTTGAGTCAAAGGCTACATAATTTAGAAATTATAAATGTGATTGTATCGTTTCAATCTTCTGAGTTAAAAATGTGAATTATATATAAGAATACGTATGAAATTGGCAATAATAAAAATATATAGTTTCATTTAAAAAATTGAATTTATACTAATGTTTTGATAGATAACAATGAAAGAAAGGTAAAATATTCTATTATAATAACCATAATAATTGAGCTTGACACAAAATAAATATACACATAAATATAAACATAAATATAAACATAAAAACTATAATGATAAAATGAAATTCAAATTCTTAATCGAACGAATCGAAATAGAAATATCAGATACGCATATAAAAATATCAAGACGATTTAATTAAAATATGTATGTATTGAAGGTAAGATCGAGTTCGAAGCGGAATGAAGACATTATGTAGATAATTTTATTTATTTTATAAACTATTGTAAAAGTTACAATTGTACATTAGAAAAAATGTAGCGGATAGAGTGATATCAATTTTACGATAGATGTGTGTTTCGATTCTGAGACAGACAGCATTTTACACTTCGCCTATAATATAAAACATCCCTTATGTACCAGTACGATATACAACGGAATACTGAAAAAAAACATAGTACTTATGTCGTAGTATATCCAAAGCCAGGTATCAAATATGAAATAGAAGATACTGATCTATACAAAAATGCTTCGTTTTTAAATAATATTCAATAAAACTGGACGTAAAAAAGTAGCCCTGAGTGGCAAGCTAAAAGTACACAATTCTTTATTAATGTGTGTTTATGGCTGCGAATGTTCAAGCTTGTACACGTCGTGATACGCGTTCCGTATTAATGCATATGGGAAACAACTTTCTAATAAATCCATCGTTAAGAACGGTGATTCTTGGACAATTTGATCCAACAGAAGGTACACCGATTCTCGATTTTTAATCGCCTCTTTGTCCGCTTCCTGGCCAAGCCTAAGTAAACTAGATGAAGCTAGAGCAAGGAATTCCTTCATTCTATCCTCGATATCATTTTGACCGCAGATAGTGAATAACGCACCGAAAATATTGTTTATAGCTGTCGCCATGCAATGTATATTATTAGAATGCCCTTCGAGGGACGCGCGATAAAAGGAGTTCTCGTTTCGAGCTAATTTCGGGATCGAAACCGCCACAAATACCATTAGCAAACAGACAAGCAAATGCTCATCTTCGTCTACTTCGGACTTCTGGCTTCTAAGAGCGGCTGTCAACGTCGGGTCGACTTTACAAATCAAACCTGCCGCTGACGTTATCTCCGAGACAACGCGCATCGGATCACCGGAAGGTAAGTGATGTCTGAAGTCTAAAATAGAGCTTAATAGGAACGGAATACGCTCCTCCAGGACATCGACCAATGCGGACTGCGCTAATTGCCTGAAGCTTAGAATTACACCTATAATCGTAACTCGTTGTAGTACATTATCTACTTGCTGCAGCCTCTTGAACTGCTCCTTCATCACTTCCGGTTTATCAAAATTCGTTCTCAATGCGTTCAGAACGTCTTTATTGCCAGCAACTAGTTTCTTCAGCTGCTGTACCTGGCTCGCTATGTGCCACATTAAATTCTCGCTCAACATCTTCATGCCGTACGGCCCGATCAGCTCAGCCAATGCTCTCAATTCATTGATATCAGAGAACTCTTCTGCGTTGAAGGGTATTGCGCCTTCTACTGATAAACTGACGAACGCTCTTTGATTGCCCGAATAACAAATGTTCCCAGCGCTAACTCTTCTCAGCAAAACATCGGAGTACCATTGCGTGTACAGGGAAGCAATAGTCTTATCACCGTGACTATCTAATTCTTGTGTTTGCTGTAGGAGAGCATTGTTGAAGACGCGCGTAATATCGATGTGCACGTAATTCTCAACAGTCTGAAGAACGTTCATGTAAGATCTAACGCTAACGAAGAGTTCCGATGGTTTAGCGATCTCGCTAGTATCTGGATTGTACATGACCATGCCAACAAGTGCTCTGGCGAATCTTGATTCTAAATGCTGATGCAGATATTCTCTTGGTGCGAACGTGTACTCCCATACATTGATAGTAGGGCAGTAATTAATAGCGTAACACAGCTCCGTTAATGCCATATGAAGTTTATCCATAGTAGTAAGCTCTTCCCTCGTTTTCCTGTAACTCTCTATACCCGGTTTATGGATCTCGTACATGTTCTTCTTATTTTTGTCTTTCTTCTTCCGATTCACTACTTGCGAAATCAATAAAGCGCAGTGTTTCGGTAACAGCTTGTCGCCCATGTTACATTGCTCGTCGCATATGGTTGTGATAATGTTCTTTGCCTCTTTAGCCATTTCGTCCAAGAACATATTGACAACGGAAAGACTTCTTTCTCGGATGTGATGACGTTCTTCTGGACATAGTTCGTGTGTACAGCTTTGGAAGTGACTGCATATTAAAGGAAATGCAACAATATATCTGTTTTGAGCAGGGAATTCTAAGCACATGTGAAATTGATCCTCGAATACTTTACTGTAGAAACAGAAAATAGACAAATCAGATGTTTCTACCAGCATTTCATCCAAATTATCTACCATTTTAGTATGAAATACTACTGTATCCATGAAGGAAGCTAATTCTCTATTATCGGCAAGATTCATATTACATTTTGCGATGGACATATATGCTTGCAATCTAAACCAATCTAATCGAAATGCGCGGAAGTCGAAAAGTTCATTATCTTCGACTTGTTTTACCGTTAGACTAGCTATTTTCGAACACATGTCACTAAGAATTGCTCCCTCATCTTCGGGGCAAACTGGAAGATTCTGAATCATTTGATCTAAAGCAGGAGCATCGAATCCTGATAGAAACTGCACATAGTACCTCTGCAGTACCTGAGAATATTTCTTTACCAATGCTCTTAATTCTTCGCAGTGAAATAGCAATTCTGGCAATTGACGATCTACTAAATCTTCTCCACCTCTTCCTTTACTCTTCCCTTGTGTCGGTGGGTTAACGCCGTGTCTTAAAAGCCATAGAACTTCGTCTCTCGCATGAGAAAGTCCCATTAAAACCAACAATGCCTTCGGTCCCAAAAGACCCGGTTGGTCGGTTAAAATTAAACCTAGGTCTTTCAGAGCTGTTCTTAAAAATTTTCTTCTTTCTCTGTGTCTGTAACCAGCTTTCTGTACAGCCTGAGTGTAACATTCTTTCACTTCGGATACTCTCTTGCTGTATCCTTTTATACTTTCAAAAAATACTTGTATATATTGGTGAATATAAATTACTTCATCTCTGAACAAGGCTAAAACCCAACCAGACTCTAAAGCTGTGGTCCAGAGTTTACTAGGCTGTTCTTGGCTTAAAAATGTGTGACAAAGCGTGAAACCTAAAATAACCCATCTCTCTATTCTGTCTAAGCTCAAAGTTTCGCAAGACATGGTATCAGTTGCTACTGCTTTAAGTATTTTTCCAGGACTATCGACCAGACTCAGCTTTTTATCTGCTCTCCATGTGTCCGCAGATAAGTTTCTTCCCGGATAAATAGGCCACAAAGAAGTCAGAGCATTTTTCAATAATTTAGCATGTGGAACAAATTCTTCTGACAGCTTTTTCAGCGGTGCATCGTAATCCATGATCATTTGTCCCAGACGAGGGAAGCTTGAATCAGATTGGCTATGAACCATTTCATGGGCTGCATTAAATAAGCCTAGGACTGCCTTACGATCTTCTACTTGTGACAGAAGTATCATCAAACTCACGTAAGTAACGACCAAATCCAAATAACCTTTGGTTAAATCAAAGTTGATTGTGATGTCCATATGAACTCCACAAGCATCCATTGTAGTTAAAAGTTCACAAACATTGTCTTTGAAATCTAATAGATCAACGAAAGTATAGTAATATAGCGACAGAGATTTAATAATCTCATTGCGCAGATTTGTAATCGTTTGGAGCGCTTTAATATCGATATTAGGAAACTTTCTGACGATCGTCTTTATAGAAGACTCTAGAGTTTTATCAGAGAGAAACCCAGGCTTTGATTTCGCATCACCACATGCCTTCTTTATATTATAAATACGGGTTAACATCCCAATACCTCTGTCATTTAAAATAGTTAGCTTTTCAGCCAACTTTTGTTGACTAGGTACAATAGGTCGCGCCATTATTATATTATTGTGTGATACCTCTTATGTGATCAACATAACTTTTTCATTTCTTTGGCTTTAAATGACAGCAGACCCCACCCCTGGGGGTAATTTGTCTTCACCGGATGCGCTTAAAATAGATTGACCCCTTTCTTTCTGCAAAAGAATTTTGGATAATTACAATGGCTATTCGTTAGGAAATAGTATAGTGTATCTTCTACGGTATGTCTTACCTTATCTGCAGTTACATGTTTAATATAAATCGATCACACGATGGGAAGAACTTTCTGTATACGTCAGGTACCGAGTGAAGTACTGCTCTTTTTAACGAACAGTGCTGCCAACAGTTGCTAGATTGCTAGCTTTACAGGCGAACCAGCAGTTCAAACCAGTGCACCGTGATGCGCAGCGAGCGAGGAGCATTTGAAATCTAAGAAAATTTAAGAATTATGGAAGGAAATTATGTGTAAGTAGCTATTTCACAACGTAAAATCATTTTGCTTAGAATAACATATTTATACAATGAATTGCATTTTAATAGAACAAATTATAATTGTATCAGATACAACTTTCATATATGAAAGCTAGGCGTTAATTTTTCATGAATGATACGTTTCTTTACTGTGTAATTTCGATTATAAAAACTTAAGTAATTATCCATATGTTTACTTGTCCGTGAGTTTATGTATAGAAAATTATTCTAAATTCAGAATTTAAAATTCAAATTATTGTTATGTAAATGTGCCTAAACGCGCACTTAGGAAAGAATTATTTAAACTATAACAAACAAAAATGAGTAACAACGATAGCGCAAGTACTTCATGGATTTTCATGATTCAAATTGACTGCCTTACTGATTTAGAAATCTTGTGATTTTATGCAATAATTGTTAACAAACGGGTCGGTATATAATGGACCCTCAATCAACTTTCCTCAAAAAGATAATTTCTATCGGACATTAAAACACAAGATTGTACATTATTGAAATGTTTACCTAGATCTTGTGGAGTTTCTAGGAATCCCATATTATTTTAGTATAAAATCCCATTTTACCGATATTTGACGAAAGCTTGTTAGTATCAGTTAGTATGAATTGAGTATACTTTATACTTCATTCCTATTGTGAGTGGTAAGCATGGCTTGGCACTAGCTGCACGTGGCGCGTATATTCAAATAATGCAAGTTACATTTATAGAATTGAAATAGAATTATTGACTCAAAAACGTAACAATGTTTACGTATATATTTATCTTAAAAACCGTGCATAGATAATAATTTAAGGAAAGCATATTGCGACAGTTTTATATTTTTATAAAAACTGAAATTTATGAAAATGTGGGTTCTATATAGTTGAAAAACATGTAGGTATTTCTTCTTCCTTTATTTCTCTCTTGTTGTAAGAGAATGGTGACTATTATTGATACTCGCGACTATTTCTAATGAATGTAAATTATGAGTTATTTGATTTATTTTTAGTGTTTCATACATTTTATTCTCTCCAATAGTGAATAACCTAATATGTTATTTCCATGTTAAATTGATTTATTTTAAACTCTAACTACAGATAATGTTTATAAAATATGTGAGATAATATATTGGAAATTAATTTGTAATTATTATACGATTTTAAGACACCTTAATTTTTAATATTAATGGGTCTAATATTCTAATGTTCTAACATAAATGCCAACTATACGTAGGAAAGATAAAAAGCGTGCACCAGAAACCCAACATGAAATTTATATCGTTTTTATTTCCCACCGAGCGTTTTAAACGTCAATTATTGATCTCTCTTGATGTAAATAAAATTTATATTTTATTACATTCATGGGCCCATCCTACTATTGGATATTTACATCGACTGTATGAGCAAAAACCATTGACATCCTGAATATTTACGAGGTCGATAATTCTCACAACCGGAAAGAAATATGGCCATCAATAACGCGGCACAAAAAAATTGCTTCTTCGTAGATATATGATAATAGGTATATAATCTCAGGGTATCATACCCTTTATGGATGTTGTTCATTTATAAGCACTTTTGGATCACATTCAATTCCTAACTCACCCTGCTACTCTGCCGAAAAGTCAACGTCCCCCGGTGCTGTTCGATGTAGAGCCATTGGCTCGATTTTACTTTTTCCCCATTTTTCATTAGCACAATCAAACTGGCCGTACGCGAAGAAACAATGGCTTCTTGCCGGTCCCTCGGTTGGGCGGTTTTCCACGCCGAGGAAAAAAGCTATAGATTATCGGGGAAGTCGATTGGGGTTTGTTGGCGTTTGCCCACCCTTTCGTTTATTTTTTCAAAGACCACGGCCTGTGTTTTATCTCTGATAGCTTATACGAGGCGTGTATATTCTTCATAAAGATAGTTACTAAAGAACTATTACAACCAGCATTTTTATTTATTTAAATTATTACTGTTTCATATTTCGTGTCGATCACCTTCTCAATCCTAAGTGACAATAATCAGAATTTATGTAAGATTATACATAGTTTTTAAAGTATTTAATTATTTAATGTGTAAACAGATAAATTATGTAAAAATATTAGATACTTCATGATTAATATCAATTAGCGGATTAATAGGGATTTTTGTGTTTCATGTTTGCTGATTGTGATACGTCATTTTTATACTATTATTGCATTCTCTACTGGCGATTATTTAATCATTTTTGAAAGATTATCGTTCATGGCTAAAGACTTTTTAATAGACCCTTCAACAGCAATCGAAACTTCGATCGTAAGGTAATAAATCATTCTGAGTAATATAATCTAATAATTTTGTTTAGTATTATTATGTAAGAGAATATTGTTAAGCTTACTTCTGGTACAATACAATTATTGAAATCCTATTAACAGGATTTCGGTAGATAAATTGTTATTTCTATATATACAGGGCTCGTTATTTAATGTTTTTATTGTTATTTAAAACGTATTTCGAAAGAGTTATGGACATTTTCAATAGGATTTATTTAAAACGTGAACAGCTGAACTTTTTTAGAACACGTTTTTATATTACAAATTTTGATCAGAACTGATAAAGGAAACTTTTGGTTTGAATGGAATTTATAAAATATTGCAATACATTTTTTATTACAATGATTCTAAAACAGAAGCTACTTTTTCTATTAAAGAAGCTACTACGACAATATTAAATTATTATTACCGTCAAATTGGTGTTCTGAAAATGTTACATATTTGTAACATTTACGTATATAATTCGCACAGTCCAAAGATTGTTTGTATTTTTCCACAGAAGAAACATTACTCTTTTCGAGTAAACAATGTAAAATGATTTTTTTGGAATTATTATTATACAGATTTTAAAGTATATGTTGCATGAAAATACTTTTTAAAGAAATTTCCAAGGGTAACTTAAAGGTAATAAATTCCTTTCCATATACAGTGTCGTGCAAAAGTATCCGGACACTCTTTAAAAACGAATAACTTTTTCAAAATTAGTTCAGACGGCTTGAGTTTTTTTGAGATGTTAGACGCATTAGTTTACTAGATAGCGTGCAAATAATTTTTTCTAAAAATTGCTATTGGTCGGAATTGCGACGAAAATAGTAAAGGTCACGATTTTTAACTTTTTAATCTGTGCCTGTAACAAAAATTTAAAAGCCGCGTTTTATAAGTCTAAGTAAGTTATGTACATGTACAAAGTTTCATCGAAATCGGTTAACGTCGTTATGAGTTACAAACATTTAAAGGTGATTACATAAGGACAAAATTCCCTGGAATGACTGAAAATCTGCGACTTTCACCCTTAAGCTCCCACCTTGCAATGTTCATAGCTTATAACAACATTAACCGACTTCGACGAAACTTTGCGCATGTATATAACCTATGGAGATCTAGAAAAGGTATATTTTAAATTTTCATTACAGGCACTGATAAAAAAGTTAAAAATCGTGACTTACTTTTTTCTTCACAATTTCGACCATTAGCAATTTGTATAAATAATTATTTACACGCTACCGAGTAAACTAATACTTCTAACATCTCAAAAGAACTCAAGCCGTTTGAACTAATTTCGAAAAAGTTATTCGTTTTTAAAGGGTGTCCGGATACTTTTGCACGCCACTGTAAATGCCACAGGAGCTAATATTGTCATAAACGAGATATCAATACAAGTTCAAATAGACTATTTTAAAAAAGATAGATTTCAATCTTCTTTTTAAGGTACAGTCTTTTAATGATACAGGTTCATTTACTTTAAACTTATTTATAGATTGATTTAAAAAATTTAATCTCTTCCGTCATGTCTCTATGTTACACACCTTTATACAGGATTTTTATAAAGGCTTATCTATTTAATTCCTGTAATTCCCGTCCATTTCAACTACTTTCTTCCATATTGATTGAGTACAAAAGGATAATTACTAACGAATAGTATAGAAAAATATTATAAAGTCTCGTGGAAAACGCAAAAATATGTGTAATCCAATATACCAAAAAAAAAAAAATTTTATCGATTCAGATGTTTCTCATAAAAAAAACAAAAAAGAACGTGAATTAAAACATATGGGTCCAAAACTGCGTCACACTCGAACAAGAAGATTTACGATCCACCCGCCTGTAAATTGGAATCCTTGAATTGTTGTAAGTTCCAAAACTGTCAGAAAAATATTTATGTATAAAACTGTCATATCGATGGAAAATAAACAACCATTTGTAATACAAGATGCTGCAACTGTTTGTTGTAATTCAATTGGTCGCAGGCGAAATAAATCTAGTATGAATTCGTATTTATTAAACACGATGCTTTCTCGTTTCAAAAGCAATGCATTCATTTTTTCAACTGTGCATTGGCGCAAATGGTTTCCAACTTGAATTTGTCGCAAATATATAATTTAGATTCTAGTAGCTTTGTCAGGTGAATTGATTTATTTATATGAATCATTCAAACAAAGGTATTCATTAATTTGATGTAATTGATAGGACACGTTTATAATTACAGGACAGTGGATTTTATTGATTTACGAAAAAAATGTAATAAGTATTTACTATTATAAACATTGATATTAGTGTTAGATGATTGCAAACATTCGTGCCCGATTTAAAATTAAAATGCCAGCGATTACATTTTGAAATACGAGCTTTACTAATCAGTGATATAGTGATCACTAGACTGCGGGTTTTATGCATTTATGACAAAAATAAGTACCTGTAATTAGAAATAGTAAAGAGCTCAACAAGAGAAAGAAATTCCCATGTGGCTTTTGCTTCTTGTAATTAAAGCAAATAATTTTTATCTTGCATAAAAATCCGCAGCATAGTTATCACATTTATTACAATTGTACCCTAAAATTTTAGAAGCTGGTCGATTTCCTTTTCGTAAAAGCTGCATGGTTCATCTTCAAAGGAGGTCCTGAGGTCTCTGAAAATCGGACATAAACTTCTGCAATTATCCAATGCTTGTCCGAAGTCTGATAATTGCTAAACCTGTGCCACCTATAAAGCTGAAACAAAACCGTGGTTTCCTTAATTCATTTTTGAATACACGATGCACGCCCCAGCAAACAACATTTTACAAGACACCATTTCCACACCCCGCCCCCCCGTTACACAGGATCAATAGTTCCTAGGGGCAAACATAGTTTTACATCTCTTTGATCAGCGTGCCTTCATTATGGTTTAATGGCATTGCTTTATTACAATTCCTGATCTCGCCGAAGACGTCGGACAGGAATGCATCGGGATCGTAGCATGGCAAGCGAAGGTAATCGGGGAGGCTTTAATTATCCCGTGGCCTTCTAACGTGCAATTAATTCCGAATGCGGTTTAGTTTAGCGAACGAAGAGCAAACAATGTATTACCCTCCAGACCGACTAAACGTGGGCGGTTATGTCGAATCGAGAGGAAGTGGGAGAGTTGGCAGGGGGTGGTTGAAGATGGGATAGGAGGTGCGGGGGGGGGGGGGAGGCCACTTTGCGCAAATAGCATGGATCCTGCAGATAGTGCATACTTCCCGTACCCTTGCCGCTATCTTCCGTTGCCCCGTCACCCTTTCGCGCTCTTTGCATCCTCTGCACCTATGCTCTATCGCTTCGGAACATGAGCTTAATGCTCTGTGAATTTGTGATTGCCCCTAATGCAAATCCACGGTTTTAACGGGAGCCTGCTCGAGCCTACTAAAGACCGGTTTTCCTGGAATGAGCCAGTTATATTCTTCGACTCCCTCTTCAAACATGCGCAGAGACCTGCGTTAATATTCGGTTACGGTGCTGCTTTGTATCTCACTGCCCCTACAAACATGATCTCCTCGACTAACCAAACGTCTATTCTTTGGTTGCTTCATTCAAGTGGATGCTTGATTTGGCTAGGAGAACTGTAAAATTTATTTAATGCGTTCGGCTAGTCCATTGTAATATGCAAGATGCCAAATGACTCTTGGTAGACTCAGAACAGGGTGAATCTGTACGAAAACGTAAGTTGAAATCATGAAGTAACATTTTTCTGCACGAACCCGCATTCCTAAATCAATCGGTAACGCAGAGTTACTCAATTTACAGTAGCGTCTCGATGTACAGGGTGTTTCAAAACACATTCAATACGCTAAAATAAGAAGAAAAGTTCTTATAGACACGTACCCGATATGACCTTGATTCCGAATTATAGCCGTTTTTGCATGATACCTGTTATTGTATTATAATGTTTTTCTTGCGCCCTATTATCACCAAGACCATGTAGTAAACTGATTGAAACAAACTACAAAATAGTGTTTAGATACAAAACCAGAATGTCGCGCATGAGGTAAGAAGCGTTGCTTGTAAACAATTGAAGGTAGCAGTCAATAAACCATAAGAATTACAAGACCATACCGGATATATGTTTATATTAAACTTTTTTTTCTTATTTTATCGTACTGAGTACATCCCTGAAGTTAAACCGACATGTTTTGGAATATACTGTATATGAGAAGTTTAGCACTAAAATGTCACTTATATTGTGTACAGACATTATATATTTATGTCTAATTGAACCATCGACTTACCGAACCATTGTGTATCGGTGAGATAATATTATTAATCTAGTAACAAAACAATTTTGTTTTCAATTATTTTTTTTATGAAACTGTTATCAACATACTTGTGACATTTTTCTGATTCAAATGACATCAATCACGATACAGTTTGCATCATATTTACTTGTTGAATTCACGATACAGCAGAACTTCCATTATCCGTACTAATGAGTGGAACATGAGTATTCGGATAATATGTGGAATAATTACCTGGCTACAGTGTTAGAATAAATTTTTATTGATTCGTGCAATAAATCATGTTGTATGAGGATCGCTTTAGATTGAACAAATATAGGATAGGATAGGTGCGGATTATCGAGGGTCTACTAAATTGTCAATTGTACATGCAAATATGCTCCGAGTTATGTCATGTTTAGTATTATTTTAATCAGACAAATGTCACGAATATGTTGTTAAAGGTTCCATAAAAAAATAATTGTATTGTTTAAAATAGTATATAGTATCTATATTAAATAGAAAAGCAGTATTGAGCTATGAAAAAGAAATATAAATGTTGAATAATGATTGCAATTTGAGGAACAATATTAGAAGCATTAATTGCAGGTTTATCTTGCAAGAGGTCCGATATAGCGGAAGTGGGGATGAAATTTCCACAACTATTGTGCACATCTCTTTCGTATACATCGAGACATTACTATAGATACTTGTTTCTGGGTAGCAAATTATATAATATCTATTTAGAGCATTTTGATTATCATTCGATGATTCTTCTGATGAATCATGAATCATTTTTTCATACAAAGTTTCATTTTCGAATGAATTGATAATGAAGATTTATTCGATGTATATATTTGTTTTCGAGCTTGCAATAAATAATGAACAGATACGCTGTTCCCTATTTAATGGCATGCGCACCTGGCTGAAATTCATACTCAATTGTCTTGAATATGACATTGGCTACGACAAAATTTTATTGTAGGTATATTTGCAACTTCTTTTTTATGTAGATTCAGTCATTTTAAATTTAAAACGCCAGTTTGTTCGCACTGCATTTCTATCGAAAGTGAACTGAATCGTAAGGATTTTAATATTCCCAGCATAAACATTTGACTAACCCTTGTGTGTGTAACTGAGAATTCAGATACACATTTATTATACTGTTTCGAACAATTTTTGAAGGACTTCGAGAAATATCACCAAGTACTCTGGACCTTAAAAAATGTCTAAAATTATTTATATACTTTAGTTGTTTATGCGGGTATTAATAATATATCTTAATGATTGGACATGTCATTTTGTTAATAATTTTGATTACATTTCATAAGATAGTTTAAGAATACGTAAGAATTATACACAAAATTTTCACGCATTACAGCGTCAGGAAGTTTAGAAAAAAAACTGTTATTTCTCCAGATTAGTGTTTCGTTGGCTCCATAAAGAAATAAGGAATTATTCAATACATTATCTTGCCAAGGTAAACTGCCCCCGAAGCCGTACAATATAGTTTTTCTTATGTTTTGAATAAACAAGCTTGAGCGCGTTCGCGTGTTATAATCTTATGATTGCTCCCGACACAAATCCTCGGTTTTACCACGAGCTGGTTTAAGCCTCTTAAAGCTTGGGTTTCAATAGATGAACATGTCGACAAACTGTGTGTACACACGTGTAGTTGTAGTATTATTATACATAGTATGGTTCACTGGCTTGTCCATACCTGTTCTAGAGACACAGTTTTAATGCCGATAGTTTGTGATTTGAACAAAACAGGAATTCTAATTTGTCTAAATTTTCATTAAACAAGTGGAGTTTTCAAGATATTAACTTAATCAATATAATTTAACGTAACTAACATAATCTGACGTAAATGATATCGAAACCTATTTATTTAGTTTAGAAGCTAATATTTATAGTCGTGATTATCATAGTTTTTAACGTTTTCTTTAGACAGGAAATATTTGCTGTTTGTATAGGCATAAGTTTAGGTGTTAGAGAAGAAATTGAAACACCGTATATAAATTGCTTATATGATTAGTAGCAAAAAAATTGTATATTAATCATACGTGGACTACGATGATTGTTAGTACTAAACTATTTTGAAACTAATGATATGAGACTATCGTAAACTATTCTCAAAATCTTTCAAAACATTCTACAATATTTGAAATTATTTTTCTGACTCTATGAAACACTATTATAACAAAAACACCTGTTCATATTAATGATATGTCCCAAATTTGGACTCCACGAAAATTAACTATCACTTTTGAAAGTGTTAGAAGAAGATTGTTTATTTTTATTGAAAAAAGCAATTATTTTTTTGTGAGCTTTGCATTCTTTTTTTTTAGTTACCGTAAAATGTTTGATTTTTTCTGTTTGTGTTGTAAGATATACATATACATATATGTGTCTTAAAATTGTGACGTTATAAATGACATAATTTGTTGACTTAAAGTGTAAAGTGAAAAATGACTATTTATGACGGAAGTGTGACGTTTATAGACGTTCCCAAGAGAATGAGGAGAATTCCGTTCCCCAAAAAATTTAAAACGTATGAATCACTCGCGCTAGGATTTAACTTTCGGTTGCGGTGCCGAGCTCTACAATATAACATGCGGTAAGGCGTTACATTGACGACACCGCGTCTATGGTTAGCCGTGGGTTAGCCGACGTGACGAACACGTCGTTTTTGTTTCTGCGACAAATGCCTATCGACGTGGAATACACATCACTGACAGTTTTGGAACAAAAGCATCTCGACGTGCGTGGCACGTCTTTATAGCGCAAGTGGTTAAGCACCAGAGTTGTCGTATATTAATCACGAATTTTCTTAGTATGCTAGGTAGTCTCATTATTCTATCCAACTCCTGTAGATTTACGCATATATTCAAGGACCCTATTAATCTCTTTTACGACATCTTTGAGCCTGTGCTTCTACCGGACAGGACATGCTACTGCAGGTACCTTTGTGTTTGAAACTTCGGAGGAATGGTCATCCTTTGAAGGATACGAACAAAGAATAGGATGATCAACGCGCGGGTAAACGTGGCGAGAGGAAGAGAGAGAAAGGAATAGGAACGACACGGTGAACAGAAAACGCGGGGAGGAATTATGTTGAGCTGAAACGCTGAGAAAGGTGTAGAAGAAAAGGGACGGAGGACGGGGGGGGGGGCTCGCGGAGAGAAAGGGAAAACGAGAAAGAATAAACGGTAGGAAGCGCGGCGCAAAAGTAAGAGATGGGGGAGAGAGATGAGAGTAGTTCGCGCGATGCGAATGACTGCGATTCGTCCAATTATCGGTTGGCACCAAAAGTGCTGGGTCTGGCTCGCCTGCCAAATGGGAAATAGCCGGCGAACTGCAGAGGCAAGCTATAGCCGGCTATGGTCCTACGAACTCTGTGTGCGGGGAAACTCAAGCCTCTACCTTCTACTCTCTCGCCGACTACGACATGAACTGCCGGGGTATAGGAGTGGCCCGGTACGATTTAAACGGCAGTCGCCGAAAGATAATTTGACCTTCTGCGATTCGCTAGTTTTCCCTTCTTCCGAAGTCGTCCCTTCTATGGACTCGAACCTCCGCTCGGAATAGAATGGCCCATTCAGATTAGAACTTGAACTCTTGTTCCTCGAAAGAAATGAAAGTTTCTCTTAGCTATGCTAATGGCCGAACCATGAATTTGTGACGCTGTTGCACTTCCCTCTGCTCCGACTTGTTTTTCCGAAGAGATCCAAGATACGTTGATTGCTTTTAGGTTCTCTCCTAGCTTTTGGATTCATTATTCGACTGCGGTTTCTTTATTCAAAATGAAATTTGTCTTACGTCAACTATAAGAAACAGAAATTAAATAACAGTGTTCTTCTTGTTTTAATAATTCTAATGAATCGAATATAGTGTAACAATATTCTGGAATTCTTCTAACGTCTTCAAAGTTTTGGAATTGTCCTATTCATTTTCATCGTGAATGTAGAAAAGTTGCTGTCTATTCATTATGTTACATATGTAGGTTTATAATATTTACGATGAGTTTATCTTGCGAAATTTTCTAACGATTGTATTATAACTTTGTCAAAAATGTGGGAACATATTATAGAATGAGAGAGCGATTACATTTTTTTTATAATACCTAACAGTATATCTTAAATATTTTATACCGTGAAAAAGTAATAATGTATGAAATATGTTTAATATTGCTTTAAAAACATTACTTTAACGAGATATCAGTAGAATAGAAAAACGAGAATTTTTATGAAAACATGTCGAAAGCATAACGCCATAAATCTACGGCACTTTCAGAAGTAGAATAAGATTTGTGAGACGAGCTGGGGTGAACTATTGGGGTGCAAAAACGATCATAAAAAGTTTTGCCTTGAAAAATTGTAAAAATCTGCACTTCATGCAATATCCCTATTATTTTTAAATTATTTTATAAACCTCAAAATAAGGAAGATCTTTTATTTCCAATACGTGATAGAAATATTATTAAAATTTTATCCATATCTGTTGATATACATATTGTCTCGTATTTTATAAAGTGCATGGCACACCATAATTAATATTCACTAAGCAAGATCATTCCTTAACAAATTTCTGTGTGAAATTATTTTACAAAGAATCCCAGTATAATAATTCAAGACACGTGCATTGTTACGCGGATAACATTCAACACAAGAGATTATGAAAGCGAACGGGTCAAATAACACGAATGAAAACCATATATATTTCCGAGCACGGGTGCGCGCACATGGTAATTAGATTTTTAATTTTCAAGTTAATTATTTGCAAATGAATGGGTATTCTACATTTGCGTTCGACAAAGAATGTCTGCGGAAATGAGAAATCAAATTTGAAATGCTTTTAAGCAGAATACGTTGACATCGTTCGTATTTCGTTTCACATGGATTCCATTTTCAATTTACAGTTATGTTACAGCGTATATGCAATTACGTAGAACTATAGGGCATTTTCAATCATTCTGTCGTTACATTGGAAATACAAATAGATATCATATATCTCTTTCTCGTCCTGGATGAAGAAGTTTCCGGTTAATCAATCGTCTTCGTCGGCGCCCTTGATCATTTCGTTACTCTTATGTCGCGTAACTTTTATCCGTGACAGGTAAATGACGTCATTAACGACGTTAAAACGCTGACACGTTGGGAATAACCCCAACCGTTGACTCACAATTTTCCCGACCAGTTTCTCCACCCTTCAAGATCGATGCGTCGATTTCCGATAACCCATACCACCACCATAAAATGGGACGGAACTTTTCTGGACAGTCTATATAACGTCGGTTACAAAGGACCAGTGAATATACGACATATTTCAATATCTCAAAGGCATATACCGGTACTGTTTTAAAAATTAAAACCAGAATGCTTGCTGAATATTTATACGTCTTCTAGCACCTGTGCTGTTAAATAAAAACAGTTCAACTAATAATGACTGCTGCTGGATTTATTTAAGTGTGACTCAATTCATTAAATTATCGAGTTATTCAAGCTATTATTCTTGAAACATCGAATATACAAAAAAACATTCTATCATCATCTTAGGATTAAAACTTGGTATCTCAGAGAGGAAGTGTGCTTAATTTTTTTTTTTTTAATTACTGTAACGCGTTTGATTTCTATCTGTTTATGTTGTAAAATGTAATTCTTTAAAATGTAACATTATAAGTCAAATATAGTTGATTTAAAGTAGGAAACAAAAATGAGTGAAGTATTATTCTAGAATTTTTTAAACGATCTTTGAGGACAAAGTAAAACATTTGCCTTAGGAGCATTTATTTTCTATTAATTCCTTAAGCAACGAGACAATCAAGTTGCGCTTTTTAAATGGAACTGTATCCTTTTTGTTCAATATACTTCTATTCTTTTAATAATTTTGTTGAATAAGCAAGCTACAAATTGCAGGTGGAATTCGCTTAACGCTAGACAGTAGCATTTTATTAAAGAGTTGAAGCTTAATGAAGAGATTTTACTCGTGAGAAGATTGAAGAAGAATGAATAGTAAAACTTCTAAGGAAACTGATGCATCTCAAAAAATAAAAAAGAATAAAAACACTGGACACTTGTGAAAGAAAACAGAACAATGTCACGCATACAGAAAATAAGTATGACCGTACAGGTTAGGTCCTCAAGCGTCACGTGCAAAATATGGCCACTAGAATCAGATTCGAAGGTTTCGGGGGTTGAATCATGGAAACCAGGTAGCAGTCAAGAATGTTTTCAGTAAGTGACAATGTTTTACAGAGAAAAATCGACATTTTGTGTACGAGGAGCTATCTAATAATGAGCAACAAGTACCCAGCGAAGACAGACATTCCTTCCAAGGATTCTATAAAATCAATTAAATTCGAATCACAAGTTAATCAATCAAATTCACTGAAAAAACGTATTTATTGTAAATATATAAAAAGGTATCATGAAGTATTTGTATTTTAACATTAGTGTAAAATAAACATTGCTATCTTGTATGATAAAGACATGGTGCAAGCCATCCAAATAAATCTCTTCCAATTATCTAGTTATGATGAGTCATTACAGAGTATGAAAATTTTATTTTATAATTAGGTGTCTGTACTTGTAACTAGAACTCCGAGAAATCTGTTTTATCAATTTCTATTTGTGCTTACAAACTTGAAATATCTAATCAGTACTATAAAGGGTGTGTTTTTATTTCTTTTTCATAAATTTTCACAATGTTACAACTATATTTTGACAAAATAATCTACTTTTCGTTTACGTTTATCCCCAAATTAAAATACATTTGCACAGGTTATCCAAAAAGTCCTAAAACATGCTTTCATGATATTGGCAACGCGATAAAATTGACAATTATGATGCAAATAAAGTCGCGAGTAATTTCCGGTATGATATGAAATTTTAGATGTTAAGAAATAACCCTTCATTTTCAGAATAATGATCACTGTGTTGTGATTTGGTATTTATTTGTCGGTATTTGTATATCAAGGCGGCCATATTTTATAATTTAATGACGAAATAATGTATTTTCAATTCTTTGCTAGCCTCCAATGAAAATACACTTGCATGGTTTCTCCAAAAAATGTTTAATCATCTAGAAATGGCAGACAAACGCTCATATTTTATTTGATGATATTTACAATGCAATATACAATTTGCAATAATGAAGCAAATAATGTAGGGGGTAGTTTATGGGATTCTTAGACGTTTTATGTGACAAGAAAAGGCTTTTAGTTCCTAGAACGTCCCATTTTACTATATCTGAGATGCGGCCTATGACGTGATTTGGTATTAATTTGTCGGTATTTGCATATCAAGACGGCCATATTGTATAATTTAATGAGGTCATCCGCAGTTATGCCCCTAAATGATTCGGCCCTGCGCGAAATGGTTGGTGCTCCTGTATAGATTCGGAATGGTAATTGGTGAGGTAGGTATGCAGATATACACCACATGTATTCTGGATAGAGGGACGCGACACTAATATACTCACACGTGTTAGCGATCGTGTCCCTAGGATTTGATTGTCCATGTTACCTTGAGAATTATCGAGTTCGCCGGATTCTGTTGTAGTATTTGCGAACGGAAGTGCGCGCTACAATGGGGAAACATTGACTCGTAGTCTAACATACGAAATAGGTTGCGCATGATTGTTTCGTACTAGCTATGCCTCATGGCAGACGCAATTTCACACTGCTAACACAGTGAGCGCCGCGTGACGCATAAGCGTCTGTTGAGTCGATAGAAATTTTGTATTCCATTACTAAAATCAATCACTATTCATAATATTTACATTGCTACACTTTTCACGAGATCCAACATCTAATTAATCCTTCCCATGTTCCAAAGACTGGGGAAAGTCGTTCAATATCAGTGGCTTTATTCTAACGCGTATGGTAGCTTTGGTTCACGAGCTAGCAAGTGTGAATATGGTCCAATACACATATGTATGTATCAGCATAGAAAGCTTGGATTCAAACGGTGTCCAAACTGAGGAATGTTTGTGAACCTAGCTAAAGTTTGAATTCTTACAAGATTTCAAATATTTATAATGCTGATGAGATCAAATTCCAACAGCAAAACAATGAAACAACGAATAAGAAAGTAATCTTTTTAGCTGCAACCATTTTTCTCTTGATCACGTTACTGTCTCATCAATTGAGACATATAATAACTAGATTGAAAATTTTCTTGCAGAATAAAAATTTTCTCTATCAATTGAAGACCTTGGTGTAAATTCGAGGCGATTCCATTTTTCAGTAAAATTGTACTTGTTAAAGTTCTACAAATTTTTATATATTACTGCTTGTTTGAAGTAAGAAGTAAACAATTTTTAAAATGAGTACTTACCCAGATGTGACAACAAGGTCTTCTATTACAAAATTTGGGAGTCAGACAAAAATTCATTTCTCAATACTCTTAATTATTTATAAATAACATGAGCATATTCTTATATTCTTCTTATGTTTTTACCGATTTGTGTTTTATGAACTCTTGTTATCAGTGCATGAAATCCACAGTTTAATGATAATCACAGTGTCGCAAGCAAATAGACAAGACTATAATAGTATACTTGACGATAACCGCGCAGTAATTGGTATAAAATATAATTAAAGTAATAGAAATGAAGTAATTCTTTAATTTCTTTATATCTGGCTCATTCGTGTATTGTCGGCACTTCTATTGGAATAAACTAAAGAAGAAAGAAACTTCAATTGTTTACGCCAAGCACGTTAAGCCTGTTTACATTATCTTGCGGATCTTGGATAGTTTAGTCCCAGAGCCTGTGGGATGGAAGAACGTGAATAGTCGACAAACCTCTCAAGCCCGCAAGCGTTGGAGTCTCATAAGCGACCAAGCATTCAAGAAATATCTCAAGAGCTCGAACTTCAGCAAGAGCTCGCAAGCATTTCTGCTCTTCAACGCTGTTCGAACCCGTTCGAATTTCTAGTCAGATATTCGAACGTATTCGAACTTTTTATGGATTCGTTGCTGGCGAGTCAACAATAAGTTCTGGAGAGACAAATATTTAATATTTGAAGAACTTGGCTTTAAAACTACATAAAATTCATGTAACGAAAACATCTTAGCTGGTTTGAAGAAACTGTTGCATGAATGTACGAAGATTCGTGTAACGAAAATACCTGAAATTTTTTGAAGTAAACGTCGCATAAATAACTGTTCATCAAAATTATATAACTATTCATAATCAGATCCACGTATAATTTTACATATTTCAGCTTTCTGTACTCGCATAATCTTAATCTCTTAATAATTAAAGCTTGGCGGATATAAAATTGAATTTTATTATAAAATTTTATTTTTACTGTTTCATGTGACTTTTGTAGTTTGTTTGTTTTTTATATTTATTTTAATTTGTCTATTTTATATTTATTTTGTCGATGAAAAACACATATTCTTTATCTGTAAGAAAGAAGAAAACATCTTACATGTATAAATGATTCAAGTGAGTTAATTGGGAATTGTTTCGATATCATTAATCACGGACACAAGAGTAAGCAATATCATGAACATTGCGGTTCACGAGGAGGATTTTCATGAAAAGCTTTTATGTTTTCCGTCACATAAATACAATAAAATGCTTTTGATGACCGTACGGCGGACTTGACGATAGAAATCCATTAGACCGGTCTACGGTTCTATACGATTTTACAAATAACTGGCGAGGTCGCCGCGCCGGCTGTCCTGCCGATAAAAATACTTTTAAGGAAATGAAATCGATCTATAAAAACCTATTGTGATAGAGGACGATAACGAAACACCCCGGCCACACAGTATACCGTTGAACTACTTCGCGTCATCTCCGCGATATCGTTGATTGCCATGTCAGACAGCTTTATTATACGTTGTATAGCGCCGGTATAGGAAAGTTTTGCAACACGGTGGGAGTAACGGCACGATATCTACATCCAGCTGGTAGTGTACCCCATTAATCTTGAATAATACGTGGCAAAAGGTGTTATTAATATCTATTTTCCGGGCGAAAGTTTGTCGTTCACGCGACAGTTACGCTCTGGCCTACCGGTGGCCAACATTACGTGTTGGTACATTATAAAAATGCGAAGGAAAAAAAGGAAAGCTAGTTGGTAAACTCGAAGGGGGTAAGGTCGATTGAAAGTTTCCTAGGCTGTCGTTACATGGGCCACCGTGCTCCGCTGTGTACGTGGCCTATAGGGTGTACACGAGACCCGAAAACCTACAGTCCCCTACAGGAACCCTAGTGTTCGATCGTACTGGAATATGTACGCGTTCGTCACGTATTTATGAGCTTCTTCTACGCTGTCTGATTTTAAATTAAGTCTACTTCAAAGCGCCGCGGATTATTTCTACAACTCATGTTTTATTTAACACAACACTGCCTTTTAGAGACTCTGGGAAATTAATAATTACCACCGTAGAATCTGCAATGTTTCGATGATCCTGTCCAAAATTTTGTATCGAAACTTGATAACTACAATTTTCTTTTGTTTCTTGTCTGACTTTATAGTTAATACTCGTGTCAATACCCAATATACGACGTTCAATAATATTGTAGTCGTTAGATTTCATAGCTCCAGTGCATGGTTTCGTGCCTAAATTTATTAGGCGTTCTAATTAATTCGTAACCCTTTCTTCTTGAATTTTTTTATCTTTTACTGTTAACGCCTATACTGCTTGGGTTTATGATTCGCTTGGGAACAGCTGTCTTTGAAGATATTTTTTACCATAGGCTTTAATCCCTTGCTAATTTCGTTGCTTCCTTAACCTACCCAACCCTCGATAGCAAACAGATATACCATAAGCCCAGAATTTTCCCAAGGGTACAAACGTCGTCAAACATCGAACGACTCGGTCATACCTGGAGAAAATTCGCGCCGTGCCGTGGCCAAATTTACGCCCTAGCGAGCCTTACCCACTCCTTGAAGAAAGCTTTGTGGTAGACAAGGAGAAGGGAGACACAGTGTACATCAGGTATGGGCATTTTTGCCTCAATTGAGACAAAACCGTCTCCACCATACCGCCCACTGTCCCCCACTAGCATCCGCCGTTACCATAGATGCCACAGAGGAAGGAAGTGCTTCGCCTGTTGCGAAAATTGCGCAGGCCTCGCGCATGAAAGAGAGGTTGGTGGGAGAAGCAGGCGTTTGAGGGGCCCCTGCTGTGTCCATCTCTGGTGTACATCAACAAATATTTTTTAACTCTTCGACACTCTTGTATTTTCGCTAATCAGAACTATAGGACAATACGAAGTTATAGTTTGTGTCCTTCCTGCACAAGGGAATGTGATCCTTCGAGAAGTAGTTAGAGTGAATAGGAAATAAGCGGGCACACCACGTGCAAACCAGCGAAAGTCTGCAGGATTGAAAAATGCACCACAGATTGCAACATTTACGAAGAACTAAAATATATTCTATTGTCCGAAAGAACGTTCTATGCATTTAATTCATCTTAAAAGCAACAAATTAATTGACTTATGCACCTAACTCGTGTACCTAATATAATTATCCAAGAAAAATGAAATCTATAACAATGTTGCCATTTATCAATAACGCCTTGTACCAAATTTTGAAGACAAATTGGCAATAGGTCCCTGAGTCTACATAGATTGACATAGGGGGATAACGTGAAAGTTGAATTGAAATTCTGACACTCGCTTCTCGAGAACGTTGTCTACAAGTGAAATGAGTGGGCAATGGTCAGACACACACAGTTTCAATACTCAGTAGTTAGGGGTGCGCGAGAACTCGAAAATGTATGGATCTAGATGGTCGAGACGAGTCGGGAAGACATTGAGACGGGACAGGTCGAGTTCTCGAAAATTTCGGGATTCTCGAAGGTTTCGGGATTCTCGAAAATTTGAGGGTGTTCAATACACGATTACTGTTGTGAGACTCGTTTTCGGAAACACCTCAAATATCCGTAATCTCATACCGCGATTGATTTTAAAGCGAGTCTCATAACGGTAATCGAGTACTGAGCACCCTAAAATTTTCGAAAATCCCCAGACTTTCGAGAATCTCAACGTAATCGAGAATCCCGAAGTTTTCGAGAATCTCGACGTAATCGAGAATCCCGAAGTTTTCGAAAATCTCGGACATTTTCGAGAATCACGACATAATCGAGAATCCCGAAATTTTCGAGAACTAATCCTGATTTCGAAAAAAATTCTCGTCTCGTCCCGACTCGACATTTTAGGGTTCTTGCACACCCCTATCAGTAGTACATGCAACACGTGGAAAACTGAATTTGTAATTTTTTTTATTATAATTGTATGTAATCTGTAATGAAGTATGTAAAAGTTCATCATTCGGGGTTTAATACAGTAAGAGAAATTATCAGATATTCGATTGCACACTGCAAACAACGTTTTGCGTGCATGTAATTTCAGTTCTCGAACTTTGATATCGCCATTATTGCAATTTCATAATTTTCATATTATTATTAATGAAATTCACGAATGAAGATATCCTTTTTGCGTTACCATTTTGTAATTATTCATTAGGTTTCGTAATTATTACATACTGAATATCTGAGCACTCTGCATATAGCGCATGACATTATAATTTCCAAATGACAGGATAATAAAGTACCTCTTTGTATTGCGTGTACGCCAAATGCACGAAGTTGAGTATTAATAATATTTAATTAAGAGGACCGCGTAATATTTAATCATTCAGACGAATCATACAAATTATCATTTTCTGTTACTTAATCCGTCTTTAGTTATAAAATACGAAATTTAGGAATTCAAAAAACGTTCTTAGAGTTAATAAAGTAACAAAAAATGACCAATTAGATGCTTAAAACGTCTTTAACTAGTTAACTGCGGAATTTAATTTTAAAAATCCCTCACGGGATGCGGAATTAATATTAAGCAATGACGAGTATACACATTGAATGCAGGACAAATGCTCCTATTATAAATTTTACGAAAAATGTAAAGCGAAATGAGAAAGGATTACATTTTTATTCGATAAAAAATTAACAATTCATTGTTCAAAAGGACCGCAAGAGAGCTTTGGATTAACTTCTATACACGTTGACCGCAGTTAACTGGTTAATTAATGAATAGACTGTTTAAGTGTTTTAGAAATTCAAGAGACATATTTAGAATTAATAAAGTAACCTTAAAATGTGGATTGAATTTTTAAAGCTCTTGAACAGTTTATAACCAAAAATATTGTACGCATTGATCTCACATAACACGTTGAGTGTCAATCCAGGTACTTCAAAAAAATCTATAAAATCGAAGTGATTTGTTTAATGAAATATAAATTGAAAAGGTTAAATGTACTGTGACACTGAGTAGTCCTTCAACCTTTTTGCATTTTCTGGATATTAATCTTTGTTACCATGAATATATTAATGTAAATATTTATTTTGAAATCTGAATAAATAATTCTATCATCCGTATATTTCCACACTGGTGACAGTGAAATTATGTCTTTATCCGATGAAGCATGACACGTACTGAATAAATATAAAATATTTTTGAAATTATCGATCAGAGCTGTGATGTGACAATTTCTGTAATTACCTCGCCAATTGTAGCCAACGTACGTTACAGCGATGTACATATGTATAGATTTAATTTTATCATTATTCGTTCAGTTATTAATAATTCTACATAGTAAAACAAATGAAATTCTCTTCACCAGAACGACCAACGTACGAGCATAACTATGTTTAATCGAGTCAATAGAATTTGATCGTTGTTTGATCAAATTCCTTCCCGTTCGATTAAAGTTTCGCAGTAATACAGACACTTTAAACCGTGCACATTTTTTCCGGGTTTCTATATATATAAAGTGTGCACGCCGGATTTATGAATTCTGTTCCATCCGTGTTCGAACGGTGCTGGAGGAAAACAAACGATAAGAACAATATTTGCGAAAACGCGGAGCGCGCGCCATAAACGGTGCGCTTCTTCTAATTAATTCGAGTGCGTAATGAAAGGATATTAATTTATCACGCGATGCTATGTATCGCGCTAATGCATATACGATCCGCTAACTGCGGTATGCATCCAATTAGAACGATAGTTACGTCGATACCGTAATTCCCATATATCGGCCGTTGGAACGGGAAGATGCGTTTTAGGTTCTAAAATCGTTTAATAATATCTTCGACGCGGCAATTATACACGACGCGAATAATCCATCGTCATCAGTAACGGGGTAGTATAGCCGCAGCGGCGAACGAGCACTTGGAATAATTAATGCAATTTCCAGCGATATCGGAGGGGTCCCCGGTTAATGTAGTTATAACCGTCAATTAATCATTCCTCCAATAATTCTCCCCATCGACTTTTAAAATCGATCCGACCGGCAAGAACGAGGCTCTACTTCTCTCTCTCTCTCTCTCTTTCTCTCTCTCCCCCTCCCCTGCCCACGCCGGTCGCTCGAGCCCACTTGGGGAATTACATACGTTCACATATCAATTTCCATGAAAGGGCAAAATTATCGCGAGCCTCGGGAATCCGGGATTGAATACAGTGGGTGCGCAGGAAGCAATGGTCCGGGGAAGCCACTCGAACCGCGAGGCTGCCGGCCGCCGAATGATGTATTAGAAGTAACTGCGGCCAATAAAAATCAACCGCTTTCCTTGGGTCGCGTGATTTGTGGCTGATAAATCAAAAGACCGCGTTTCTTACATGCACCGTTCTCCGGCCCGGAAATACGAGGGTCGTGGGCGCATGTGCGCATGCTCTTCTTGCGGATTCTCTCGTGTACACGTATTCAGCGTCGGATAACATAATAAGACATTTTACACACAGTAAACCACGAAAGCATTCGAACGGTTTCAGATGAAATGTTTCAGGCTTTAAAAAATGTACTTATTATATTCTGGTTTGCATAGATTGCAGGTAGGAGGGTCGATTTTATCAATTAAGTGGAGGTGGGTGAGTCGGGAGGGTCCTATTCTGAGTCATGTCATGAACTTTAACGCAGTAGCTTGAAAAATCTAAAAACACATATATAGGGTGTTCCACGTAACAGTTTTCACGATCTTTTAAGTACTTGGGATAATCTGACAAAAGATATTTTCTACAAAAGTTAATCAGTTTTCGATTGGCTATATATTGCAATAAAAAATGTTCGAAAAACATTTTTTTTATAGTATTGTCAAGGTCACCTTCATTTTATAAATGGCACTTTGTATTTTTGACTTAACAGTATTATAGCCCATTTCAAGACGAATTCAACGACCTAGTACACCATGACCTTGGAATGACCTTGAAGGCGAAGAAATGAAAATTTCAACAAAACATGACAAGCTGCTTGAATGGGTGATAATAACTTGTGTTTATGATTAAGACTCGAGATTACATTCAATTTTTATGAGGTCATTTACAGTCAATAGTTTAAGCTGTTTCAATACAAAATAAGGAACATTTAAAGCAGCGAATCCGTACAGCATGCGCAGAACTTCTCTACGATAGTATCGTAATACCAACCAATGTAAATTTACTACGAAGAACGGAATTGTGCTTACAACAAAACGGACTTCAATTTGAACATTTTGTTGAGACGTGATTATGGTATGGCCGGCTCGAATTTCGGTTTGGGTCTACGCCACGGTCGATTTTGAACAGTGCCATGGTCGAAAGGGTCCTCTAGCGTCTTCTGACGAATTTATTGTTTTGTGACTCTGGTGCGGCTGGAAAGTATCAGCTGATCATGGGAAAGTCAGCCTAGCCGTGCAGCTCTCAATGGCACTTGGCGTAGCGTAGGCCCACTCCTAGCGCCAGGGGGGCCTATGGCCCTAAACCTAAATTATGGTTTCCGGCGAAATTGCAGGAAACCGAGTGTCGTCTGTTTAGCGACACTCGTTACGACGTATTTCGTCTATGGGCGTTGCCCTTGTTTTGTGAGGTCATTTGTAGCCTCCCAAATATTATACCATTGGCTGGGGCCCCCACTATTTTGTACTTTGTGGAGGTATTTTTCAACCCCACGAGGTTACTTGTTTCTCACGCGTTAGTTGTAAGAACAGTCGCAGAATAAGAGTCGAAACTATCAGTCGGAGAATAAGAGTCGTAGAGTGACAGTTGCAAAGTAGAATCCTACTATACTCTATACAACACCTGTACTATACAGTCCATCATATTCAGTTTTATTAAAGTTATCCGAAATCCAATTATCTTATTACTTATTTACCTCTCCTTGAGGCGTGTTTCTCAGCGGCTCACTAATTATTGTTTGAGCACTGACACGACACAACACATTTAATGTGACTTTTCGTTTGCGTTCATTTAGTCAAGGTTTCTGAATTGAAACGAGAAAGAGGGAAAACGCTTCTCGCCATAAGAGGCGCGAGGAGGACGAATCGTTCCTCCCACGATGGAACTGTTTTTAACGTTACTGCAATCTGGTTAGGCGGTTGGTCGCTATGAATCACTTGATTACCGAAAAACTTATGATTTCAACTCTCAGCAAAGGGCAATTTACAAGATTGGTGGCTCGGCGTTATAATGCGATAGCGTCGGCCGTTGCTCTAGGCGAAATAGCGGCACTCCCGTGCAATCGGGACGTGGGAACGGTGGCCAAAGGTTGCGGAAAAAGAGGGAACGACAGCCGCGCGCGGTGGCCCGGCCGCTGTTTGTATTTTTCATTTTCCCGGGCC
This sequence comes from Sphecodes monilicornis, assembly GCA_913789915.3. Taxonomy (NCBI): domain Eukaryota; kingdom Metazoa; phylum Arthropoda; class Insecta; order Hymenoptera; family Halictidae; genus Sphecodes; species Sphecodes monilicornis. Next base: position 7,099,792 of record OU565295.1, on the reverse strand, counting down.
GTTTTATATGCAGATATCTAGCGTAATTTAACCAAAGTACGGGTGAGAGGGTGACGGAGAGCCGCACGGTCGGCATATCGCTGGTCTCTATCTCATTCTCTCTCTCTCTTTCTCTCTCTCTCTCTCTCTCTCTCTCTCTCTCTCTCTCTCTCTCTTCGTGATTTTCCCTTCTCTCTGCGAGCTCTCCGCCGCTACGCTGTTGTTGCAGCTGCAAGCCGGGCTAAATTGTTTATTCAGTATTGCTATTTTATCATTAATATTGTGTTACTTCAATTGCATTCGCCGCGTGAGTCGTGTATTATCATAGCGCAAGTCAGCATCGGGAAGCGGAATTCTTGGATAATTATGCACACCGGAGAGATAACAATGGTACACGTTCGTATGCGCCGATTCTTTGTACACAAATAACTGGAAATTGACGAGTAAAGTTCTCGTTGCAAGAGCTTTGTTCTTGGGAGAATTAAATCAGAAGGTCGAGCAAGTGGCTTTGTTATTTATAATACAGTAACCGTTGTTTCTCGCTAGTTTGCCGGCTATGGAGATTTTCAGTTGCAAGATGTGATTTATTTCTCATTAGCCTTAATGCTTCGTAAGCACCAATTTATATCGAATTATTGTGGGAAGCATGGTATTATGCTGCTGTCAATATTTATAGATTATTAGTGATTATAGCACAGCAACCAAACGGTATTTTGGTCGTTCCTTTCTAGGCGAATTTGTAGGTTCATATTTTTGCAAAATCCGGGGCTGTGAAAATTGAATCATTCAACTTTTAGACGAATAATGAAGCCACACTGTGTATTTATATGTAGAGCTGTTGCATCATGTTGTCTTTTCGCGTCGCGTCGGTCAAATATGTCCGACTCATTTACTTTACCATACTTGAAAATCAATTTTTACTTCAATCTATTATGTAAACCAAATTTTATTAAGATTAACTACATGTGAGAATGATACAAAAATCATAGTTATGATAAACTTTGTCTTTTATATTCTTGTGTTGCTAAATATGTTGTTTTGATTTTGTGTGTTTTTATGGACATTGGTGTAGGTCAACCTGGAAAGAAAAGTTGATATACCCACCGTAAGTATGTCTTAATAAATACCCCGTATATAAACTATATACATTCTCAAACTTTTACATATTGCCATAACTGAAAGAATGTTCAGCAGCGCTATATAGTCAGTTTTGGCTAAATTGTTATCCATAAAAAGATAAAATAGAGCAGTTTCATAATTGTCAAAAACGAGTACAGTCGTTGTAAGGCCTACATTTTCCTTAATAGTTTCATAAAAAAATTTTGGTTAACCTACGGTAACTTATCTTTATGCCAAAATATAGTCCGAACATTTATGAATGTATTCTTGAAATTTCATTACTTTTGAGCAAAGTTGAAAATTTGTTTCTTGCTTAAACAGAGTTCCATACAAAGTAATACATCCAAGAAGAGGATGATTCCACATGGACAGATAAAACGAAAATATACAACAAAATTGGTTCATACGAGGCTTCGTTTTCGAGAAAATCGGCTTTGAAAATCCGTGAAGTTCGGGTGCTTATCATTTGTGAGAAGTAGAAACGGTAGTTCATGATCAGACACGTCAGACGTTTCCTATTGAATAGCATGCGTGTTAGCCGAATGTTCAAACTCGATTTTCTCAAAAACAATGCCACATATGAAATAATTTCATCTAATGTTCCGACTTATTTGTATGTAGAATCACCCCCCTTCGGTTGTGCTACCAGTCAACGATTACCATGCATATGTATAAGTATAATTGTTGAATTCCTATTTTATTTTCAATCGTTCAATGGTACAGTATCTCGTTAAAAGTCCAGGCCGAATTAACAAGAAAAGTAAGACGCAATTGATATACGATGAAATTTTGCCGCAGCGCTGTAATTCCCGAAACTGGAGGTTGTGTTTGCAAGGAGTTCCTAATGCCTTCCTACTTGCAGCGCAAGTTCCGTTCTATCCGAATAAGGACGGCAAATGGTTTTTCCTCGAATTGGCAAAGACGCAAGCACGGCATGTAGGAACACTGGCCGCCCGGCACGCTTCGTACACGGGGCAAGAACTTAATTATCTGTGAAACAATAGCCAGCGAATTATGATTATTACCCGGGTAGCCTTGCGAAGAAAGCCCCGAGGGGTAGCAGAGGCGACTATCCGTTGGTGATAAAAGTTGCGAACGTAAATAGAGGGATTCAGTTTCGTTTTCCTAAGGTCCCTTCGTGAGCAGAATTGTGAGACCGCCGATGAGAGTTTCTCTCATCGTCTTGTTCTTTTGTCTCCTCCTTCTTTTACGCTTATCTGGCTCCCAAGTGTAGGACAACTTGCAACAGTATTCCATTTTAAACCCAATCTATATTCTCCTCCGGCCGAATCCCATTGCTAAGTTGGTTTCTATCTTGGATGGGGCAGGCACGTGGTTAGAGATGCTTGTGGCTGTGGGATAGTCTCAGGGAAAGGGCCACACGAAATTCTCTTTTACGCTTCGCCGGTTACCGTTTGCCTTGTTACATTTCCATCTTGCGTCGTGCATCTTGCAAAGAACTGCTGGAGCTAATCCGGTCATACGCGGCCAGCATGTTCCCAATTTTCCATGTAATTCCTGCTATCGAATAACCGTTATCGATCCGCCTGTAACAAACATCGACAATGATCTGATTCACGGTCTCACTGAAAAATCAATAAACGCGATTCGTATAGGCGTAGACGCGCTTTTGTGTGTGTGTGTGTGTGTGTGTGAGTGAGTGTGGGGCTTGTTGTGCGTGTTTGTTACGCGCGTGTGCCTGTGTGCTCATGCATGTCTATAATCTTCACCCGAAATCCACTCCGGTAACTCGTAACGAGTTTACCGGGCGGCGAACTATCTAAGGAGTTGCAGGGACCTAAGAGTTGTTTACGAAGCCACGAAATCAAATTCCGCCGATCTACCTTCGATGCAAATGAAACTTTACGATATTGGTTCAGAGGAGATTTATCCACTTAGACGACACTACTCGTGTGTAAAGGAGGCAACACCACCAGGGGGGAGGACTCCACCGATCCGTACGGAGAGCAAGGGGTTCGTGGTGACTGCCACGACCCTTCCACTGCCTGGGAAATATGATAATGCCTGTGGCGACGACAAGACGAATAGCTTCCACTATTCCCGTATTCGTGCCACCATGGTTAACTTGCTGATTGGTCGTTGTCTCGCGGTGAAATGAATTTTTCGACCAGACCCGGCCGCGTTTTCTCGGGACCTATCAGCTGTTTCCTCCCGCATTTCATCGACCCGCCTTTCTCTCTTTCTATTTCTCTCTCTCACTCTTTCTCGGTCTCTCTCTCTCTGTCTTTCTGTCGCTTCGCCGAACATTCGTCTCTTCTGCTCGTTTCCGTGATAATTCTTAACCGTGTTTTATCACAGACCATCTCTGACGCGCGGTTATTGGATAAATCGCTCCTTTTTTTTACCGTTACAATTGAATTCCGATATGCCCGCGCAAATAAGCTTATTTCGATGGCTATTGAATTATTTGCGCGAAAGTATCGCGAGTATACGGCATGCTCCGCTAGAATCCCCAACACTCGATTATCGCCTCTACCTTCACTGAACCGAGAAATAGTTTGTGTGGACTTTGAGCTGCTTCAAAGGAGAAACGTGATGGACACATTTTTTCTGGAGCATTGTATATGATACAAGGTTTTTTATTTATTATGTTTTGGAGAACTTGTTAAAATGTACCAACATTTTGAGTTCCACGTTGATCATATACGACACAATCTTTTTACAATTTTGAAAATCAACTTTTACTCTAATTTATTAAGTAAACCAAATTTGATTAGGATCTACGAGGTTTAAGGTTATAAAAGCAAACGTTATAATAAATGTTGTCTTTTCTATCCTTATATTATTAAATAAGTTGTCTTGATTTTGTGACTTTTGTGGGAATTAAATTAACATTCAATGTCTTAATTCCTTTACGATTATCTTTCAAGAAATTATTTATATTTATTCGTTTTTTCAAATTATACAAATAATATTTCATACATTTTTTCATAGTATTAAGTACACAAAAGATGTTAAGGTATTCACGTTATAGCCTGTAGCATTCATCAAAGTCCCATAAGCAATTCGAATTTTGTTTTAAACTCTTGGAGGATGAAACACAATTTTATAGGTTCTAGAAAATGGCAAAATATATGGAACACTAATCATGATTACATTTTTGTATTTCACCTTCGAAAAATGTGAAGGAAAATTCATATTATTTATAGACTGACATGATATATTTTACGGTTTTTGTAGTCGGAGAGAAATGTAGGTTTTTTAGTATTCTCATTGCTACGAGTCATTCGTTAAACTAAAAACGATATATGCGATGCAGCTTGGTAATACGTTTTGACTTTTACTACTTATAATTAATATCAGAGATTTGCTAGAGATTTTATTTCAATATGGTAGTAGCCAATAACATAATTCACAGTGTGTCTTTTTCACTTTTATTGTAATAAATACTATCCCTAAAAATGTTAGCATCTTTAATTTTTGTGGTAAATGAAAAAAGAATAGATTCATATATTTTTTACCATTTGTTGGTCAACATTGAAGACTTATTTTGAAGGTTTGAAAGTTTCCATAATGTTCACAAATGAAGAAATAAACTAAATAGGATATATTCAGTATAATAAAATACTAAAAAAAAAATAGATTTCAAAATATTAAGTACTATTTCTTAAATAGACATTAAAGATATTTTGAAGGGATATATGTCCCCATAATTTTGACAGTTAAAGAAATAAATAAAGTAAGACATATTTACTATATTTTCTCGTGCGAAACGGTCAAACTTTGCTTCTTTTGACACGAGAGACCAGAAATCAAACGTTCAGCGTGAATGTTTCATAGAAATGTAGCTTCCCTACTCACCAATATGTTATTGGCGAATGTATATGTGATACTTGGATTGTTTGAATTACGATTAAGCTATCAGTATCGACAACTCCAAATTGTAGTCATTTCACGGGGTTTGCACAGTCGAAGTTTTGATCCCTTAGCATATATGACACTGAGAGATATCTATACATAAACCAGGGTGTAGCCTGGAAAGTTCCATGCACCGCGAGAACCGAACTGCTGACCTGAAGGCGTCGTTGTGGGATTTTAATTAGTCCCCTGTCCCTTCTTCCTCGAGCAATCGTGCTATCCCTTTGTCCCCATTGATCCATCCTTAACCTCTATTCATTCATTACCCCGTCCCACTTCATAGAAAGTTCGTAGTCCTATCACTTGGACTACCTACGGGTCTTAATTTGCTCGGCTACATTACTGCTTATCCTGTATGGAGTTATAAATTTTCACGTTTGATCCCAAATTCATTTAAGGAGCTGCATATTCCCGTTTCTTGGTCTGCTTCGATGGTACACTTTGGGAATTGCTCCCTGAACAAATTACCACGCTCGCTGCCACTGTATTTCGCGCGAAGAAAATCAAATTAACTTCAGGCGTGTCCTTCTTTAAAATTAAATCATTTAGAATGACATTTGGGGATTGTATGACTCTTCTGTGATAATGTCTTCTTTAAACTTTATATGTAATCATGATGATTTGTTAACGATACAAACACACAAAACTGTTAACAACTTTATGAGATCGAGTTAGACTCGTAGCAAAGATTTCAAACAGAAACTACTAAATATTTATGTTATTAATTTCTTTGAAATTGAAATACAATAACATTTTGTTAGTAAATATATTGCCATTATAATAAATGTGGGTATACGATAAATATAAATTTTCATTCTCATACAGGACATTATTGACAACAAAATAGTTCGAATTATGGTTGTTGTGCAAACAATCATGTGACAACTTGTAAACCAAAATAAAACTTTGTACATTTACTCATATGTACTTGATTTCATTCATGAATTTTTAAAAATTCTAATAATTAAAATTGAGGTTATGTATGAAAAACAGACTGATCGAAAGAATTCTTATCACAATACATTTTTTGGAATATAAATTGATTCGCACATACATAAATGTTTTTAGTATTATAACATTTCGTATTTTTTTAAATATCGTTTGGTTCAATGAAAAGTTACAACAGAAAAAGGAATAAATTGCATACCGATCCATACGCGATCATCAACATTAAACTAAACGCATCTAATTTGGCAAAGATTACACATAAATAATCGGTCATCAACGATTACTTTTTACGCTTTGCCCTATATACCATGATTCCATGGACTTTAATCGTATTACTCGCTGACCACGCTTCCTCTGCACGCTGGTTTCCTTCTTACCGGAAATACGTCTTCGTTTACGCTGTCGTAACATTTTAATGGTCACGCAGCGAGTGGTTATGTTGTTTGGCACGGCTGGTGTAACAATCTGGAACAGCAGTGCGCAATTCGTGACCTACACATGACGCTTATCGAAACACCATTTTGTACATTTTATGATTTCAGAAAAATTTAAGAAAAAATTAAATTTAAATTTAAAGAAAAACTAACGATAGAAATGCGTATGAAATACTACCTGAATAATCTGTATCATATAATCTGCGTATCTTATGCATTTATGGGAAAAATAAGAGGGTGAAACACAAACGCATCAAATAAATTCAATGTTTCCGGTACATTATTTTCAATCCATCAAAATTATTAAGATAACAAATCTATTTCTACGTAACTCCACTTTTTTGTAACCGATGCAGACAATTTTTATTTTACTTAAATATCCGCAGTCTGGTCATTATAATACATACAGTGACTCGTATAAATATTCAGACACTCTTAAAAAGAAGATAACTTTTTTAATGTTGGACCCTAGCCTTGGATTTTTGTTGAGTAGTTAGAACAATTAGTTTACTACATGACGTGAAAATAGTTTTCAATAAATTGCAATTGGTCGGTATTGCAGAGAAAATACTATTTGCATTTTTAGAATATGTATCATTGACTCAGATCTACAAAACGTATTTTTTAAATTTTCAATATATGCCCACATAAAAAAGTTGAAAAATACAACTTTTTGTATATTCTCTGCTATTCTGACCAATTGCAATTTTTTATGCAGTAAACTAACTGTTTGAACTTCTCAAAATAAAAATCCAAGGCGTAGAGTTATATATTAAAAAGATTATCGTCTTTTTAATAGTGTCTTATTACCGAGGACCACTGTATGTACATATGTAAGTATGAATATCAAAGTGTTGAAAAGTCATAAACGATCAATTTCAACACAACGATTCATGCACAATAAAAATGTCCTGAATTTAATAAATCGAAGAGAATCCAACAATATTCTTAATTCATTCTAATTTATTTATTGTCTAGTATTTTTCCTAGTCATTTTTATAAAAAATTAATGAAATCTGCAGTTTGTTTTTCACAATTTGAGTACATTTTAGTTTAATTTTCATTGAACATTTTCTAAAGACAACACATTAGAACGAGAACTTGTTTCAGTTATTTATTAATTCCATTGCAATCTATTTTGTGCAAACATAATAATACAAACAGAAAGTAACAAGGAAATAGTTTGCAACAACGAGTAAAGTATCGATGTAATACGATAGCGAGCTAAACGCAGGCGAGAATACGGTTAGAGTTCGGAACAATTTTAATGACGTTAAAGTTTCGTGTCACACCGCGTAAATTGGAATTCGCGGATTCTTGCATCCACGTGCGTTTAAACCAGATTTTTCATCAATTTCACTAATTGGAACGTACAGACATAGCAATCATTTCGCTACGCGATCGATATCCTTTAATATCCGTAGCAATTAGAAGAACCTATCGGTGCACGCTCTGTTCGATTATCGGTTTTATTATATAGTGGTAATGACGAGCATCAAATAAACGGAATAGCTTGCTCTGAGTGATCCTGGCGCTTAAGTGATGGCCATTGATCCGCATACGTCGATGGATTACATAATACATAGATCTACTATATGCGCTGTGCCACGTTTCCAGATTCTGCAATGAAAAATGTATTTCGTCCAAACACCTCTACACATACATGTTATACATTATATTTCTGCAATATAGATATAATTTACGTAATTTTTAATCAACATGTTTTTCACTTTGAATCATTGAAATACTCAAAAGTATGCAGAATATTATTAACTACGCTCATTTAAAAAATTTTCCATAATTAGTGATTCTTCAGTAGATTAGTATTCTAGACTCACTCGTCTTTCTGTTTATAGAAAGTAATGCTAAGGGAAATAATTTTCCTTCAAGGTAAGAATGGTACCAGTTTCTCACACTGATTTAATTGTTAAGCAATCGACTCATAGTTCATGTTCACATACTATTATTTATAGAGCTATTTTAATTACTACGTCCTAGAATAATCTAGAAGACTCTAAGCCGCTCTGTTTTGCATAATGCGTTCAGAATTTAAAGATGATCTTGCAGGATTGTGTACGAAGATATAGGAACAAATCTTCATCCAAATACAGGGTGGACCACGAACTGTTAACAGCTTAAATTATTCTGCTGTTAACAGTTCAGTTGGAAGCTTGTTAGCTAAAATAACGTGGTTCAAGGATAGTTTTATAATGATTTTACAACATTTTTGGTCAACCCTTTTTGTGCAGAGATATCAAGGTCACCTTCAGTTTCTTATAGGTAAACCTGCCATTTCTTTGCACCCATCTTTTAGGGCCGTGATGAGCACGTTAGGAGCCCCTCAAACGCCTGCTTCTCCCACCAACCTCTATTTCATGCGCGCGACTGCGCAGTGATGCCAGAAACAACCACAACTGGTTGTTTTTCCCCTCCTCCTTTTCCCCTTCCACTATTCCATTCCACCACCATGAGCACACTCCAACGTCCCCCACTAAGACTGTAGACTGGTCACGTGACGTGCTGCGCAACGTATTACATATTATTCTGGTCATCAGAGTGGTGGTAAACTGTATTCCCCTCGATTTAACCGATCTGGCATCACTGGGCCTGCGCACTGTTCGCGACGAGAGAAGCACATCTTTTCTCTATGGTAACGGCGGATGCTGGTGGGGGACAGTGAGCGCTATGGTGGGGACGGTTTCGTCTCAATTGAGACAAAAATGCCCATCCCTGTTTGAGGGGATGCTGAGATGTATTCGACAAGTATCATAACAAATATTTTGTTCTGAATTTAAAAAGACTGAAGAAAACTCTTGATTGGAACAATTTTGTAAGATTCTATCAAAGAGGAACAGCAAGCCACACTGTTGTACACTTCCCAGAGCTGTGGATAGATTAGTATTAGTCATTATTGACTCGATCTCTAGCGTACTGTTTGTAAGCATCACGTTCTGTACCTTAGAGCATATTTAATGATATCGGACGTGAAGTGTTGGTAGTCTTTCGTGATCTGCTTGTACGTACACTGCGTTCCATGACCATTTATAGTGCCAACGAGAAGATAGGTGTAAAAAATTGTAGATTTACCTACAAAAAATGATGGCGATCTTGATAACTTTGGAAAAACAGGTTCACAAAAATTTTGGTACAATCATCATAAAGCTTTTCTTAAACCATATTATTTTAGCTAAAAAACTTTCGATCGGACTGTTAACAGCAGAATAATCTAAGCTGATCATGCTTCGTAGTCCACCAAGTATATTTGATAAAAGCTTTGTGTTTCATATATAAAATAGTTTTTATTGTTGGGAACAGAGATTGATCTTTCTCGAGCACTCAAAATAATAGCATTAAAAATTCAACCTGAGCGTATAACAAGCGTTGTACAGTAGGAAAATCATTTTTTTTTTGGCTTCCGATACAGATGACACAGATTCTATCGATTTTTCACTACTGACAACGTTGAATCTTATAATTCACAAATAGATGGAAGTATTGCCAAGCGGAATTTAATATTTTGTGTATCACTACATGGGAGACTCATCAATCACTTGTAACATACAGAAAATGCATAAAAATGATACAGATTATTTTAAACAGTAGAATACATTCTAATTGTTTGTAAATAATGAAAAAATTCACACGTGTACAAGTAATAAATTGCAACCTGGTTGCCTGAAATTAGTGTAAAGAAAAAGAAAAAGTTTATTTGAGATATTATTCATTGGTTGGAGAGCGTGACTAGATCTCATAGAAGTTCGATCGTGGGTTTCGGAGAAAGGTCACAGCGTGACGGATGTAGTGTTGCTGAAGTATCGACAGTGCAAGTGCATCTGGGTTAGCCGAACAAATGAGCTGATCGCGATAGGGAAAGAGTGCGTCATTATATTCATTAGTGCTCGTCCAGGCAGATAAAAGTTACCGGATATAATGGTGCCCGGCGTTATTAATGATCTCTGGTAATCTCTCCTACCATGTACTCTACCCTTGCCCCGGTGCCTATACTCGCCGACGAACTTTCTCTCGTGCATTTGCAGCTCGAAATTTGTTTCAAATCCGATGCACCAGAGTTAGGTCTGGCCCGATTCGTTCCAGCTATTATCCTTAAATGCATTCTAGCAATCATACCCAACCATTGTTTCGTGGATGGCGCCAGTTTTAATGTTTTCGAATTCGTTTTTACCTTGTGCAATATTCACAGCCCGAATCCTGGATAAAACGTTCCATATTATATATATTATATAACGAACTCGAAGCTCCACCAATGATATGTTTCTGCGGTTTTCGGCTTGCATAGTACGATGTAAATAGAACAATTAATGTGAAGAACGCTTAAAAACCAGATTACACTTCCTGTTTCATTCGTTCAATTTTTGATAGTCAATTTTGGAACTGCGGAAAATGAAAACGCGTAGAAATTTATTTTTCACTAGACCGTAGCCACGGGCAATTTCAATAAAATGTGAAGTTCGTAACCGCGGGAATTTTTTAAAAAGTAACGAACAGCGAGCACTACTGCGAACACGATCGTGTGAACACGTAAATTTTCAGTGTCTGGTAGAATTTCATTAATACTCGTATCGCAAAAGAAAATTAATTTTTAACGTTTGCGTTCTGTACCGTTTCGTGAAATATTACATAGTATTTTTAGGATACTTAGGTTAAAACAGGTATTTCTTGTTTTCATCGTTATTATTTTGAAATTATTAAATTCTTTAATTTTTACACTTGTATTGTTCTTTCTTAATTATTATACATTCATATATAGCTTCTATTAAACTGAACTAAAAAGAAAGTAATTTGAAAATTTATCAATCTTTAATTACATTGTACAATAATATACGGACTGAGAATCTTTATGCAAAAATTAATTTTTAAGGGCTTATTTATAATGAATGGTGTTGAAGAAGGGTTTATTTATTCTATTAGATGTTTTATCATATTCCAACGTACATACACATCATGCTTAAATATTTTTTTATGACTTTTGGAATGTTAAAAATACTTTATATGCATGAAATATAGTCTAGTAATAGACACAGAAATCCTTAAAAAATCCCTTGCAGGAGGGCAAAAAGGCTGTAGAATAATAATTGTACTTATGATTTCGTACTGAACAGGAAAATATTCAGAAGAAAAAATTTGTATGTTTTACATCAATAAATAATAATAGCTGATTCCCATTTAAATTTTACGAGGTCATTCTCTTTTAAATGCCAAACTGTTTGAATTAGGATATTGCTCACGCGTTCACGGTTATTTGAAGTACATCCATTATTATTTTTAAGAAATAGTAACGAAAATGAGTTGTATATTTTTTATATAGTATGTCTGCACGTCGCAATTGCGAGTTGTGTTCTTTAAACGCTTGTAACTAACTGAATGTTACGAATTCAACCAAATCCTTTTGTACACAAGTTCAATAGCCGTTGTACTTAAAGAATATGGAGGAAATTGATATTTAGATAGTTTAAGACCAGAAAACCTGCTTTATATACACGTGAGTGGCGGTGTCGAAAGTTTCCAGTTCTTGGTGACATAAATTCTTCTCAATATCCAAATATCCATTTCTCTGTGGCGAGGATGATAGTGTTGGTAGAGGAGCGATCGTTTTACACTTTATTTAGATCCAATCGGTGGCGCAGTCGAATCCGAGGGTGTCATTAGCATAATCACGTATCTTCGCAAAGTTCGCGGAATTCTCTTGAGTAACGGTCGACAGCTGTAGATAAATGATCTTCCCCGGGACCTTGAGACTGGTTCGTTCATTCGAACGGCCTATATAGTGGCCAACAGCGCCATTGTAACGACGAATGAGCGTCGTAAAGAGTTTAACAACGCCGCGTCGAGAACAGAAAGTTTCCCTTAAGACCCTTACGGAATCGTTAACTGCGCGTATTTTAGAGCAGTTGTAAAGACAGCCGAGAGAACGGGGACCTATGGAATTGGAATCGGTCTCCGTTGAAAACTCCCGAGTGGAACAATGAGGAGAAGGAATGTTTAAAAATGACGATGCCTGGCCCCCCGTCCCCTATAGAGCAAACAAGAGAGGCGCGATGTAATGCCTAACCGTAGGGAATGTCTGTGCAAATTTCAGTCGTTACGAGATCTTTACTTAAGCGTTGCAAAGCGCTAGAATTATACGCCAAGAAGCGGTGAAAAGTGTAGCCGGGAAATGAATATTTATTCAAATGAATGGATGTGAGGATTGTAGCTACGGTAAAACGGTTCTCTATAGATAACTGTGGGTTAGGCACCCACCAGCAGTCGCAGGAACAGACACATTCGTATTACTTAACTCGGCGATAAACTCGCCCCCGAGACCTGTAAACCCCTAACTCCCTCCCGATGGTCCAACCTGCATTTTCGCCAGCATTAAACTACCTGATTTGTCGACTCTGGTACAGACTTCTAAGCTGACTTCTATTATCCTTCGACTTCATCGAGACTCGTTCCCCATTATGTTGGAATTATTATTGATTCGTTGCTAACCCACTCACCACCAGCTTCCCACAGTTTCAATGTTTTTGCTCCTATCCCTTCAATTCTATAAATTTATCGATTGCGTCTTATCGTAGTTCAGAGGCGAGAAAGTGTTATCTTTTGACGAAAATTATATTTCTCATTACTCCTACAAAAAGAGGACAATCAACTATAATATCCCTGAAGAAATTAATTTTAAAATGATATATTGTAAGACGTTTTATTTAAATAAACACGAAGAATATAGATGCTACGAAATTACTTTGACGAGGACGTGATCACGACTGTTTTTTTGGTCGGCTGGCAACGACCCGCGGCTCAGCTCTTATTTTGTTATAATCGATAAGTTGTGTCACACTACGATACGTTCATCGCACATTCCAGAATTCGCCTACAATATTTAATTTAATTAAAAATAGGTTTACAGTATATTTGATTAGAGTAGCCTTGCACAAATGTTATATTTAGCCTGCGAAATCTATGGACTTACGACTAAAAGGAATAGATGCAATTTAAAGCTGTAGTTAGAACGAAAATATTTCAAAATATCAATGTATCCGTTTCAGCTGATGAAAATCATTAAAACAAGAATAGATTTTCTATTTCATTCCTATTTCTTGCAATTGATGCGAACAATTTTTATGTTGCTTTTGAATCAGCAGTCCAGTACATGTTGTATATAAGTATTAATAAGTTTTTATTTCTTTTATTTTATATTATTACACTATTCGCAATGAATAAATTATTCTTCAGGCAAGTACCTACAATATTTCACAAATACATCATACCAACAAAATTTTCTTTGATAAAAGGAATAATATGTTCACTATCGTGAAACGCGACAATAATTACATGTAAAATATCAATGCATGCATTGTGTAATTTAATGATTGCACATAATATAGGTAACTGTTACATTAATATTCTACGAATGAAATTCGAATGAATTGTGTATCGATTGTAATATTATTATATAAAGATGTATTTTTGCAATAAAAATTGTGATTAAAGAAAAGTGTCTGTTTGTGGATCAAAGTAACTCGAGCGATGCACGAGAGTTAATGCAATAAAATAAAACTATTTACGACCAAAAAAGATTGAGTTTGTTTTAATTGTTACGGGGTGTATTTTAGCGTTCAATTTAACTACCCGGAAATGCTGGGGTAAACGTATTTTAAATCACGTAAATTTATTTGGACGCGTTAGCGAAATTTAGTGTAATGGAATTGCTCTGTATACGGTAGGAAACCAGAAAACATTGTCGACATATTCCAGTGACTTGATATAATTAAAAGATTTAATATATGATGCAACCAATCTAAATGTCCGTATGTAAAAATTACGAAACAGTATTTTTGAAAAACAAGTTGAATACTACTTGCTAATTTCAATATCTTAGTTAAAGACTTATAGTCACAGAGTAGAAGACTTCATTTCTCTTCATTCGAATAAAACATGTAGAATTTCCACCCTGTGTACCGATATTTATGGTAGAAAGTTGCAGCAGCGTTTAAAGAACTGTCTAATATATTCTTAGCATTCTCAAGAACCCCGGGTGTACGTAAAACTTTCAGAAATCGTCTTCAAACACAGAGAACCGTTAGTACTTTTGGTTTAAATTTAAACTTCTGCACCGATAAAAATTTATCGAAGTCGAAAACTGCCTGCAGATGCAGTTCCAACGACTGTTACATTTTCTACACTTTAACTTCGAACTAAGCTGCGCACTTTGTATTTCAGGAGCTTCGAATTTGAATCTCAATTTCTGCATTCGAATTTAAATTTCTTTTCAACTTTCGCTAATGCTGAACCGCTGTCAAACAAGTTCTATCTTACTAATGAATTCTTTCATAAATGTCGACTTTCACGAAGTTGAGTAAAAGATAAAACAAAACTAAAATTTTACTACTGTCGTTTTCACAGTACTGTAACTAAATGGAAGATTATTTCGTTTTTCAGCGATTTTCATGTATTAACATTCAAGTAGAAGTTCAGAAATATTATTTCATTAAGATTATCATTTCTATATCTTATTCTTTTAATAACTGATCAACGTTATCGTTCTAACAACTAAAATTGACCCTTTGAGTACAAATTTCAAGAGGCATATTGTCGACATCAGACTCGTGTATTTAATTTATAAAATTCCAACCAAGTGATTTAATTGATTATTCAAATAATGCATGATTAGTACACATTTCTCTTTTTTCTAGTTTTTAAGACATTCACAAATCACATAGATTTCAGACATGATTTCTCCGTGAGAAATATTTTTAATATTTTAAAAAACGTCGTCTGCAAGTGATTAATGTTATAAGCAAACTGTGAATGTTACCTTATAAAAATCAAAATTGAGCACAATCTCGTTACCTGCGACTTTTATTATATCTAAAATAGTGTACCTGTAATATTAAACTTCACTAAAGTATTTAGTTTACTTTATTTTGTTAGTGAAGGCATGCTATGGCTGTAGTTTAGTCACAAATACAGTAGAACCTCGATTATCCGAACCTCAGAAATCTGTCTTCTTTATTATCTAACTACATTCCACATGTGAATATTATACAGCTTGTTCAGGATTCCGTTCGTCACTGGAACTAAAATTTAGTTTGGGACTAAAACAGTTACTTAATAACTGTTCTGTTATCCGAACATCCACGTCCCTCAGATTCATTGGAATAATCGAGGTACCGCAGTAGATGCACTGCAAGTTGCAGAGATTGAAAAACAACTGGCAAAGAAAAACGCGGCAACACTCGGGTTTCTTTGCTACGACTATACGATTTCCTCTCAATTGTGGAAGGGTCGGGACAGTCGAGTGTCGTTCAAGTTTCCCTCAACCCTTAGAGCACACATGCGAGAACCTTTGGCAAACCAAGTCGCAGACATACGGGCGTCCGTGTTCACTTCATTAGCGGCCCTTTCTGCAGCGTCGAACAGTCGCTATTGAATGAATTGTGCGCATCTATTTTATGGCTTAATTGGACGTCGTGCGGGGACCCTTCCCGGTTACTTCTGGTCGTTATTTTCCTGTTTCCTACGATTTCCTTCTCTCTCCGCTCCCCTTTTTCCATATGTCCGTGTTTGTATGTATGTGCTTGGATGGAAACGATTGATGAATTTGACTTTTCCCGCATTCATCACACCTGACGCAATTACCTTAAACTTTAAAGCAATCAAACTTTAGTAAATTTAGTAACTCAATTTTTAACTTATTTGGTGTAACACCAGATCCCAAGAATTCAATCGCCGTTAAATAAAATAAGGTTGAACTTCGTTTGGAGAACTCTTTTTTTCAAGTTTTTTATGCAATCCTATAGATTTCAACGAGAAAACAGCGAAAATGAAAAGCTTATTGTGAGGAATTCATTGGTTCAAATGTTATACGTGTATAAAGTTGAACACTTTTAAGCCTTTTTGACAGGTTCAAAAAAGTTAAGAACGCGGTGTTCTCCAAGATGAAGTTCAGCCTTATATAATTATAATATAATACTATCGTGGCGTACAAAAAAGAACGTAACATTCTTCGATATCGTTGTGTTTTATAGAACTTTTACTAAATTCTTCAATATCGAATAATTAGCTTCTTCAACTTGCATCAATTTCGCATTAAACGACACAAATATATATGTAGTTATTTATATATTATTGCTTTAAACCGAATGATTTATTTGCATCAGATTTATATTTACTTTTTGTATTAGAAAATTATACGAAACAAAGAAGTTCTAATGATTACAGCTGCGAAGAAAATAGTACTGCATTGGGTTAAAGAATGACTATAAATTACAATGTGAAGAGGACCTCATAAATGTTATTTTTTTCGTTTTCGTTGGAACAGAAATTTCAATCAGAAATCAACAGCCACCGTCAACAACGTAATCTAATAGTTTCGTTCGGGATTATTGTGTAAAAGAAGATTTTTAGGCTTCCATTTGATACAGCTCGATTATTGGAAAGCCTATAAATAGGCGCACAGTAGATGAAGTGTTAAAGAACCGAAACCGATCAGGGTTCGAAAAATTTCCAGAACTTTTTCATCAGCTACATTGGAATTGATTATTATCTGTGAAACTTTTTTAAAAATGTTCTCATAATATAAGTTCCAATGAGAAAAGAATTCCTGAGATTAAAATTGTTGGATGGAATAGAAATAATAAAATTGAAAAACGAAAGTTTCTCTATAACAGGAATAGCAATTTTCTTAATTGCCATACAAAATAATGATACTTATGTTTTGATTTTCATGCAGTTTCTCTAATTTGTAATTAATATTACATAATATTGTTAAATAAATCTAGCATATAATAATTCGGTGTTTTATTTATTTTATAGGGACTTTTTTAATAAATGTTATCAAAAACATGGTCTCCATGAAACTTTTAATGCATCGAATCTGTTCCATGAGAATACTTTTTGAAAAAGTTCCGAAGAGGTAACAGTTCTTTTCGTAAAAATTCCACAGGAACAGATATTTTGTTAAACGAATCGTATGAGATCGAACAGAATTCTTTAACCAGTTAGCTGTTGCGACCTCTTTGAAAATTGTGTACCTAAAATCTGCCGCAAAAAGTAAGCGAACTACTTCGTTTATAATATATATCGTTTTATCATAACAATTATTTATATTTTTTTATTTGTTTGTTTTATTTCGTCTTGGCCTCCAAATATATCAAAACATCTTGAAATTTAGGCATATATTTCAGTTTTCACTAAAATTGCAATTCCAACAGTAAATTATAACTACTTTTTACGCATGACGAGTATACTCGTCATAACACAAAACCCAGCCATTACTTCCTGACGAGTATACTCGTCAAAAACAACTAACTGGTTACAAACGGATGGTACTTATTTATTTTGAGCCTTGAAACCGATATTATAACAGTTCTAGAGCTTTGGTTACTACCTGATATGTGTGTAGCAGTTCATTCGACATCCCACGTATTCAACAGTGCCGTATAAGAAAAAGGGTGTTGTGGGAGTTTTGGAGGGACAGCACGTAACCAACGGCACTCGACCGCGCGGAATTTGTCGGCGAGTTTCGAAACGACGCGCGACGCGGCCGTGCGGATTCCTGAGAGCGTCGGATACGAGTATTTCGTTGGTGTAATCGCGGCGGAACGGTGCCTCGTTCGATGCCGGACAGTATAGCAGGATTCGAACCATCATTTTATCAATTTACGAGAAAAATCCGATTTGCGTTGCGCGTGATGCGGAGAGGTGAGCGCAGGTGGGATGGGAGGCGGTGGAGGACGCGACTAACGAGTGCTCCATTGTAAATAACTGCTGCAGCTTGCCGCCGTCAGAACCGGCCGCCGAACGCTGACCGTTTTCGCTTCCTTTTTTTTTTGGCGAAAAGGCCTCTCTCCGCTGCTCTCGGCTGTTCCGTGACCGTGCCGTATCGAGAAGAAGAACGACCGGAAATGCATTTTCGATAAATTATATTAGTTCATTAATTCCACCGCTGCGACCGGCGGCGCGTTCATTAATTAATCACAAATGAACGCCTGGACGCTGATGTTACATTCTGATATAATCGTAATTAAACTGGCACGCCGTACTAATTATTAACTTAATTATACCGGGGGTTTATAAATACGGGCGCAAAATTACGAGCTTTTTCAACCGGCGCGCGGCTAGTTTTTAGGGAGACCCGGACAGGACAAACTGAATTATTCGGGAAAATTGTAATTGTGACGAGCTGCGGATGACGGTTTTGTTAATTAATTATACATTTCGCATTATTACAATATTTCGGAATTTTTACCCGCGTGCGCGATGGTGTTGCGCTATAACGGATTTACTTTAACATTAAGATAATTAAATTTGCGGCTTCTTTGTTTAAATAATTTTTGTAATGCTGGGGATAATAATTATCATTTGTAAGAATGGGCTGAACATTAGTTGCATACGAGATTACATTTCATGATAATACAGTGCATGTTGCATAATGCGATTACATAGGGACGCGGGTTTTTTTATAACATTAACTAATTGGTAATAATATGCAAAGAGATATCTGTATGCATTTGCATTTATGAAAAAAGAAAAAATTAAATTTAAAAAGATATAAACTATAAACATAGTTTTTCCTAAATAATCATATTACGTTCGGCCAGGGGTACAAGAAAACGGTAACCATATCTGGATAATAATAATAATATCATCTGCAATTCCAATGAACGACTTGCTCTGAAATATAATTGTTATTATTTATTTTTCCTCTATGATCTATTTTTTCTTTCTATATTAATCCTTTTTTATCTAGCAAATTCTCACGACAAACCTTCATTTTAATATCCATTTGCATTATCTTTGAAAAAGCATTAAAAAATTTTCTTTTATTAAACGTAAACCCTTTTCATTCTACATTCTTTCCACTCAAGAAATTCTAACGCAAGAAAAATAATATTTAAAAATTCTTGCATATAATTCTACATTTTTGTCTTTTAAAAATGTAATGCTCAACTTCAACAACATCTTTCTAAAATTTTGTTTAATTTTGCGTAATTTATATACATAAATAATTATTTTATAATGTTATATTTATACTATCTTACGGCAATTTGACACGACTGTCCAAATAAACGATGCGGTCCAAACAAATTAAATCCTTTATTAGATCATGCCATAAGTAAAGCGCATTTCGTTGCACATTTTTCATTATTCTTCTGCAGATAATTCAATGGATCAGCAGCACCTGAAGTTGGACAGATTTAATGAAAATGAACAACTTTAAAGGCTGTTTTCACCCTTACAACATGTATGGTGGCCGAGATAGACACGTTTCAAATTCACTAAAATTTCATCAAAATTAGTATATCCAAATTGGATATATCCCCTTCGGCAGATTCTGCATCATACACTGAATGTAATGGTAAATCAAAATTAAAGATTTTATATGGTTATTGAAAGTAACACATAAATCTCATCATTGTGCATCTAAGGCCTTGTATTTCACTCACAGATGTTTAATGATACTTCGGAAATATAGTTACGTTTGAAAATGACATGAAATTATTCAAATTGTAAAATTTTAACGTAATTGCGGCCCGGATTACTGTTGTCCGATTGCTTCCAAATTTTGCACACATCATTTTCTCAGCAAGTCTCATAATTTAGGGGGAGGGCGGGGGGTAAGACCACAAAAAATTAAAGGTCAAACAATAAGGCCCAGCATAGCACACATGCGTAAACCTCGTAACGAGGCTCGTGTAAGTGCATGCGTGCAGGATTCCCGACGATATGCGTCGGTTCATTACAGGAACGTGAGTGCGACGCTAATGTGACATCAATTATGCGCCAATAACATAACAATACATAACACGTCGCATTGCTTGCATGACAATGCACCAAACGGTCCTGGTGCCCCCACCCTGTGGGCGAACGGACCCGCATATCTTTCTATTGTGCGCATCGTGTACGGCTGATTGCTGCGTGTAATACTCTTTGTCATTTGTCCCTGTGAAATTACAATTACATTATCGGATTAAAAGTTTTCCGCCGCTGCGCTGATTCTGTTGCGTAAACTGCGAACGATGTTCCTGCTGTGCTCGAACATTAGAGAGTGATATTACGCGTTAGCTGCAAATTGCATCGGGACAGAGTGCCGCGGCAATTTCACCGAACAACTGTGCTTATCGAAATTTTTCGGAATTGTTGTTTGATACACTTTACCGAGTGTGCATACAGATTCGAATACACCGCGCGCGCCCACGTAAATCATATTCAGTTTCCATTTTTGGGGCGATGGGGATAAACGGTAATTAACTGGATTAGGTGCTCCAATTTGCAGGATCGTGAATCTTCAATTGAACGATTCTGTATTAGACCGAGGATTTTATGAATTTGTATAAAAAATAAGTAGGTATAATTTAGAACAGTAGAAACACTCAAGCCATTGAGGAATATGCTATTTTTTATTATTTAACATTATTAGAGAAGAAATTAAATATCTAGCTCCTGTCTTTTCCATTGATGCAGACAATTTTGTATAAAGATCCCGAGTCTAATATTGATTTATAATTATATTGACGTGTCTAAATAACGAACTTTATAATCGACTCGTAACATACTTAATATAGTGTATGACATTAGACTACGTTACTGGATCCACAATTGAAATTGTCACTGTTGTTGAAGTACCTATTAAAAAATCCTTAACGACGGATTTCCAAAAATTATAACATGATTGCCAGTACACCATGAACAGAATATCTGTTCGTTTCATTCGAGAACATTTCTTGTCATATTTTATAAGTTCCATCCAAACGACAATTTTAACTTTCAAAAGTATTTTTTCATCGGAACTAATAACATTCTTTAACACTAAACCCACCGAGCATTAAAAACGACTAGTATGGATTACGTTATAAAAAAATTACAAGATTGTATTTACTCAAAGTAAGTTTTATTAGAGCATGAGCTTCAGTAGGAAAATTTATGTATGTATTCCCTGTGAATAAATCTTTATAGTTTCAATAATTGTAAAATAAAAAATTCGAGAGTTTATATTAACAGTTTCACACTCTATTAATTGGAACCTATTATAACATTCCATAACTTTTTCTATCCTTGCAGTATAGTATGTTGTCAAAATAAATGCTGGTAACGAGCGTGTTGAAATTTGCATTTGACGGGTTCCCGAGTACTTTTGTGTGGTATGAACGGATACGGATCTGCAGTGCAGCAATTAGGATCCAGCCGCATTATTAGTATACATTTTGAGGACAGGCCGTGCCTGCAGCGCCTTGCTCCTGAAATTCAATGCCGATTAATGTGTCAGAAGCCTCAAGACGCGACGGAGCAGTTAACTGGTCCGCTAGGTGCGCGACCCTTTTTGCGCTTGATCCCTTTGCGGGCTACCCCCGCGGCGGATTTTCCACCCCACGCGAGCCACGATGGGCGGTAACTCGTACTTTGCGAAACGACTGCCCACGCACCGCTGTTTGTGACAATTTGTCAGCCATGACACCGTCTCCTTAGGCTATTTTGCACGTGTATACCGGGTGCTTCTAAAATCGCGGCACAAGCGGCCTGGTGGCGATTCTATGTGCAGAAAAAAGTGGAAAAAGATGGAGTAACATTTTTTTGTTGGACTCCTCGATTTCGAGAAAAATGAGTTTGAAAATCCGTCGGATTTCTCCGATGTACAGACTACGGCTAAAGAATTAGGATCGCTCGCAATTTTCAACGTTTTTTGAGTTTGTAGAGAAATCTTCAGTCTGGGATAGAATTGAATCGCTAATTTTACGTACCTACTAATTATTTTACAGATACGTGGTTAAATAGAGAAGTTTTATGTAAAATAAAAAAATTGTCTACTTGAATTGAAAGAGACAAGAACTTATATAAACACTTATTTCTTTTTCTGAATAATTTTAATTGGTTGAATATAATACGACAGTATTTTTAAATTCTTAAAATATGTATACTGTTTCACATTTGACTCATAGTTTAATTATGATAATTTTATAGAAAAGAGTGTAATCAGAGCAGAAAAGGATGGTTTCAAGTAAAAATTGTCACATTAATATAGAGCCGTCTGAGATCGCAATTCTGTGCTGAAGTGCTAGTTAAATATCGTTCAGACTTTTCTTAACTGAGAACATAGAGAATACTGAAAATCGTGAGTGGTACTAATTTTTTGTGTGATCACGACCGACCATATCTACTTCCTGCAGGTACTAGAGCAAGCGAATCCGATAGATTTTCAAACTGATTTTTTCGAAAACGAGGCGTCGAACACAAAAATGTTATTGCTCCTTTTTGACTTGTTTTTTCATATAGAATCACCACTTGGCCACGTATACCTCGGAAACAATGTGTATATTCGCATGTATCGCAGTCAGAGACAGAAATAACGTATGTATACAAGACTCCCTTTTACAGGGTGTGCGCGTTATTGTTGTCCAGCTTTTTTCTTGAAAATGGTAAATATAAGGAACAAATGGCTGAGTAAACAGTTGCACTGTTTAGCATGGCTAATACAATAGTACATAACAATTTTTTACATTTACAGTATCATTCGAGAAATTGAGATCACGTTCAATCCTTTTAATATTTCTTGTGAACAGATTTTACAAAAATTGTTTATTAACTCTGCGCATATTTTGAATATATTGATATATAAAGCCTATATAAAAATGCATATACGTATAACTAGTTTGAATTATAACCTTGTCAATAAGTATGTAGCTTTATTACTGAATTCAATAAATAGATCTTAATGCAAATTCCAATTTTGATAGACTATTTTCTAAAATTTCCAATGAGATCAATTTATCAAGTAGATAATTCTCTATAGTAAAGGTAGATCAGAAATATCATTGATGTTTGTTAGTATACAGATTTTCTTGCATTTTAAAAACGTGTAGATGCCATAAATGCATAAAGATCCGCAGTCTATCTATAACAAAGTTGTCAAAATTATGTTTCATATATTACTTCTCAACATACGTATAAATCTTAAAAGATTACTTAAAGAATATTTGTTAATTTGTATCATGGAATTAAGAAACAATGCCATAAACCACGTTATTCACGTTCTTCAAGCAAATAATTCTTGAATAGTTTATGTAACTATACAGTCATGTACATATATTTAAAAAAAATCAAGTAAAGAAGTACACTTTCATTGATTATATTAATCATAACCAAAAATGCTTAGAATTAAACTGTACACTACCAGAAAAAATAAACGCGGTTTCATAGTTCAAAGGAAATTAAATGAAGAGATAAAAATGCATCCGAATACACTCTTGCACGAACCCGAAACAGATAACACTGGAATTGTGGAGTTTCACGTTAGAAGATGAAAAACGAACGTTTTTTTTACGATCCTGAGTGTTTACGATATTTAAAGGAACGAATCAGCACAGTATCGAAACAAGTCCCTAAAATACGATTTTCAATCAACTGATCTCCATGCGACAAGTGTCCCGGAGATAGCGGTTACCGGGGAAATTGTTTTTCTGCGTTTGCTATCGGCCAATCAGCACACGGGTGATTAAATTAAATCGGTTAATCCGATAGCGACAATAAAGTGGCGGCTACTGGGAAATAACATGCGCGATTGCAGAACCCAGCAAACCATTAATGCCATACTCGTTATCGTTATAACAGGACTACATTCGCGGAAGGAAGAGAGATACCACCATTATTAGTTATAACCTGTGGAATGACATCCAACTTTGATCACTACTAAAGAAGCTATCGCGCAAAGATTACATCGCCCGACACGAATTCTCTATCAGCGTTTGCATCCGACCATAAAAGCTGTTACCCTCGCGGCACGAAAAATGTTATGGAGAGCGTTTCAGTAGTACAGATAAATACGTATCCCGCCGATTAAAAGAGCTCGCGAAACAAACCAAAGAATCCTGCATTAAATGCTGGCATGCGAACTGGTCATTTTAAAACATATACTCAGCCTTTTCCTACAAACGCGTTTTAGATCATTAACTGCAACATATGGTTAAAAAAATACAGTATTACATTCTAAATGTTATGTATAAATGATATGATGGTTAATTATTCATTCAGGTGAATACATTTTTCGTAGATAGATTGCAGATTTCTATGCACATACAGCTTATAAAAATTGTAGAAAATCTATAAATAAATTCATAAATCCGTAAATAAATATTTCAAAATCATTAATACAATCAATGAAAGTATGTACTCACATGATTGTATATTTGTATAATCTATTCGCAAATTATTCGCATTTTTGCAAAATAAAAATTCTCAGTATCAATTGCAAGAAACAAAAACTAAATAAAAACTACTTTGTCTCGTAGTAATTATACTCAATTTAAATTAATTTGATATCCTTAAATTTTTCTAATATTTTTACCAATTTTATATTGCACATTACCATTTTTTTGTCATGAGTACATCAAAATCACAGTCTGAAGATATTTCGGAGAATTTCTGAAAATATCTAGATGAAATTGATGCTTCTAGTGATTTATCTAATGAAGGAAATGACGACAATTTTGAATTACTAGCAGCTTTACTTGAAAATGAAACAAATAACCCGAATAGAGTAAACTTAATTATAAATATACTAGAATATTGGTTCGATTAAAAATTTAAAAGATTAATCAACTAGCATTGCCACTTCCAGTGTTCCTGCTACACAAGTTGGCGTGGAACGATCATTTGGTGCTTTGAAATTTATTCTTAGTGACCTAAGAAGGAGTATTAAATGAAAGTACTTTTTAAAATTTATTACTCATAAAACAAGAGTGCAACAAATAATTGTATAAAAATCACGACTTACTTATTTATCTGTATTCACCCTAATTTAAATTTCTTGAATAATTCTGAGTGTCAAAACATAATATAAACTATTATATTTTACTTTAAAATATCTGTTAACACATAAAACGCGGAGCGTTCTTGTCTCGCTTTCCACTTCAGTTTTTATTTAAGTATAAATACAAAATACTACTGTGCGTAAGCAAAAGACATGCTCAACCAATTTCTGTTTAAATTATTTGAATCAAATCTATTAACACGATGTGAACATTTTTTAATATCATATGAAATATATGACATACTGTTTTGTAAATTCGATACCGTCAGTCCCCAAGTACTGAAATAGCGTTTAATGTGTTAAAATTGTGCTTTATTGTCGGAATTAAGGTATTCATGTACAAAGTTAACTTAACCCTTTGCACTCGAGTGGTGACTCTGAGGCACCACTCAAAATTGCCGTACTGTTATTCAAAATAATTTTTTATTATTAAATTCGTCTGTATTCTATAAATTGCTAACAATTCAAATGTTGTATGAGAAAACAGGTTTAATTTCATGTGCATAATATAAAGAAGGTTATATCAAATGAAAATGTTCTAGGTTGAAATAAGTGTCTTTACTTTGGAATTAAAATTGCTTCGAGTACAAAGGGTTAAAATACGAGAGAAATAAGTTTAAAGTCAAGTGTTGACTAAACAACATTTTCATATAAAACTTTACAGTTTAATTCGACCCCTGGTAATTAGTCGTACCTATGAGACGGTTTCTGCGACAGGGAGCGTACCGCGTTGTGCAGTTTGCCGTCGGCTCATGCGGTCTCCCTGAAAAAAAAAACGGCTGCGGGATCGTTCGCATGTAGCGCTCGCAACTAAAGATTCAAGCAGCTGTTCGCATCATTTGCTTTTTGCTTGTTCGGATATCCCAGTGAAATGGCGGGATTTCGCACGCCTGGTTTGTTTGCCTCGAATATCCCACGTCCGTGACTGTTCGATCGGCGCGGCGGCGGCGCAGGGAGGCAGGCAGGCTGGCTCGCAAGCAGGCAGGCACGCAGGCTGGCAGGCAACGGCAGAGCAGCAGAGCGGCATAGGCAGCCTCCTCGTTACTCGAATGTACGGTGAACCATTCATTATGTACGGGCTGTCAAATGGCCCTGACCGCGGAGCTGCTAAAAGGACCCCCCCGTACGACGTGCAGGGAGCACTCGTTCTCGTCGAGTTTGTGTTACGCTCGCGTTTGCGGTGGTTCGGAGCTGCGGTCGCGATTCGATGCCCATTCAGTCGCCCAGTTTTGGTTTGCTTTGGAAATGACCCAAGCACTCCGAACGAAATCCCCTGAACCGGAAAGGCAAACTGTCTCCCGCCACACCACCAGCTCAGCAATTCGTAGCTGTATCTGCGCGGCGGCGGTCCTATACGCTCCTCCCCCCTCCTCCCGCCAATTTTTTTTCTCCATCCGTGAGCTGATTGTAAAACGAGAATGGAACGCGAATTTCTCGGTGAAATGGCCGCTCTCGTGAAAATCGTGGAGAGAATGATCGGCATCCGTTTTCGGGCGGGACGCGCACTTACGTATCGCGGTCCGTTCGAGGTTCGTTGTCCGCTTTTTTTTTTTTAAGAATGCTGCCGCACCGTTGCTCGGGGAGAGGAGGAGAGGGGGAGATTGTTTGAATCCACGGGCATAATCGTCACGCGGGTTCCATTGTCGATTCACGGTAACGATTTCTGGAGAGCGGTCGACGAACGTCACCGTTGAACGAGAATTTAGTAGGCTAGCGAAGCTGGTCGAATCTCGTTTATTCAAGGCGGTCGGCCAGCCAGCGTAATTGAATTATTCGTTTGATTCGTCAGGGCCGAAAAAAAGAGGTTAAACGGGTGTGCGCAACCTCCGTGGCTCCGCGATAAATTACGAGGCTGTTTTAGGAAATTATAAGCACGCTACAGACGGTAGGCATTGCCGGTTTGCGGGTGGGAGTGGCGTAGTTGCAGATAGCTGGAGGAGAATAGAAAGAGGGTGGCGAGTTGGTGCGCGCCGGCAGGAGGAGGGTGGTTTGGTATAGCGTTTAACACATACACACACCGGGCGAGCGGGCAAACAGTACCTTTATGGAAGGTGAAGGATCGGAGCAGGTGGTGGGGAATCGAGCCAGGGGTAGGCAGAGGGCTGGGCAAAAGAGAGGGAGAGGCCAGAGAATGAGAAAGAGAAGGGTAGTGTACAGAGCGAGGGTTGTTATTGCAGATTGCATGGAGTGAGGGCAGGCTACACTCAGCAATGGTACCCCGAACGAGAACTCTGCTGCCTGACTAGGCTTGCAGTGCAGCCGGGTGATGCAGACCTCTCAATAACGAAAATCTATACGGTTTCATTTGTCGAGCGGGCACGACTTTATTTGCGAATCGTCGAAGAGTTCGGTGCCGTGACCGGAGCCCCGTCGGCCCGGTGTACTCTCGACGAATCGCTATGCGATACGGCGTAAAATCCAATAATTTTTCAATGAAGGCGGCTACCGAAAAGACGAACTCGATTATATGCGCATCCCGCTCTTCTGTGAGAATCATTTCCGCTTGATCTCCCCTTCGGCGCAGCGCGGCGCGGCGTGCACGCGTTTACGAGCTTGAACGCGGATCCTGTGCGAGATTCGATGACTCTGATGAGATTGTGAAATGTTAAATGGGAGCTGCCTCGCGGAGAGCTCAGCCACTGGAAAAAGAAATTTCATCGTCATGCTGCACCGACAACCTGACTGATACTGTAATTTCAATTATTTGTTGTCGATTATGTTACGGAACATCTAAACGCCAATGAGAAGTTCCTTTGTTGGATCAGTCTCTTCTTTTTTAAAGCCATTTCTGGTGTTGATTGTGCGATGAAACTGTCATCAATTCTGGCGCAACGGATGCTTTTGACAACTTCATAGCAACCATAGCTAGATCTATTCAAATTCTTACACATCAATTTTTTTACATATTTTTAAACCTACTTCTTTGAGAACTCATTCCTAGACCGTGGATTCTTGCACATGTGTGAATTAAAGTTGTGAATTGTAACAGGATGTGAACATTAACCTCTTGGCGTACGATCTTTTTCACAGTTAAAATAGTTAGGACTTATAAGTCATTAACTGTTTCCGGTCTTAACCGTTTTGTTTCAGATAGTTCGCATTTATTCTGCCATTTTCGGACATTATCGTAGTTTACCCGTATTTGTTTTATACTTATTGTACAGTTCATTACTGCAGTATGACAAATATTCTTGGAATCAACACCGATTAAAAATAAGCAAAAATTCGAAGGAAATGTAATGATGAATCAGGCTCGAATTTTATTTCGATTTCGAAGAAATTAATAACATTCAAGCTTATTCAATCTTATTAGAAATTCTTATCATGAGTCTCGCTCGAAATTGCATGGCAAACGGTTAATGAAAATAAATAGTACTCTTATCTTATATTTAATATAAACATTTTCATTACATAATCTATAAGAATGACTATTTACACGAAGATTCACAACGTTCGTCTTGTGCCACCTCAATATTTTGCAACCATATAAAATATTTTAGAACTTGTAAATATGAGCATTCTATGCGATTAGTCTAAGATTGGACAAAACTATGTCACTAATGGCGTATCATTTTCACCATTCTACAATATAACTTGCTTAATCCTCGCATCTTTGCAAAACGTTTAATTTGTTTCAATTTTGAAATTGCAAAATGTGACATAAAAATGTAACCCTATAAACGGGATATAATTTATCGATTTAAAGTGAGAAGTAGAAATAGATATAGCAGTATCCTATGATCGGAAGAAAAACATTTGATATTTTTGGCGAATTTTTGTGGGAAAATTAATTACAACATAAGCCTGCGGGGTGTCGATGTAACATTAATTAGGGTATTTCAATTGCTTTGTTCGGTACTGGACACGGTTTAGTTTACATACACGTAGTACCAGTATATGCATTTCAGCTAAATAAGCAATCGCGTGACAATCGTGTCATTAGTCGAGCCGTTAATGAATAGCAACTGACGTAGTTCGTATTTTATTTAATAGGTGAAACAGCGACTGCCGTAGGTGCACGAGTTATGTTTTGTAACAAGCAATAATGGCTGGGTCCGACACGCAACAATAGACTGCCGTAGTAATGTAGGATTGGATTATTGGATGCTGCGAGAGAGTACTGTTGCGGTCGTCGTTGCAAAATAAAACATCGGCCGCGTGTAATTAACTGTACAATTAATATCATTCATTCAGTCGCGCGATAAACGTCGCAGCTAATCGTTTAAAACATTCTTCTAATCCCCTCTATTTTAAATCGCAAATTAATTATGAAAGAGATTGAGATTTGACGAACATACTACAAAATAGCATTAACACAAATAACATTCATTTTTTACCAGGTTCAGCAATTGAAGATTTTATTACGACTTTTTTAAAGCAAATAGATTAAACCAGCGCGTACTATGATTTCAATCTTTCTAGTTTTAGTTTCATTATTCAGATTACTTTGATTTGATACGTATGTTTGGAGCTGACATTCGGCACTTAACGCGTTAACTGCAGGTTATAAGTATACATATGAATATGCAGATTATACATTTAATTAACTAACTCCAGATTTAATAATTCCGTCGCATTCAACACATGTTCTCTACTATCTGATTATATTCCACGAAATATCTGTATCAAATTTAATAATATTTTAACGAACCATATCTTTAAAAGCTTGTGTTAGTTTCATCATGCTCGTTAATAAATAAATTCGTTTAAATACTTGAAAGAGCAATGATGACGTCGAATATTAATTTTAGAATGAACAATCAACGAACATATTATTTGTTTACTGTAGTGAAACATATTTTCCGAAACTTGGAAATATAAACGACATAGAAAAGATTGTAAGAATATAATAAATAATCCTGATGGTCATCTGTAATTACCCTAGTAATTGTGTTTTTCAAATGTTATATAACACACACATTATAATATTTGCAGAACTTTCTTACGGTAACTCAAATGCTCTCGTAAGTTATCGTTAGATCGTGAATTTTATGCATTTATGGCAAAAATGAATGTATCCAATATAAATCTGTAAAAAGAAAAAAAGCATTTACGAGTACTAATATATTATCATCAACTTGTTGAAATTATTAACGCAAGAAAGACATTTTTATTTGTTTTCAGTCCTTCTCATTGATGTAGAAAACTTTTATTTTGCATAAAGACCCGCAGTATATTAATCGTATTTTAAAATTCCATTGTATAGTAATTTGACAGTGGAGTTTATACATTTAAGATAAGGATGATTAGCTGTAATTTAAAACAGTAAAAACATTAGAAGAAATTGAAAATATTGTTATATTATTTTCAACCTATTGAACATATTAAGAAAGAAAATAATTTCTATTTCACTTCAGTTTGTTGCAATTCAGGTAGAGAATTTATATTTTGCTTAAAGATCCGCTGTCTATTGATAACTTTAAACACAGCTTATAAAGTCTGAAAAAGAATACTCCGCTTAAGACATTATCTACCGGCAATTACTTTATAATTTTTTTAATGTCAATAGGGATTTTATAACAGATCTCTCAACAGTAGTAGCAATTTTTATTTTGAACCAACGGGTCACCCCAGTACAGTAATCTAATCATTTCCTTCAAGATCATTATGAAAAAAGATGATTTTTAAGTTTTCTTTTGGAGTAGTAAAATTATTGAAACTCCTATTAACACTAAACCTACCTACCATTAAAACTGAACTTGTATGTGCCCCTTTACAAAAATAGCACGATTAAATTTATTTAGATTTTGTGCCATTTTTATTATAATGCATACTTGAATAAAAAAAATATGTGTAAGCATTTGCAGCGAAAGCATTTTTATAACTTCAATAATTGCAAAATAAAAAATCTAAAAGCGGTCAATTGACCAGTACTGCGATGGTAGGTTTAGTGTTAACACAAGGTTTACGGGACGCTTCAAAATGACGCGTTCTGATATTTTTAATTTACGATTGTTGAAATTATAAAGATGCATTCATGATGAATTATTCAAGAAATTTATTTCTTTGTGTACATGTTATTTAAAAACTAGCTAATATTTTGAATGAACACATTTTCATTATTTTTATAACGTAATATATAATATAGTCACTTTTAGCGCGCTGCAAACCTAGTGTTAATAGGTTTCCGGTATATAAAGTGTTAACATGAAATATGAAGGACATTAACAAAAATACTTACGATCGAATAAATTATTCGATAAAAACGAATAATTCTCGAGTTGGAGTACCCATTACATTGCTTTTGGTTTTCACTGTATCTTGACACGAGAATTTTTGGGGAGGGTAAACGAGATCATATTGTAACCGATGCATCGATACGGCACACGCATGCATTGCACAGTTCCATGGAAGTAGTAATCGCATATACGCCCACGCGTTAGTTGCCTTTACTGTATTCTATTTGGTTCTATTCGGTGTTTACGGCTGGGAGCATTAACAGAGAAAGAGGAAACGTTGATGATGGGGTGGTAGGATAAGAGAGGGAACGAGAGAGCAATTGAGAGAGAGAGAGAGAGAGAGAGAGAGAGAGAGGGGGCGAAAGAGAGAATCGTATTATTGCAACTCGCCCAACCGAACTCCAGCGCTATGCAGCTGCTGCTATAGCAGGGTGTAACAGACCCCGGGCTTGGTTCTAGCTGGAACCAATAAGGTCATTTTTCTTCTGTATAATCCAGCCAACCGGCAAACCGGGTATCCCGTTTGCGCCAAGTTAACGCAGAGTTAATAGCTACCCTATAATGTATCGAACCCCGGAATATTAAGGGATTATGGCGTGGTCACCGCCGTTATGTCAGCAAGGCGAGAGATACACTTCGGCCCACTTTTCGAATTTATGCTATCTCCACAAATTCCCTCGCGTGAAACAACGGCCAATTAAGGAATCGTTGATAAATAAGACTTACCTTTATTCTAACTTTTAGTGTCAGGGTCTTTGCGAAAATCCAATCGAAAAGTGCCAAGCGATCGCACTTCTTTCGATTTATAATTGTTTCGCTAGCTAATCAAGCGATGTTCTAAATGAGCTAGAAAGATTAAGACATCACACATTTCAGTACAGTATAACTTTCTTAAACATTATAACAGTAATGGCACACATTAACAGAATCTAAATATGGAATCAGTTTGAGTCTAGTCTTCTGGCAATTTTCTTGGCAAAAATTGTTATCATTTTGTATCCGCTGTCTACTGATGACATTTTTCGGCACTGGACGGAATAGGTGCAGTCGCACAGCGTGACACTAACGCGGCTAATCGAAAGATTGCTCGGAGTAAAAAATTCCGAGCGATTAGAGGTCAACAAGCATGAAATTCTGATTAGAAATTCTTTCGGTACTAGTGAACTATACCCAGCAATGTACTTTTTATTTTTTAAAAGATCGCAAAATGTTGGAACAGCTTTCCGCCGTCCAGCAGTAACATGCGTTCACTAAAAGTGTTACTATACACAAAATATTAATTTTGTAGTTTTTAAACTTACACTGAATATGTATAGAACAATTAGCTGTATCAGTTTGATATCTGAAATGTCGCAGTAGTCTAATACGGAAGAAAACAATATTCTTTTCAGAATTCTTTTGAATTTAGAAATGTTTATGTTGTGTTATAGGAATAGTAATCCATTATTTACCGGCGATTATTGCATAATTTTTGAAAGCATATGGTCCATAGCTAAGGATTTTTTAATGGATCTCTCAACAGCAATAGCAATTTCATTCGTGAACTAACAATTCTCCTCCAGTAACGTAATATAATTATTTCGCTTGGGATTATTACGTACACGATGATTTTCAAGCTTCCATTTAATAAAGAACAATTATTGAAAAGCCTATTAATAGGCTTCCGGTAGATAAAGTGGGGGTTAGGGTTGGGCGATTCTGAATTGATTTTTTCGAAGCGATGTTCAATCTTTTTTAAGCGATTCTTGGATATTCGATCTTGCAACGAATCGATTTTTTCAGTTACAAATCGATTTTCGATTCAAGGGGAGGTATAAGTTAATTTTATCCATCACTGAGTGTTGTCGCTGCCCAATATTTACCCGTTGTAGGAATGTCCCTTCCATAAGAGAGTTTATTCTCAACAGCCGGGATGGTTATGGTTGAAGAACGGAATCGTGTATCACATGACCATTTACAACATTTACTTGTCCTAAATTCATTGCCATTAAATGAATGGTTATTAAATGATGATTAATGAATACTTAAATTATTGTTAATACTTCCTTTTTCCAAGTCCTAAATAAATAAATAATATATCAATCTAATTTAAAAGTTTGTATACTGTCTCTCATCATGAGATACTATTGCTATCTCGATAGTGCTATGAAAGTTATACACTTAATGTTCTTTTATCTTTTTATTGAACAACTTGATTTTGTAAATCGGTTCTAAAGTGCCATAAGAATCAAAGCATTGAATTGTAGGTCTGATTTACATAATCGGATTCCTCGATATACTAATATGCCATGCAGAATGTATACTGGATATAAATAGTATTTCAATAGATATTTTTTTTAATCGATTTTTCAAGTTTCGATTTTCTATTGAATCGATTTTTGTCGTTGCGATTCAGAATCGATTCAAGAATAGATTTTTTGGAAGAATAGAATAGAATAGAAGAATCGCCAATTCCTAGTCGGGATTACAGCGTGATGACTTCTGTTATGTTAGAAAAACGAGAGACACACTTCGGCTCACTTTTCAAATTTGTTATCTCCACTCGTTCTACTGTGGAACATCGACCAATTAAGAAATCGTTGATAAACAAGCCTTGCTTGTAGAAGCAGTAGATTTCGAATAGCTTAGAAGCACCATCGAGAGGAGTCGGAGGAAAAATGCCAAGCGATCAGAGGCCAGCAAGGTCGAAATCCTGTTTCGAAATCCTTTCGGTGCCGCGCGATTTACGTAAGTTGATTCGGATCGTTTTAAACTATACCCGGTGGCATTAGACTCGCCGCCGTTGCTCGTAGAACTTAAGAGAGAACGAGGCGGTTGAAGTAAGACCGATTAAGCCAGAGGAGGATAGGCGGTCTGCCCGGTCTTGCGGTCTGGTAATGTTATTTTAAGCGCAGCACTTACCACGGCGACAAATAATCATTAGGCAGAGTTCAGCGGCTTGCTGGCACCACAACCGAGGTGGCTGGTCGCGGCCAGTAATACCTTTTCTACCCCTTGCTTCACCAGCTGAGGGTCCACCACTCACACAGGTATCCTACTCGCCGCCCTAAGCCAGATTATCCCCTGAGGGATTGCCAGAATATATTTTCATCCATATATGTATGTATTTCGAGGTAGCCCTCGGTCCTCAAATATATCGGTCAGCCAGACCTTCGTTGCATCGAATAGACTGCGAGAGATGCACGCCGGCCGGCTATGCATCGCCGATATTGAACCGAATTAACCGTATTATTGGTCGCACGAGAATACACCCCGAACGCTATCTATTGACTGAACTCACGTTTAAATCTATTACAAATGGTTTGTTACTTGTCAGGAAAAGAAACCGAGCCGTATCCGTGGCCTAAACCGCTGTGCAACGGGCAAGAGAAATAACTAGACGTGCTAATTGTCTTCGTTACTTCTGATTTTATGGGAAAAATGTTTTCAAAGAATTTTTTGAAAATCATTTTTTACGAGATCATAAGATCATTCGGATTTTTTATATTCTTGTGAAGCGTAAAATACCAAATTCAACTACCTTAATAATAATATTAGGTTGGCAAGACATTAATGTCGGTTTTCCAGTTTTCAATCTTTGATGCTTGTTTTTGAGGTAACTATTTTTTTTTATTAAGAATTTTAAACCCTTCTGGGTTTATTTCGCTTTACAGGAATAATATAAGTAAATACAATAATATGTAATACAGTACAATACAGTAATAATAAAAATGAATACAGTGACAATGTCCTTTAACGTTAAATATGCAAATTACAATCTTTGAAAAAAAATGAATACATAGACACGCTTCAATATTTAGCTCCGCTATGAGTGTATCTACATTAAAAGGTGCTTGAACGCCCATGCTAAGTAGGGTATTTATTAGCTTGCATCTTTGTGGATTATATAATTCGCAATGCCAAATTACGTGATCAAGGGTTTCGCAACCCTGATGGCATTTACACTGGCTATCACTGATAATACCAACCCGCGCTAAGATAACAACTTACTCCACTCTGTTGGCGTTATAATATCATTTTATAATTCAGATGTGGCTCTACATGCTGATAGGTATGCTTTTGTTTTTACTGTTAATTTGTGTTCACTTCAGGTTGTTGACTTTACGAAGGAAGGAAGAAAATTCGTATAATTGTCTTATATGGGATTTAATTAGGTCATAAACCTGCAGAAACGACCTATAATATTAACGATGCATTATTACAGAAGAAAAATATTGTCGAGAAATTAACAAACCGCACGAAAATTTGGAACGATTAAATCCGGCATTGGTAAATGAGAAGGGCCGAATTCTTCTACGCGACAATACTCGACCACACGCTGCACGGCCAAAGCTACACAAGTTGAACGGACTATCACTTTTCCAAACACCTCGACCACTATTTGCAAGCTAAGATATGCATCAATCAAACAGCTGCTGAAAATAGTTTCGAAGACTTCATCAATTCTACTACACCGAAGTTTTACGCTAATGGAATTACGAAACTGATTTCATGTTGGCAAAAATGTGTAAATTCCAATGGATCTTATTTCGATTAAAAAAGTTTATTTTGAACGAGATACGTGATTTTAAAGATCAAGTTTGAAAACCTACATTAATTTCTTACCTAATATTCCAAACAATAAGTTTCCCTTTTTATGAATATGATATTCATTTATATAATTTTCATTAACCTATATTTTGCCCACATTAATCCTCCAACGGTGGAATCCGGGTCTATCTTGACCCACGGTATCAAAATCGTCATTCAATTACTCGGTTTCTACCGAATTAATTAAATGGAGAGCTGCTGCATTGGCAACAATAGTTATAATAATAATCCACTGTACGGGAGTTAATAATATTCACATTAAGAATAAAAGCCTTTCCATTTTCCTCTAATAAAGTAGATAATTTTGTACACCTTCGCATTGATAAACATCATCAATAGACTGCGGATCATTATTCAAATTCTAAATTTCATGGCTTATTTTATGAATACCAGGATGAGGCGCAAGTTCAATCCATCAACTGTGTGTTACTATGAATGTTTTCTTGTATATTAAAAATATGCACTTACTATAAATGCGTAAAGATCCGTAGTCTAATCATCCTACTGAACTTTTTTTAGTTAATAAATTACAAAGGATTTCATCCCTTCGCTATTCAGATAAGGAACATCAAATCGACGACGTTCTCCTTGGACGTACAGTGGCCGAAATAATGATAGGTTCATTTTAATTTCTTACTATAAACATGTGTTTTATATAGTATTTTTGAATTTATTTATTATTATTTATTCTTTCTAATATAATTTACGAAATACATAATTTAAATGAATAACATAATATAATTTGTGTCAATTACAAATTTTTTATTGAAAACCGTAAAATTGGTGTACGAAATAAAGATATGTTCATTATATATTTTTAGCTAAAAAATGTAATAACAAACGAAATAAAAATAGTTTAATACTTAGTTAAACTTCCTTTGTTTTTTATCACTTCAAATATTCTGCGTGGTATGGTTTCAATTAATTTTTGTAAAATTTTTAATTTAATTGCAGACCACGCCTTTCTAATTCCATTTTTTAATTCGGAAACAGTGCAATACTGTTTTCCATTGACGTATACCTTCCGTGCTGAAATTCCCCAAAGATTTTCAATGGGATTTAAGTCCGGAATCTTTGATGACCAGGGCAAAACTTCAACTTTTACCCTCTCAAACCACTTTTGAATTGTTTTTGCATTATGTATCGCTGCATTATCGTGTTGGAATATTAAATTAGACCCACCAATCTCGTCGCCATATTCATCCAGTACGCATTCTAGTAGTTCCTGATATTTTTCAGCATTGGCTTTTTGCAGGAACCACATTATCGGAGTCTTATCGTTATTGCCGAATGCAACCCAAACCATTACACATCCTCCTCCATGGACTCTTGTCATTTTCACATCTTTTTGATTACGCAGATCGTGCGTAATATTGAAACCCGTCTGGGCCATCCAAATTAATTTTTTTTCATCAGAAAAAATCGCCGTTTTCCATTTTTCAGTCCATGACATATGATTTTCTGCAAACTTTAACCTTTCCTCTTTGTAGAATTTAGTTAGCGGTGGTTTTTTCGCCTTTTTAGTATATTTAAATGTTCCACTCGATCTCAGAACTTGCTGCACACGTCGAACACCAACTGACAAGTCTAATTTTGTTTTTATTTTAGAAGCATCAAGTTTATTTTTCCGTGCTTCTTGAAAAATTTTCCCTTTGTCCCTCTGTGTTAATGTTTCTGGACGGCCTGTAGATTTTTTACTGCCGTATTTTTTTTTAATTTTAAAAAATTGTTTATAACATTTGGAGATCTTTTAATTCTCCTCGCAATTTCTCTGTTAGAGAGACCCATATTGTGAAAGGCAATAATTTGGCTCTTTTCGTTATCATTTAACGATATTCACGAGGCCATTATGCTTTAAAAATATTAAACGAACATAAAATATTTTCTATAATTTTTAATCTTTATTAATCTGTGTACTTACCATACAAAAACGTTCAAAAAATTGCACTATCAATAGTATTTTTCATATATTTCACCGTGCACCTAAGATTATTTCGTATGTTGTACCCGAGAATTTTCAAAGTTTTTTGAAAGAAGCACGTCTTCACACTAACGCTTTTAATATTCGACTGACTGCTCATATAGTGTGTAGGGCACATTCTTGCGGAATAATAACGAACACCACAGTACACTTTCGATAACGTAAACAAAAGTAGAAGCAGTAGACCAGCCGACGCGATTAGTGAACCTATTATTATTTCGGCCACTGTATGTTGTAAATACTGCCGCTCGCCATCTTAGTTCTACTGTAGCATTACTACTGCCTCAAATTGTAAGTACTGCTGTAACCAACTTGCGTTACAATCAAAGAATGTTTCGAATTCTTATCGCTGTTA
Source organism: Sphecodes monilicornis (assembly GCA_913789915.3). Taxonomy (NCBI): domain Eukaryota; kingdom Metazoa; phylum Arthropoda; class Insecta; order Hymenoptera; family Halictidae; genus Sphecodes; species Sphecodes monilicornis. Next base: position 7,061,520 of record OU565295.1, on the reverse strand, counting down.
AGTTTAGGTTTATTTGACTCCGCTGTATCTGTCTGTTTTTAATGATCTATCTAAACGAGCACGCTGTTTCGAATGTTCCGTGCAACTACGAGATAGCTAGACCCAAGAATGATATGGTGCAAACTCGTGCGAGTCCGCTGTTACTGAGAATCGACGTACGAGAGCTAAAGTTTTATAAACTGGAATGGAAGCTCGAAGTCGAATGTAAACCGTGCATGCTGGTGGAGTCGTGGGGTCAAGGGTGGGAAGTTTATCTCGTTGTAATTGCGAAGTGATATGTTTGCCATTGAAGTTCGTGCGAGTGGATGGAGAGAATGAAGGGTGACTGGCAGAGCATTGCAACTCGGAATTCGAAACAAATTATATTCGTTGCTCCAAACTACATTTGTGTCAAAAAAAAAACATTTCAAGCCTCGTACGCTCAGAAATAGTTGCATGAAATATCCTTGGATAATACTTCACCCGTTCATGCTCTACGCTTCAATTCTACAATTTATAATCGTTACTTCAAACTACATTGCTTCAAAAAAACATTTTAATGCTCATATGTTCCGAAATAGTTACAAGAACTGATAGGATAATACTTTATCCATTTCTGGTTCACATTTGAATTCAACAAATTATATTTTATTCAGAAGGTTACATTTTTAAGAAATATATATTGCAGCATAAACAGAATGAAATCAAACGTTTTATAGTATCTATAATAGAAAATGGACGAATGTTCACCCTGATGAGTGCATGGCCACTGTAAAAGTTCGTGCCCGATTCCTCGTCGTATTTTAATGAAATGTCAGACACATATTATAATTTTGTTCAATGCTATTAAATTGTTCATACTGATATGATTGATAAGTGTTCATAATTGAACTCAAACATTTTTGTTTCGTATAAAAAGTCAACAGTACATCAGCAAAACAATTTTACATGTTTTAAAAACACAATAATTTTACTGTTATTTTTGGTTAAAGTGTAAATACTGATTGTTTAATAGATTGCATGATCCAATTAATACAATCCTGGCATGAGAATGAGGTAATGCTTCATTCTCGGGTAATGCCTCCCCAGCATGTAACTACCTCATGTATCTTCTTAAAAATATTTCATGGAATATTGTGTTTCAATGAATTGTAATGCAGAATGTTCGCCTCAATACGTACAATAAGTATCTTGTGACTAAACTCGCCCTGCTTGGTGTCTTAATATTATTTCGTGGTATTGCAAAATTACCAAAAAACTATAAAATACATACATTATAAAGTGAATGGAAAAGACAATCATTTCTTTATAGTAGCTTTATTTAATAGAAGTTTTTCATATGACGGTTTGTTACAATCTGAATCTCGCTGACGAATTAATATTTACTAAAAGAACATCGGGCTGTTAATAGCAAATCGATCGTCGGCTCAGTATGACAGTCCCAACTGATTGCCGACGATCGATCGTCACCAACACCAATGTTCTAACTTCTGACACCTACATCTTTGATACCACTATGTGATATTCTTCTTGTACTTGTGTAAATGTCAAAATTAATTACCCATGAAAAACTCACGTTTATTTAGTCTTCCATTTATTAATTAACGATGTCTAAATATCATAATGTTATTAACACTTTTAATTACGTTGTATTTTGTCACTGTTTCATACTACACAATATTATCAAATAAGGTACCAAAGAAAATCAGCTTGTGTTGCCAACGGTAGCAAAAAATTGCATTGACAATCCTATGGCGATCTCTCTCGACTGATGAAACGAGATACAAGCAGAGATGCTTTTTTTGTAATTAGCTAAAATGATAAGAATTATAATAGAGCTCGCGGGGGCCAAGAATTATCGATGAAACTCCACCCACAGCATCTGCGAATACTCCGATAACGAAGCACTTTCTGTACGCAGCGTGTCCCTTAATTAATACTCCCGGGTTGCAGTCATTTCGGCGTGGCTGAATGAAACAAAATACAATGAAGGAACTTTACAAAACAAATGCCGCGAATGGAAAATCCTATGTAATTAACGTTCAGCCGTTTCTTTTGTCCCCCGGAAACAAAGCCCGGCACAGAGTTAGAAACATTTATTTTCCTTCGGTAATTGAACCGGTCTCAATTAATATTCGATATCGCTACGGGGCTTGATTTACAATTTGAATATACTACTGAATATTGTAGCGAATATTATACGGCCAGTAAATTTTTAAGGTGCGGTTGGCACGCGTGTGTCGTAATAATGAAAATAATGAAGGCGCACCTGCAACGTACCTAAAATCGAAACAACCACGTACCATGGTCAAACGCTCAACAATTCGGTAATATATACAGCATGAGCCGGGGGGGGGGGTGCTGGACTGCCTTGGGTTCTCGTAGGCAGAACATTTACATTGCATTTAATTGAATTTGTGCGTCAGAGCGTTATTTACGCTAACATTTAATTGCAGTGTATTCTGCAATATTAATTTTAAGGCTCGCGGAAAACGCTCGGTCACGGATATTGCTTGGGAAAAAAAGTGAGAAGGCACCGCGTTGACAGAGTTTATCACCAGGGTCTATTGTCGATTTACCTGGTCCTTTAACGCCTCATGAATTATGAACGGAGAGCCCGTGCACGGCCGTGTGCCGGAGATCGGTTAAGAGACGCAATTGCCGGCTGCTAAATTTTACAAAGCATTTAAATCGATAGTCGGACGCGGGCTACCAGGCTCATTTGCATCAATTACTGACCCCCGAAGTTTCTTGGTCGGCGAATTAGCCGCCTGGGAACGCGTCGAATGCGAGATAAAAGGAAGAAGAAGCGGCGGGGCCTATTAAAATAAAGGAGAAAAACAAGTTTCGAGATAGTTACGTTACGAGCGACGGGGGACGCATAACAATTCGTCCTCGCTACTGTGCCGCGCCGCGCGGCGCCTGAGTTACGCCGCCCGTCGGGAAGTTATGCTACCTGCTTATCTTTTGAATTCTGCGCTCATCCGAGGTGACGTTTTCCCTGGCACTTTTAACTCCGCGGATCCGAAAGAAGGATTAAACTGGCCCCGACGCTACATTATCCGCCGCAGGGATCGTAGATTCGCTAGATCCGCCGATCCGCTATCGGGACATTAGAATTCTGAGCGATGCGTTTGCTCTACTTTTATTTATGTCTTTTATCTGGATTTCGGTCGGTTCGGACGTACGATATTGCTGGTGCTGCGATATGGCCGTGCACAAATAACTGGGTATGCTAGATTCTGTTAATGTAAATCCTTGGCAAGTGAATCAATCGTTTGTGTGAATGTTATTCCTTCGGTTGAAGTCAAAATAAATGTCCTTCTTGTCATCGTTAATACTCGAGCGTTAAAGCAAATGTATTAGATTGCATGTATTATATTGCATATATTAGAATGCATATGAAATGTCTGATTCATAATAGTAACTTTAAACAAATATAACTTTTCTCTAAATAAATATTATTAGATTCAAGTGGGCATCATTGCAATCGTTATATTCTGTCAAAAAATAACGAGCTTTTCGATTATAATACAGTCAAAATTCAATTTTTTGGTTGTTCACCTTCATCTTTTATTCGATTTTCATTACTATTTCTGAGCGCTTTCTATCGTTGATTAATAGTGATCCCACATTTTGACTAAATATCACATAATGTTGTCGTCAATATAATATACATTACAGAATACACGACGATCACGTCGACTGATAGTGAAGTAAACTTTATTATAAAGTAAAGTTGAATATGTAAATGGAAACTGAAAATAGGACTTGAAAGATTAGCTGTACGCATTCCAATGATATTTAAGGTTAAAAAAAATCAAAAAAGGAATAACATTTTACCATTTGACATCTCGTTTTAGAGAAAATCGAGTTTCAAGATCCTTCGGTTTCGCGTGCTTTAGTATATGCAGGAAGTAGAATTGGTTGGTCGTAATCAGACGCGTCAGACGTTTCCTATCTAATATCATGCGTATTCGCTGTACTTTCATCTTCTCGAAAACGAGACGCCAGACGAGACAACGTTATACCTGTTTTTTTTTTAGATTTATTTTTATATGTAGAATCACCCTCTGCTCGTTTGGTTATTCGGCTGCACCCTGTATAACAAATGTGTAGATTAGAATAGGATTTGTTAATTAAAACACTTCAGAACATTTGCGTTCCGCGATCGGACATTTCATATGCAACAATCTAATAAATATGTTACAAACATCAATTGTATTTTTCTTCAATGGAATGCATAATGATAAAAAAAGTTATAATTATTTCAAGCGTGAAAAATAATGTACGACAAGGGGTCAAATGAAATTCGATGTGATCAAAGTTATTCTCTTTTATTTGTGTAAGCTTAACAATGCATTTTTGTATAGATTCAAAAGAAATATGTTCCTCGAATGATGTATCAATAGTCTACTAGTAACAAAGTACCGTCTTCTTACGTATCTGTAAATAAATTTGTTGGAATGATTGAAATTCGCGTGTGGTGTTATGTTGGTGATTCTGTTGTGTGGTTGGAATCGCCTTGTTTTTGTTTTTCCCGCGCCTTGGTGCGTTCGTTGGTTTGCCTCCGTAGAATGTGCACGTGTTGAATGCGATGTGCGTCCTGTATATTCTAGTTAATATATAATAACATTCTGAATCTAACTCTAACAAAATTGAAAAAAATGGAGTCCAATAAAATTGGTACCCTTTACATCACATTTCCAGGAAGCTAACAATCTTATTAAAGTGTGTAGGACTGTGGTTTTGGTAAAAACTTTCGAATTTGGTTTTTTAGCTTTTTTCTACGTATTCTGGTGTTTAATTTAAGGGCATTAGCCCTAGAGCCAGCTGTATCTCAATTATAAGAAAATTAGGTGAATTATGAAAGCTGAAAAGGTAATCCGAAAAATTGAGAAGAAGTACCGACAAATGGGAAGCTAGAAGATGTTTACCTACATTTTCTTTCCTATACTTGCAATGGAGTTATCCGAAAATTATGTTTTTTTTTATATAAAATGTGCCTTTCCTCAGGTACTACTATGACTTTTTTCAAAAACTCTTTTTTGTTTGATTCCTTATTTTTTCCTGCATATTTTAGCACGAGTGGTTTTGAAAATACTGCTTTCTTCAAAAATTTTTTGGCTATAAGTGCATTTTTTTCATTTTATTAGGACCAAACTGAAAAGAACCCCGCACTAATGATATGGAAAATTTATTCCGGTAAAATCAGTTGAATTTTTTATATGTTGTAGCTTATGATCTACTGAACAAAAGATGTACTGGGCACAAAGTTCAATAATGGACAGTTATCGAGTTATAATCAGTCAAACATGACAAATTCGAGCTGCCGAATACTCAAATCTCGGGAAGTATATTTATTTTACACGCTTGCCGCAGCCCCACTCCCGCCACTCCACTCCGTCGATTTTCAAGTTGCGTGACCTAAATGAAGTTGGCAACATACTAGCGTTATTGCTGCTGAATGATATTACTTTCTGGCATTGCTACGTCCGATATTTATATTATTGATATCAGTGTATTCCATACATTTTGGTCTCCATACTGTTTGGTAATATATAATAATATCATTTTTTTATTAATCCACACACGCACACACGCACACGCACGCACACGAACACACACACAGTAGAGAGGGTTTGGAGTCAACAAATACTACGGGAGTGACGAACCGTGGTGTTCTTATCTCTGCTGTGACACGCAAAGATTTTTGTGAAAGATTTCTGTTTACAGACATTTTCAAGGTCATTCAAAATTCAAAAATAATGACACCACCTAACAGATTTTGTGAAACCCTACTATTTTTGTTTCAAACATTTTTCCAAAAAAAAATAAATACTTCCCGAGATACGAGTATTCGGCAGCTCAAATTTGTCATGTTTGACTGATTATAACTCGATTACCGTCCATTATTGAGCTTTGTGCCCATCATATCTTTTCTTCAGTAGATCATAAGCTACAACATATGAAAAATCCAACTGATTTTACCGGGATAGATTTTCGATATGATTAGTGTGGGGTTCTTTGTCAAAAATATAATTTAAACGATTTTTGAAAACCCCCTTGTTAAAGTATTCGAGGAAGCAAGAGGAATCAGACGAAAAAAAGTTTTTGATGATATCGCTTATAGTTTCTGAGAAGAAGAACATTGAATATCTGAAAATGCACATGGGCAGTGGTAGAATGTCCGACTACCATTAACCACTTTCAAGATCCATTCGATACCCAATTTGAAAGGAACAAAAACGCAACAATCCACGAACAACAAACTACCATTCCTCATTCCCGTTAACCGAACAAGCAACCTACTTGTTGGTCGCGCCCATAATTCCCCTTACGCTCCTCCTCCGCATCGTTTCGATTCGGAATCGGAACGGTTATATTACGGCAAGTGTGTAATTATGCCGCAACCAGGCGCGCTTTCGCGAAATAACGTCATAAATAGCGGCGCGGGCACGATCGGTTGCCATGGAATAGAATCAATCGGGCCGCTCGAGTGTTCCAGGGTACTCTGGTTTTCTGACTCCCCGTTTCGAGTCCGAACAGTTTGATTGAGTTCATTGATACGATCAAGAATGAGGGAACCCGATTAATGAAAGCGCGCCGGTGAACGGGAGCGTGTGCACCTCCTCTTCCTCTTCTCTGCCTCTCGTCTCTGCTCCGGTCCCGTGGAAATGCGGCTCATATACAGTGGGGAAACGTACGATCGGTGACGCGAAGGGAAGGGGGAGAGGGTGAGGGTGGTGGTGGTGGTGGTAGTAGTGGTGTAGAGATGCAATAACACGTTGCCGGCACCACACCGCCGCCGCATGACGGAGGAGTGGAAAAAACGAAATGAGCGAGCGAATTCCGCGCTGCAGCCTCGTCGTCGGTGACCGTAGCCATGCGGATATTGTTGGACATTCCTCGGCTCGTGCGAATGCGGTCATCTGAATGCCGGACGCGTAAACCACGCCGAATGGCCTCGAGAGTCTGGGTCGTCAGGGCTGGCGGGGAAGGGATGGATGATAGAGGGTCGGGAACAGAGCAGGCTGTAAAGGGATGCGTCCCGGGTACCAGCGAAATACACACAGGTGATGGAAAGGAAAAGGGTTGAGCTGCGTTGCGTCGCGTCCCGACGGAAAGGTACGTATGCGCGAACTTGGGTCGCACCGCGGAAAATCTACCCGCGTTTGCCGCAGCTATGCCGCCAAATCGCGTTCACGCTATTTTAATTAATCGCTCCTCCATGCTCGCTGGCCCACACGAGCTTTCTCTCGGTGAACGATGCTCTAACTTCTAACTTGTAGCATGCTCTTTCTCATCATTAGGAGAATCGGAGGACTCCGACGGGAATTACCTTGAATACGATTAACATGCGATTAAAATCGCGGTAACCAGGGAAATTGATAATGATTTCGGGACGACCTACGCTGGACCATGTATATACCTAGTGAAAATTTGTTTGCGAGATTCTTCTCACGCGGCTCCTTTAACGCGTTGACTGCTGAACAATCATCCTTCTAAACACAAGAGCAAAGTAATTTATACATTTTAATCAAAATTGCAAAGTTGAAGTTTATCACACGGATTACTTGTTGAACTCCTTTGGATTATACAAATTCCAATGACGTTCAGTTTAAATAACTGTATTGAGAACAAAATTAATTGTTAAAGATACACGACGAATTGTGACACCCATACAGTGCCTAAAATCAGTATTGGCATACCCGTTAGAAAGGAATAATTTTTTTTAAATTTGACCAAACGACTTGAATTCTTTTTAATTATTAGTAGAATAAGTTTAGTAGCTAATGTGAACAAAAAGAATTTTTTAAATTGCTATTGATCACAATTGCGAAGAAAAAAGTGAAGTTCACGATTTTTTAATTTTATCATGTGAGCCTACAACGTAAATTGAAAGCATGCATTTTGTAGATGTATCTACCAGTAATACATTTATCGGTAATCGGTAAAGAATATAGTTTCTAGATTGTTACTCCACGGAGGGTTAGGTTCGTACAGCTTTTAAATAAATTTTTGTTCGATCTGGGTTAGATTTATCTGGGAGGAGGTGCAGGGAGAGGTGTGGAGTCCTCCCCCCACCCTAAAGGACGGATTCGATCATTGGGAAAAGGCGGATTTTACAAATATCTGAAAAATTGAGGCCTAACGTTGGTTACATGTATGGGGAAAAGTTGTTCATAATGATTACCTTGACAACATATTTCAAGATTATCAAAATCGGTGATGGGGACCAACTTGTATATAATTACGGGTTCATATTTCTTTGCAGATACTACGTAGTTGGATAAGAACAGTTGATAACAGTTTCCGTTTACTGTTCTAATACGTCGAATGGCAATCGGAGGAATTATTTGTCGGTTTCGCGTGCGATCGAGGCTTTCCGTGTTGGCCGATTCGAGGCCCGCCTGACGGCTGGGGAAACATTGTCTAATTAGACGCGTTGAACGTTTAACAGAATCAAGGCACCAAATGGTTCAATCAGGGGTCGGGGGGGGGGGGGGAGGCAACGATGGAGGTCCGAGTTACTGAACGAAAAGCTTTATACGTCATTGTGCATGTATACCAGGGCCGCGCGCGGTGTATGTTGGTCGCCAGTCGAAGGGTTTAATCAAACACAAGTATAGTCCGACCAGAGTCCACGGGCAGATAGGTATACATGGCGCGGATTGTTGTGCGATGCTATTGAAACCGGCGCTATCGCTCGGACTGTTTCGTTAGCAGGGCAATTGAAAAATACGGGGAAGAGAAAGGAGCGTAAAACCCACGCGTACGACCAGTTTGCAAATGCATAAAGAGGATCCAGGTTATATATGAGTGCTCTTAACTGTCTCTACTGCGACGCGCATAGTAGTAACTTTGAGATGTGCCCAGAGGAATTGAATTTTATAACCGGTTGTCTAGACCGCTTGCCACACAAATTTCATTTCTGTTGCTGCAATAAGGTTCGACCCTCCGGCTCGCGCTTTTTAAGTAGCTCTTCGAAATCCGAAAAATTATTGCCTATCGTTTCGGTCTGCAGTACCGGCTAAGCTAAACCATCTACAACTTCTACTCGTTCGACGGATTCATACCTTCACGCTGCTCGCGTTACGTTTTCTCCACTGAATTCACGCTTTTCTGTTATTCTGTTTCTAGACTGCAAATCTTCGTGCAAAATAAAAAATGTTTTAAGCAATTGTAAGAAATAGTAGTTACATTAAAGTTGCCGTACCATTTTCTTTACGGCTATAGCGATTAGAACTCCTTTATCCCCAAAAATGTCGCAGAAGAGAAAAGAAAATGTATGTCTTTTGTGTGGCTACATTTACTTCAATGCTTAAGTATTGATTGCAAAAGAATAAAATTTGTTTTCATCTCAAAAGAAAGGCATAATATTGATGTTCGTTAGACTTTGATCGAAGTTGTCATAACGAGTCTGACTCGTTAAAATACGGGAAGGGGTTACATTCTCCTAATGCCTGTACAGTTTAGTATTTTACGTGGTGATTTTTCTCACAAATACATAAAATTCGCAGTCTACTTAGCACTGTCATAGTATTATGTATACAGTGGCTTCAAAAACTATTGGCACAATAAATTTCCGATTTTCGACAAACTGTCTATATTTAAATTGCTATAATTTCGTCAGAATGGATCATACGACAATGAGTATGGATTCATTCTAAAGTCTGAAGTCTCTATTTTCGCACTTCATCGTTCATTTTCCTCTAAGATATTTTTGAAAAACTTGGAAACATTTTTTTTATGATTGAATCTATCTTATATTTAGAGTTTGATGCTCTCATTTTATAACGACCCCTCAAAAGTTGTAAACAAATTATGCTATACCTTATATTACGGTAAAATTGGCAGTAAACATTTCATTCAAAGTTCAGTAAAATTACCAAAAAATTGCACATCAACTTTTAAGGGGTCGTTGTAAAAGAAAAACTTGAATGAATAAATAAATGTGAGCATTAAGAAAAAATCAGCATTTACTCTCAAATGGTATTCATTTAAAACGTAACACATAAAAATCAACTGTAAAACTACGCTATTAATGACATGAATGCTCCTGGGTCTTTGAATTACAAATTTTTTTATATCAGGTACAAAATTAGGACGTTCAATCATGTTTTCTTAATTATCTGTTCTAAGACTTTGATTCGGTTGCAACATAATATAAACATCCCGCTTTGCATAAATGTTGTTGTAATCCGAGGTAAAAGAAGAATAACTTGTTAAATGTGTCCAGAAATCATTTAATAGCAATTCCTTGCGTTTTTATCTAAAATCAGAGTTACTATTGTATTTAACTTGACCAGAGTTTCATAGCAGAATTTCAAATGAAACCATAGTCTCCTATGAAATTTCGACAAATTTCCACGAAACAAAGTTTACAAACGTTGTTTTTAAATTTGTAGGATCGTGGCTACTGAGCTTAATAAAACGTTATGTTTTTAAGCTATCCAAGAAAAAGAAATAAAGATAACTATGATCTCGAATTTCTTTATGATTTTCCATGTGGAATAAATGCATATTTATATATTTGGCAGAGTGCACATTTGGGTCATAGAATAGCTTGAATTCGAAAAACTCAGTAAGGAATGAAGATGGTCACTGAAAATTCGCAAGTAGGACGTCAGAAATTCATGCAAATTGTTCGGAAGTGATAACGTAACTGTTCTGATGTTCAAAATTAGATTTCTAAAATTTTATTTTGGCGATTTCTATGTTGGCAGCGAGTTAAGAGGTTGACGACGCAGTTGCTTTAAAACAGGATCATTGTTCTTAGCAGTGCTGACTATGAATTGAGGAAGACGAGATTACTTGTTGGTAAGATAACTGTGTTCGACGGCACGGCACTTACCTCAGAATCTTTGAGACGCGTAATTCTGTCGTAAAATCTGAATAAAATCACGTAAGGACCACAAGAATTTCTTAAACAGGTATGTAGATCTATGTGAACGAAGATCCACGAATTTTCACATCGGTGTGCATAAAGCAGGAATATCCATGTCAGTGTAAGTAACACAGTTTAAAAATGGCGATTAGAATTTATACACACTAACCGTAACAGAGTGTAGGAGAAGCAAATCTAACAATCCAGCAAAGATTGCTGGAAAATCGTGATCAGAATAACTTAAATGAGCTTGGAAAGCAGACGTTCCTCGCATTAGACACATTTAATTGCGGCACGATCGTTCCAACGACAGGTCGTTCAAATGAGATTATGTTCCGAAAATAAAATTGAGCATGGCGTTTCGATAAAGTGCCTTATCTTTACGGTATTGAAAGTACACTAAATTGCTCTAAATTCACCAATCAATCGTACAACTACTAGGACGAACAACCCCGGACCGATAGATACGAAAGTGACTCACAACTGTATCTGCAGCCTTATCGCCCCCATATTATACACGTGTGTGGTATCAAGCGGTCGTCTGACACCACTCCTGATTACTGCCATAAAAATTTATAGCAGCCGTCTCTATCGGACATTGCCGACGGTGCACGATACTCCCGTAATAAAGTGAAAACGACCGGCCGAGATTCGCGAAGGAAATAAATTGGCGGTCGAGGACTTTGGTGATCGCTCTTTCATACTTCTCCGTCACCCGTTGAGCCCGTCGGGGGCTACGTATATCGCAAAAGTCTTCTGGAAACGATCCTGTAAGTCGTAAACAACCCTGGAGCCCGTCTAGCCTCAGATATATGACGTAATATTTTTGTGCGTGACAGATCCTGCAGGCATTTCTACAGCTATCGATCGTCCATATACGCATTGCATCTCACGCAATGGTTTCCTCGGGTTTTTTTCCTTCCGACTCTCCAGACCAGACCCAGACTCCGTACGCGTCGAGGAGAAAAGGAACTCTTCGCGAGTCCCTACAGACATCAGACAAATGGCCGAGTAATTCTACACTCTGACTACTGACACGAAAATAACAACGGTAACTTGACCACGCAGATACTTTCGCGAACTCTAATGAAAACACGATTGATAATATTAACCCCTTGCCCTATAACATCATGTGACAGTCCTGATGAAGATTCCGTATGTTATTAATTTTCTTTAAACCGAAATAAAATTCTATTTTGTTGTTGTTAATGTACAGCTATTGGTGAACATATAGGCATACAATAGATATTATGAGATATAAAGAAGTACTAATTATTGATACCATAAAATAAATTGTTGGGCAAGGGGTTAATTATCGAGTGCGGTACGATAAATCAACGTCGTATGGAAACTGTTCTTTAATATTTGTAGTAGATGCAGTGACTCAACAGGATATCCTGGCACTCTTAAATAGACGATAACTACTTTAATATTGGACCCTACGACTTGGATTATTTTGGGATGTTAGAAATTTCGAAAAAATTTCAATTGGTTGGAATTGCAGAATAAATACTAAAAGTTGTATTTTACAAAATTTATACAATACATATTGTAGATCTGCGTCAATTATACATATTTTGACATATTCTTCAAAATCGGTCAATGCGCTACAAACGTTTAATGATGATAAAAGTTGGAGTTTTTTGGTCTCTAACTGTAACAAATCTAAGGATTATTACATCTTTTAATGTGTGTCGTTTTTTTCTGCAATCAACCGATTTTGATGAAATTGTGAAAATATGTATAATTGACGAAGATCTACAAAACGTATTTTTTAAATTTTCAATATAGGCCCACATAATAATGGTTGTAGAATACAACTTTTAGTATTTTCTCTGCAATTCCGATCAATTGCAATTTATTTAATAATTTTGTTCGCGCCATGTAGTAAACTGATTGTTCTATCTTCCCAAACAAATCCAAATCGTAAGGTATAGTATTAAAAACATTATCGCCTTCTTAACCCCTTATACTACTCGCTAACTCCCGATTGCTCGAGCCATAATAAACAAGGTCGGTTCAGGATAACATACAGGATAACATAATATAAAATTTTATTTTATTTGGTAGAATCTATAAAGAATACCAACATTTGTTACAAGACAAAAGAAAACTGCCCAGAACCTTTCCAGTATCCAAAATACCAAAAATATATTTTCTAATTATATAAATAAACAAGTAAATAAAAAATAACGTCCGTTATCTTAAAGTTCGTCTATGGCAGTGCTAGGTCCCGGCACGCCACCTAGACGTTTCTCTTTTTTTTGCGCGTATACGTTACTGGATTCCGCGCGCGCCGCAGTACGCATGCGCGAAAAGCTGACATTTCTGGCAGTGGTCGGTCACGCGTCGAGCCATTTAGCTGTTTAGCCGTGTGCTCGAACTTGCGCAAAATGGGGTCTTATGACATGTATATTTCGGCGCAACGAAAGGAATTGTGAAATAATAAACACGTTTGGGCACAACTAATACTTTTAAGATGTCTGGGAAGTAATTATGATCAATTCATCGGTGAACAAAAATGATTTATAATTTGAAAGTGGATAATGTATCGGTAACAATTTGTAAATTAATACTTAATTTAAATTAATAATGTTTTGAGAAAACTCGTAGAAAATTAGTAATCTTCGTGTTAGTGTTGTTTAAGTTTGTCACGAATGGTCCGAACGAAGTACCACGAGCCAGGCTCGTGTTATTTACGTTTGGTCCGAATGTAGTACAACGAACCAGGCTCGTGTCGTTTACGCTTGGTTCGAACGAAGTACAGTCAGTTAAGAGTGACCGAATATTTGTATAAAAACCGAGTCACTGTATAAAAAGGAGTATGATTACTAGACTGCGGATTTTTGTGGAAAATAAAGGTGAATCATCACCCTACACATCCAGTAATTCTTTTCTGGTAACGAGTAGACGGCGGATTTTATACAATCATGATAAAAATGAGTAAATGTAATTTAAGACAGTAAAAATATTAGAGGAATATAAAAATACGGTTATATTATTTTCAACGTATTAAACATATTAAGAAAGAAAATAAATTTCTGTTTCGCACCATTTTGTTTCAATGCAGGTAGAAAATTGTTATTTTGCATAAAGATCTGCTGTATAGTAGTGAGTACATTCTTCTTCGTTTTCTATTATTTCTATCATTTGATTTTGCAATGAGTAGACCGCAGATATTTAGGAAAAATAAAAATTGTCTGTATTAATTGTAATATACAAGAACTATTGAGATTATGTTTCCGACCGGAGAATAATGAACTACACTAAATAAACGTACACCGATATTGTAATAAACATTACTTTAATATAAAATGGCAATGCCGACCATGCGGCTACAGAACAACACACATATACGATAGAACAGTTGAGTAGCAATAGCAACGAAAGCGCGGGACCGCACGACACCCAGAAACCTATGACAGGTGTCGCCGCTTAGTCGCGTGATTATGAACGGGTCAATAAGAACTAGGTAGACATTAATTTCTTTTCTTGATAACTCTATATAGTTGAAAACAGTACAACAGTATTTTTAAAGACTTTAAATGCTTTTACTCTTTTTTGCATAGAAGTGCATAGAAAGAAATTTGTTTCATCTTCGATTAATGAATTCGAAGTAAACTAGGGAAATAAAAAATCATTTTAGGACAGTCAATAATATGGTTAGATAAAATAAAACATAGGAAATACTTGAATATTAACAGATGGCAGAGTTACTTGTATATGTTCGTGTCGCCAAACAATATCAATCATGCAGATTGCGAAATTAACTTTTGGGTCAATCTAATCATTGTTCGTAAATAATAAACAAATTCTGAATCATCGAACCTCAGTCAGTTTTTAAAATTGCTGGTAATAATGAATTGGAAGTAAATATAGAGAGGACGGGTCTGATCGTGATCCATCACGTTAATGATCACGATAAACTCGATGGCGGAGCAATTGAATTGCCGGGGTGAAACTGGATTGCTATTAAAGCCGTTGACGCAGAATTCGTTGGTGAATTTTCCACGCGTTTGGGATATCTCGTCTTCGTTACGAGGACGTTGATAATGGCCGGAAACTGAGGAGCGAGGGTCTGCGGAGCAACGAATAGAATGGGTCGGCTACAGGAGAGTAAACAGGAGACGGCTGCCGTCGCGACGGTATATGCCGGTAACAAGATATTGACACTGGCCGATAATGGCTCTTGGGTTAGTTGACGGGCGCGGCTTGGCCGAAAAGAGAAGCAGCAACTTGAGAAAATGGAGCTGAAATTGGTGAGAGGTCTTGGAAAGGGCAGACGAGCCGCGAGATATAATACTTTTCTCTTCAAAGATATTTTTCCGCTCCAAAAATCTTCCTCATCGACCGCCGCATCGGTGTCTAGGTGTTGCGACGTCGACCAACTGGCGACACGTTTCTACATGACTGTAGGAGAAAGTTTTTACTCCGTTGATTTCTTTTTTGTTTTATATTGTCCGTTTTATCAAATGCTCGAGGTTCGTCCGTGAACTTATTTCGCCGCCGCGATCGGTCCTTGGTTCAACGTTGGCTTCTCTGGAACATTCTAATTGCCCATACCTGCTGACTCCAAGCAATCAAGGAAGATTTTCGGTGGCGAAAAATTCCCATGAGCTTGCAGGAATTCTATTTGGTTGTTGCATATGAAATGTCCGATTTGTAACATTAGCTTCAAACAAACATGACTTTCCTCTAAATACAACTTATTGATTAAAGTATGCACCATTTTAATCATCATATTCTGTCAAAAGAAATTACGAGTTTTTCGATTGCTCTGCGGTAAAAATTGAATTTTTTGGTCGTTCAAATTCTTCATTTATAAAATTGTCATCTCTATTTTCGAGCTTTTTCTATTATTGAATATTAGTGCGTTCATTTACTATCACATTTTAACTGAACATCACATAATGTTGCTGTCAATATGTATATTTTCTCACTCATATAAAAAGTATACACGTTGATCACATCGACTGATATTGAAATAATCTTTATCGAAAAGTAAAGTTCGATATGTAAATAGAAACTGAAGATGGGACTTAAAATAATGGACCTGCAGATTATAATAGTATTTCTTCATTAAAATACTTCATAATACACGCATGCTGAAATCGGACATTTGATATGCAAGTACCTAATACATGTGTTAGCGTTAATTATCGAATTACATGACGAATAATAGTGCAGATCAGTAAAATTGTGAACTGAATTTATAAGCTGTTATTTGCACGCTATTTATAATAAAAACAACATGTTTAACGACTTGCCTTAAAATTATGTCTCAAAGACAACATGGGTTTTGGACGCCGAACTCGATTGTCATAACTAGACTGCAGGTCTTTATGGAAAATAAAATTTTTGTATTTCAATTACTCCTTACTATTTTAAATTTGATGTACTCAAATCGTTTTCTATCTCTACTGCTGATCTTTATACAAAATAAAAATTGTTCAATTCAGTAGTATAAAACAGAAGAAAAAATGAATGCATTTCCTCTTTAATCATTTTTATAAATCAAGAATAGTGTCTTACAGTTTGTATTTAACCTATTCATTTTTGTCATAAATGCATAGAGAACCGCGGTCTACTTATAACATTCCTACATTAACTGACATATGTAATAGTAACTTAACCATTTTACATTGATTTTAAAGCGATAAAAATTATTTTATTTTCCATTGATTTTGAAGCAATAAAACTTATTTTATTTTTCATCGATGAGTATTTAGTGCGACAAACGAAATTAAATAGCATGGCAGAAATATCCCATATGAGGGCCTACGACAACTCAATTTTATGCTGACATTTAATCCGCATATATAAAAATCAATAGCCTAAAGATTAATTTTTGAAAGAATGGAAAATTGGAATTTAGCTCACGTTCTAATAGTTTCGAACATATATGTAACGAGGTGAAATATAAAATTACATCGAAAAATATAAATTAGAATACTTGAATCAAACTTAATTATAATTTATGTATTATTAATGTTTATAAAAACAGGATCTCAATTTGATTTCGAGTATTGTCAGAAACGTATTTTACAAGTATTTAATTAATAAAAGATAATACAGAAAAATTAAAAAGTAGTAGGTATAACAATTTTATAGTTCTACAATAAGATTCATATAATTATCGAATGTGAACAGTCAGTTGTCTTAAAATAATAATGCAAGCGTCTAACATGTACAATTCATTCCAGTACATTGTATCATTTTTCTATGATGCGGATTTTTATTCAATATACTCCCATAACATTAAAAAGGCGGAGTAATCATCTGCAAAGACTTAGCATCTAATTAGAAGTGAATGTTTGTACAAAATACAGAAGAATGAAACTTGTTTGGAAGCGCAGCATCATATTCCAGTACAGTATATTTGTTGCAAGTACTCGAACTTTTGCGAGAACATCAAATAATCCTGCATATATCTGCTGATCGAACCGATATAAGTCTTTGTCTCCGCAATGGCTGACACGTAATTTATATACAGGGATATTGGTTCCAAGATGGCGTTGCATCGATGTGATAAATCGGTACACCTCCGAAGTTCTAAGTCTCTATAAACTGGCGCTCGGGTCTGTGTTTCAAGTGTTCGACCGAATAAAATTCTTAACATCTCAATTGGCAACGGTCCATTCTCGGCTACTCCTCCGAATTGAAACAATCGAAAGTTTAAAGAAATTCAAGATCCAATGAAAGCAGTTAGGTACGAATGTTTCTACGCGAATCTGTTATCGGGCAAACAGATCACTTGCCAGTCGCCACTCGAAAAAGGAAATATTGGTGTGCGATGAGTTCAAGAGGTCCGTGGGAAGCATCGTGGAGCAAAGTGGTCACCCGTAGGACAAGCGTTCATTCTTCTACCCGGTGGAGATAAATGTGATCGGGGTCACTTCCTTCCTGAAATCGATTTTATCATTTACAATTTACGTATCAAGTGAAAGACTTATAATACCTAACCTGACCCGTTTCTATCAATATTTTTGGTCCATACGGGGAGTTTCCATAACACCGGACACTTAAAATTTTTCTTAAATATATGAAGAAATATAATACTTCATTTGTTTTGTACCGCGATATTTATAAATTAACAGTACTAGGAACCAATATAAAGTGAAAAATAATGGTCATTCCCGTGATGATTAACTTAAATTAACGTTATACTTTGGTTATATGGTTTTAAGAAATCGTGAAGTGTCCCCTAAATCCGGATACTGTAAAAATTACTAATTCTAATTTTTGCAGTATATATATATATATATATAGCCAAAACATTCTGGGATATCGTGAGAAGCCCTGTGGGTCCATTTTTAGGAGTCTTAACATTGAATCTAACTATCTTTACTATCTTCTAAACAAACTGTTTCGGTTCTAGTGTTCATGCAATCTGAAGATTATTTTAAAAATTTTTCCTTTTACCTTTGCCCTTATCATTTACGTTGCTTGAGTGTATTTTTAATCACTGAAACCGAAATAATAAATAGTGGTACCAGAAGGAACACGCAAGACTGAGATTTGTACTGTCCGGCAATAGGGGAAATTGTTCTGTCCGGTACTAGGGGACAGTGAAACCATCAAAGAAAAATTGATTTGTTAAAACCAATACGCTTTATACGCAATATGGTACGATAATTTAAAAAATTCTTATCGAAAGATATAATAACGCAACCCGCACGTCTCCTGACCACAAGAATTAATAGATATAGATACAGTTTATACTTTGTACGATGCACCGGATTCTTGTCGGATGCAACAATCAGCTGATCCTCTTAGCTGTGCACACGCGACAAGAACGTAATAAAACGTGATTATGGTTTGTTTTCGTTCCTCTACAATTTATACGATAGAACAGCTTGGAAAAGTTTTAAATGTTAAAGATATAGCTACTCCCGGCATTAGGTGCCGGCCGGCGTTAGAGGAACTCCCCTAATACAAACGTTTTCGTCCTTTGGAAACTAGTGAAAGACGCTATTAATCCATCGTTCTTGTTGCATTCTTTAATCTGTGATTTATTATTTCGTGGGGCCCTACAGAAAGAAGTGCAATAGATCAGGAGACCGTTGCCATGAGTCAGGTTCAAGTCTTCGTCAAATCTCTCTAGATCATCTTTTACAAATAGACTTTGTTCATTTATGGTATTGGTGAAATGTAAAACTGCGAAGACATTACAATAATATAAGAATCCTTTTTTTATTATAGGTTTTGAGTCGCTCCAATGTCTGCGGTTCTTAGTAGACTGCGGATCTTTATTCAAAATAAAAAATGTTTTCATTAATTGCAAGACACGGGAAACAAATAGAAATTTCTTTCTTCTTTTAATGATCTTATTATGCTGAAAGTAATACACTGATGTGCTTAAATCTTTTAAACATGTCCATTGCCTTAAATTGTGCGTGCCTATTTTTGTCATAAATGCATAAAATCCACAGTCTAGTTATTATTAATCTGAGGATTTTATGCATTTATAACAATGTGGGTAGGTACAATTTAAAATTAAAAAATTGCGAAAATTCAGAGGGATGAACGTATTATTTTTAACTTTCTAGAATTAGTAAAGAAATAAAGAACTTTTAACTTGGTTCCTATTTCTTATAATTGATGTACAACATTTTCATTTTGCATAAAGATCTGCAGTTTCGTGGTTAGCAACCAATGTGCGATTAGATCTTAAAATTGTAGAAAGATTTGTCTATAAATGTGGCATCTTAGGTGTAAATGAGATTGTTGCTGTTAAGTATTTTTTATCATCGAGTGATTCGTTTAATTTTGATTCGTTGAATCTTGAATTTTCTTCGTACAAAATCTAATGTTAGACAATCTTGGATATTATGATTTTTATCTACGATATTTTATTTAAAAAAATGATATGATATTTCTAACTTATACAAATTATTACTCTGTATATAACACGTCGTGTGCATGAAATGAATTGAAATTCATCGTTGACGCAGTATAATTTCTTTTAGCTCAGCGAGAAGCTGAGCATGCAGAAATCTAAAATATTGTTCGATGCTTAATGGTGCTGGAAAATCTATAGGTCCAATGATGCGATCTCCTATTATACCCGCCCACGTATTAACTGTACAGCTACCTCAATTAAATCGGGTATTCTGCAAATTACGGTTACTCTACTGATTTTACAGTACCGCGCTGACGAGCTGCTCTTGACCCTAAAACGTGTAATTTACTGAGAACTTTTCATTGTTTATTATTTGTTGAAGTATTCACCGTGAAAAATTGTTTCTCATTAATTACGCTTCTTTCACCCATTCTTTAACCTTCATACGTCCCTCGGAAATATTTGAATAAAAGGTCATAGGATAATATTTTATTAATTTCTGCTTTTCATAAATAGAGAGAAATTGAACATTTAACAATATATAACCCTCCTTACACCATTAATTACTTTCTAAGCGTGCGAGATATTACAGCATTATATTTATCTTCAATTTCCTAAAAATATGTAAGATTAGCATTTATTGTCTACCGTTCATATTAATTTAATTTAATATAACGATTTATACTCCATTATGTATTGTAAAGTGTTATGCTAATGTATGCTATACAAACCAAACATGGTTTGCGGCATCAATAAATAAATAAAAAAAAATAAAAAATTTACAGAAACAGTAAATTGATGCATGTTCATTCTGACGAACATATGAGGGTTAAACTCTTTCAAAAGCAGACCTTGGCTTTTAATCGTAATTTTCGTTGCTGAAATATATAATATAAATTAATTTAATGTAACCACTACATTTTCTCCAATATTGAATGTTGATTTCAAAATATAATTGTCTCAATTTTCTGAACATTGCACAAGGCTTATATAAATGCTCCTCTTTTTCTTTACATGTAATCAATTAATTAGTTCTTCCTTTTCGAAATCAGTGTATTGCTAATCTTTGTTCTTTATATTGCTCATCAAGATTAATAGTGATACTTCACTGTGGTGTACTTGTCTTAAATAATTGTTTTATTAGGAATGTACTTTAAGAAATTCTATAACAGAGTTGTAAAATTAATCAAATTCTATCTAAACACTTTATGCACAGACGTGTGATGATAGAAACAAATTATTCACATAGAGTGAGACTTTTATTATGCTATCGACATTTAAACTCCAGAGGGTGAAATTAGGGTTCATTTTGACTCAGTATTACAAACTTTCCACTTAAATTTTAGCTTTCTAGTATTCAGTTGAAATAATTCATTACTTGCATAAAGGTCCAATAAAGAAGGTGAACATTGACCTCAAACGAGTAGGTAAAAAACGTGTAAGAAATATATTATTGATGTGTACAGTCTTTGGACGAAAAATTAAAACCACTCACGGTTTTCAACGTATTTCAGGCATTTAGTACAATCTTAGGCTTGGATGGAATTTAATTTCTAACTTTTCGTATCTATAACTGTTAATGTATTTCTCCCCCCCTCCCCCTACCCCCACACACAGACATGATTAAGTGGCTAATTTTTATGGAAAATAAAAATTGTGTATATGAATTGCAAGATACAAGAGCAACACAAGCACCTATTTCTTTTTCTAAATAATTTTAATGAGTGGAATATAATATGACAGTATTTCGAAATTCTTCAATGTTTTTACAGTTTTACATTGCAAGCACTCAGTTTTGTCATAAATGTTCAATATCCACAATCCAATTATAATACTTTTGTAGAACAGAAAAAGTTGTAATCACGGGAGAAAAAGATTGTTTAAGGTAACAAATTATCATATTAACTTAGGAGCATCTAAGATCGCAAACCTAAGCTAAAGCTACATTTCTACGTTCATGATTATGACATAAATATTATCCAGGCTTTTAGAGTGCTATAAAGCTATTATTCAGAGTGGTCGCACTTTTCTGGCCAGGGACTGTAAGGATTTGAATAGGCTTAACCATAAATGCCACGAATATGTCAAAAGAATCTGCTTTGTGAATGTTTAAACTTGCAACGAGTAACCACGTCAAATACTGTCCTACTGAAATCACATACGTCATGCCGACGAACGTTTAAAGTTGCAATGATTGTGTAGTGTAACAAGGAGAATTGACGCGCAGTTCCCCAGCAGAAAATGAGTGGTGCAGCATCCCTGTTGGTGATATCCGTGTTACGAGTTGCCTTTAGCATTCGCGAAACGGCGGTAAAAAGGGAAAATCTGCGTTTTTCCCGCAAGCAACACGTTCGCGGTTAGGGTACCGCCCTAACGCCGCGGGACGTGAAGCGAGTCCTCATATTTTATGCAGTTTACCGCGAAAGCGACTGCCGCTCGGCTATAAACCGTAATGTATTAGCAGGGAAATGCAAATTGAGCACAAAACCACGGCTCGAAACAATGCTTTTAGTCGCGAGTGGGTGGGGATGTGGGGGTGAGGGTGGGATGGGGAGGGGGTAGGAACCGGTGGTCGGGAGCAGGCCCACTCGATGCTGGCTACTTCGTAAATTAACATTAACCCATTATAAATAAACGGTAACTCAAATTAATGCTAATGCCTTCCTCCCATTAAAACCGATATCACTCGTCACATCGAACGGTGGATAATGTTCCGTGCTGAGGGTTGTGTTTCGTTATTGCACAATTGTTCTACCCTCAACATGTTGATCAGTACACTAAACTTGTTTCACAATTTTGTTCCATCCTGTGCCTGAGCTGTTTGAAACTTTTTCTTATGTTTATCATTAGTGGGTACTTTAGCTGAATTTCTGAGCTACGTCCATAGTTGTAATGCAATGTGACTTGAAAATATAAAACATTCAAGAAAAAATGTATTTCTTATTGTCTATTAATGCTTTGCTTTCAACGTGAGTTTTTACTAGTTGTTACCACTTGTTCTATAAATATTTTGTGACAATTTCTGAGAATGAAGAACATTCCGCACTTTACTGACGAGTCTAATAAAAGACTCTTCTCGTATTCCATTAACTTGCAGACCTATTTGTAATTTTCATGAAAATTACTCTCGAGAGTTACGCATATTTCTTTTTACTATTTATTACATCTGTAGAAGTAGATATAAAATCTACTGAAGCAGTGGTTAGAAAAGAATGACAACATTAAATTTATATCAACCACTAGCATTCTGTTGCTGATATAATAAGTCTTATAACATCTTTTACAAATTTTGTTACCAGATCGTGGTACATATTTTTGATCAACCACAAATCTATATTTACTCCGATTACCATAATGTTTATGTTATACTATAATTTATACTCTTGACTGGTGCATAATTGTAGATTTTACAATTCAATAATTGTTTCACTATAGCAATAAAAACGTAATGATCGACAACTTTACCAAAGGAAGTTGACACAAGATTTACCGAACACTAAACGTGACTATTTTACATAACTTTATAAAAATAACAAAAGAGTAATTCTTCAGATTTTTAGGAATTTTTATTATAGATATGCCCAGAGGAATACATTCACTGAATAATTGCTCATCTGAGTAATCGTAAATTAAAAAATGTAGAACCTGTGTTTTTAACGTGGTTCTAGTGTTAAAGGGCCCCTACTCAATTTGTAATAATAGATTTCCATTGTACAGGCACTTTAGAAGGGGAGTGACTCCAAAGGGGCGTTGTTTAAATATCAAGCGACAGAACGTGCCCCGGCATATAGAAGCACTAATATACGAGAAACATTACCGTACCGTTTACAATATGCTTTGTGGCAGGCCAGAACAATGTTTCATACTAAAGTCACATATTTCTTTTGTTTCATGCAAATTTAAACACAATTTTTTACAACGGTCACAGAGAACGTTTTGTTTACTGTCACAGTAGAAAACTTTGCTGCACGCAACACGCGTTCGTATGCGCCCGGAAATTTTTCGTCGATATTTCACTGAATAGAAAATGTCTGATACATAGTACAATATAGATATTTCATTCAGTCACGTAAAATTGAATTTATAACTTCATTTTTAATTTCCAATTTGTCAACTACTGACTGCGTACCTTCGTTCAGCTATCAACGTAGTTCCGCGAATTTTATTCAATTACCGATTTCCATCGAATAACATTTTCATTAATTCAATTAAAATGAGCTGTATGACAGTTAGTTTGCAAATATGCTTCTTGGAAGTGGGGAAACACTATGCATATTAATAGCACTAATTTGTTCACTTTACAAGACACACAAAGAAAGACAGTATTACTATTACATGTTCCGTCATTCAAAAATCGTCGAGTTTAGTTGAAGAATAAGGGACACTATTCAATTGAGGTTAACAAAAACAAAAGAAGACCACACTCTCTACTAATTTTATTAAAATATATAATATCTAATATCGACTTGGACACGTTAACTTACTTTCCGTTGCCTCCACATTGGGCAATGTGTACATTTTTTATTTGTTTCAGTTTTCTTGTTGACATAAAATTAGATTATAGTTTTGCTTTTATTTCTACGCTATTTATATAAAATATATAGGATTATTATTAAACATAATTATATTCATTTGCCTACAAATTGCGATCGTTAACACATTGACTGCTAAACAATCAGCCCCAAAAACCCCTCATAATCAAAATAATTTAGTTATTGTAATAAAAATTGCAGAGTTATTGCTTATTATAGGATTAACTATAATAAGTTTTTCTGTTAACATAAAATCAGATTATGTTTTGATTTTACTTCTACGCTATTTAAATATATTAAACGTAATTATATTCATTTCCCTACAAATTGCGATCGTTAACACATTGTCTGCTAATGAATCAGCCCCCAAAAATGCCTCATAATCAAAATAATTTAGTTATTTTAATAAAAATTGAAGAGCTAAAACTTATTATAGGATTAATTGTTAAACTCCTTTAGATCGTACAATTCCTAATGAAATTCGATTCAAGCAACTATATTAGGCACAATATTAATTTTGAAGATGTATGAAGAATTGTTACACACATACATATGTACATGACCACCGTACCGGTTAAAGCGTTAATTTACCTTCCACGACAACTGTATATATAACATATACCTCAAATTTATACTAGTACAGTCTGTCTCACCAGAACGGGTTGGTGATATTTTTGCAAAAATTAATTATCTCTGACACGGGATTAATAAAATTGCAAGCAAACGAATTTTGTAAAAGAATAATGACTTGAAACATTCAAGTCTGGTATGCCCAAATTTCACGATAGAGAACGTATCATTGTGATTGATTGGCTATCCCGGTCACCAGATAGAAATTCCGTAAAAAATTGTTGATCTATTACGAAGATCGACAAATATAGAGGTTACTACTTGTTTCGTGCGAAAAAATGAGTAGAAAGCACAATTAAATGTTACCGTACTATAAATCGACAATTAAAGAAATTGGGTCAATTATTAAGAAAAGCGTATTAGCGTTTTAAGTATAAAATTTGACCCATATAAAATTTTTACAAATATATGAACATTTACAGAAATATCGCCGACACGATCTTGTGGGATAGACTGTAAAAGAAACTGTGCGATTCTATTAATCTCGGTGTTCTTTCCGTGTATCGAATCTTCTTTCATCTCTTTACGTACATTTTAATAAAAATTGTGTACAGTTTGCAACTTTCCGTATCCAAGTTTATAATCTAGATTATCGTCACGCCATTACATTCGGCAAAGCGTGTATCGTGACTGCAAATAATATTTTCCATTTGCTAGACAATTAACTCCACAAACTATGCGATAGCTAATGATGTTCGATATCGATTTTGCATGCTAACGCAAGCATTTAAGTTCCGGGCATGTATTGCAGCGAGTGAACGGCATGGCAATTGAATATTTGATTCGAACGCGGCCAGACAAAGACAGACACGGATTTCGTTGTTTCTAGCTCGATACTGGCCGCTGCTGTTCACTGGCCGCCTCGGCAGTGTCCAGAACCCTTAGCACCGTCATGTGCTAGAGAACGTTGTCATATCTGACACGCTGTTTTCGTTCGCGAGGCAACCTCGAGGTGTGCGAATGAACGGTGCTACGCGGGAACGAAAGGGAACGGTGGATGGAGAAGGAGAGCTTGCTATGAAAAGCAGGTTATGGGGGGTAGTGGAGGGGAGGGGCGGGTGGAGGCTGAACAAAAGGTAGATACGTCAGGGAGATCGGGAACGAGACGAAGAATGAAGGTTAGAGTGAATGAGAAAGATATTGAAGGCGCGAGATACGTTATCTGAATTCAAAGCAGACGCTTGTAACAATGTTTCGCGGTTGCTAGCATCAACTGCTCCCGCGGAGCTATCGAATTCGTGGCATACGGGCGATGCACGTTGCATCCACTAGGATCGGCAGCCGTATCCGTTTGTTGATATTAAAGATGACGCTTAAAAGAGAGCAACATGTGGATCTGGCTGCCTCGACAACCTAGATGGTTTTCTGTTTCTCTCTTTCTTTTTCTCTGTCTCTCTTCCCCCCTCCACTTTCAGGTCGATCCTCCGCGAACTTCCATCCCTTCTTCCTATTTTACTTGGAGGTTCGTTTTCTCCACGACTTCCCGTGCCCCATTTGCATGCACGTGTTTTCCATAAAGTTCCGGGCCCGATGCGTTGCGGATCGTAAATCACCTACGACAGTTTGCATATCGACTTCTTTGCCGCGCGTATTTTAAATGCGGCTGAAAATAAATATCGCGGGCGCACGCGTGTGTGCATGGAATTGATTGCGGGGGCGGCGGTGGAGGAGAAGAGGAGGTAGAATAAATTCATCACCGATACGTAAGCCCGCGGGAACGGGCTCTCTCTCGCAAAATGATAATACGTGCTGGACCCGTTCATTTTTTTCCCTGTGCATACCTCGTTTCGCGTTGTTGTTCTTTTGTTCCTTTACACCCGTGCACTTTAATTCAGTTACTTCGTTATAGTCGTTCTCTGGTCCTCCAGGACCGCCGACACTTTGAGTCTGTCTTTTTGCGCCCGGGGTTTGTCAGAATAGTCCAGGGTTTCGCATCTTCTGGCGTTAATCCAGTTTTCGCCAGTTGCGAACGCAACCTCGCACTGACGCTGTACACGGACAAGTTTGTCAGTGAAACGAGCGCTATTAAATCCTAACTGCGTTCGCGAGAGCGTACATAGCGGCAATGCGAAGTGAATGCACACATTGAATAAATT
Organism: Sphecodes monilicornis; assembly: GCA_913789915.3. Lineage (NCBI taxonomy): Eukaryota > Metazoa > Arthropoda > Insecta > Hymenoptera > Halictidae > Sphecodes > Sphecodes monilicornis. Next base: position 7,034,550 of record OU565295.1, on the reverse strand, counting down.
AGAGAGCTGGATAAACACGCGAGAATCAGCATTAACGTCCCGCCTGGAGAACTCTGGTTCCTGTGCCACCCTTCCTGTACCTACCCTTCTTCCACAGTTGTCAGTAACAGCGAGCTTTCCGTTACTGTTGCCGGATGAAAGAGGCTAACGCGTTGCACGACTAGTTTCACTCTCTTGGCGAAGTTGTCTACTCCCGTGTATGTAGAAAATTTTATTCGTATCGCCTCCTGCTACCCCGACGGCTGATAACGGTTAGCGCCGGTTAGAGAAGAGGTCCTGCCCGTCTATTCCATTGCTGCAGAAGCCGGAGAACACACGGGACCGGATAAATGAATTCCTATTGAGGCAGCCCGAGGAAACTGTCCCCTAGTTTTCGGAGTCCGACAAATTCGCGTAAGCGAGCAATTAAATCGTAGCAAACCAGTTAATGGGGGAAACTCGTCCTGACGAATTAGCCAATTTCCCGGACTGACAATCTATGAACGTTTTCGCAGGCGTCCTAACGAGACTGTACCGCGCAGCGTTTGCGCCGCCGGTCCACAGTATTTAGACCGTAGCCTAACCCGCTGCAGCTCCTGGCATGAGGTTGGGGTGGTAAAGCAATGTAATTAATAGGGAACACAATGGGTGTCTTGCGGAGGTCGGGACGAATGGGGGTGGTTCTGAGGCAGGCGTGGCGGAGACAGAGGCGCAGGAACCAAGTAGTGCAAACGGGGGCTGAGGGGAAGGGGACAGGGGGACCGAGGGGGGTCATAATACGCTCTGACGGACGCCGACTGAGAGAGGTCTCCGAGATACTGACTTCTAGGTCACAATAGGGCCCTCTTCTGTATTGTAGATGGTAACACAGGGGGTGCAACCCTTCGTACACGAATGTCAGCGAGGCGCCCAAGTATCGTCTCTCTCTCTCTCTCTCTCTCTCTCTCTCTCTCTCTCTCTCTCTCTCTCTCTCGCGCGCGCGCGCTGCCACTGAGACTTATTTCACGGCGAAAGCATCGCCTCTCTGTATTTTTCTCTCTTCTTCTGCTCGCTGCTTTTTAGTTGCAACGCGTTCTTTATTTTCCAACGCCACGCCGTCACGCTAACTTTCAGTCCGGACTGTTCGCATCTGTTCTTGCTCGCGATAGAATACTTCAAAGTACGCAGACCATGTTAATTTCGAGATTCTTTGTGGATTAATTATCTTTGTCGGCGTGCACTTCTGTTACAATGTATATGAGGAGTAGGAGAGGTGTAGGTAGTATGGAACATCGTAATGGCAATAGGTAATTGAGCCGTTTAATGTAAAAATGGTGAAAGTCAAAACTCAAAATTCTATGAAATACGCTAACATCGAAGGATGTTACGTTGGTCTTGTGCAAGCAACGATAAAATCATATTGCAGTTATTTTATTTAATTATTATTAAACTTTTAAGATGTGGTGTCAAAGCAAACAGACAAATATTGATTTATGCAATATATGCGGACATTTATGCAAAATACAAATTTTCTGCATCAGTGGTAAGGAACAAGATCTCAATAAGAATATTGTTCCTATTTTAAGAGTTTTAATAAATTGATAATAGTACGTCGATATTCTTAAATTCTTTTTATACTTCATCGCTTTAAATTTCACCTGATTAATGTTGCCATAAATACCTGAGATCCACAGTATAATGGCAACAATAATTGAGCATCAGTCATTAATAATGTCTTTATTGTTCATTGTATGCAGAAATTCTTGAAAAGTGATTCAACTTATGGTGATATTTAGAATTACAATTTTTTAGTTATGGTGTTGAAATAGATAAAAGAATGTGTTTAGACGATGATAATAACGATTTTTTAAAACGCTTATTTTGCAGTAATACCTTGAAAAATCAATCGAAATACTAAGAATACATATCTCGTTGAAGGCTACAATAAACTTTAAAAAACAAATATTCATTTTCGTTAGTTCTTTTAGATACCACAATTTCAAACTGTCGATTCTTATATTTATACTCTTTTTACTATAATTTCAAAACATTTTTTTGGTAAAGTGTTGAAATCAGGTATTATAATCCTTGGTTATATGAAAGACCTGATATATATCTATATAGATCTATATATATATATATATATATATATATATATATATATATATATATATACCTTTAAAGTTTTTTTGTTGTCATTTATAATTAAAACGCATGGCATGATATTCGAAGATTTTATAACATGTCTGTATTAATAGTATGAAATAACTATGAAGACTACAGCTGAAGCAAACATTTATATTGCACATGTGAACAGATAATCTACAAATTAATTTAATTATAAGAAAGAATTAAAACCAAAACGGTTATGGTTAAAATAAATTGATATGAGAAAATTGGACTTACATTGATTGGCTTTTGAGCCATGCAAATATTTGTTTAGCTCGGGGCATGAAGCTTTATTTGTTGCAGCACATTTCTCTAATCGTTTCATGGAAACATTCGCGGCGCGACAGCTTAACCAAGACATTCTATGTATTACAAACTCGATACATCAGCGAGCATAGATCCTTCCATTAAGTCTAATAATTATTCTAGCGAATACAGCCCTTATCCTTAACGACACTCACGGAGGCCCCCTCAAGTTGCGATATTCTCATGCAAACTTTGCTCGAAGCACCTAAGTGTGCCTTGGTCATTTAGCGAAGCAAGGCCCAAACATTATTCCCGAATGAAATTAACGAGGAGGAACCGATATAACTGTCCGTGACGAAACAGAACGGCCGACTAATGGTAATTCCAACTGTGTCCCGACCTTTCTGCATGGTCATTGTTCAAAGTCTCAGGACAGCGGCGTGCACCGGTGGAAAGACGAATCAGTATGTTGCTCACGAACGAAACCCGGTTGTTGCATCCCCCTGTATCCCTGAGGGTCGCTACCAAACGTAAGCATCGCGGCGGAGGCGGTGGTATGGCTAAGCATGCACGACTGAACACAGATAAATGATTCAGAGTTTTCGAAATATGGAAAATGGAGTAACTTACATATGTAAATACGTGGCTAGGCAGACAGGTGGATGGGCAAAAGGATGGCTCGGTTGGACGCAATAGAGTGGCTGGGCAGAGATGCCTAGGCACACGATTTCCAAGAGTAAGGTTTTCGAGTTTCCCCTCCTCTCCCCAAACTTCAGGCACCTGTTACACGTCATTCTATTCGTTCTAATGTGCTGAATACGAATACGACTTTCGTTTTTGGCTGAAGTTAGAGGATACTCATTTGCAAAAAACTTATCCACAAGCACATTGAATTCTTCCTACAAGTGGGCATCTGTGACACAGTCACAGACATAGCCAGTCTCATCTGTTGCAAACAGATAAGTATGTTTCTCTCTTCGGTTGCACAGCCCCTCCACAAAGCATAATCCAAATCAAAATAACAGTACTCGTTTAACCCCTTGGCCTCCAACAACGAGTGAGATTCGTGCTAAGAAATTTGGACCAAAAACAATAAGGACGAGCCTGATTCATGGTACTTCTGTCGGACCAAACGTGAACAACGCGAGCCTGGCTCGTAGTACTTCATTCGTGACAAAGGTAAACAACACTAACACGAAGATTACTAATTTTCCACGAGTTTTCTCAAAACATTATTAATTTAAATTAAGTATTAATTTACAAATAGATACTAATACACTATCAAATTATAAATCATTTTTGTTCACCGATGAATTGATCATAATTACTTCCCAGACATCTTAAAAGTATTAGTTGTACCCAAACGTGTTTATCATTTCACAATTCCTTTCCTTTCGCCGAAATATACATGTCATAAGACGCATACATTTTGCGCAAGTAGAGCACACGGCTAAACAGCTAAATGGCTCGACGCGTGATCGACCTTCTTGTCTATTATGGCCCGAGCAATCGGGAGTTAGCGGGTACGACAAGAGATTAAGAACTCTGACTTCGCTGTCAAATATGTTCGTGTTTGTGTAACAGAAATACACTTACGGGCAGATTTCACTGTGCTAGTATTATTGGGAGCTGGAAAGAAGTCACCTGTGATGGCTCAGAGGCAAGAAGGAGGGTTCTCTCGCTCGACACGGGTGTTCCTACCATCGGCGCTTTTGTAGTCCCAATATTTAGGCTTTGATGGCGCACGCTACGTAGTATGTGTGACTGCTTAACCAATATTTCGCTGGAGCAGAAAATACTTATGACCCGGAGGGTGTCCTTACCGCAACCCTTCTAAGTGACTTCATTTCTGCTGACAATAATAAAAAAGTTTTTTGCCAATATCTCGGGTACTTGTAATTTTCGCCACAAACAATAGTCATATTCGTATTCAGCACGTCGAAAAACAAAAAAAGAAGCAAATAAATAGTGATGTACCGTAGCTTTTAGTTTGTAGGACTTACTTTCTCTGAACTGTTTGGTTTTGTTTGTACCTAATGTTGTAATAAATCTATCATGAGATTTTCTGAATAAAAAAAGAAGACGAATAGAATGATGTATAATAGGTAGCGAAAACTTTGGGGGGCATTTGTAAGGTTCAGCCATTTATATAAATACGTAGGCAGGCAGACACAGTTGGATGGGCAAAATAGGTTGGACTCAATAGAATGGCAGGGCGGAGATGCTTGCCCATCGGTGTGGGCACACGATTTCCAAGAGTGATCCTCGATGATACTACTCTCGAATATGTCTGCGCATCCAGCTTTTCAGTTCTGGTGATCATGCCAACCGTAAGGTATACCGCATTATGAATATATCCGAGTCTTTTAGGCGGCGGCATGCTCCAGGAAAATTGCCGATATATCTATCGAGCAGCGACTGGATTTCGGTAGACATCGGCGCATCGGATAGCGCCTAATTCACAGTCGATCGAATCTATTCAGGATTTGTAATATCGCTCGATAGCCAAACACCGTGGACGTAATGCCGAGTATTTTATAAGCGGGAGTATTTGCCTCGCTGCGTCATCTAACGATGTTTCCCAGCGGATTGACAGGTCTAATTAAACGCTGGAAAGAGATCATACATTCTTCATTTTGCGTCTAGACGCAAATGATGTTCCGTGACATAATCGATCGATGCAATTTTAGCATTGTTTTTTGGCCGAGTTTCATTCACAGAGAGAACAATCGTTATGAAAATGTTTGCTGCCAATGACTAACGTGGCAGAAATTAATAGATTTATAGTTGTTACTGCTATTTTCTTTAAATATTTGTGCAAGTGGTATTTTTATATATAGGGTGGGGCAATAACTATTAGCACCTCAGATATCTTCGAAGCTATAAGTTTCACAGAAATATTTGCTGAAATAAAACTGCACAGTACGAATGGGGCCATCCGGTGGGGATAATAGTTTTTTTGCAGGTGAAGGTACTTCGGACCTCCATTTTTTTAAATAGATCGATATGTTTTTGCTTCCGTATCATGATAGAGAATCTTAAAACGAGTTCAACGACCTATTACATAAAGTCACTGAAGGTCATAGAAAGTAGAGTAAGGCGATAATATTTACGGTTTTGGTAGTAAATGAAACATACGTAGTGTAAATAGTAGAATAAAAACTGCTTGAAGGACACTTTAATAAATTTGCAGGATAAGATAAACATGATAAGATTAGTATCGATAAATCGGTAAATCCGGCACGATGTATCTGTTTAAAGAGCAAGTCGATATGCTTCTTATTTATGGCGAACGCCAACAAAATTCTGTAAGGGCGCAAAAATTGTATGCTGAACGGTATCCACATCGGTCTCAACATTCGCGTCAAACATTTAAAAACGTGTGTGATAAACTTAGGCAAACCGTTAGTTTAAGTGTTCGTAAACGTGAACTATGACCTTCAATGACCTTATGTAATAGGTCGTTAAACTCGTTTTAAGATCCTCTATCGTGATACGGAAGCAAAAACATACCGATCCATTTAAAAAAATGGAGGTGACCTTCAAATGTCCGAAGTACCTTCACCTGCAAAAAAAACTATTATCGCCACCGGATGGCCCCCTTCGTACTGTGCAATTTTATTTCAGCAAATATTTCTGTGAAACTTATAGCTTCGAAGATATCTGAGGTGCTAATAGTTATTGCCCCACCCTGTATATTCTCATTAACATGGATTTATGTTTTTGATAAATATGTTCACTTCTAGGGCTCTGGCTCTCGACTAAATGTCAATCAACGTGTCATTGAACTTCCAGATGCTATACAATAATCAATGGGTCAAGGAATATCATTTGACAACAAGGTAAAATAATATATTATTTTTAATGCATTCAAAATTGTGCAAGTAGGCTCTCAATTATTTAAGTACTATAGAAAGAAAAATGGTACATTGTGAAACAATAATATTTTTAAGAAACTGACAAAGAGATGTCTATCGATTGACTATAGGTTATCTCACATACTCACTTTGCAACCTAATCAACAGAAAGGATAAAATTTCTTGTCTGTTCTCTATGAAAATATTGCAGCCGATGCCAATGACCTTTTTTTGATATCTAATATCAGTTCAATATTGCATATTGTTTAGGCTATTAGAAATGTGTTCATTTGTTATGATTGGTTTATAAGAATGAAATTCAAAAGATAAAATTATATGTATTCCATACTTAACTATCTTCCTCTAATGTAATTATAATTAAAAAGCTACGTGTTTACGTGTTCAAATAACAATAAGTTGTCATAATTATAAATAAATGAACAATTTCATGTAATCTGTGCAGGGTTAGGATTGTTTAATTTCACATTGGATATCTGTTTAATATTTTGATGTGTTCTTTAACGCTCATAATGTACACCAAGGATGTACTTAAAAATTTACTTCTTTATGTACGTGGAACATTTTCATCATATAAATTTATAAAATTATACTTAAACACTTGCGTCACATTTTTGTGCATTCTTATGATTACTTCTAATTATACGCAACCTTCCATTACTTGAAAGCGGGAATAAAAACATGGAAGAAATTTAATTTGTATAAAGATGTTAAATTCGTGACCGTTCGATTAATTATCGAAATATAGCCAGCGGCGCGCCTTTTCTTACGCATTTTATATAAGGTTTACCAAAGTTACTTGCATTATGCTCCCCACCTAGATTGCACACTATTCGGGCATACATGAGCATGCTCCTTTGGAGTTCAGCGTAAGAGTGTGTAAGGAGCGATCGGAAATTAGAAACCATGCGGTGAGAGTTTCGAGTGCCGGAATTTCAAAACGCTCCAACAACTCGTTCGACGGCCGAAAGAATCTGAAACTCGTTTCAAGTTTGCTCGTATATACTTCCCAACTGCACACGTGTATGTGGGAGAATATAGGATAGAATAGAATAGAGCAAAATGGAAAATCTGTATAATGTTATAAGTAGTAATATCTGAGCTGTCGGAACTGTTCAGTATTTGCTAACAACATGTCTGCATTGCTAAATCTCCGCATCTAATACATAATAAGTTCTTTATAAGGAGGATAAATGACTTATCGATTGCTTCGAACAATTATTGAATTCGAATATTTTATATTATGCTACATTTCATGACAAAAATATGGCACTGTTAAATCTCCTAATTTAAGAAATAATTAGTTCCGTTTATAAAGAAGAAATATCTTATCTATTTCCCAGAACAATTGAATTCAAATTATTTTATATTATTTTAGAATTAATATCCTTACAAAACCAACGGCAATAAACAAAATTTTATATTTCCATTAAAAAGGCAGCTGTTTCTGATTGTTTAATCTATAGGTTATTACAATGTCGTACGAAATATTTAAATATATTGCAAAATAGAGAATTAATGGAGTACAAAGATATTTAATTAACAATATTATGCACTGATTATGGTTTCACGTATTATATCAACAAAGCATGATGCTAATGTATAGCTCATACGATAATTAGAGTATTTTCATTCATAATTATCGTCTGGAGTTCGATGTGCCTCATTATTCATCGGTCATTGTAATTAAATCTATGATGAATTTATGAAGTGTTCCACTGGATTGCAGTTCGGACGTGCATACAAATACCTTTGTATACATCTGTAATGTTAAGCACGATTATTTATCAAGAAGAGCAACTAACAGTATGAACAGAATGGTGTACATTTCATTTTCACCAATTAAATTTTGTTTCATGTTTCATGTTACCGATAATTACTTTGAGAATCTATACGCGATTTTACATTTTTGTACATTAATTTGCAAAACGAGCAAATGGACCGAATTAATTATTTCTGTGATGTATTTGACCGAAATATCGGTATAATCAAACTATACATGTGTTACAGTAACATTATATAAAATAATAATGAATCCAGAGATTTAAATTCAAATTGCACATTCGAAACATTAATAAAATAATTCTCCGATAATATTATAATACCCTTTCTATATTACTAGGGCTTTAAGCCAGACATTAAAACTCATTATACATGTATAGTGACTCACACATTTGTTCATGTTCTTACGAAATAAAAGTTCAGTGTAAAAATTGTAATATCACATTAATACGTTTGTATATGTCGTCTTTTCTTTCGACATTTTTTGTGATACATTTATATTAATTACAACACAAAACCAGAAATTTTATATTCTATTTTGGTGAAGTGACATCATTTTGTAAACTGTAGAGTGGAAGGATTTTCTCAGGAGAGATTGAAACGTAAGGTTGGAAGAATATGCTTTATTATACGAAGTGTGTTCGGTCAAGTGCGAATGCTAACTGAACTCTTTAAAACGTCTGATTTTGAACGTTGGCCTGAGAGCACGAGCCGTCGTTGGTCAGCTGTTGTCCTGTGACGAAATATCGGGCGATGACCGCGCGTCATAATATTCTTCGAGGAACGACGCTTTTTCCTCGCGTAACTGACATAGGTATGTATATGTACCTCGGCGCACGGCGTTTCTTTTACAAAACAAATCTGTGAGTCATTGTATGTTGCAATATACAGGGTGTTCGCGCTATCACTAGCCAGCGTTTTTCTTGTAAATAGTAAATAGTAGAAAAAAATGAAAGAGGAAAAAGTAGTATTGTTTTTTATGCGCAACACAATGGCGTATGTAATTTTTTTGTGTTTATGCTATTTCGTTAGATATGAAGGTGACCTTTAATTTCTTAAATTAAATGCTGTATATTTTTTTCTTTCGTATTGAATTCGTCCGTATACTGCACAGTGACCTTCAAGGTCACAAGTGGAAGAAACATTTTGAATATTTCATGCCAATGTATTTACAAGTATTCTTTATTGGTGAGGCTACAGTAAATGTTCAATATGACTTCCTTGTGCATGAAAGCGCATTTCAGCTCTATTAATTACATTTTTGGTGGCTTCCGCCATAAATGAGTACCATATCCGCCTTGTCGTCCGTCGAATAATAATACATTACTATGCGATATTACTAATCGGTGTCGGAAATAATACTCAAATTGTCTCATCATAGAATAAAATATAAGTAAACACTCTGATAGTGAATGACAGCATTATCTGATTCGTGTGAATAAGGAATACTTGTAAACACATTGGCATGAAATATTCAAAATGTTTCTTCCACTTGTGACCTTGCATGACCTTGAAGGTCACTGTGCAGTATACGGACGAATTCAATACGAAAGAAAAAAATATACAGCATTTCATTTAAGAAATTAAAGGTCACCTTCATATCTAACGAAATAGCATAAACACAAAAAAATTACATATGCCAATTGTGTTGTGCATAAAAAACAGTACTACTTCTTCCTCTTTCATTTGTTTCCAATATTTACTATTTACAAGAAAAACGCTGGCTAGTGATAGCGCGAACACTATGTATAGTGTATAGTATAATCCTCTAACTATTAAATGATAGCTATGTAATGGTTATATGTATACAAAAGGTATCTATTACTTGTTACATGTATTAGTTCCGTTTCGTGTTTCGTTATTCAATTCCAGCGTGGCTTATTGTGACCAAGTTTGTCCACGGTACGGTTGCCTTTTTTTCTGGGCGAAATAACGTTAATTGATTGGTAGCCATTCACGCGTGACCACCGCCATCAAGCATACATAAATATTTGTTGTTTGGCCCTGGCGATCAGGACTGTTGTTAACGTAACCGCAATATTGCGGGCATATGGTTATTAAAGCACGCGAATGCCACACGAATTCGCTGTGGTTTTGTTCAAACAATTTTCAAATGCTCAAGTGTACCCGCTGTTGGAACGACCGATGGTGATATTGAGACGGCCTACAGAAAGATCGACCTTTATATTTGCAAACAGTACCAACTATTCCCCCGTTTTGTCATTATGAAACATGACTTTCTTTCAAGACAGTTTATATTCACAACTGCTACATGCAATAACGTATAGGAAATTAAAAACATTTTCGTGATTAGATTTATATCGTTAGATGTTGACAAAAAATTTAAACGCTTTCTCCAAATTATAAGTATATAAATAATATCACACAAGCAACGTTTTGTTTGAATGTTTTAGAAAAGCATCATTTTGTAGATTTATAAGGTTACAGAAGTTTGATGCACTAAAACTGAAAGTTTGACGAAAAATTTATACGTTTTTTTGAAAAATGATAAATATCTGAATAATAAGAGACAAGCAACCTTTTACTATAATCTTTTATGAAGGCATCCTTTGTACACAGACTTTATTTACTTGCAAAACCAGTGTTGTATTTAATGAAAAAGATTTATGTGACCTTGTATAAATGAGTGTTTCATCGTTTTAAACAATTTTTAAAAAGAAACATGTTTACAATCTTTGGTTAAAATATTGTTCAGTTAATTGAGCGTATAGAAAATATTTCATATTCTTTCATTAAAAGTATCAATTTATTTAACATTCATTGCAGATATTCATAATTGATGGAAATCATTTTGTACAATTTTAAATAAAATGTTTGTTTATTTCATGAAGTAAAATTAATTTTCATACATACATTGATATGTATTTCCTCCTGTTATCAAATTGTATGCTAAGTGTTCTTCTTCTTTCCTTCTTTAACGTCCCATCGACATCTTGATTATTAGCGACCACTGCGTGTTTCACTGTTTAGATTTCATCCCATATGTCTGCAGCGTGTATGAATTTTAGTAAGTTAAATGTTGAATTTCAACTATGCAACTTATACATGTATACATAAGTTTAATGAATAATGACATTGTACAGCAACAATAGATAAGTAATTTTTAAATGAAAGTATGCTTTTGTATGGTACGTTATTAGAATTGGTTCATCGTTTCTCGCTCGCCTTTCGTTTAACAAACTTAATTATATAGGTCTGTGAAGTCCCTGCAAAAGGCAGCGGAGCTAATAAGATTAAAAGTCGAAAGCACACTCGCCAATTCTTCTTATTACCCGAAGAAGTGAGAGAGAGATAGAGAGACAGAGAGAGAGAGAGAGAGAGAGAGAGAGAGAGAGAGCTCTTACGGTATTGTTTTGCTTTGCCTTTTCGTTAATATTAATGGCACCGGGAGCACGCGTTTCTTCCGTGTTCCCTCTGTTTTTTCTCTAGCCGTTGATTTACCGTCAGTAATTTCGTTAAGAGGACAGTATCACCGATTTACGACTCCTCGAATGTTCTAATTCACTTTTCTCGCCGTCTCTTAACTCTGTTCGGGGCGAGCACGAGCTTCTCGCGACTAATGTTTCGTCGATACATATGTGCACCATTGTTCCCACGGAACAGCAGAGTCATTTAAAATGTGAATGACTTTTGGGCCTCCCTTGAGCAATTGGGTGCGTGTAAATATCGGAAGGATGTCGGAAGGAGAACGTCGAGTAATTGGATAGCGCTAACTCCACCCACTCACGAACAACCAGCGTTTTCGATACGATGCAACTACACGATCTCTCGAGCATATTAAAACGTCCGACCAATTCCCCGTAGCTTTAAAAGAAAGCAGAAGCATTAGCGAAGATAGGAAATTATAGCGAGTACTGGAGAATGTACTGTGCTGTCAATACCGGTGCATTTGTTTCTTGTATTGCCAGCGTAGCGCATTCACTGATAAAAACGCGATAAAGACACGTAAGATAGAAGACCACTCTGAGGCGCATAAAAATAAGGAAAGTTTACGAATTTTTTGAGAGATTATAACCAAATAATAAATTTTAATGTTTTTGAGATATGAAAGTGTAATTTGCAGCTTTATAGTTTAATATGTTTTATGTCCAAATGTTACAAACTGATAAAGTTATTCGTTTGCTGCATATTAAAATGGAAGACCATCCTGAGGTACATAAAATTAAGTGACGTTTACGAATTTTTTGAGAGATAATTATTGAATGAAAAATTTTAATTATTTTGAGGTTTAACAATATAATTTCCATCTTTACGATATGATTTTGTTTGAGTATAAAAAGCATAAACTGGCGAAGTTGTTAATTTCATACATCTTAAGGTAGAAGACTACTCTGAGGTTTACAATGATAAGTAACGTTTACGATTTTATTTTGGATAATAAGTAATTATCAAATGGAAAATTCTAATTGCAATAAAAAATTTTTGTCAATATTATATTATTGGTTTCAAAATTTATCTCATTGTTCCTCATCAATAATAATCTTAGGATAAAAAGTGCTTTTATGGAACGAATTTATATCACCACTATATATAATCGTAGACCTTTTTAATAAAACGTATTTAAAATAATATATCAATATATATGTCTAACATTTCAAAAATAGTGAAAAATAAAAATTAGTTTAGGATGTATCAGAAATTCATTCAGAATTTGAAATCATGTTTTCAGTAAGAACTTTTTATATATACAAAAAGCATTCATTCAAAAATGTAGTATCACTTTTCATCATTAAAATAAATGAATTTTGGTAAAATACAAATATTGAATAACATAAGAAATCACATGTACTTCAACCCATTAAGATACGAGAACATAATGTCTCACTTTTCAATTTATATAAAATTTCTCACCTTCTTGAACGTCATTTAGGCATTTCTTAATTAGAGGGTTTATATAAATATACAAACAATCTCAATTTTTATGAAACCGTCCGCTTCAGCGTATGTATGTACAATTAACATACTCTATATATGCATTCATAGTCTCGCCATGACGAGAGCAAGAATCCCCATTTTGCTGTGTTTTCTTAACACATACAACGTAAGTAACTAGTCTACTCGGAACGAGAAGTATTCCGCTTTATTAGTCTATTATTGTTAACGAGGTACAAGTACACAATTTTAATTCCCGCGCCAACGTCTGAGGCTGCACTTCCCTAGCGTTAACGTTCGCCGGCCCTAACGTACGCGGCAAACGTTTAAACTGTTTCTAATAACGGCGAACATATGCGTGATAGTTAGCGGGCGAAGCGGCGAAGCGACAAATAATTTTCGGGTTGTCGGAGGCGCGTAGCATCTTGCCACATCTGCTTGCTAATTCTCGGTGCTAATCCGGCAAATCCCATGGCACCCTCACGTATTAAAGTCGGCCTTAGACGAGAGTTGGGATGGTAGCTGGTACGAAGAACCAGGAGGATATAGCTTCGTCAGCTAAGAAAGGGAAGGGGGAGTGTGGTAGGATGTGCGAAGGAGAGCAAGGGGTCAGGATATGTGGCGTGGGTGGTAGGATACGCACGGTTACTACACTCATGGACAAAATGATAGCGCATGTCTGCTATCTATAATTTTTCGAAGACTACATATTGGGCTGTTCAGAAAGTAATTTTCTTTTTCGTGTAGAAGTGGCATTGCATTCATTTATTATAACAACCTAATTCTAAGTCGCAAAATCATTACTTGTTTCTCTCGATAGCTGGCGTCTCAGACGTCTTTTCGTGCTTTATAGTGTTTTATAACCTTCTAAACATTTTTTTTTTTACAAATAACTTCTTTTAACGTGTTAACCGTATTAATTGCGAAGTCATTAGCGATCATATGGCTTACAATTAACTATACCGCAATAGTAGTGCAATTAACAGCATAATAGCATATAATTCGTGTTGATATTGGCACTATAACATAAGACTATAAGGAGTCATATGAATGAATGGTTTTTTTTTTATTAAGCATTTAACGTCTCATGCAAGACTTATTTCTGCTATACAAAAATGTTTCGTACCGTGATGTGAATTATATATATATATATAACTTATATACATAAATTTTAAGCTTACATTTTTTTAAAAAGCTATGAATATATGTATAAGCTGGTATGTTAGGTTCGGCGATTAGCATGCCTGTACTTAATGGAAGATATAATTTGATTTTTTGTAGTTGTCTTATTAGTTTCAATCGCTATGAGTTGTACAGGTTGCACTGCCATATGATTGGCGTCTTGTTCTGCGTTTCCACATTCGCATTTCGCATCACGAGTAATACCTATGCGCGAAAGTGATGCCGATTGACTGTAGTGATTCGCCCTGCAGCGGTTTATGGTAACAATCAGTTCGCGAGAAAGCCCTTTTTGGGCACACCATGGTGCTGAGTTATTGCGGTGGAAATTTTGGAAGTAATATTTTCCTTTAGAAAGGCCTTCCTTCAAGAATACCTTTTCTGCATTTCCCAGCAAGTTTGACCTTGAGTCATAGGTAATTGAACTTGTCTTAAAACGCACTATTTTATGGTGGATAAAAAAACATATCATTTCATTTAAAAAAAGAAAGTTGACGTTCACCTCACCTTGGAGCGTCCACCGGGGAAAATACAAAAATTCCACTTCATGATGACCCACCCCGTCGGTACTGAACAACTTTCATCTAAAACAATCTTGCGTATAATCAATATTTTTGGAGGTAACGCTTTATAATTGCCACCCTGTATATATGTTTTTGACTAATCGAAATAATACTTCTTTCACGAAATCCTATATCGGCTTTGCTTTTCTATACGGTTCTGGCCCAGACCATCACACTATCCCCACCCATTTTTCATCGTATTTTCACAAGAAATCAACCCATTGGGTACGACATGCGTACACCGTATTGACTCTGAACGATGTTTCAAAATTTATTATACGTGGGTAAATTATCAGGCACGATATATCATCTGGCATTGTATACGTTTTAGAAGTTGATAATAACTACGGAAAATATCAAAAATCTCTAAATAGCCAGCATTTAAATTGTGATAACATCTGCAAGATCATACTAGGTTGATCTTATAGCAAGGATCGTGTAGCACACATGCGCCATCATTTTGTCCAGGAGTGTACTTGGCGATGAAGCTAATATGCATGCGCCCGATCCAGCCAAAGTTCACTTAGATCGCATTGCATTGCATTACGCGGCATTACAACGGTGCTTCATCCCCCTGGAAGAACCGACAAAGAGCTCTGCAACCCTCTGCAACCTTCTCCCTCTTTCTCGGCCACTTCGCGAGATTCTCTGACCTTTCATCCCCTATCTCTCACTCTCTCACTCTTAGTATACTCGCCAATCCCCTTTTCTCCTTCCATCCGCCATCGCAGGAGAGACAGAGGCAACACATGCTTAATAATTTACGCGGCACAAGTGGCCTGGAACTTTACCCTGAGTTATATCATACTTGCGCATACATTCTTGTATACGTGGACACGAGCCTGCTGCAGCCCCCGCACACATCCCTATCCCTATTCGCAGGAAGAAACTGGCCAATACTTGCGATATACATGTACTGCGATGCATGTATACCACCGGCTATGCCGAGGTAAGAGCATCCTCCGTGCGTGAATTATTGCCGGTAGGGTTTCTAGGGCATGCGCGAGAGATACTGGCGGGTTATATTTTTTGAGTGTGTTTCCTGAGCAAATGGCGAGGGATGGGACCTTGGGAGGCAAGATGGCTCGCGAAGATCGGGCTGGAACGTTATATGGTGTACGATAGTGACAGCGACAAGAGAGAACCATCGTGCAGTTGTCTGACATAAATCGCGCCGCGGGGTTTTTTTCGTTCTTGCTGGGTACATACACGGACAGAAGTATCTCGGCTGTTTATTTAAAAGAAAATATTGATTGTGATTCGATCACAAGCATGCAATTTTATTTCGTTTGAAATAGCTCTTCTATGTTTATACTCAACGATTTTCTGTACTACTGCTGTAGAATAAGCAGCTAGACTTATTTACTATTCAATTAAATAATTATTTCTGGGTACATCATCGTCTAGAAGTCTCTGAAAAGTTGGTTATTCAAATGAAAATATTAATTGTAGTTTGATTAGAAAGCATATAGTTTTATTTTGTTTACAATACTGAGCCTCAACTTGTACCGAACATTTTTCTGCATTATTGCTATAAAATAAATGGCTAGACTTCTGTTACTGTACATAATGTAGTACTTAGACAGCGGGTATTTGTGCAAAATAAACATTTTCTATCTCAATTGCAACTTGGAGGAGTTGGATAAAAATGGATGTGTTTCTTTTATGATTTTAATAAATCGAAACTAGTGTACAGACATTCTTAAAATTTTTTAATTACAATACTGCTTTAAACTTCATCTATTTGTTTTTATCATACATGCATTAAGCCCGCTGTCCATTAATAATGTATGCAATACATATACAGAGTGTTTATTTGAAAACTTTCCAGCCGAATATCTCGAAAAGTATGAAAGATATTAAAAAAGTGTAAAATACGTGTCAAAGGATTTCGAGGGGGAAAGAGGGGGGCAGTATCAGTTTTTTTGGTGGCGTTTCCAAGGTCATTTGAAGGTCAACTTTGTTTTTTCAAATAGAAACCTATGCTTTTTATTATGGGATCTTATTGTATGTAAAAAGACCCGCAATTTTCGTAGGATACTATTTTTCATCTGCGAATAACATCATGTGAGTAAGATTGTTTGGCACAGAATACAGACATATGTAATAATTTCAGTGACACATTATTTAAAAAGGAAACCTGTTAAAAAATGTTTGAATTGCAACATTCTGCGCAGAAAACCAGTGGAGTAAGTCTACCAGTAAGTACTACCAGTCTGTAAGTAATATTACACATTTACAAGATTCCAACAAATTAATTTGATGTTATTTTGCAATGGATCACGAACAGGAACGTATTTATTCGAGATCTCGGAAAACGATTATTCAATGCGGAAGATCTTATGTGCGTTGCATGTTCGTCAGTGCTCGTTGCAATATTTATCATCTGAAAGATAGATACGAGTCTCGCAAATACGAGAAACTGCAGCGGAAAAAGGGAAACGTGATTGATTCTGTTGGGGAAGTAGTTTCTTGTGGAAGACAATTTTAGACATTCGGTATCTTTGTTTTCCGATACTATTAGCTTAGTCCCGATTCCTATGCGGTTGTTTCCACGAGGCACGAACACTCGCATCTTGCTCGCACAAGAACGTACACACAGAAGCGAACCGCCACCGTTCTTTGGTATTTCTTTATAATGCTGCCGTTCTTCTGTTATCTGTAGCCGATATTCTGCTTTTCGCGAATCGTGTTTTGCAGGCTTGTGCTCCGACGAAAAATTTGTACATTTTTGGGCAATTTCCTTTCGCCATAAATCATGTCGACGCTGGGTTCATCTACAGCACATCGACCTTTGGCGAGCACTTCTCGGGCATCATGTTTTTCCCTTTTTTTCTTGAGCAACGAAATATGAATTTGACCATGTGAAATGAAAATAATGTTAGACTACACTGTGGTGATAAGAAAAAAAATGGAAAAGATGAAAGGAAACACCGTTTAACTTTATAATAGCGTGTTAAGTTATTTACTCCATAATTATGTTACTCTATAATAAATGTATTATGGCGATAACGAGAAAATTGGAAAATTAGACAGGAAGGATGGACTTACTTTATAATAATGCGTTATGTTATTTACTACTTAATTATGTTACCTTATAATAAATGTATTATGGCGACAAGAAGAAAAATGGAAAAGTAGACTGCCTTACTATACAACAGAGTTGGGCATTAATCAACTGAAATTTTAATCTAGATTGATTGATTAATGTGTACGATTAAAAAATTAATCGTAGAAAAATCGACGATTGATTCAGTCGATTGATGAAGTTAATCGTCAATCGTTGATTAGAAGATATTAATTGCTGAAAAATCGACGATTGATTCAGTCGATTGATGAAGTTAATCGTCGATCATTGATTAAAAAAAGAAACTAATCTTTTCCGGACCTATGTTGATACAACTTTTTTCTCTTCTCTAAGAATTAGGAATCTGTTTCTAAAGTTTTGCCCACCATTTACGAAACACCCTGTACAATAGTATGTATTTTATTTTTATATATTAATCTGCACACATTTTGTGATTTTATTTAACAGTATAACTCATGACTGAACTCCTGTATCCATGTAGAATTGCGTAGTAATTTCATTGTCCGTAATCCAATGAACAATTCTCCCTTTTTAACTCAGCTAGGACAGTTTTCATAAACGAAAAGGTTTCGTTTAACTTGCACACTTATTAACGTCGCCATATACATGATTATTTGCGTTAAAATATTTTAAAGTGGAGCAGGAAATGTTCTACAGGATCACTCGCCTAGGTTTTACAGTAATAACGTGTTTAAGTTAGAGCATGATTTTGGAACGGAGAGTCGCTCGGCACACGACGCCGGAACAAACACATTCGAAAAGGTTGTTGGCCTAGACAATTCAGCTGCTCGAGAAAATGGTGTGTCCCGAGGCGTGCTGACAATAAAATTTTCATATACAGTGCATTTGCAACTGCAGTGAGTAGATAAGGTCGAGCTTTTCCACCAAACGCTTGTAGAAAATCTGTAGATGACAAGCCGCTTGTCCTGCACTGTGAAAATGCTTTTATATAAATAGACTGATGCTCTCTTTGATGGTTTATAACCGAGACGTTGATGGGGTCGTGTAAACCATGTAAACTTGAAAGGGGGAATCGGTTACTGGGTCATTTGGAACAGATGAGCTCGATACGGACCTTTGAGATGCGCTGCATCAGCATGTATGAACAAGCACGTTTCTATGGACGTCTTAAATTGAAAATCATTTCAGGACTGTAATATTCAAGCGTCTGCTTAAAGGATACATTTGATAGTTGTATTATAGTTTTTACAGTCTTTCCTACAAGAGCGTATTGGCGATATTTCAGTAAATATTTATATATTTGTAAAAATTTTATATGGGACGAATCTACACTTAGAACATTAATACGCTTCTCTTAATAATGGACACAATTTTTCCAAATATGGAATATGCAATATGAAATATGGAATATGGAATGAATATGGTTAATTATAATTCTGAATTTTAACATACATTTTTCTTTATGCTTCTTCTTCGTAAAAGACTACAATTTTTTTATGGACTTTGTATCTGGTGATTGGGGTAGCACTATCGTGCAATTTGGACGTACGCGTCTTTGTTGTTTGAAGTCATCATTCGTTTACAAAATTGATTTGTTTCCATTAATCTTAGTTTTTTTCTTTCCATCTATCCATTAATTAATTAATGTTAGAGCATATTGGTATTCAAAAGATATTTTTTATTCATATTACATTTTTTCCAAATACATTAATTTTTCAGAGATATTGCCAACACGTTTTTGCGAGGCAGACTGTTTATAATCTTCTATAATTTGTACATAATAAGTAGACTGCGAATTTTATGGACTTGTGGCAAGCGTGAGTAAGAGAAACACAGAACAATAAATCAATTAGAAGAACTTGCAAATATTGTTATATTAATTTCAATCCGTTAAATCTATTAACGTCGGAGCTACCCTGTAAATTAAAATGATTTGCTTCTGATTTTTTCACTTGCAATTATTGAAATTCTATGAATTTTTTTCGTGTAAAATGTCTAAATAAGTTTTTTTTCGAGCATATATTCTCATAAAATCTCTATTGAAACAATGAAAATCCAGTCGTTCTGGTGTTAACAAAAGTAAAATTTTATTTTACTTTGTTGTAATCGAGGTACACAATTTTTATTTTGTATTCAAATCCGCAGTCTAATAATATGTAAACTATTTTAAATATGTGTGTTACGTTACTTCATTTACAGACTATTTCAATTTCATCGTACTGAACTCTTGAGTGTGCAGGTTGCAATAGAATTCGTGCTCGAACAAGGGATGTTTGTTCATGCAAAAACAAACAAAATATGTGGTACACAATGTAGACATTCACTGTAGCGAAACGCGTTAGCTTTTGATATGTTGAGAAAACTTCAATTTTCTACTTTAACCCTCCGATGGCGAATCATTTTTAGAACTATATAATTGAAGATGTTCAGAACGTTTACAGCTTTAATTATTAATTTTTTTAATTGTATTTTTAAAGGTACTTCTTGTAAACACGTTAGTATTTGCGTCACAAAAGCAATTTATTCAGTGCAATTGCCAAAAATTGAATACACAAATGACTACCTTGGCCAAATTTATATTCTGGGCCAAAATAGACTCAGGCACATCCATCGGAGGGTTAATAAAAAACAAATTCTATGGCGATCATCTTGATTCTTGTTATATTATAAATTCTGTATATTTTTAATCGGAAGCATGGATATTTGAAAAAATACAAAGGATCATTCGAGCGAGCTCAATTTAATTTGACTATAATCGTGCATATAATCGCGTTTTTCTCGTGCAACTCTATTTTTTAGAAATTTGAGTTCGTATATATTGGATTATTCAAGCTTTTTTTTTTATTGCATCAAATATGGAAAATCAAAGTGAGCATTTCCGTCAGATTTTGCTTTTTTATTACCGCACGGGTAAAAATGCGATGCAAGCGAGGAAAAAGTTGTGTACCGTTTACAGAGTGGATGTTGCATCGATTACAAGTTATTTCGTTCTCTTGAACACTTTTTAAGTGTTGCAAATATCATTTTAAATGAAGGCGTCGAAAGTAATGAATTTTTTGTTAATAAGAAACAGAAATTCTCCGAGCCGGGGGTCTTCAAGTTGCCAGAAAGATGGGAAAAAATCGCAGAGCAAAATGGTCACCACTGAATAGATGAATGAATATTGAAAAATCGTCTTAAATATTCCCTTGCAAAAACGAAATTACTTTCCGATTAACCCGATATAATGCTATCACGAATGAATGGAACTATCGTGACCTAAACATCGACAATGATGCGATTAGACTGACAGAGGATTCTAGCAGAGTATCCGGAAGCAACCACTAACAGAATCACGCGGCAACAGTATCGTGCCTATTTGCGCGCGTGTTCGAATTTTCAAAATCAAATTTCTTGAAATTCGAGCCCCGAGGGAAAGCAGGTTATACTGCATATTTTTTGTTTGTTACCGCATGAGCAAACCGCTTTCCGGCGGGACCGAATTACGCTCCACTTTGTGTGTGATCGTAGTTTCATCGGTTTAGCCCGTTAAAGCCGTCGTTGTAGCTTAACCTAAAAAATTACCAATACCGAGAGCAAGTCACTTTGATAACCGACAGAAAAGCAGGTTACGTAGTAAATTGGTGGAAATAGCGACGAGTACTTTGAACTTCGCTAGGTTTGGGGTTAGGTCTGGTAACATTCCTGTAACGAGCAATTTTTCTGCGTTTTCCAAAGCTCGTCGTTGCTTTAACGTAGGTCTGTTATTAAAAAGGAGAAGCGGCGTTTGTTGAGATGTGCTTATTGTGTAGCCGACTCGAATTTCGGTTTGGGTCTAAGCTGCGGTTTATTTCGGACGGTGCCATTTTTAAGAATCTTTCGAGTGTCTCTTTGACGAAATTATTGTTTTATGTTTCGGGAACGGCTGGAAAAGTATCAGCTGGCTTCCTTGGGAAGTCAGTCTGGCCATATCGCTCTCAATGGCTCTTGACGTGTTCGTAGACCCACATAGCGCCATGATCCTATCCCTAAGCCTAATTTCTTGGACCATATAAAATCTACTTATGGACTCGGTTTCAGACAATTGCCTTAAAGCCAAGATTAAATCATCAACGAGATGACAGTTCTGGGCAAAGTGCTATAGACTGTTGAGAAGTCGCAGTACCGTAAAACTAAAACGTTACATCTAATTATTACTTCATTTTTACTTGACTCTAATTATTTTAAATAGTGTTAACTCATTTCGACAATTATAATTTAGAAAATTTTAACGTAGACGTTGATAATATGAAATATGTATTTCTTTCCGCATAACTTACGTTATTAAAAAAAAGGATGGTAAGAACATGTATATTGAATACAATACATAACAGGTGTTTCGTCTCGTACAGTATCCACCATGTTGAATTGCCTTGAGACATCAGTTGTGGATACTTTTCTCTGTTATCTTGACTTTGCAACGTTCCATGCATATCTTGTACTTATACCGGGTCTATAAGTATACACATGGTGTAAGGCTAATGTATTGGCTCCAAAGAATACAGGAAATTGAATGTTGTAACTGCTCGGCGAAACTCATCGCGTCTATATATGTATATATATATATATATTTCGACTATGGGCATTGCCCTTTTTTGTATATCATTTTGAAACCTCCCTAAAAATGTATTATCGCAAAGGCATCGCTATTTTGTATTTGGTGAATGAAATGTTCATTCCCACGAGGTTTCCTTGTGTCGGGGAACACAAAACAAATTTTTTCAGAAATTAATAATAATTACATTATGTACCTAGTATTACTATGTTTTTCAAGATAAAGTTTAAGTCTCACCTTCGTATATAAATCAGAAGTATTACAATAATTTTTGTTTAAGATATAGAAAATATTAGTTAAAAACTTTCTAAAGCTAAGGAAATAATAATTATTTTCTAACTTAAAACAAATCCGGGAATCCGGTCCAAACTTTTAAAACATTTGTTACTACCGGTGACCGTCG
The DNA here is from genome assembly GCA_913789915.3 of Sphecodes monilicornis. Lineage (NCBI taxonomy): Eukaryota > Metazoa > Arthropoda > Insecta > Hymenoptera > Halictidae > Sphecodes > Sphecodes monilicornis. The sequence continues at coordinate 7,011,860 of OU565295.1, read as the reverse complement.
ACAACGTCGAGATTTTTCATCGATGTTGGCATTACCGGACAGTGAAAGTTTGCGTTTGAACATAACTTACTTACTAGATAACAACCGACGAAAAAGACTGCACCTAAGTAATTGAAATATCATGAGAAACAACAAGTAACAATATTATTTCATATTACGCAAGTATACATGTACGGTGGACTAACAGATTTTCATTACGTAATTTCTTACTTGCATCCGTGGTAAATATGGTACGGTAATATGGCTACTGTCCGGTAACTGGTGCACGGTAACTGGTGCACGGTAACTGGTTATCACAAATTTCTTATGCCCGTTAAATAGGGCCAAAACTTCGGATCAAAACTTAATATTAAATTAAAAGTTAATATTTCTTTTATTTTTTAACAAAAACGTTCGGAAAAATTCGACGATACCGAAAAAAAGATTGATAATCAATTGTTAGTTACAAATAATGCAAAATAAATTATAGAGTACCTTCGAATTAAAAAATAACTTCCATGTCGTTATTAAATATCCGGTAACTCGTACCTTTAGTCTACCACTTTATTAAATTTGTACAGTTACCTGGTAACCCGATTATTCTTCTGATTTTATTTATTACCTCAATTTGAGTCGCGTATCTCACTACTAATTGCAGTTTGAGCTATGACTCGACACAACAGCGTTCTTTATCATTATCCGACGAGGACATTAGAAAATATTAGCCAGCGAGATTCTTGTATTCCGGCGCGTCGCGTACAAACAAGATGGCACTTTGCTCCCCCTAAACGAGAAGACCGAGGTCTCCGCAGCTTCGGAACAAAGAACGGTTTGTCAGTTTTGCAGGAATGTGCAAACGTAATACTTGCGCGCCGCTCTTGTAACCGGCTGCGCTTTTCCAGACTGCATAGTACTGGTGTGTTTCTTTTCATCCTTAACCTACATTAACATCACAGACCGCGTCTTTCTACAGAGGGTGGGTCGATAAGCGTGAACTCCGGCACATATGTTGAAACTAAATTTGCAGACAAGTATGGCGTATGTTGCTTCTCATGCATTCCTGTGTCGACCTCTTTCGATGAGATATAAAGGCAACGTGGCTGAAACACTAACCATAAGGAAAATTAGACGGAAAAAATCCGCATGAATTAGCGTATCAGAAAACTGCGGATTTCTATGCAAAATGAAAATTGTCTGGATTAATTGCATGATATTGGAGTCCCATAGATATGGAGTTCTTATCGTAGTTATTTTAAGGAGTCGAAAATAATATTAAAATGTTTTTAAGTCCCTTAAATGTTCTTACTGTTTTATATTTGATGCATTTTTGTCACATATAGATTAAATCCATAGTCTACTTATCAGTTACAAAACTGCAAATATTTGTACCAATTTGCAAATTTTATAGACAACTCTCCAGAAACTATGAATTGTAATTTTATTCTAATATAATTATAATTCTTGCAGATAAGGATATGCAGGAAGTGTATTAAATTGTATAGGTGTGGACCATCTAGATACTTGGGGACCTTTATGTAAAATAAAATCTTGTTGCATTAATTGCAAGATACAAGAGCTATAGATAGAAATTTGTTTCTTTCATTACTAATTTTAATATAATGTAAGTGATATGGAAATATTCTTGCGTTCTTTTAATCTTTCCACTATTTTAAATTGAATATACACAGCCTAATTATTAGGCTGCGGATGTTTATGCAACTCTCAATTTTTGTAGACAAATTATAAAAAAGTGGTAACAAATAAAATCCTATTTTCATTGGTAATAGCCTTGTGGATAAAAAATAAATCAAAATCGTACTACATTCGGTCAAGTTTGATGCTTTAGCATTATTTTTTAACTTTTCATAAGCCATAAATGCATAAAGAACCGCAGTCTATTAATTATACATACTGTTTTCTATAGCTATAATTTTTGTAGGTAAAAACAACTAAGAATTGTATTAGATCTTGTATGAATTAATTAGCGATAATAATAACATTAATTTAATTTATAATACAACTTTATTAAAATCTATTGTGAGATCGAAACAATAAATTTGCTAGCATGAGAAGTATCATGTATTAAAAACTTGTATTGGTTAAATCCGATTAAAACAGACGTGTTCAATGGTCAGTTTGGAGAATATGGTTCGCAGTTGCAAATAAAAATGCACAGAGAAGCTTCCTTGATTATTCGCGCGTGTATTGGTTTGGGATTTCTGGAATCAGCTTTGCTATAAAAATTAATAAAGAACCAAGTTTGGCTCCAGCGCGCACGACCTACAGCTGCAATGAAATCCCAATTCACAAAGCAATAAAACAATTAAGACCTCGCAGTCTTTGTTACGCTGTTTCACGACGCTATACGTTTGAATTGTTCTTTTCATTATGTTGTTTATTGCTTTTAGTACTTTTAAGGTGTTTGTGAATTAACTACTACTGCCGTAGTAACTGTAGAATAGGATATTATTAACATCAACAATTTAAACAATTATCTCCATGTTCGTAGAGAGGCTGAATACAATAGTCTATGCAGAAACAGCTAACACTTTTCGATGTTATTATATTCCGGCTCCAAAATACACGTTGTACAGATTTTGAAATTCGAACTGCATTGTTTTGTACTTGCAGCTATGCCTGTTAATTACGTGGATAATTGTACCCGTGGTGAATTCTTTATTTTTTTTTTTAGAATGGTCATAACTAGACTGCTGAATCTTCTGCAAAATATGATCTTTTTTGCTTAATTGTAACAAATCGTAGTAAAATAGAAATTTTTTTCTTACATTATCAGGATTAATAGTTTGAAAGTAATACAACAGCCTTCCGAAATTTTATCTATTCATTTTTATTATAAGTGCTTGCTAGCCACAGTCTTGCAATAACATACTTTAGGTTCAGTATATTTTTCCATCCTTGTTCTTGGTAAAAATTAATCCTCGGACGATGGAACAGGAGAATAAAAGTCGTCAGTTAATTGCTCAATTTCTGACAAACCACGTAAACTATTTCATTAATATCCGTAGAAAGACTGACGTGTCTAGGAAAAGTACCTTAAGACATATGTATCTAAAAATTAACAAACAACTGTAAATAGTCTTAAGGAAAACAATTGTGTAGTTCAAAAACTGATCAGCCGTCTGAGGGTAAAGGGGCGCTACTGAAATTAACAAAAATATATTGTGCTTCGGGTCTCTATACAATTTTTCTGGAGAACTAATAGGATACATTTCAAAATAGAAGATGTATTATTGAAAATATGAATGAGCCGACGTTACCAGATTGTTTTAAAATGGTATTAAATTTTCAAAATAAAATAGGTATATTTTATTTACAAATACGAAGTACAATAATTTTATTTTAAAGCGAGTACGTGTATCTCTGATTCAGGACATTGACTTAGGATTTAGGTATGCGACGCCAGCATGCAGAAACATATTTTTCCGCATAGATACGCTTCCACAGCTGCGGGAATACACACGTCCGTTTTTGTGAGAAAAATTTTGGAGCTCAGAAATCGAGGGTACCATCGGATGACGTGTGCGCGTACACACACAGCTGTTTAATCGCGAGCGTGCATGTGCACGAGAGATTAACACAGTGTGATGCGATCGAGTATCGCACGGGGCGATGACTCAGCTACCCTGCCTCGTTGAGTGGCTACCGACCATGCAGACATACTTTTTGGCACTGCTCGCAAAACAATCGTTCGCTGGGAAACGCGCGACAATAATAACGATCGCTGCTATACGCATTTATTGCACGCATCTAGTGAAACCATAGAAAAATTTAAAAAGTTTCAAAGAATTAAAAATTATCATGATGTATACACAATATACCAAAATAAATAATTATACCATCGTGTAAATATAATCGCTAGCAAACAAAGAGCATACAAATTAGCTTGGGTCACTAGATCATTTTAAAATGAAACAACTCTTTTATTTTTTTCAAAATCCACATATACAGGGTGTCCCAGCTAACTTGACCACCCTGAATATCAAGGAATATTAGATTAACCTAACCTAATATCAAGGTCATCAATTCTTTTTAATGGGACTATATGTTTTTTTGAAATGATGGCCATTGCTTTCAATACATTGTTGTATACGGAAAATAAATGATTCTCTGGTATACAACAATGAATTGAAAACAATGGTCATTATTACGAACATATATTGAAATACAAGTTGTTCAATCAAACTAATTAGTGTAGTAAATTAATCACTGATAATACCTGTAATGCTTTTTGGATTTTTCATACCCAAGGTCACAAGGTCATTAGATAATATGCCATTGAAGAGGTCTTCACCCCTACTACTACATCGCGATAAAAAAACATATAGTTCCATAAAAAAAAATTGATGACCTTGATCTAGAAAAAAATGACCTTAAAAATATTTTTTTTCGAAACATTATATTGTCCCGTCGGTTAGGTTAATATTGTCCTATAACGTTTTCTTCTATTACTAACACTAAGCAAGATATTCAAGGTGGTCAAGTTAGCTGGGACACCCTGTATATCCTACTGTATATATGTATTTCATTCATATATTCTCCACTGAATGTATTTCATGTGGCAGTAAATGTAGAGTAAATGCACTAAAAATTTTTTACAAAAAAACTATACACATACTGCCACAGAAGATATATATATATATATATATATATATATATATATATATATATATATATATATATATATATACATAATCGTTCGAAAAAATGTTCCCAAAGAAGATTTTTAAATTCTTTTTTTTATACAGCCTAGTCGTTGAGAATAATACTAATAGCGTTGAGTATGTAAGCAATAGCAAAGTGCAGGGAAGAATAGAAAAATATTTGCAGGAGGCTGGCCAATAAATCGAAAGAGAGTAAATTTTAGCGGAATTCGCGGCGGTGAGAAAACCGTGTTTAATTTAGACAGCCGGAAGCTATTTACAGCGTTCGCGCGGGAATAAGTTTAAGACAGCTATCACGAACACGACAACGTGGATTGTAACTTTGTTTCATGGAATCCAATTTCCACGCGAATACGGGTGAATGGGGCAGCAGAGGTTAAGGACAATCCATGGAAATGAATGGCGGCGGAGGCTACTACGGCGTTGGCCTAGCTAATAAGAGGGCGCAAAGACACAATCGTGCACGGCGAAGACTCGATATAGGGGAAGTGTACCCCTCGTATATTGAGATGGGGTGACGTCGTAGGGGTGGCTCGTAGGAGGGGAAGGGTGCGTGTAATTTCCCGGTGGACGATGGCGTCAGGGCGCGTGGTGCGGATCAAGCTGAGGGTCGTTCAACTACCAGTGTTGTATAGTGTCTCGTGCGCTGTGTTGTAGTTCTGTTCTCTCGTGATCGTGAACGTGCTGTACTTGTGATCGTTTAGTTTAGGATATTTCGACTTGCTCTACGAAATAATCTGCTCAACGTTGTCTCCTTATATCAACCTAATCTAAATCGTATCCAATCACCCATCTCCATTCAAGCAAGCCATCTGATCGTACATAGAATCCCCCAAAACTTCCGCAGCAGCTGTTAAGGATTTATCAAAAATTTCAATGTGATCAACGTACAACAGTGAAAAATCGATTCTTCCACTGGGATATATACAAATCTGTGCAGCATATTTGGATTAATCTATGGAGTAGTTCAATTGTGTTTAATATCACCTGTGAGAAAGTATTTGTTTGGTGAACGTGTGGTATCGTGATCGGTATTTAAGCGTTGCTGTGAGACATATTTTATTCTGTGTGATACGCCTGGATTGTCGACGTGTAAACCAATTATTGTTCCCGCGTTTAAATATCGGGGGGCGAACGTGTCCGCTATCGTAGAGTGCGTGGAAACGTTTCGGGGGTTTATCCGAGGTTCTCTATTCAGATTACTTGCAGACTGTCCGAGCAACTGGTGTTCGTGCACGAGACCATAGACACGTTATCGCGTTTATCAATCGGGGGTGCCGCGAATCGATCAGCTCGTTCGCGTATCGAGCGGCGCGCGCTTCTGCAAAGGAAGTCCTCCGTAATCGTGTAATTGATAAGCATAGAGGCGCACGTGGACACAAGATACACTTACGAATCAATTGTGACACGGGCATTAAATCCACGTGGATGTCAGTTAGAGCGAAAGTGATCGGACGCGCGCAACGGTGGCATCTCTCACCGGTCGGCACGCACTTAATTTAGTTGGATCGGAGATATTTTTTTAAAAGGCCTCTCTTAATGTGTTTCGAAAGCCATTAATCGTTGCGTGCGAGGCGGCATCGTCGCCTCCCTCTTCCAGCGGCTACCCTTATTTCACCCTCTTTCTCGTTAAGTATTCGCTTTCCCGTGCACGAGCCGCGTTAGCCGCTTCCCACCCTCTACAGTCTTCCTATCTTGCTCCTTCTTTCCCTTCGGTTCTGCGCTACCACGCCACTCTGTTTTCCGTTCCAACAAAGATTACGCTATCGTGTATTTTTTATCGAGCTCCTGATTAAAACCGGACCTCCTCCTCCTCCTCCTACTCCTGCACACCCTGCTACCGTTGCTGTGCCGCTGCTGTTGCTGCTCCTCCTCCACCTCCTCTTCCTTCCCCTGATCCTACCCTTGCTCCTGCAAGCCCAACCAACCCCTTTCCTCCATCCCCGTTGCATCGTCCAAACCCGGGACTCCGCTTTCGGCAAATAACGCCTCCGTTTCACGCTCTCGCAAACTCTCGATAACATCCCCCTTCACCCCCCCCCCCCCTCCCGAACCCCGCACAGGTTTTGGTCGCTCGGTTACCCCCGGTGACGACAGTTAACGAGTACGTTCGTGACGCTGACCGTCCCCCTCCTCACGTGTCAACTGCCCACTGACTTTGCTCGCGATCGTGGTTTATGCGCGACGCGATAAGTAATCACGGGTTCCCTTGCTTCTCCCACCGAAAACACGTTGTAGACTACGACGACCACGACCACAACGATCGATCATCTCTTTCTCTCTGACTCTCGTTCGCGTATGTGCTACGTGTGTGGGCACTAGTCAAGGTCGTTGACATTGAGACGCCGAGTTTTGACCAGTTTGGACGGGTGAATTGCGAGCGGCAAACATGCTCATACCGGTCCCGTCGTCCCCGACGTCCAGCAACGGAGACGCCGCCATTAAACTTTTCGTCGGACAAATACCCAGACACCTCGAGGAGGACGCGCTCCGACCGATGTTCGAACAGTTTGGAAAGATCTACGAGTTCACCGTGCTCAAGGACAAGTACACCGGCATGCACAAGGGTGAGTCCGGGGAATTGTATCTTCGTGGTTTGGGAAATCTGGGAGTAGAGAAATCGTTGTCTTTATCTATTGATTTTTAGATAGTGGACCTTGCTGATCAGTACATGCTTAACTACGAATGAGATCAGTTCCTGTTTCATTTGTTAACCCACCACCGGCAATATGGTTTCTCACTAACATACTATATGCATTGGGTCTTTCACTTCTGCGGTACATTGTAGTCTCCAGTTTAACCCTTGGATGGTACTATGTTTACTCAGACTGCGAAGTATTACACTGAGGCTTTTATAAAAATGTTTTAATAAAAAATTTATTCAGGTATAAATATGTGATACATATGTTATAAACATGTTATTTAAAATTGAAAACCTCAAATCTTTCGAAGATGTTAAAGAAACTTAATACTTGCTGGTGTTATGTAGTAGAACAGCGAAAATTAGTGTAGAGAAATTTTGTAACCGAAGCAGGGTTAGAATTGTGTCATCGTGGTTTGGGAAATATCGATTTTGCGATAAGTAGACCTTGTTGATAAGTAGACGATTGGCTAGGGTTAAGGCCAGTCACAGTAGACCTCCATACATCGCGATCAAGGAACTGTTTAATATGATTCTATAGGTACATGTATGTCCTCTTTTTTACATAATTTTTTAATCGCGTTACACGGGCGTCTACTGCACATATTTATTTATTAACCCGCCCTGAAAATGGACTCGGACGCCCCCATTAGTGTTATCTTTGAATTAGGCACGCTAATTCTACTAAATATGTTACTCATATAAAATCATGAATACTTGTGGTTTTCAATATTCATGTTGTAAATTATACAATAAAATAAGCCTCAACTGCTTCGTGCTATATGGTTTTGTTAAAAAAACATGTATAAGAAGGAAATAATGTACAATGTACAATGTCCATCTGACGTTTGAGATTATTGTGAAAATATTTTCCACAAACTTTAGGTTTTAAACAAAAAATATATATTAAAAATTATCTTAATCCTTCAGGAGCGATGTCTGTACACCTGTACAGTCTCCAACGAATATTTCAAAATTGAATTACACGAGGACAGATTATTAGGTGCGATACACTTTCATGCATTAGCGTTTACTTTCTGTAATTTGAATATAGCTACAATAAATATCAAAAAGTCGATCATGAAGAGATTATGAGAATATCTGTAACACTCTACAACCTCTATTGTATAGAAGATCGACAATCATGCATCGTCCCTGAAAGATTAACATGATAAAGTATAATAACGAGAACAGTATAAAAATCGCTCCATTTACATGGGTGAAAAAGTAATATATCACGTGTACTTCGTTCGGTGTAAAGTTAGCAATGTGTGTACATCTTCAACTTTGATTCAAGATTTTGTAATAACGTGTACCTCATTTTCATGGTTGTATGGCGGCTCTGAATTATGAACAGATGAAAAAGGAGAAGGAAGTGTTTCGTCCTAGGCCCGCTAGAGGACTCATCGGTAAGGCTATCTAGCGGACCCGTGCCTTAGACGCGGGACGTCGTAAGGGCAGTTTAGGACGATATATATTCAAACAGAGGAAGATTCAGGTAGTAGCGGGAAAGGTGTTGTCGTACTGTCCCTCTGTTGACAAGCATAGGAAGTAGCCGCCACAGTTGTAACGCGTCGTCTGCGTTCAAAAATAAACTAAAATCTTGGTTATTTTATAAAATTCATAAGAAGTACCCTTCATCACCTAGAAGACTCGTCGTGATTCTGAATTAAATAGAGATACTAATACAAATTGTTAATATAGACATCTCCTTATATTTTACAGTTTGCACATAATAAATCTTCAATGTAATAAAGTTCGTCTCTGAATAATCGAAATAAAAGACTCACTGACAAGTTATAATGGCGCCCAAAGCGTCACCAGTCCGTAACATGAAGCGGCAGAGTACATTAACAAAATTGGTGAGAACGCAACGTCGTCTATTAAGTAGAGTCAGAAACAGTGATCACCGACAGACACTTTGAGCTTTCCGGTAACACGATGTCCATCGCAAACGTTCCCAGCGTTTCCTCTCGAAAACCATTCCGCCTGGGCGACTCTCTGACAACGAGAATTACGTCCTTCATCCTCACGTTCTTGGAATCATTCCCTAATGCATTGAAACATTTCGAATAAATCTTAATCCGGTGTACACGTTTCTGCAAACTCGTTTCGTTGCTTTTTAGCCGAGGCAGATCCTGTCGCTTCAGTAGCTCTCACGCGCTAAGAAACACCCTGTATATGGTATTGTCGGCGAGGTAACTTTCGAAACGCGACTGAGAGATTAATCAGGATTTATTCTTTTGTTTCACGACGTGGTGTATGACGGGAACTCCGGGAGACGGGGTGGGGCAGAGAAAGCGTTGGGCGAGAAAGGGACCTGGTGTGGGAGGGTTGTGAAGGTGGAGGAGTTAAAAGAGGGAGGAAAAGAGGGAGAGACAGAGAGGGAGAGAGAGAGAGAGAAAGAGAGAGAGAGCGAGCAGGAGAGGCAAGGGACGTAGAAGAGCGGGCTAAGCCGGTGAAACAATAAATTTCGCGGGCATTCACGTCGATCGCCGAGAGGATGAGCCGACGTCGACGATCGACGGCCTTTGTTGGCCGGCCGTAAGCCTCTCTATCCACCCTTGGTAACCTCTCCTTCTCACCCAAGGGTGGGCAATCTCTTCCTCGCTCGAACATCGCGGTGCACCAGACGCCGGCAAACCTGATACAATAGGACAACGTTCACGAACGCTTCGTGCCGTTTCCGCAGCGGAAACTTGTCCCGGAAACGGGGACTTTAACACTGACGTCACTGGTCACCGTCCGGCAGCCTCTTCTCATACCGAGGGAGAGAGAGAGAGAGAGAGAGGGGGGTATCTAATGCCACAACTCGATCCCCGCTGCTCGAATTACGATGGGGTCGGTTACGCGATACCTTCGTATAAACGAAAGAGGGATGCGCGAGAGACAAAAGCTAGGGAGAGAGGAAAGAAGAGAGAGAGAGAGAGAGAGGCTCCTGGTGACGCAGTACCTCCCCTCGCTGCTGGGATTTTATAAAGGCATTTGGAAAAATGAGACAACGCTCCAAGAGATACTCGGATTGTCTTCATGAATTGTGCATCAGATGAAAAGCCTCGGGCTGAATGATTTTATTCGAAATTCCGACCGGCTTCGGCGATCGTTTCGTTATTGTCAAGCGATACGATCGCTTTATATGAAATGCCCGAAATTCGTGTGGTCTAGGGTTGCTCGCAGTTATGGTCCCCGGGGTGGCGCGGGATAAACTTTTTGTCTTGTCGTACGTAGTGATTCATAAAACTCGGTTCTAAATTAATCCTTTAGACATGGAATTTAAATTGAAAATGTATCGTACAGATTAGTTATTTTGTGGCTATTTTAAAGGTCTTTATTCTCACAAATTGGCAAAGATTGTATTAAATAATGCGTAGGTAATTGAGCTATTTTGTGGAAGAATTGAATACCATTATTGAATTAGCTATTACGCTATTTACGCTATTTGCGATATACTAAAATTATTAACACCATAAATACATTTTTATTTAATTTCTGTTGCCCATAATTGATCTAGAAAATTGTTATTTTGGATAAAAATCCGCAGTCTAGTTACGTAAAATCGGATTATTTCCGGATCTTGATTTTATGATTTCTTTAGTACCTAAGTCAGTTTCCTCATTATCAACAATTCCTACATGCGAGGGGATCCACACAAACATGTTTATTCATTTTGTATATGATCGAAATTAAATACGTCTTGAATTATTGGTTCTATCGATTCTTCATTTTCGAGTCCCCTTTAGTGAAATCAGCTTCACTTTAGATACTGGTGGTTTAGTTTAAAACATTGTGTCAGAAATCATTTGTTATCGCTGCATTGAGGAACGGATCGTTGATTAATAATTTGCATAAATCTTTCATTCGTAACGGTGTCCTTCGGCAGGTTCACTTTATTTAATTTGTCTAAAAAATGGCAGCGATACGGTCGGCCAATTGTAGTCAGGAATGGACGGGAAGAACGCAGGCATTTTACAATAAATATCCGGCCGATAAGCTGCACACAACCCTGGCACGCCATGGTGGAGAGAACATTTTTATTTTTGTAGGCATGCGAAATTTATGGTTGACGAATGGCCGTTCGAGTTTTTGCCGGGAAATAGCTCGTTAATCTTTCGAATTATTCTCGCTTCCAACTTCGCCACGCTTGGTGCGTACTCCGAGGATCGCCAATATTTCGTTGGCCTCCATGTTTCTAACAAGGATGAATACGTATATTTAGCGAAAGGAGCATACATATACATACACGTGACTACCCGGCCACGCCTATTTAGTTTCCTATTTCGTGTGCTGAATATTCTATTGTATAACCGTTTCGCGTGTACATCGGAATATATAGCTGCGCGATCCGTTTTGTAATTAATGTCTGCGAAAGCGCAAAGTTAAATCTCCGACTGTTTATTTTTCCTTTATTTTTTTTCCTCGTTTGTTCTGAGTGAAGTTGTGTTCGCAATCACTCGCATTCGAAAGTAATAGCTATCGTTAATGTATAAAACAGCTGTGAAGCTATTGCAAAGCGATTTTCAGCAATCGCGGCGCCCCCGGTACCTGTAATTTGAAACTTTCTCGTAAACAAGGGCGTATGGATGCGACGCGTTTTCGGGTGAAACAATTGGGGGTCACTTTGTCACGAACAAACGAAATCTATTCGTTTGCATTGACATTCGCCACGTCAAATAACGCGTGTCCGTGTGTACGTTTTGTCTGTGGCGCTCGGGTTGAAATAATGGTATCGCAGCGCTCGTTGAATCAAAAACCTAAAATACCGAGAAAAAAATAACGCGTGAAAAAGAATTAACACGTTCGGTACGAGCGACACATATATGCGTCGTCCCAAAACCGTTCGCAGAGACCCACCGATCCGACGCAAATGCGCGACGCATTTTCTTTATCAGTTTATGATAACGTATTGCAACAAATTTGAAAAAGGAACAGTATTGTTTGAGCTGAAAACAATGAAATAGCTGTAGGATGTCCTCGAATTAGAGATAGTTTTTTAGTTTGCTTATTTAGAATGTTATAAATATATCCTAAAGAGGCCTGTCGATTAAGAACATATTCTAACAAAAAATACCCTGGTCTGGTAGCGAACGTGTTAAGCTATTTACAGCAAAATTTGTCAACACCGCGGTTGGACGTCGCTATGCATTCATTAAAACGAGCATTCCGTGTTACCAACAGCGGTGGCTGCGTTCCTTTTATTTCCCCATATATGACGGTTTTTCAATATACTCTGCCAACAATCTGTCCACTGTTATGTTTTTCGTTCAGAACGCACGCAAAGAGTACGGTTACAGATACAGCTGGCAGAGGAAGGGGTAGGACAGTGTGGCAGAAGCTCGAGTTAGGGAAAGGTAGTGCTCAACGACGACGAGGCTGCAACCGACACGGCAGTCTTGTAGTTTCGAAACAGCTCTCCAATTTTAATGAGACCCGTCTATTTCTCTGCGATTCTGTCTCCGTGTTACAGCCTGTCTTCGTGTAATTATATTTTGATTCCTCGAGCTGCGCAGCATCCACCCCTTCTTCTACGGCCTCGCTCTCCTGGTCGTCCATCCCTTGTTACCATTTCCGAGCCAAACTTTTCCTCTCTCTTTCCGCGGGCTCCTTGTTCTACCCGTATCGTTTATCCTTCTCCCCCCTCCACTATTATCTTCTCATCGTACCCTCCTCTTCCTCCTCCTCTGTCTCTTTCATTCCTCCTGGTCTCGTGGTAGGCAGTAGCTTGTTGTGAATGCTAATACATCTACCTCTTCAAGTCTTTCGGCTACCATCGACCGCTTGGATCATGGCAGTCGACCCCCCACCCACCTCTTCTCCTAACCCCGTCCCAACCACCCGTACCGTCACTCTCTCTCACTCTCTATCTCTCATTCTCTTTCTCTGTATCTCTGTCCCTCTGTCTCTCTCACCCCGTTCGGTCATTTTTCTCTTCTTGGACCTGGTCGCTATGCTACCTCCTCCTACCGTTCGCCGACACTCGACCAATTTGTTTTACCCTACAGATTGAGTTACAATTCAACGTAAATAGAAAACTACCTGGGCGGGGGAGGCGGGCTCTGCCTCCTCTGTTCACGGAAACTCGCTTTACATCCCCTTTATTTCGCTGGCTGCCCCATTGACTGCCACTTCGGCATCCTTACTTAATTACCGAGTAGTTACGATACTTTGGTAACTTTTCGTCGCCGGTATTTGAGGACACTTCCCGTGTCCTTTGTTCCGTTCCTTCTTCTTCGCTCTCTTTTCCGTTCCCAAACTCCACCCCCCACCCAGTACCGTCTCAGGCTTGTGTCTCGCTGTCAGCGCAACGTCGTAACTTATTAACGAGTGCATGGAGCCGTAACTTTTCGAATAGAGGAAAAGACGATAATTAACTGTCTTATCAACGAGGTCTACAGATGGGGTGGGAGGGGAGGGGTGGTTGGGCGAATGTTTCGCACGAAGGGATAGCAAAATGGGGCAGCGAGAGACGTTTAGGGAGGGGAGGGGGTCTGTATAGAATACAGTTCGATGCTACAATTAACAATCAAACGATATCGAAATGCAACGAACGGTGGAAAACGTGTAGCGCGGCGGTGGCGACGGCTTCGACGGCTGTCGGCATAATTTAAGCGACGAGCGTATATCATTCTGTCGTTCAATTAAATGTATTAAAATATAAATCTTGATATCGGGCCGTGGCCACAGAATAGAACCAAATGAAATCATTTCCTTTCAATTGCAAGCGTTTGTGCAGTAGAGTGGATTTAAAGAGGACCCGTCCATCGATTCGTACGTATATGTATATCGATGCGAGCGATAACTACGAGTTTAACTCTCGCGAGCGGTTTGCTCGTTTCAGCGTATTTAACAGCAGTGTAGCAAAGGGCTCAGCTGTTGGGGTGGTTGGCACATGGGGACCATGGCACACGCCATTACAATGGCAGCCAACCCCGCTACCAGCCGTCCCGCAATCTCTGTCCTCTCTCGACACGAGGTTCACAAGGGCTGCTCGTCTGTTCGTTTCGTTTCGTTTCGTTCGTTCATTCGTTCGTCCATTCGTTCGTTCGTTCGTTCGTTCGTTCGTTCGTTCCGTTCATTCGTTCGTTCGTTGGTTCGTTCGTTCGTCCGTTGTCCGTCTCTTCGTCTGCATGCACGAGTGTATGTTATCCCACTTTTTTGCCACTGACCTCTCTACATCGGCCCTTCTCTCTTTCTGTCCTTAGCCCACAAATCGATCCGGTGAACGCGTCGCCCTGTGGCCCATTGAAAATTGCTTCGACTCGGAACAATTTTCCGCTTAAATCGACAATGGAGTAATTATTGTTTTCGGTCCATACGAAATTCCCTTAACTATCGCGTCGCGTTGCCCTGGACGATTATATTCTATGAGATTCGACGGTGATTGATTTTTATTTATTTCGATCTCGAGGCTGTCTACTTGACGGAATAATTACAAGAAGTTCAAGGACTGGCCGAAGTCAATTGTTTTGACCGTGTACGCGACGTCGTTAACTTTTGGACCCTCTAGCAAGTTTGTCATTATGTGCAGAAAGAGAACGTGTTGTAAATACAATATTGTGGCAATGAACAAATATCCTTATTATTGAAGTTCATGTTTAGACAGCGGATCTGTGTACAGAATAAAATTGTTCTACATCAACTGGTAGGAACGGAAGAAAAATGGAAATGTCTTTCTTTTGTTAATAATTGTATTGACTCGAGGATAACATGTCAATAATTTTATGTTGTTTTAAAGTTATATTCTTAATTTTAAAGTTAATGATTAGATATCGAATGGGTGTGCAGAGTAAAAATTGTCTGCGTCAGTTGCAAGAAACAGCATCTAACCAGAAATTTCTTTCTTTCGTTAATAATTATATTATTTTCAGAACAATATATCATTATTTGTAAGTTCTTTTAATCTTTGTACTGTTCTGAACTTTTTCTACTCGTTTTTGCCATAAATGTATAAAATTCAGTCCATTTACAGTTTGAGTGGCAACTGAGCAATCTTAAAACATTCCCTTGCATCTAAAAAATTAATTTTTATATAAAAACAATAAAATTATAACTATTCAATTTTATTTAACCCCTCTAAAATCAAATATCCTTAATTTTCTATATAACCCTAATTTTTAGATGCAAATCCATTATGACTTAATTAACCAACCTAAAATTTTTTAAATCAAAATTTGTCTGCTCATAATTTTACCAAAATTTGGATTCCTCATTTTTTTATTATTTAGTGTTTTTAAAAAGCAAAAGAAGTTATTATTATTGGTTTTTACGATTATTTTACTTATGTAAATAATCCAATCTCCTTATAAAAAAAATGAAAACAATACAGATATTAATAATAACCTAACAAATCCATTTTAATTTAATTTACCCAATTAATGTAATTTATTCAATGAAACAAAATTTGGGAAATTTATATGTACAGTATTGAGAATGGCTACCCTGTTAAACTTCTTACATCACGCCAATTCTCAAAAAATTTGATACAATGCATAGATTAGCTCAAAAGAAATTAAATCTTCATAAATGATCTCTGAAGTTACTGTTATCACTTATTTTTTATTGTAGACGATCTGTGCTGGTCGATGTGCGTGTTCTTTTGTAATAATTTTAGCTGATTTTCCAATTTTGGCTAATTGGATTTCTTCTAGCAATTTTTTCTTCCTAGATCGTTCCTCCGAATTTAGTTAATTTTATCTACGTCGAGCACTTTAATCTTTCTTCTTTTTTACTCGGGTTTGATGATATTCCATCAGGAATATAATCTACGATATGTGACCTATCCAATTCTACCCACCTCTGTTAGTCAAACAACACTTTAAAACATACTGCATGATAAAAATATTTGTTGATCAACTTTGTGTTAATATAAAAAAATCAATAGCGAAGTCCTTTTTCTTTAACGGAATACGGAAAATTATAATGGAAAAATCAATCTGCTGTTTAAATAAATTTGATGCCATCTCTTATGTAGAACAACTATTGAACTTACTATTGAACGAAACATAAAACAGTTCTCTGTAAATCCAATAGGTTAAGAAATCCGGAACAAGGTACTCCCCGTAGCGGATAAACCCCGAGGCAAACAAGTACCGTTTACTTCATGTAAGTCCAAACCCGTAGAAATAAGCACTACGAAACATATATGTAAAACAATGTAATACTAAAATGGTCGCTAATAGCATAAATGCCGTTGCGACATTAAATAAAGACAATAAAAAAAAATTTTGATCAGCAATCAAATTATACGACAGTACTATTATTTATTCCTGATGAGTATGAATTAATTAACTGTCGTGCGAAATTAGATCATTGTGTGACGCAAGACATAAGGAAGTACTATTAATATTAACACCGAATTTTTAAATTTCTCGAATGAAGGATAAGTTTGCACAGTATTTTAAAAATGAAGGTTAAAGTATCTTTTGGAACAACTGAGGATGAATGAATAGTGTGATTCCCAATTAAATGACTGCAATTGTGAATCTACCTCTTCGTGTAAAACTGTGTTAGATCAAACCACAAAGTGATCGTCTCCATTTACAAGGGTATTAGATGTTTACCGTCCTGTTGCTCTATTTCTTCTTTCTCTCGCTCATTCTCTCTCTGCTAAGGTGCACCGGGCAACAGCCACAAGAAAGGGGAACAAGGTGTCACCGAGTCAAATCAACATAAACAAACATACCAACTTTACTCCCTCTTAACTTGTGTCACGAAGTGAATACAAAATGCCCATTGTAAGGAACCAGTCTTTCACCCTTTGCTAATTAAAAATAAACAATTATCACTTCGTTTGAATAGGGTGAAAAGCTTTTCAACAGTTTATAATAGAACAATTTATATAATTAATGTATATGAACGTTTGTAAAGTATAATTATAGATGGCGCTATTGAGTAAAAAGGCATCTTCCTCTTTATACGTAAATAGTTTCTTATCGGCGTTTTGTTATTATATATTCTAAATGTTTGTGTAATCACAGGTTTCTGAAAATTAAATTTTCGAAGATCAATATTAAATAGAAAATTATTCTCTTTAAAATATTTTTTGATATACATACGGGAAATCCACTGTTATATAAATACTTGTTAGTAAAACGTTCTCTTGTAAAAATGTTTTTATAATTTCAGTTAATTGTACAATAGAACATCAGTTTCATTTCGTTTTACCGTGATAAGTTCAATGTTAAATGAAACGTATAAGTTCGAACAGAATTTTGTGATAAACGAAAAATAACTATTTATTTCAATGCTTGGCTTTCATAACGGAGGTTGTACTGTAATCAATAGTACTATCCTCTTGTACAATATCCTCGACTTAGGCTCGTGATGAAGATTTGAATACCACAAGAATAATTGTGTTTCACACAAGTTTCATTTCTTTCGTTCATAGAAGCGATGAGCGTCATTAAGAACAATTATTAGTTACCCGATAATAAAGTTCACATCTTACACTATAATCTACTTAATTTCGGCAGTAATAAATCGATGTTCTATGACAATCATTTTTTACACTAACCGGAACGATTACAAAATGTGTCTGGTATACATTATTTTATAATGATTACAAAACTGAACATAGTTAGATTTCTCACAATTGTGATAACCATATGTCCTTGAATAAAGTAATATATTAAATAATTTTGAATCGAAGCATCTTTATAATATCAATAATAAAATGATAAAAAATGTGGAACCGGTCATTTGACCGGTCGTGGTACGGTTAGTGTTAAGCAATAGAATAATGTCGGTCATAGGTGACTACCGTGGTGTTCATCGTGTTAATTTCCTTTAAACCGAAACAGAATTCTATTTGATCGTAGTCGATATTATAGCTATTGGAGACTACATATACATTCATAGAATAAATATAAACTTCCTTGTTCTTCTAAGAAATGCTGAACGGAAATAAGTTCTAATCGCGGTTAAACCATAAAATAAATCATAGTGCAAGGGGTTGACATTATCAACCCGGAGGGACTGTACAACTATCGAATACACGTTTTTTCCGGGTTATCTCGCGAAACGGATGGAACGTTCATTGACGGAAAGGTCCATTAAAATAACGAGACCGCGTATTGCCTGGGAATAAACAGGATAACAAGAACACGAAAGAAACAGATAAAAATACCTTGGCAAATTGTAGACAGGGAGTGTATGAGCGGAAACACCCTCCTAAGAAGGATTTGTACGATAGAAGGGAGAGCAAGGCACTGGGGAAATAAGGTAATACCTACGGCTTTGTCTCGATCGGGGGCAAGAAGAGCCGCCGATAAAGGAAGTAAAGGACACCGGGGGTTGCGCCACCTTATTCCCCTGCAACGATGCACTTTCTCTTTCTTACTTCGGCCCCCGGTCCTTTATTACATCGAAAGGAGAGCACGGGCGGCCCATATGGCTATTGCGCCCCGGTATCAAACTGAAATTACTCTCACTCGGGAAGGGAAGCGCACACGGGCAAGGGGAAGAAGTTCCAGCCCGAGGTCGAAACCGGCTGCCGGAAAATTCCGGACCGCCGAACACGAAGAATGGGAATTCCCATCGCGGCGGCGGCAGGGGGGTGGGACCTCGAAATGGGAAGCATAACCTGTGATGCATTTTCTGCCGTTGTTCCGGCGGACGCGAAATTCTCCGCGAGGCCATGCCCCGCCGCTGAGATTCATTCGTAGCAGAACAAGAGCCGTGAAATTCTTTGGGCCAAAGCTTTTATACAGAATTCGTTCCAGGGAAAATATAAAACCGGCGATTCTATGGCCGCGCTTTACATACCGCGGCTATTCTATTGGAAAAACTAACTAATTACTTCCTCCTTAAATAAGATCTCGTTGACGCCGAGGACAGAATACGTCTGCGCCGCGCTGGGGGAAACCTATGCTCGTTGCTACGTGTAGTCGTAACCACCGGCATTTTTATCACGGACGGGGCTTGGCTTGATTCACCGATGTAAAGGAACTTGACACGAAGGAAGGCAACTTTAATATATTTTATGGCACGAGAGGGATTTCACGGTGTACGCGTGTCTAATTAGTGTATTCGAGGAACTGGGCTAAGTGTGTCTAATGGAACATCTTTTTTATCGTATGTTATAGTTTCTAGAGTCTGACGCTGTGGGAAATGTAAGATGTGTGTCGAGTACTATACCGATTCTATTGTAATTTCGATTATAATATTTTCTTAGTGAAATTGTTGTACAAAATAATTATGTTCGTAGTTATTTCCTTATATCCTTCACGTACATTTGTTAGCAAGGATTACCACTGAAATAATATACATTAATTGTAATCCCATATCAGACGAGTTCATTCACAGTTATACTGGAACGTTTTTGTCGTTAATCATTGTGTAACATTTTGAGTGTTATGTCTCCCTCGAATGAAGAATTAGTTTTCTATAGTTATGAATTAATTTTTGAGCTAATATATTCAGTGTAATAAATTTAGTTAGAAGTTTCAAAATGTAAGAAGAATGAAACAGTTCCTATAGTATCATACATCTTAAATGTTCAATTTTTTATTCGATTCTATAAATTGATTTGATTTTATAAAATTCTTGAGTCTCTTAGAATGCCACCGAAAGTGTTGGTAGGCAGAATAATATATTATCAAATATTGGTTACAACAAAAAAGAATTTGATTTTGACTTTTAAGAAAAAGATAAGTTCCTTGCCGAACTTTTTCTGCTTGACTTTTCATTCAGGCTATTTAATGTTTTAAAACGCTGACATATTATTGTAAGGTATTTCACTATACTATCGATTAATAAAAAATTAGCTTGTGTATAATAATGCTTACATCATGTACCATCCACTTGCTTTCAGTGCCAATATGTATTTTTCAATCCTAAACTTACTATAAAATTATGTTTGTTACCATCGATGGTACACGTTACTAAATGCTGTTCGAAATGTATGACAGAAATTGAATTTTGAAAAGCGGTAATGAGTTTTAGTCTATAGAAAAATATTTAACCAAATCATTTTCTTATCTGACTCCAAAGTTAGAGATTCGCGAGGATGACAGGCATGAGAGATTGTTGCAGTTATCAAACCGTACCGCTATCGTAATAACGAGCTCCGCCGAAGTTCCCATGTAAAATTTAAGAGCTCCAACGTTTTAGGTTTACATGCGAAGGCGATGCATAGCCGAGGACATGAAGATAATCCAGACGGCGGAAGTACGCCAGTGTTCGGAACATCATGGCGAAAGCTCCGCTCCTGGGTTGTTCTTCGTCCTTCTCCACCTTGGCGATATATTCACTCTCTAGTTTAGAGCATGCTCTTCTCCTCCTCTCGCTGGTCTAATGTCTTAATCTTTCGTGTGTGAAGAATTGGGCTGGGTCAAATGAAATTTGCATAGTCGTTACCAGCGCCCGCCTTCACGAGGGGTTGCTCCGTCGATCCGCCTTAGGCACTCTTGGCTCCGTGGAAAGAAGACAACCACCACGATCATCCGTTTGATTGCTACGGAAAACATTCCCTAGTCAGTGCGACGACTTGCTCGCTTAAAGCGAACGCCAATTCCCTTTGTAATATTCGAGCAGAAACACACAGTGGCTCGAATGAGAATGGGTATCGAGTAAAGGATAAAAACAGGTAGAGAAAATTGCACCTCGATTTGAAAGCAGAGAGTTCATCCCCACGTACACTCACGTCAATATTTAACCCTTTGCAATCGGAGCCATTTTAACTAGAAAACCAAAAAAATTTTCCGACCAAGAATATTTTGATGCTATATGATTTTTTTTTATTTTTTAGATATGAAATTGATATAATACTTCGTACAATACTTAAAGATTCAGTAGCTAATTTATTTAATACAAATTAGTAATGGAAGCAATACTTTCAATAGTGGTATAGCCATTTTTAGTGGTGCCTCAGAGTCACCACGCCAGTGCTAAAGTTCACTGTGGATCTTTGTGTAAAATACAAATTTTCTAAATATTTCTAAATAGACAATTTTTTCTTTCTTTAATGACTGTAATAAGTCGAAAGCAATATATTGATATTCTGAAATTCATGTAATATGTTTACTGCTTTAAATTTTTCCGTTTCATTTTATTATTAAGAGATATACTAAAAATAAGCAAACAGTGAACTATTTACAAAAGTATTTTATCTAATGTCATAAAATAATATTATAGCAGAGTTTTATTCTATGCAGAATTCGTAATCAAGTTTACAAACATTTTAGAATACTCATTAGCTTTGACGGCCTCCATCAAGCGATGATACATACTAAGTATCAATGTTTTTAAATTTTTCTGGTGAAATTTCATTCCATGCCTTTTTTAAAGTCTTTGTCAATTTTAATTTTTCATACCGCTCGCTTTTTGATGTTTTTTGATCAGTTCGTTGCAGAAATTCATAATAAATAATACTATAGTATAGTAACTATAATTGCAGCAATATATTGTCTTCCTTGGTAAATTTTTTAAGAATCTTCACTGTACGCTTAGGGTTGCTGCCGCATAGAAACGTGTACTTCTCTCTGTTGGTAGATGACTAATTGCGAATCTTTATTTATAAAATAAGAATTTGTTCATATCAACTTACATTGCCACTAGCCGAGTTTAGAGAACAATCTCATAAACTCACTCTTGATATGAAAAATAAACCAAATATTAATGTTGATAATTACTTATTAGTAGTATGTTATTACAAGTAATAAAAGATTCGAGATAGAACTTTCTTTGGCTTATCCAGAAAAAAATATTCATCATAAATTTTAGTGGTTTGATAAATTTAGAGGGGTTTGTTTGATTATGAAAGATATGGTTGAATTTCATAATACTGTGAAAATTATTTAGTGGTTTAAGAAAATTCAGTTTCATATCAACCGAATATTCGTATATTGTTCGATGAAATACAGATTTCTGTTCGAATGAGAAACTATTTTATAATATAATGGATTTTGATGGAGATCAGAACGGAACAAATATTCATAGTGAGCAACTAAGAAAGACCACGTGTAGTAGTGATTACAGCAACTTTTTAAAATCCTATCATTGAAATCGTTAAAAACAGCCCGCATATAATGTGTTAACCCTCGGATAGCGGGACTTCATTTGGACCCAGAATTGAAATGAGTTATGTATAGTAGTTCCACTAAGAAGATTAATTTCGATTTTATTGAAGGATGATCAAAAATATGTGAAAAAAATTGAAACGTACAGATTTGAATGGATTTAACCACAATCGCCACGAAAACGTCAAAAGCATTCGCCTTGCAAGACGCAATGCTCAAGACTATACTGAAGCTCACTCATACTATAACAAGTACCAGGATACGCGGCAGCTCAAGTAACAATATAACGAGAACCACGAACCAACATTGTCAGATCGCGAAACAGAAGTGCGTTAACTTAAATTCCGCTGCTTCAAGGTCATACAAGGTCAGAAATGACTATACCGAAGCACTGCTCACTCATACTGTAACAAATACCAAGATAGCGGAAGCTCAAGTAACAATACAATGACGCCCACGAACCAACATCAGATCGCGGAACAGAAGTGCGTTAACTTAAATTCCGCCGCGAGTGCATTTCGTATGCGTTTCACGGTACAGTTCCGTCAGTGGAATGCAATAGAGTGCATTGCAAACCGAATATTGAATATATTTGGTAATAAATCTTTTGTTCGAGCGCTGAGGGAAAACACTTAGCGGCAGCCAGGGCTGTATTTAAATTGTAAATCCGTTTAACTATATCTCCGGGCCAGTCGTTACAGATGCATCGTTCGAGCTACAAGCTGTAGAAGCAATATAGAGGGGAGGGACGGTAAATTATAAGAGTTTGCATCCAGGCCAAACGTTCGTAGCTCTCTAGTTACTTTCAATTGGTTAAAGTATCCAAGAAATTGGTGCAGCGCGTCCCGTGATCGATCTTTAAATAAGCGTCTCCCTTGGATAAGGGTCCGAGGCGGGGTTACATAGAGAGAAGGACCTTGAAGTTGTTGAGGTGTAGAGACGGAGGAGTGTAGGAATAACGTAGAACGCGTTGGCTAGGTCAGGAAGTTCAGAAGCCACAGAGCCGATAAGGGCTTGCCAGCTATGCCCGTTAACGACTATGTAAATTGACGGGTCTATTTATTCTAGTCGTCGTATCGAGGCTCTCGCAGATGAAGACATCGGAGGTTCAATTTCTCAGAGTCTCGCGCTCCCTCGCACTCTCCTCTCTCCTGCACGCCGGTTGCGATAATTATGTTAATTCCGCGTTAACCCCCGTTTGTCCCACGCGTCGTCTTCCGGGTACTTCTCTTGCATCAGGAGAGGGGGTTCTCTGTTTATCTTGAAATCGAATGTTATCCTTTGATCCTGCGGACGTCGTATTCCCTACGGAGCAGAGGCCTGGTTATTATTATATTTCCGTTCTTCTTCTCCGAGGTCCTCGTAATGTACACGGTTTTACGTTCGAGCGAAGTCGCAAATAAATTTAGCGACCGCGGAATTGCTTCCCCGGGCCGGGTACTCGATAAGAGAGTGGGCTATCATAACGCGCTGTCTGACCATTTTATTGCAATGCTAAAGTAGGTATTGATCCGAATCCAGAAGAATCACGAACTAAGGTGCTCGACGACCATCGATCCGTCGCGCGGGGAGGAAGCAGGGGAAAGAGAAGGAGAGGAGGTGAAGAAGAAAGGGGAGGAGGGTAATCATTTTCCGTGTCCTCCTGCTCCTCCTCCTCTTCCGTCGGTTATCCGAATTGGGTTCGAGGGGGTCTCGTAGCAAAGTTGGGGACTAGGAGAGGACACAAACACCTCCTTTCGGGTGTTGAGAAGGAGAAGGGATCGGTAGGCCCTGGATGGCGAAGAGAGAATTGCTTTCTCTCTCAGTTTGGAATGAGAGGATGCATGAGAGATTGCTCCAGACCGTGGAGAGCGGAGTGAGGGTGCTGCCTTGGGGTTCATTATTCAGGGCTATTGATTTCCATCCACCTCCTACCATCAGCCCGCCCAACACCACCAACGACCAAGAGCAAAAGAGAAAGACCGGGGGGTGGGAGAACGAGGAAGATGGGACCAGAAAGAGATTGACGGGCGGCCGTTCTCTCTTCTCTCTCTTCTCTCTCTCTCTCTCTCTCTCCTCCTTTCTGTGTGTATCTTTTTTCTTTCCCCTTACCGACCATACCTTCTGTATCCCGTTCATTGTGTCTTTTGCTTGGCGGTTTCTCTTCCTCTAGTCAATTTTTCCTCCACCGTCGAATCAATCGCCGCGTTAATTGATACGCGATTTAGCTAAGTGCTTCGGCCCTGACTAACGGGATATTTCGATTAATTGGTTTCTTCCGTTCCGAAACTAACCCGACTACTGTCGAATGACCAATTCTTTATTTCGCGATTATTGAAATTATCAATAGTATTCCTTGCGAAATAATTGAACTTTTATTATTCGAGCATAAATTCTAACGGAATCTGTACAAGATATAAAGAAATTCAATCTTCTCACTTTTGCAAGGCTAGGCACGCGCATTATAAAGAGGATTCCTTGAGAATCAATTGTGAATATAAATAAATTCAATCTTGTCTGTTTTGTAAAGCTAAGGCTATTTTTGTTCCCGACAAGTTTAGTGTTGGCAATATATGGACGTCTATAAGTTAGTCAACTTATGTTTGTTCATTAGTTACCGTGTTTTCTCTGATATTCAAATCTAGAGTCCACAATTATTCTGTTATTCTACTCCGAGATCGGTGCGTATTTTGTCGAACAATTAGATTCGTCGACACTCACAGCCTCTTCCTCGCAATTTGGCTTTTCCCGCAGTTCCATTACTTGACGCTGCGTTGTTAAATCAGCATACTTGCAGAGTAGAATAGTTCTGGACAAGTGATAGGTTATATTTGTCTATTTGTTTCATTCATATTTAGTAAAAACACGAATAGAAAATTTTGTTTGAGAATTAAATTACAATTTGGATGCAACTCATAAAATGGAGCAGATAATCATTAGTTGAGCTTTTCTTTTCATACCTCTATTTTTTCGAGAATTTATCTGTTGTTGAAAAGAATATTGAACTACTTTGTGAGACACCAATGTCAGATATTTCTTTATCAAAACACTAAAAAAGTGTTTCAAACATTTAATCATTGGTTTCAGTATATTTTGATTTCAATGCACAATTAAAAGTGCATGTTTCATTCTGTTTGAAATGAGCGAGTTTTTCTAATATAATATTTATCAACGGTATTTCATTTTGATTATTTTGTACAATGTATGAGAACATTCTAATGTACTAAAAAGAAATTTACTACTTTACATGATGTCATTGAATTCTTTTTTTTGAAGTAAAACGAATTCTTTGGTGTACAGGGTGTTCACGCTATCACTAGCAAGCGTTTTTTTTTGTAAATAATAAATATTAGAAAAAAATGATAGAGGAAAAAGTAATACTGTTTTTGGTAAGTAGCATAATGGCGTATGTAATTTTCTTGTGTTTGCACTATTTCTTTAGGAATGAAGGTGACCATTAATTTTTTAAATAAAATGCAATATATTGTTTTATATCATATGGAAGCGTGTGTAAAAACAAATTTATTCATATACAACACAATGACCTTCAAGGTCATACAAGGTCAGAAATGACCGCATAATTTTGAATATTTCGTGAAAACATCATTCACGATACACAACGCCCAGAAATGTAAACGACTTGCAAAGGAAACTAACGCAATCATGTGCATTAATATTTCGGACAACGTTACAAGAAGCTAACAAGAATGTAATTAATACAGCCGAAATATGTAGTTATGCACAAGGAAGTTATATTGAACATTGACTATAGCCTTATCAATAAAGTATACTTGTAAACGCATTAGTACGAAATGTTCAAAATGTTTCTTTCATTTCTGACCTTGTATGATTTTGAAGGTCATTGTATCGTATACGATTGAATTTTGTCTTGACACACACTTTTATATGGTATGAAAAAATATAAAATAGTGCAAATACAAAAAAATTACATACGCCATTACGTTGTTCGCAAAAAACAGTAATACTTCTTCCTCTTTCATTTTTTTATAATATTTATTATTTGCAAGAAAAACGCTAGCTAGTAATAGCGTGAACACACTATATATAAAATAAATACAATGGAAATGAAATTAATTGTTTGGTGGCATGTGGAAACGTCTAGGATATTATAAAAATGTCCATGATAAAGTAAAAACTGGCTTTTCAAAGGGAAACTTGAATAAGTCGTCTCTTTGCGAGTTTAGGCAACAAAACGTAATGTGCGCGGTCCAAGATCATTGTTGTTGAAGCGATTTCTTTGCGTTAAGAAAACGACAGTGCGAAAGAGGCCTTAGGCTACCAACTTACGTTGAAAGTTTCTGTTCGTAGCACGACGATCCGCAGGAACTTGCGAGTTTTCTCTTTGAAGTCCCTCGCTCGTGGTTTTCTGTCTGTGAGAAATCACCTTAAGAATCATGGCTACCACCACGGAGGAAATCCAGGTCCGATCTCTATCAAATATTCGAGGTTTTGTAGGGATGTGTAAAAAAGTAAGGAGGAATGATAGTAGTCGCTCGAAAAACGTAATCGATCGCGAGTCGTCCATTTCTGAATGTCGTCAGTTGATTTACGTACGATAACGTTTTCTTATCGGTAGTTTAAATTGAATGATAGCAAATGCGATGGAAAATAGTTTCCGCTGAAAATTGAACAATGTTTTAGATCGACCTCTACAAGATTTAATTAGTTGCAATGTTTCAATATTTTTAGAATAATAGAATAATACTATAATTTTAATAGTTTCATTATAAGTATTACTCTCTATCTCGCAAAACTGGATTATGAAAATATAGAATACATTTATTTAGGATAGAACATCTCTTAAAATTGTTCGGGAGTCCTGTGTGAACTCGAATTTTAGTTAGCCCTTGCGGCTGACTATTGCAGACTGTTTTCACTTCTGATAGAAATTAATTTTTCTACTAATATATCAAGTGTATTAAAGTTGGTTAGAATGTACGAAATGTAAATTGTTGTAACAACAATCACTGTAAGAAGTGTTTACTGTCCAGTGTTTATTTTATTGAATCAATTTCTTTAATTCTGTGTGATTTATATAATTGTGTGATTAGCGGGGTTAATATGAATCTAAGATGAAAAATGCGACAACGCTATCAAAATGTTGTATGTATTTACAAATTGACACAATCTTCGTGTTGTTTTCATAAATAACTATACAAATGATTTTGTATTTTTTTATGTTATAAAAACAAAATTTCTTTTTCTTTTCCTACTCTGCATCTTCGTGAATGATAATTATCGTATCAATTAAATCTTTGTTCGCCTATTGTAATTATTGACGTCTGTTCCAGTATTCTTCAAATCTGTTCTTTGAAAGTAATCAGTATAATTAAAAGGGTTCGTTGAAGGCAGCTAATTTTGTTGTGAAATTGTGCACAAGACATTAAGGCAAACATTTTTAGTAACACGGAGAAGTTCTGAGAACTGTTTAAAAAGAACTTGTTAGAGGCTAAAAGAAATGGACCACTTGATCTCACTAATGCAACTCCAAGAAAATGAGAAGAGAAAACAGAAATCAATATCAATATGCAAACTGTTTCCTCTTAAAAATACGCTTCACGCAAAATTAAAATCATTACTTCTTCCTAAAGGTACGAACTCCAACTGAAATAAGAATCTAATGAATTTATAAATTCAACTTAAAATTCTATTGTATCATAAATTATGTATTTGAACATGACAAACGATCATCTTTTTGTCATAAAATTTGCTTTTATTGTAGCAAGTGCCACTAAACATGCTTACAACGTTCATTCACTTTTCGAGTACGAACGTGTTTTACGAGTTCCTCACGGTGGCAATAAGACCTAAGTCAGTTGTTTCTCTTCAGTTTCAATCTTTGAAAGCTAATGTTTCTGAACACTACACTGTTACGCGAGGATTTCACCTCGGAAAATTTACAAACCTGATTAAGTTGTCATCGCTTTTCTACATGAAGATACTTAGGCTGCATGATGTGGGATACATGAAGGCTATTGAACATGCAGGATACATACAGAGGTTGTAAGGAGTATTCGCGCATCATTAAAAGACGAATAACTTTTCTAAAAATGAATCAGTCGATTAAAGTTTTTTGAAGATGTTAGAAGAATTAATTAATCAGGAAATGTGTTATTAACTCTTTTTAAAAATTTTTATTGCATTTCAAAGATTTTTATCATACAATGCCTGTAGCTCTGTTGTGCGTTGACCGATTTCGATGAAACTTTGTACATGTACATTATTTGCTTACTTAGACTTATAAAAGGCATGTTTTAAATTAATGAACACATATGAAAAACTGATAAATCGAGACAAAAGAAATTTAAACATTACATAGTAAACTAATTCTTCTAACACCTCAAAAAAACTCTAGCCGGTTGACCCAATTTTTAAAAAGTTATGCGTTTTAAAAGGTGTATAAATACTTGTTGCAATAACTGTAGGTATCGGTGATGTCTTACGGTTTTCAGAAAGTTGCGATCTTATAGCTTAATATTTTGAGATAAACTTGTGCCAGGTTCGACAGATTGACATCGTTTTTTTAAATGGCCAGAAGAAAGAAAACGCTACCTTGTTACGCGAGAATTTTACTTTGCAGTTTCAAATTGTGCAAACTGAAGAGCGTACTAATGTATCTCGATAAATTCTCTAAAAAAAAATTAAACGTTTCGGCGTTAGTTTCTCCGTCAACGGTCGGTCTCGTTCTTTGTAAAACGCAGATATACAACATAAAACCAGACACCGCCCCAATAGACCAAGACCACATACGAAACATGATAATTAGACTGCAGATGTTTATGCACTTTTCAATTTTTGTAGGCAAATTTTAAGAAAGTGGGATAAAATAAAATCTTAATTTTAGTGGTAGCGGCCTCTGTAGATCTGAAATAAATAAAACTCGTAAGAAATTCTATCAAATTTTAAATTCTAAGATTTTTTGAAAATTTTTAGAAGCCGTAAATGCCTAAAGATCAGCAGACTAATGATAACCTACCTGATACAAATAAATATGTTCATCGGGATATAACTCATCTATACCAAATGCCATTGCAGCCGATGTGATGTAGAACATAGTGAATAAGAAGAAGAACAAGAAAAATTAAAAGAATAATAATGCAACTTTGTTATGCGTGAATTTTACTTCAAAGTTCCAAATTGTGCAGACTAAAGTGCGCACTACTGTATCTCGATAAATTCTCTAAAAAAAAATTAAACGTTTCGGCGTTAGTTTCTCCGTCAACGGTCGGTCTCGTTCTTTGTAAAACGCAGATATACAACATAAAACCAGACACCGCCCCAATAGACCAAGACCACATACGAAACATGATAATTAGACTGCCGATGTTTATGCACTTTTCAATTTTTGTAGGCAAATTTTAAGAAAGTGGGATAAAATAAAATCTTAATTTTAGTGGTAGCGGCCTCTGTAGATCTGAAATAAATAAAACTCGTAAGAAATTCTATCAAATTTTAAATTCTAGGATTTTTTGAAAATTTTTAGAAGCCGTAAATGCCTAAAGACCAGCAGACCAATGATAACCTACCTGATAGAAATAAATATCTTCATCGGGATATAAATCACGGGGAGAGTACAATTTCCGTGGCCCCTCGTTTTGAGGTTATATTTGTGTTCTTGGGGTTATTTCAAGAAAAAAAATGTATATTTAGCATGGTGTCAATTTGGCCTGGTTTAGCCGGTAAAGTAGATTTCCTGTTTTTTATAAATTTGCAAATATCTCGGCAATTATGCGAAATATGGCAAAATATCAAGCTACCTTTTTTGTAGAAAATGAAATGTTATTCGCATAATCTTTGCATTGTAGCCGTAATCCAGAATTTTAACTAGTAATGGAAAAATCATGTTAGGTCGTGGAGGAGGCGGATCAAAACGAGGGGCCACGGAAATCGTACTCGTTCCTAACTCATCTATACCAAATGCCATTGGAGCCGCTGTGACGTAGAACATAGTGCAGAAGAAGAAGAACAGCAAAAATAACAAGAATAATAATGCTACCGTGTTACGCGTGAATTTTACTTCAAAGTTCCAAATTGTACAGACTAAAGTGCGCATTACTGTATCTCGATAAATTCTCTAAAAAAAATCGCAAACGTTTGATTTCCGGGGAGCGAAATGTTGAAACGGCAAGCAAGGTCGCGTAACGTAAAACCTTATTAGGCGTTAGTTTCTCTGTCGGACGTAGGCAGACGAGTCGAACCGTCAACGTAGGCGGATGAAATATATAGCCGACCGGCAGTATACCGGCACAGAGAGGTATACTGGTCGTGTGTCTATAGGGATTGCAGCGCCGCGGGCGCCGGCGCGAAACGCTCGCTCGCGAGACCACCTCCGCGTGGTGGGCTCGTGACGTCAGCTACCCTCAGTGTGCGGAGAGCGACCGCAGTGTACACCATCTCCACGTTTTGGCAAAGAAGGCACAGTCGTTACAGAGTGAACGAGTTCCCTCGATCCGTAGTACCCAGCTGGACAGACGTAGCACTGTTTATCCGGCGCGATTCCCGGAAGCCCCATTGCTCCCTTGCGACTATCGAGTTCGAGAGTGTGTCTCCTTGTCTGTCTAGGCAGATATCATCGACGGCACCGGGAGTCACGAGCAAACACACGAGGTCCATCAAGTGAATTCTCTCTCGAGTGTGCGTGTGTGTGTGTCGCGGAAACGGTATCCGGTTCAGTTTGACGCGTTTACGAGACAAGGCTTTCTTGTGCCGTGGCCGTAACAGCCGGGGTACTCGTTACCTTGGCCGATCAGGGTGACGGACCCGTTCCTTGATGAATACGACAACGTCGGCTGGGAGCACAGTCGGTAGCCACGCGGTCAACGCTCTCACCGGTGGTACCAGCGTCTTCGAGAGGGCTGACACCTGGCATAAGGAGCGTTTGATGCGCAGCTAGCGGAAAGACGATCCTGGAACGGACCGCGTGTGGGTGATTTAGTGC
Source organism: Sphecodes monilicornis (assembly GCA_913789915.3). Classification (NCBI taxonomy): domain Eukaryota; kingdom Metazoa; phylum Arthropoda; class Insecta; order Hymenoptera; family Halictidae; genus Sphecodes; species Sphecodes monilicornis. The sequence continues at coordinate 6,980,606 of OU565295.1, read as the reverse complement.
TGTTATATTGTTGTTGTTGTTTGTTCGTGTTTGAGCCATACACGTGCCATCCTTGTCCGGTGTCGCGAGTACTGACTACGTGTACTTGCGATGCGAGATATCGTCCTCTCGGGAGGAAGATAAATCACCGGTGCCGCGCGTACCCCGTCGTCGTCATTTTCGAGTTTGTTCCGCGGTGTTACACGATTTTCACGGAGACCAGTTTTCTTTCGGAAGGAAAAAAGGTTCCACGACTATTGCGCGTTGCATCGTTCTGTTAGTGTGCTACTCGTCTCTTCGGTGAGATTGACGGCACGTGGATCCGGATCCGATCGTTCCTAGCTAGCTCACGTGGTCGCCTCTGCCGGCGGCGCTTTCGCGATACTCACGGATGTTTCTCACGTCGGGGTGAGTTAAAGGCGATCTGCTCGGAGCCCGAGATTCTTCCTGTTGAATTTTTATCAATGTTATACGCCGGTGTCACGGTCGGTCGTAATCGGTGAAGTGGTTCACAGTGAGTGAAGAGTGAAATTTCAAACAAAATCACTGTAAAAGAAAAAGCGGTACCTTCTTCCGTCCTACTGTTTTCGGAGTCGTGACGCGCGTTGTGTCAGTTACATGTCGCGGATTGGTGGAAAGGGATGACGGTGCATCGTCGTTGCGCTCCGGACACTGTTGGAGAAGACGAAGAAGACTCGTGAACTGAGAAGCCCGGCTGAGGTAGAACGGGAGGCGTGTACCGTCTCGTGGCTAGTGATACTTCGTAGGATTTCCGAGATCCGCAAGTACGCGGAGCAAACCAAGCAGCGTGGAGCGCTCGGCGATCGTGTGGCCGCGCGCCGCGGACCTCTACGCTTATCAACCAGGTACACGATTTGCCTAGAAGAAATTTGACCTAAATACTGGTTCATGTTATCCAGGATACTTCGATTATATAGCCTAATATCTGGATTTAGAGTCCTGTGAAGCTACGACAAATTTTTGCTTACTAGATATTCCTACGGCTAAATGATGAAGGATGTATTTATTTTAGAGATGTGTTATGGTGCTTCGAAAGTTTTGAACATGTGGTCGTTCATTTTGAACGAAATTTGTATGAGGCTCGATCAACTGTCTTCGTTTTTCTAACTGAACATGATGTTGAAGGGAGCATGACGGCTTTAAATTTAAAGAGTACATAGATACGAGTGATGTATTCTGGGTTTTAGAAAGTTTCGAATATGTAGCTTGACATTTTCAACTATACTTGTACGTCTTCCGATGAACTGTCATCGTTCTTCTAACTAACCAGGTTGAATGATGAAGGATATATGATGGATGTAAACATAAAGGGTACATAGATGTCGATGATGTCATACAGTTCTCAGAAAGTATCGAACATAATATATGTTAGTATTCTAAACAAAGCTTGAATAAGGTTCGAAGATGAGAATATAAGGCGTACATAGATGTCGATGATGTTACACAGTTCTTAGAAAGTATCGAACATAATATATGTTAGTATTCTAAACAAAACTTGAATAAGGTTCGAAGATGAAAATATAAAGAGTACATAGATGTCGATGATGTCACACTGTTCTTAGAAAGTATCGAACATAATATATGTTAGCATTCTAAACAAAACTTGAATAAGGTTCAAAGTTGAAAATATAAAGGGGTACATATCTATGTCGATGATGTCACACAGTTCTTAGAAAGTATCGAACATAATATATGTTAGCATTCTAAACAAAACTTGAATAAGGTTCGAAGATGAAAATATGAAGGGTACATAGATGTCGATGATGTCACACAGTTCTTAGACAGTATCGAACATAATATATGTTAGTATTCTAAACAAAGCTTGAATAAGGTTCGAAGATGAGAATATAAGGCGTACATAGATGTCGATGATGTTACACAGTTCTTAGAAAGTATCGAACATAATATATGTTAGCATTCTAAACAAAACTTGAATAAGGTTCGTAGATGAAAATATAAAGGGTTACATAGACGTCGATGATGTCACACAGTTCTTAGAAAGTATCGAACATAATATATGTTAGCATTCTAAACAAAACTTGAATAAGGTTCAAAGTTGAAAATATAAAGGGGTACATATCTATGTCGATGATGTCACACAGTTCTTAGAAAGTATCGAACATAATATATGTTAGTATTCTAAAAAAAACTTGAATAAGGTTCGAAGATGAAAATATAAAGAGTACATAGATGTCGATGATGTTACACAATTCTTAGAAAGTATCGAACATAATATATGTTAGCATTCTAAACAAAACTTGAATAAGGTTCAAAGATGAAAATATAAAGGGGTACATACCTATGTCGATGATGTCACACAGTTCTTAGAAAGTATCGAACATAATATATGTTAGCATTCTAAACAAAACTTGAATAATGCTCGAAGAACTGTCATTGTTCTTGTAACTGATAATGATCAAACTCGATGGTGAAGGATACTTATTAGCTGTAAACATAAGAACACGTAGATATCGATGATATCTCACAGTTTTTAGAAAGTTTCAAATATGTTGCTTAGCATTTTGAACAAAACCTGTAAAAGGTTCGATGAACTGTCACCGTTTGCCTCGGTTGAGAATGCTTAGGCTAGACTTAGACTGATGTGGGATACATAATGGCTGTAAATATAAAGGATACATCGATATTGATAATGTCTTATGGTTCCAAAATGTTTAAAATATATGGCTTAACATATTGAACGAAACTTGTGTAAGATTTGACGAACTATCATCGTTTTTCTGACTGACAGTGCTAGGGTTGAATGATGGATGGCATGTAATGGTTGCGAATATAAAAAGTGCAGAAATATTGGCGATATCTACGGATCTTAAAATGCTTCGAACATATAGGTTAATATTTTGAACAAAACTTGTGTATGGTTCGACGAGCTATCATCGTTTTTCTAGCTGAACATTCTTAGGCTACATCAAGAGGCATACATAATGCCTGTAAGAAGAAAGTGTACATAGATGTTGATGATCTCTCCTAGTTATTAGAATCTTTCGAACATATGGCTCATCATTTTAAATAAATCGTGTGTAGTATTTGACAAAATATAGTCGCTTTTCTAGCCGACAACGCTTAGACTACATGGTGAAGAGTACATACTGTGTGTAAACATAAATACATAAATTCTGTTGATGGCTTACAGTATATGTACAAAAAAATTGTTGTATAACAAAATTTCTACAAAACATCGTTTTGTACATTTACTACCGCATGTATACAAGTTTTCTAAACAGTATATTGATCGCGGTACACCTCTGTGTATTCTTTGAATAGTTCAGAAACTGGGATGTCTAGAAAATTATTTAATATTTCAAGGTAGTGTAGGAAAATGATGTTGCATCTTTCATATTTTTTAAAAATCGGAGAGGTTGGACGTGTTCTCTTATAAGACCTCCAGTTCTTTGAACGTCTTCTCGATTCACAGAGAGTTATCGCTAGAAATATATTTCTGTCGAGTCAATGATTTCCTAGGAGATACTAGAAGATGCAGCTAAAAGGTAAAGGAATCTTGAAAAATCTCGTGGCTGTTGTTAAGAGCATAAATTGATACGGAAACGTGCAGTATAGAATTGATGTAATTTGTACGGTGGATTTCGGGGGGATTTTAATATTCGTCAATTCGTTCGGATTTTCTATCCTTTCCCTTCGCAATAAGACGACAACGCGCGCTCTCCAAAAAGATGGCAAAGAAGTTCTTGTGGTATGTCGAGCCATTCTTCAGTGACTAGAGCTGCAAGCTTTCGCCGCTTCGAGGGTGCATTCTTGCACCACCATTGCCTCTACCGAGCATATTCCAAGTGTGCTCAATAGGATTCATATCCGGTGACAAAGGGCGTGCTATTTATCCACGACGTCGCGTGTATCTATCGTTTTTCTTCAAACACATCTTGCGAAAGTCGGGACGCTAGTTTGTCGAACGAATATTGTAAGCACGTGACACACTGGTCACGGATATGCTGTTCGTGCTATTATGTTGTCGTGCAATAATGGGTTCTCTAAAAATACATTTAACATTCTAAGCACTTACCTTGTAACCGCATCTGAAATTTCACCTCTCACTCCTCTGATATTAACCCCTTGTACTACGATTTCTTTGAAGCTTTCAGTGATTAGGACTTTTTTGTCGTTCATTATTTCCTAGAAAAAGAAGGAAGTTTGAATGCATTGTATACTTATGTATTTGCCAATGGATATATATTGCCAATAACAACATAAAATTTTATTTCGATACCAAAGAAATTTATAACTTACATATTTAGTGGATCCTATTCAAATTCTTCATCGCGAGTATGAATCCATGTTATCGTATAAGGGGTTAATGGGCCAAGTTTTTCACCGATATATACCTAACGTGGTTTAATGTAAATTTTCTGAGAGATCATATTTTATGGAAGTTAGGATAGTATTGAAGTATAATTAGTTCCATCGATTGTATTTTTAGTTCATTCTCGTCTGTACAATGTTATTTTTTGTTCTATTTGTGAAATAGTTTTTGTAATATTCTATTTTATTTGTCATTAATAGACTGTGAGTCTTTATGGAAAGTAAAAGTTGTCTGTATCAATTGTGAGAAACAGGAACCAAATTTCATCCTTCTTTCAATAATATTAATAAGATGAAAATAATTCATCGATATACTGACATTGTTTTAAATTTCGTGTACTCATTTTTACGCATTTTTGACAAAAATGAACAGATCAAATACAAAGTGTAATGCACATTAAAAACATTTGAATCATTTTAAATTGCTGTTGTATTATATTCAACTCTATAAAGTTATTAAATAAAGAAATACGTGTCTATGTGGCTCCTGTATTTAACAATTAATACAGATGATTTTTACTTTACATGAAAAGTAAGTCTCATTAATAGAATCTTAATTTTACAATTTTTATTTCAAAATAGTTAATATTGACCTATTAGAATTTTAGAATATCCTTTGTATCACAAATCGTTCTTATACGACATTCAAACAAATGTTTCTGCAGGAAAGTCTATTGCATACATTTAATTATTACTTTTTGTACATGCAACTGGTTTTCCCAATATGCTATACAAATTTAAAAATATTTTATTTATGAAATTAATATTAAACATTTATAAATTGAAATCTTGTATGCTTCACTTCCAATAGTTTAGGACAGTAACGTCGGAAACGTCCTCCTTTTCTTTAAATTCCATGATGCCTTATAGGATTATGTCCTACACCACACTCGTCTCTTATAAATCTTATTTCTAAGACATGTGGTCGCTTATGATAGTTGATGCAGCTACATTAAAAGCAACTATAAATAAATTAATTAAAAATAGGTACGCAATTATTAACATAAGGGTTAAATTAGTCTAGAATAATATAAATACACTGTAAATTTTATGCTTCTATGACAAATATGGATTGATAAAATTCAAAATATTAAAAAGATTAAAAGAACTTGGGGATATCAATAGGTTATCTTCGATTTGTAATAATTATTGAAGAGAGAAAACAATTTTAATTTGTCTCCAGTTTCTCACGAATAATGTACGAAACCTTGATGTATAAAATCCCCAGTTTAAATATTGGGTTATTCAGGAACTAAGTTTGTTTTCCGTGTAGAGATGCTTTCATATATTATTACTTATCCTTATTATATCTCGCAAAATCATGGAATATGGCGATAGCTGATATTTCGGATGCCATTTCGTGCCGTATATTGCTTTATAACTAGCCTGCGGGCCTTCATGCAAAATAAACATTGTCTAAATCAATCGCAGGACATAGTAGTCATTTAGAAGTTATGTTCTTTCTTTAATAATTCCGGCAAGTTGAAAATAGTATATCAGTGTCCTTAAAAGCCTTTAAGCCTTTTATTCTTTTAAATTGCAGAAACTTTTTTCTCATAAAAGCAGAAAATCCGGAGTCTATTCATAACCATTCAATCATTTTTGTGTCATCCCAAGATATATGGAAAATCATAGTGAGCATTTCTATCACATTTTGCTTTTTAATTACCGCAATGGTAAAAGTGCATTGCAGGCAAGGAAAAAGTTGTGTGCTGTTTACAGAGAGGATGTACCATCGGATTACCATTTATTTCGTTGTCTTAAACACTTTCTAAACGGTGCAAATATCATTTGAACACGTTGATCTCCCACTCGACAATCACAAAAATCACATAAAATCACTGTACAATTTATTTAACTAAACAAAAGTTGAGCAGTTTAGTTTTCAGATTGCAATTACTGTTTCAAACCTCTTTCGCAGGTTGCAAGCAAATATTCTAAACTCATTATATAAACGTAAAAATTAATTTTCATTTCAGTATAAATTATTCTCTCACCCAAATATGGGCGACATGGCGATCAAAGTTTTAAATGTAGGCGTCAAAAGTAATATAACTCAATCCTTCGCTAATAAAAAAAACAGGAATTCTACAAGCATGGGATCTCCAAGTTGCCAGAAAAATGGCAAAAGCTCGTACAATAAAATGATCGCTACATCACGAAATAAGTAAATAGTGAAAAATCTTCTTTCAGTTTCCCTTGGAAAAACGAAATTTCTTTCAGAACAATCCAATATAAAAATATCATGAAGTCCTTGCAGTTTTCCATTCGACTGTCACCAATACACAAAACTCGCAGTCTAATCACCCGGCGCACTTATTTCCTCTTTCGAGTCCTGTCGAACGGCGGATGTATTTCAATCGCATGGCAGAGCAGATTGTTCGACAGCGAACAATGGTGGCCGGTAAAGAGGACTCAAATGAATCGTGGCGAAAGGCGATTAAATTTTTGCGTCTTGGTGGCTGCTTGGGTGGTCCCGGTGCCACTTGAGTTTTGGTTTTGGCAGCGCTTCCAAGAGTATTTCCTCCCTGTATTTGCAATCGAGCAGGTTACGGCCTGACCCGAATCCTTAAGCTAGACCACGGTCACGGGATGCCGCGACGAGCAGGCACGTAGTAACCTACACGCCAGGCTGTGCCAGGAGCGTTTTCCTACCTCGGCTCTTTATTCCTTTCTTTTCCTTAACCCTTGTCTAAAACTTTTCCCCTAGACGATCCCCCTCCGGTCGCTCCGGGTTCTGCGAGGATACGCTCGATATGCGAATACAGGGGGATCCGATATTATACCAGTCGAACAATACTCCTTATCTGCGCATCGGATGTCGAAAAGATCTTTCTCTCTCGCACGAGCTGCACGGCGGTGGCGGTGGCGTATCCTGAAATTTCCATGCTTGAAATAAAAATTTCTTTTCCGTTTTTCTGCCCCGGTGTTACGAGGTTGGGGAAAAGAAAATACGCGCGGAAAGTGGCCTCGGTGGATACGGTTCTATAGAAATATTTCTCGAAATCGATTGGGTAGCAAGAGTCTCGCAGCTGGTCTTCGATATATTTAATTTTCTCGAAGTTCCTCGAGCGTGCATTTGCGGACAGATTCGATATCGTCGCAGTGGTGGTGACGTACTGCGAAAATATTCTATTTCCCGTTGTCCCGATAGCCCAGGATTTATTTACACGGGCCCTTTGTTCTGTTTTAACGTATTCTCGTATAACGCCTCGGGGGTTCCTTAGTATTCCGGGCGCATTTCGAGCGCGATGTTGGTAAAGAGTCGCACTTGTTGGCGTCCATGAACACGAGGACGTTGGGACGTGGGACAAGGAGGAATCGGCCTGGAGGGTTTGCAGGGTGAGGATCGCACTCGGGAGGGACACTGGAAAGCGAAGCCAATGCACGGCGGTCAGCTCGGACGGTCCCCCGGGAGATTTCTGGACCGCAGTCCTAAATCAGGTTTCATTCCCCCGGCGAGTCTCCGGCGCCTCAACCCATCCGGCTCGTCGAACCTGGATGCGATATACCGAACAAAGCGAGCCGAACAGCTCGCAACAATTTCTTTTTTCTGCGGACCGGCAATTTTCTCCTACGTGCCGGAAAGTATCGAGCGCAAAAGCGGAAAGTAACCCGAAATAAGAAAATACTGGAACCGAGCGAGATACACGCCGTCCTCAAAAATTGTTGGACGAGACGAAAACGATGCATCCTCCACACTCAAATGCCGGGCGAAAAGTTGTACACCTCTTTCGCAAATTAATGCCTCGTTGTCAAGACATTAACCCTTCACAAATGAAACATTTTCTTGACCTCCGGGGGAGGATGCCTATACGCTAACTCCGAGGAATATATTAGTGAATTTTTTGTCAAAAAATATGAGGGAAAATCTTCATCTGTTATTTCTTAAGAAGAAATAAGATCTTCTCAATGAACACGTCTAAGCTTATAATCAGTTCCAGTTTTATTAAATTATTTTGTTAACCCTTCATAGAGTGTTTCAATAAATTATCGACATATGTGTCGGAATTCTTATCTTCATCTATTGACTCTTACATGGTGGATGTTTTGATGAATACTTTGCGGACGCGTGTCTGCAGGCATCCGCCTAAGTAAAATTGCTACTCCGTGACTAAAAATCACTTTTTACAAAATTGTTACTCTCAAAAAACACCAAACAAATTTTTACCAAACACAACACTTGATCCTCCATTTAATTCTTATGCGTAGCTTTCAGTACACCATTTCATTTCCCAAGGAAAATTGTAAATTCGAACCGTCGATAAGTACGCTAAACATTATTCCCGTCAGCAAAGGGTTATTTATTAATTTTCACAACAATTCATGGATGATGTCTGTGTAATGTATTGACTGTAACGAATGTTCTCAAAGTTATTACAGTAGATCCAGATTTAAATAAGTATTATATCCGTTCAGCGATTATTGCTTATTTTTTAGAATTTGAAAATAGCTATGAAACATATGAAAAAGTCGAACCAACCCTTTGAGCTCTTACGTCTAGTTTGGCGTCAATTGTATTCACAGGCAGTTGTACGTCGAATGTTACACAACATTCGTAAATTGCCAGTTTAAATATAGTCGGCGGTATTTTGGTAGCGTTCTACTTTCTTCAAAAGTGGAATATCTTTTAAACGTTGAACACTGATGAATCTTATTTCTCTATGATTGTGTCCTATTTTTTTAAAATATGAGATTGCGAATAAAACACAATTGATCAGGCTAAATTGTAAACAAGATTGGGTGAAAACTACAGGGAAAATCAAAGGATTGTTACAATATTTTATAAATGGAACTTCCGCTTTTTGATTAAATTTTACAAGAGGAACATGGAACGTTATTACTAAAATGAGAGCATAGAAAGATCATCCTTCAGATGAATTTCTTGTTCGAAGAGGAAAAATAAAGGTAAAAGGAGCTATTATATTTCTTATGTTTAAATAAGACATTTTATATTCTTGTACTTAAGTTCAATCAAAAGTTCACCTCAAAAGAATCTATTTTCATCCAATTTTTCTGCAATTTTTCCAAGTTGATAAAAAACCCATATTTTCGTCATCATTGCACGATGAAGGGGAAGTAAAATGTCAAGATAAACGTGTCTCAAGTTCTTGAAGTTTTCAAAGTACAATTACCGATGCGTGTCTTGTTTGAAACTTCCGCAAGCGTGCTAGAATGTTTCAACAGATGCATTAACAGCATATTGCTTCTGTACGGCAATACTTTTTCCAGTTCTACCTATCCTATTTCAATTATCTCTTTGATCTTACGTAAGGAATATAAGGTATAGTGAATTCTTGAATTTCAATATCCAGTAATTCCGAAAATATTGAACATACTTTGTAATTATTATTAAAAATATAAATATACCTGCTGTAAAATCTACGATTTCTAATCCCCTGAAAAAATTTTCCGAGGTATTTTTGATATCACGTGATTGAAACTTCTATTTGTGTAGTGTGCTAATTTTGTAAACAATTCTTTTCTATTCAAATTGACGTATATTGGTAAAAGTGCATCTCAATCTATACAATGTTGTCGACGACATAAGCATATAATAATAAAATAAAATATACACTTATATTTTAAATCTATTAATTTATTTTCGACTATTATATTTTGGCTGCGTTCATCAATCTGCATTTGGATAAATATAAACTTATGTAACGCTTAATAGGTGGGATTTCTTCTACCAGGACTAACAATTTCGAAAAATGTGGAAGAAATTTAACTTTTGATTGTCACAAATCTTACAATTAATCGGATAAACGGAGAACCACATGAATGCAAGCACGTAATAAAAAATTAGAAGGCAACGTGCCCGCGTAATGTCTTTTCCTTGCGCTTGCAAAATCTCTAATTAGAGTAATTACTCTCTGGTTTTTGATAGTATATGAGCATAAGTATAGCCGTCCGCTCAGCTGATTGAGATTTAAACAGCGCCTGTCAGAAACGTAGCCACCGATTTACAATTACTAATATCAGAGAACATTAACCCTTCGGTGAGAACGCCAGTAGTGTACTAATGATTATACTGATACTGATAGTTTCAAAATTTGTAAAATTAGGTCTGATTATCTAGTACAATACACTTACACTTTCTAGAAGTCTTAGATGGACAAATTAATTTGTAGCTGTCCCAATGAATCCATTGCAATTTTATTGTGAATCCAAATCATTGAACCATCATATTCGAGATTGCTTATCTACTTGTAAGTTGGAGTAAATGCGTAGAAAGTGAATGGAGATGAAAAATATACTTCATATATTTGTAAACAATCCATAACTTCATTGACAAAGGTCTACGAATTCATTTGTACACCTAAAGTCAGTGTAAAAAGCATCCGCACACCTTTTAAAAACGAATATCTTTTTTAAAATTGTATCAAACAGCTCGAGTTTCTCTGAAATGTTAGAAAGATTAATTTCTTACGTATTGCATGAATAATTTTTTTTTAAAAATTGCTATTGATCGCAACTGCGAAGAAGAAAGTAAAGATCACAATTTTTAAGTTTTTTAACTGTGTCTGTAATGAAAATTTAGAAGATGCCTTTTGTAGGCGTAATGAAGTATAATTCATTCAAAATAGCAAAAATTCTAAGAAACTGCGATTTAAATGACTCACGAACCCTAAATTAGAAGATTCTTACATCTTGCAGCTCCTATTGCTTTTTCACTTGTTAATCGATTTCGATGAAACTTTGTACATGTATTTTCATTATAAGCCCAAATAAAAAAACTTGAAAATCGTAACTGTTACTTTTTTCTTCGTGATTGCGGCCACTAGCAATTAAAGAAAAATTATGTACACATTACTTAGTAAAGTGATCTTTCAAACATCTAGAAAAATCCATGCCGTTTGGTTCACATTTTAAAAGTTATTCGTTTTTAAAGGGTGTACAAATACTTTTGACACTGACTGTAATAGATGGAGATTGTTCTGAAGAAAGATCAAAGAATGCAAAATCGTCAACATAAGTAATACTACAATATCAGTTGTAACTCATCAAACATTCAATCATATGAAAGGAAACCAAGAGATGGGTGTCGTTCCTAAAGAGACAACCTTATAAAATGCTATGAACCTTTTCGATCTATGTACGTTTCGAGGAATTACGCGTTCTGCATAGTCTCGTATTTTCGATTCACCAGAATGTACCAGGGCCGGCTCTAGGGGCGGGCAACTTGGACATTTGTCCGGGGCATCAAAATTTAGGAGCGCCATTTTGGCTTTATTTAAAAAAATATATATATTCTTAAGGGCCGGCAATTTGTCTTTTTGTCCGGGGCAACGTAACTGCTAGAGCGGGCGCTGAATGAACAGGGAAGATAGGCGCGGAAGGTTCGAAACCGCGCAAACCGTGTCGCCCGCGTTCGATTTTCATTCATTCGATTTTTTCTTCTTTGGAAATCGATCGCCGAAGATTGTCGTTCCAGTGGAGTGGTGCCTGTCGAAGCATCATATCGCGTGTGAACGTGCTAAGTCGAAGGTAACGAGTCGACGATAGGGGAAACAGGCCGAAGGGGACGATCGTTCGACCGAGAGATCTGCACTAGGCACATGCATTATCGTAAACGATATCGCCTTCAGCCAGACGCTGGATACACATATACACGCGCGCTTGCGAGAGCGTTTGGACGCTTTAACACGCTTCGGAAAACGTGTCTGTGTGTGTATGCGCGTTCTTATGTCCGTGTGTATGTGTAAGACGAGACGGGTGCGCGTTTAGCGAAAGGATACCAGAGACTTGGGTATGCGAACAGATTTTGGCGATTCGTCGTCTAGTCCTCGGCAAACAACTCGCTTGGCGCCTACGACTCTTCGCCGTAGCCCAGGGTAGGGATCATCTACATATTTATAATTCCGCTATTGATACCTTTTATACGTGGAATTTTTAAAGTTCCGTTCTTTGTCCCGTGCATATTTTAATATGCATACTGTGTGGTGGTACCAGCAGTGATCCCGGTACGAGCACTACTTTTTTACCGGGCGAAAATGTTATACTAGGCGTGTCTTTGATGGTCGGAAATTTCAGAGTTCGTTCGGAATTATTACAATTTCATACATACGTAATCGCGAGGTGCCGGCTTGCGTGAAAAACGTTTTAAATGGCTCGTGTGTATACCGTGTCGAAGTTTCTGTGATAATTCTGTAATAAAGGTGTGCTTCGTGTTATTTCAGTTTTAGGGTTTAGGGTTTAGGGGAACGAGTTTAACTCTTTGGATACTGAATAAATTTTATTAATCTACAGATATTTGAACACTGTTTAAAATAGGCGATAAGTTTTTAAACATTGTTAGAACACAAGAATTTGCGTTGATGGTGTAGTTTCAAATACCTTAATAAACATTTAAGAAATACCTTAATAAACATTTATTTGGTTCATAGCAGACATTGATTCTTGATTATATTACAATAAAATGTACGCAAAATTAAGTTGAATACAAATTTGTCATTTTGACAAAATACCTTCTTTTTAAATTCTTTATTTTGAATGGTAAATTCAGTGACATATAAGAATTAAGAGTATTAATTGGTTCTTTAGAGTATTAATAAACTAAAATGCTTTTGGAATTATTTTATATTATTCCTGATACGAACCCACAGAATTTGGAAACAATCTAAGTGATCTTCAATATGAATACGAGAGCTGAAAAAATTGATTGGATCAAGCATTTTTTGGAAAACTGTTAAAAACTGCAAGATCAATTTAAAGAAAGATACAGACTCACTCCCATTAATATTCGGACCTTCTTAAAGCGTCGATAACTGTTTTAATATTGGACCATACGACATGGACATTTTTGAGACGTTAGAACAATTAGTTCACTGCATGGCATGAAAACGAAATTTTGGAACGATTGCAATCGGTCGGTATTACAGAAAAAATACTAAAAGTTGTTTTTTACAATTTTTTTATGTGGAATTACTTCTATTGAAGAATTGAAAAATATGTTTTGCACATCTCTGTCAATTACATAGAGTTTGAAAGTTTCATAAAAATCGGATGATGTGGAAATCTGCAACAGGCATCGAAAGACGTAAGAATCCTTCGATTTATTACAGTTTAAGGCCGAAAATAGTAAAAAACTGGGAATTAATGTTGAAAAACTGCCATTTTCACCATCTTTAAACAGTTTTAGCTCATTGCAACGTTTATCGATTTTTGTGAAATTTTCAGAGTGTATACAGTTCACGCAGATTTATAAAACCTATTTGATAAACTTTCAATATAGACCCACATAAAACAGTTGTGAAAAACAACTTTTAGTTTTTCTTTGCAATTCCGACCAATTGCAATTTTTTCAAAATTTCCTTTCTGCGTCATGTAGTAAACTAATTGTTCAAACTTCTCAAAAAAAAATCCAAGTCATATGGTGGAATATTAAAAAAGTTATCGTCTTTTTAGATGTGTCCGAATATTAATGGGAGTGACTGTATTACCAAACAATATTTTTGATATTATGGATTAAGGCGATGAAAAGATAACTAGACTGAGGATTTCATGTAAAATAAAAATATTCTTGTGCTGATTAATAAAAATGGGAGATACATCAAAGTTTATTCCTTCTCTTAATAATTTTAATAGGTTCAAAATAATGTAACGATAGTCTTAAATCCTTGTGATGTTTTTTCTCTTTTACATTTCGCTTTCACTTTTATCACAAATGCATAAAATCCGTAGTGCATTCATAACTCAAATAGAATTACCTTTCGTATCTGTCTTATCACGACTACAAGATAGTCAGTACTATATCGCCGCCTCTATGACTCGCACATTATGACAAGAACAAATTCTCTTGCAACTGCAGTGTACATAACACGCCAGCGACCTCCAGTAATTCCGATAAACATAAATCGCGTCCGACAATGGTTTGCCGGCGAGCGTATTGACATTTTATACCTACGGTTTTCAATATCGCAGGATACACTAGTTTTCCCCATGATTCTTCGTTGAAATACTAATGGACGTGAACGATATCGAAGAAATGTTTATCAATCGGTACGATCGAAAGAATGGCTAAGGAAACGGCGATTTAACTGCTTTTCCGGGGGCAGGTTCTCTGTTACTCCGATTCGAAAGTTACTGCAAGGATTGTTCTTATTTACAGTGCCATTCGTTAGAAAACGTGGACATTAAACGGCGGGAAACTTAAGTAGGCAACAGTGGAACGAGTCAGTAGACCGTTTATTCGTCTTCGCTTATTTAAGGGGGTATTCTGCTTTGGAAATCTTAAAAAATCATTTTTATTTGCATTTTCTTTAAATATACATGTTCTTGAACATATGTACAAACGGATAATTAGTTTAGTTAGTGGGGTTTGATGAATGCAACTCGCAGTTGCAAAAATGGTATACTACAAATTCGAGTGTTGAATGTGATATACAAAGATTGAAACGTCTGAAGTGAATAACTTTTTGAAGTGAAACTTCTTTAGACGCGGTAGGCGTAAAACCGATCTGGCGATGAAACAATGAAACGATGAAACGATGAAACGAAATTCTATTCTATTAGCATATACGGTTGAGGGTTCGGCATTGCTTAATAAAGATTATGATAAAATTCCGATGATGCTAAGTGGAGATTTCAACGTGAACTTTGCATCGGAACAATCAAAATTATTAATAGAATTTTTTAGAAGTAAATTAAGATTGGAAATAGTAAATAATCCTAATGAAGCGACAACAAGATCAGGAACAACTCTCAATGCAGTATTTGCAAGACATTTAAACAAAATTGAATGAAAAATATTTATATCATATTTTAGCTATCACAAGCCAATTGTTTCAATAATAAGATCATAGAAAAATAAATGTCATAAAGTGCTAATAAAAATTTGAAAAAAATTAAAGAAAGAAGTTTCGCTTCAGCCATGTGGTCTAAGCGCACACCAATTTTTTTAGTCTCAAACTAGAAGGTATTATATAAGATGTAGTGTCACATTTTTTTTTCTTCTGAAACTTTTTTGTATATTTGATTTTTCAACGTGGAACTTCGAACTGTTGCCATATATACAAGTTATTGAATTTCTTTCAAACCCTGCTCTCCATTTTAGATAATACCTTAAATTTGAGAATAAAGAAATTGTTCATTATGGACGTTTCAATTTTTGTCAGCAATGTCGGCCATCCGTATCAATAAAAGACCGTTTCAAAAACAGCGAATGTCTCTGCCATTATGTAATACATTGTACTGAAAAAAATGCAGAATAAAGTTAAGACTTGTGGTAATATCTCTGTTAAAAATTGGAAATTTTCACTTATTATTTATCCTTGAAAAAATTCCCCATAGCAGATTTTTAAATAGTGATGGTAGTTTTTCCCCTTGGCGCGAGCTTGTAATAAATAAACCGAGTAATCAATGTGTTTGGATCGACTCAGGGTGAAGTCTGGAGCAAGGAGGTTGTTGACCTGATTCTAAAGCATATGGCTGATATTGGGTTAATACGGTGAAAGTCCTCGGAGAGAACTCCCTTCTGAATTGTGTTACCGGAACAGCGACGTCTGAACGCAACGCCTCGTTCCACTTAGCAGGGTGCGTTATTACAGCAAGTAGATATGATCGGTGTATAACCAGACGTGTCGTGTCGTTCGAGAAAGTCGCCGCGTTATTATTTCCCCTCAATTCCTACTTTTTGTAAACCGACTCCATTGAAACGGTATCGGTGGGTTTTGTGCATGCTTCACAATGGCGGCTTGCTCGAACGAAAGTGAAACAAAACGATGTCACATAGAGAGACTTTAATATTATTTTGTAAATACGATTCGTTTCACCAGTCGGCGATATTACTATTTCTCGTACGATACGTTTCGTACTGGAAGAAAATCACAAATCATACGGTTTATCGTGGCCGCGCTTTCACACATAGATCGTTAGCCAGCTTAAGAACTTTTTACTTTTACACATACCCCGGCATATTTTAGTACCAATGAGGGAAGTTAAATATTTATCGCAGTCACGTGCAGCGACTAATTTACGTCGGACTTCGGCCGGTGCTTTATTTCACTGGCAACCTTCATTTAAAAAGCGAGCAGATTAGCCGTTGGTATCAAAATAGTAAATTTAACTGGACGACGTTTTCTCGGAAAATCGGTGTATAACCGAGGCGGTTATCACTCTCGGGAGTTCTAATTATTTTTATTGCGATTGTTAAGCATCGTTTTATAGGAGCGCACGCAACAGCCGATTCAATTAAAATATCTTGTGTATCAGATTCACCGTGAACTCCAATACAGAAAGTTGCCCCACCCCCCACCCCTAATAGTTCGTGGAAATATGAATCAGATAGCAGAGTCGCCTTTCTCTTTTATTCGTATATGTGTACCCTTTCATATCGTATTTACCGGTTCAATGGGGAAACTCCGCCCGGCAAAAATTATATTTTGTTTTTCACGTGACGATATTGCATATCACGGAGATGTTTCGAGGAGGAGTAGGAGGAGGAAGAAGGAGAAAGGAGAGGCAGAGGCGATGGAAAATGCAAAGAGGGGGAAAGAAGGGTGCGAAACTTTCAACCACGCAGACAGAACTGCGAGAGCTCACGCTCTCTCACATCAAAAGCAATTTATACGATTATATGCATGGCGCCTGCAATGCACCTTAATCAAATAAGCCGTGCTATGTCGACGACGCTGGAAAACGGCAAGAGACATTGGAGACGCTTTGAATTGTCGTACTTTGAAACGCACGGACTGGAAAATTTTCTCTTGCTTGATCCGACGTCATGCATATATAACGAGACAAACAGATTGCGTCGCACGCCGGCGTCGCGGAAAGAATAAAGATCTTCGATCTGCAATTTCTCTCGGAACACTATGATTTTGAAAAAGGTTTTATAATACTGCGACAGAATGCAGTTTCCTTTATGCAATTTTGTGAAATGTTATTAACCCATTGAGATTGAACGTTGCGTTGGCACAACATTTCTCTCGCAATTGTTTTCAGTGTTCTTATATCATTATAATAATTATTTCCCATGTTGCAGGTGGAATATAGAATTTCAAAGATTTGTCTAATATTTTTATCGTCACTATATATTTTCTTGCATCTGAATCTTATGATATTTTCAGATTTGCAAAGATTGCACTATTCATAGAGCTATAATAAACCAATTTCGTCTAAAATCATTAGGATTAATTTATATTCATCTTTTTGTGTAATAATTTTTTACTTTTTGCATAATATCATAATGCAATCTTTATGTTTCGAAAGAATAGTATGTAAATTACATTATCTATATTTTCTACATTATTATAAGTTATTTTCTTTTCGTTTATATATTTCGTTCCGCAAAAAATACGAGCCAAACATTTTTTGGTAGTATTTTTACTTTTTCTTTGTTTATGTAAATGTCATTTTATTTCATTGCTTGGGTCTTAATGTGTAAAAGTGTAAATATAAGAATGATTACAATTATGATTTTCATTCTTAAAAGATGGTTTTACATTTCAGAAAAGTATGTCAAAATTATTAGTAATATATTAGGTGTTCAGGGAAAATATGGCTGTGTTCTATGTGATAAATTAAGAACATGTACTTAGATTATATTGAACGTTCTAATATGTTTCTATACATACACTTTTCTTTCTTTTTCGTATTATAAAACTTTCCAGAATTATGAATAACAAAAAGAAATCAATGAAATCTTTTCTAGGTACGTACCAGAATTCAAAAGTATAATTCAACCATGGGTCATAGTACGATTAATTGCAGTCGAAAAGTAATAAGACGAGGAGTGAAGAGTTGACATAATCTCACATGGAATTGAATTGTTGTATGTTTTTAATTATTTATTTATTGAATCAGATGAGAAAGAAGAACCTATACTTGTAATAAATTGACTTTAAGTTTTAATAGGTCCAACAAGTTTTTGGCACAGCTTGTGCTACAAAATACGAATAACTTTAATATTATAATTTCCACTTGGAGTAATCATTAATTACGTATTCGTTTGTCGCATTATTATGGAAAATTCATAACATTTTACAAATGCGAAACATTTGTGTAAGTAGAAACAACTTGCATTGATCAGACACACGAGTTGAATATTTCATGACTTATAATTTACATAAATATTATTTGCATACATTTAATACATGTTAAATATTCCAGATTGAAGATTATTCATATTTTTTGTTATACATTGATCAATTTACTAGCTGTAATTGAACGTAATATCGGAAAATGATGATATTTCTTAAATTCGTTTCACTAAAGACACAAATAAAGCAGTATTATAATTTGGTATAAATGTAAGAAGGGTATAGTAACGTTCATAAAATATGTTGTTACAGTTACTACCATTACTGCACAATTACTCTAATTCTTATCAAAATATATAAAAACATCGTTCTTTTCGAAGTTATTTAATTTTTACTAATAGAAGAGACAATTTCCATAAAATACCCAAACCTTTTATTTTTTCTTTCAATTATTTAAAATTCACTGAGCAAGTGTATTTGTGCAGTCTAACCATAAAATAGCGTAACTGAAAAATCGAGCAACATCAGTTCGGTATGGAACGTTTAAAATATAATAACATCAAATAAGCAATGTATTAAATTATTACGATCTAAAGTGGTTATTAATAATTAGAACTGTGGTCTGTATGTAACATAAAAATTATCTTTATTCACTGGAAGAGGCAAGAGCCAATCAGAATGGCATTGCGTTCGTTAATGTTTCTTCTGTTTCAAATTGTACATACCCAACTTCCTCATAAATGCATAAAATTCGCAGTCAATTAGTAACTAAAACTTCGGTACGATATTTAATAAACAAAATAAACTACGTTGCGGTACACATTTTAGGTCGTTCCCCAGAGATCCTTGACCACTATTTCCTCGATTTGGAGAGGGATGAATATGTAAATGTGCGACACTATTTATTACTAGTGTCGTTTCGGTGTAAGAAGTGGCTGATAATAGAGGAAAGTTTCACACCGCGCAATCTTTCAGCCGTTGCTGTCAGATTCGTTTGCGCGGGTTCGGGGGGGAAATGTTTTCAAATACCGCAAACTTGGAATAGGCCAGCGTAGCTGGTACCGGTAGTAGAAACAGTGCCAAAATCTCAGGAGAAACGCGGCCGCTCCGCTCGTCGACGCTTGGCTGCGGCGTATCCTGTTTTTCCGACCGCCCCACAGCACCCTTCCCTTTGTTATGTTAATTGTTTCAAACTCGGGGCATCATAGCTACGTTTATTTTCCATTCTCGTCGCCTTTCCCGGCCGCCTCGTCCCAGCGAGCCATAGCCTTCGAACACGGGAGCTGCTCAAAGTTCTGTCTGTAACCCTGAATCTCATTGAACGTGCTTGCCGCGCGCGTCGCTCTCTCTCTCTCTCCCTTCTCTCTCTCTCTCTTCTTCCTCTCTCTGTCCAACCAAACAGGATCCGCCGGTAATCGAACGTTATTTCCCTGGGTAGATGATTCGCATTCAAGATAGAAGTTCGATATTACTTGGCAAGAGAGTAATACTCTCATCCGGATATTTTTGCACGGTCCATGGTGCCTTTGGTGCTTCGGAGAAACAACGGGATGCCCGGGAAGATAAGTTTCTTTGAAAACACGAGAAAGGAACTGGCAGCTGTACTAATCGATGAAAGAGATCCCACACCCGCCGACTGTAATTAAAATATCGTACACAATATATACACAACGCCACCGACGAGAACAAAGGGCCGCGGAAGTCTCGAGGTAGGACCTCGTAGCCCTTCTCTTTTCATTCTATTTCTCTTTCTCTTTCCCTCTCTCACGTCCCTTTCTCTGCTACGCTCTTTTTCTTCCACCTTTCCATCGACTGACTTTTTACCCGGGGTCTACCCGTTGTTCTGTACCGAAACGGATGTTTGGAGCAGCTGCTGGGATGGTTTAAACCGCGACATCTGGTTACCAAGTCTCGCTACTTTCCGTACTCACTGAAGAATCCTTTAACAATCATGCTGCCTGCCGGCTCCGAAGGGAATGAATTGTGTCTCTGAGGGACACTGAGTTGCTGGACCATGTAATTTTACTTTGTACTCTGATTACAATTGGTTACATGTACTCTCACAAATTTTCAAAAATAGCTACTGCAAATAAGATTTATAATTTAACGTGCTCACCCAGTTGATCACCTAGTTACACATGGGAATGTCTATTCTATAATCTAAGTGGATTAGTTTTGACAGATTATGTGGAGGTATCTTCAACCACAAATACATAGTTTGAGGATCCTCCAGTTCACCTAGTGCGAGGTTAGCTCAGAATAGACAGATCATTAACCTTTTGCGGACGAATGCCTGTGCTGAAGTTGCATGAAGTTAATTATTCTCAAACAATGTCTTTCAAATTGTTATTAAAGCATGTTTCTGTTCATTAAATTTTACGCTTAGTGTGGCGCCGGTATTTAAGATGACGCCTACCATTTTACTACAATAATCATAAAAAGATATAGTACAGGGTGTATAAAAATTATATGTCACGATCACCATAGCAGGGTTCTATACCTCTGGATCGGTGGAGATCTGTTAAGAAAATGGTCCGCAAATTTGTCCTTGACCGTTTTTACAAGATCAACATTTTTTTGTATTGCATCGTATAGTATTCGTCACAAGGAACAAAAGTCTTAAAGACACCATGGGTCTCAAGTCAACCATTCTCTTGAAAAACGACTTTAAAGTTTCATAAACTATTTTATTCCACATGTCTACAGAGTGTCCCAAGATGGTATAAATGTGGATAGGGTAATTTTACATGATAAAATAAGTTTAAAGTATAAAATAATTTTTTTCGTTTAACGCCTCGTTTTCAAGAAATGACAGTTTGAAAATTCAGCGACCGCGCTTGATATTGAATACGAAATGTTTCACGCGTTTGTTCATTAACTATTTGATCTACTACTTACAAACGCTAGGAACGCGAACTTGACGGATTTTCAAACTCTAATTTCTCGAAAACGAGGCGTCAAATGAAAAAAATTATTGTATACTTTAGACTTATTTTCTCATGTAGATTCACCCCCTTCGCATTTATATCATCTTGGGAGATCCTGTAGAAATGTGGAATAAAACAATTTACAAAACATTAAAGTTGTTTGTTAAGAGAATGGTTGACTTGAGACCCATGTTGTCTTTGAGACTTTTGTTCCATGCGACGAGTACTATACGATGCAATGAAAAAATATGTTGATCTTGAAAAAAGGGTGAAAGACAAATTTGCTGACGATTTTTCTAACAGATCTCCACCGATCCAGAGGTATAGAACCCTGCTATGGTAGTCGTGACATATCATGTTGATACACCCTGCACAAATAAGCAAAGATCGTAAGATTTATCAAAATAATATATTGTTTCATATGACGAAATAATATTTTAGGAGGTCTCATGCTATGTAGAATCAGTAATGAAATTACTAACAGCGACTAGGAAACAAAGAGCGAAGTATTTACACAAGTCTGTCTTTTCATATCACAAAATAATATTGTAGAACGATGTATCAGCGTATGTAGAATTAGTAATAAAATGACTAATAACCCATAGAAAACATTCTATAAATGAGTAAATGAATTATGAGATATGCCTGATGGGTCACCTAATGTTTATACCTTAAATATTTTTGTTGCTTTTAAAGATGCATGAAATGTCATGAGAACAAAATGAAATGCTTTAATGGAGTTCACACGATGCCAAAAAAATTATTGTTTTTGTGCAATACTTTTTAGAGATATCATGAAAACCTTATCTTTTTTAAATTTTCAAACACCCACGAGGATAGTTCCTATCATTAGAAATTCAATGACGACAATTGCTCAAGGTCATTCAAAGTCACATCCAGAGGAAACATATAAGATTTAAGATATAAGAATAGAATGCCTGTATTTCATAAATGTTTCAAATGACTACCGTTTAAATGTCATACGTTTTCTCTTTTTGTGACCTTGGATGACCTTGACTAACTATAGTCACTGAATTCATAATGAAGGACACTGCCATCTCGCTTGTTTAAGAAAATGTGGTTCAATTTAAAAAAAATGAAGGTGACCATGCGATCTCTAAAATAAAAGTGACATAAAAGTAATCATTCTCATGACATTGTGAAAGCCCCATTAAAGCATTCAACATTGTCCTCAACACATTCAATGTATCATTAAAAACAGCAAAGATATTTGAGGTACAAACGTTAGGTGACTCACCCTGTATAAACGATTGTCTAATTGCGAATTTTACTAACCAAGTTTGGAGAATAATCTCATAAACTCACTATTACTTGAATGTACGCAGTGTACTTTCGCTTTAACACATTGCATGCGGCACAGGTACTAATACGATTTTCGTATATTGTTCGCTGAAATGCAGATGACTATTCGCATGAGAGAGACAATTTTACAATTTAATGGTGTTTGATAGAGATAGATGACAGAACATAGTGGCGAACAAATGTTCATAGTGACAAACTAAAAATATTCACATGTAGTGGTAATTACAGCGACTTTTTTAAATCCTCTCATTTAAATCGTTAAAAATAGCTCATTTATGCCTTAATGCCTAAAATTATACAGAAGCAGTGATCACACACACCGTACACAATATCAGAATACACGAAAGCACAAGTAACAATAATAGAACTACGGTATAACCTTGTCAAATCGCGAAATAGAAGTTCATCAACTTAAATACCAAGTGTAGCTATGCAGTTGACAATCTTGCTTTACAGGAAAAATAGGTACATTCCAGTCATCGAAAAACAAACTACAAAGAAATAAGCCTGCAATGGTAACCTGAACTCACTCATGATCCGCACGAAATTTTTTTAAACTAATTTTCGCTATTGTATTGTATGGAAATCGCAAGTATGAAGTGTCCTTAAGTTGTTTGGAAGATTTGAAGTTTTCAGTCATAAATTATATATCTAACAGTACACAATTTTAGAAAGGTACTAATTTGATAATTTATAGTTAGTTAGTTTTATAATAAGAGTGATACCACTCAAGGATTAAATTCCATAGTTTTCTTCATGGTTGCTTTAGCAAATTCGAAAGTGTTAGGGAAATAATATCTTTTATTTTGGATTTCCCCTTGAAAGTTGTTATTTCCACATTGAGGCTGGACTGTGGTAGGCATAAGGGTAGCAGACGCACACGTTGGCAAATTTTTGGGAAAGTGCGAGGCCGCAACCGCCCATCCTCTGACTATGTTGGCAGCATAGTGGTGGCGGCGCCAACACCTCGTATATTTTAATGCCAGCCACGGCGGAATGCAGTCAAAACTGTTATTACAGTTTTAATTAAACGAAAATTATATCATTTCATACATTTTTGATGCAAGTCTGAGCGCGCTGGAGCATGCTGACGTATTCAGGCTAACCTCTGCACCCGGCACAGTATAGCCCACCGTTACCCCTACGTTTTCTGTTTCGAATATTATACAACGGACGCCCCTCCAGGGACTTCAGCCACTAACTTTCCCAACTACCCTACAAGTTTCGTGCTCCCGGCATTTTTCCCTTCTCTACTCGAAGGATCCTGTTTAATCGTGGCGCACGGAATGCACGTTCTATCTCCTCGCTTGAAATTTACATCTGCCGCGTAAATGACACCACCGAGAGCCGAGAAGCCGATGAATTTTTGACTGTTACACATCACGTACCCCTGTAGACGTTTTGATAAATATTTATGGACACCATCGGATGCGTCGCTTACGACTGCACCGTCATTATAGCGCGTTTAAATTTTTCAAAAATATCTCCGCGGTTGTTTAATGCTATAGTAAATGCATAAATGTTACCAGCACATAGTTAGTGGAAAAATGCTAACACAAATATTTGTAGTCGTACTTGTTCGTGGACTTTAATGATCCTGGAATTTTAGTAATAATTATACTCCAAAATAAATAGCTTCCAAGTCAACTGTGGTGAACAGAAGTAAAACAAGCCGGAAATAATACGGTAACATTCTTCAATTTTTCTAATGTTTATACAGGTTTGTACGTCTCACTATAGTAACATTTCTCAGTCTAGTAACCATTAATTAATAGACTATTAAATGGTACAGATTATTTTATAAAAATTAGACTAACGACAATTTTTCTTCGTTTGATTTGGAATATCTAGTAGTATAAAATGTAGGAAACTAGTGTTGTGTTCAAATAAGTAGTTTTTAGTATTTTGCAAATTCGATGCATTCGACAAATTCATAAATACCTCTACGACGAATGCGAGAAATGACACCAAAATAATTACCAAATAAATTAGAATACAGTATTTCATCGTTAATTATCGTGAAATTCTAAACGATAATTGTCGCAAAACAATCCCTCCGTCCGCGGCGTATACTCCGCGATTATGTTACATTTCCCGGCGACAGATGTTTCTCGAGCTTCGTTGTCCTTTTTGCGTTCCTCTCAAGTCAAAGAATAGTATTATCTGAACGTTAATTGTCGCCGACCGGACCCGTGGTGGCGACGATTATCGATGAAATACTGTAATCCCTTCTACTAAAAATTACCAAACGATTGAACAATGAAATATTCGAAAAATGAAATGCATTCTCAGTGAAACTTGCATAAACGTCCTTTTATACATCTCGTACTAACAAGTACGACTGCGTGGAAGAACTTGTTTAAAACACATTAAACTGTTCCATTTATAATTTAAAATCAAGAAGTGAAAAGTGTCTACAAGACAATGGTTAAATGGACAATAACTAGTAATACTGAAGTTACGCATCTAAGTGATTGCATTTAAGCGAGTCACCCTGCATGCAGACGGTGCTAACAGCGAAAGGGTTAACCCGAAGACTGGCTGTCTTTCCGATCATAAATCACCATCTAGATACAATTCAAAACGAATAAGGGCTGAATCACACGAACATTTTCCTCTCTGCGTGTCGCCTGCAACGTGTAAAACAGCCGAATGAGTTCAATGCATTTGAATTGATTTGACTACATGAGCGTTTCGCATGCCGGTAGATCTGCACCCTAGCCGCCATGCATATCAAAACACAGGTCGACATAAAAAATGCAACTCATTGATCAGTAGATATTGATTACATAATTTCGTTTATAACGCACAACATATCGTACGTGGTGTACCGATGTCCCACTCACGCTCCCAACACATAAACACCGTGTATAATAGATTGTTGCACATAAAACGTTCCGATTCATATAAGTAACTTTAAACAAGCATAACTTTTCTCCGAATAAAGTTTATTGATTAAAGTGAGCACCATTGTAATTATTAAACTGCGGATCTTTATATAAAATATAAATTGTCTGTATTAATTACAAGAAATGAGAATTACACAAAAATTGATTAACTTAATAATTTTAATAGGTTGGATGTGATGTACTAGTGATATGAAACTCTTCCGATGTTTCTTCCATTTTGTGTTCGAACTTCATATTTTTGCCATAATGCATAAAAACCGCAGTCTAGGAATCATCATATTCCGTCAACAAATTACAAGTTTTTCGATCGCACTACGGTAAAAATTGAATTTTTTGGTCGTACACGTTCGTCATTTATGAGATTGTCATCTCAATCGGCCAAGCATCACATAATGTTGTGATGTTGTGATGTTGTGATGATGATATAGTAATAAACTTTCTTTAAACGTGAAGTTAGATACATACATACAAACTGAAGATAGAACCTAAAAGATTAGCCTAATACCTTAAAATGATATATGGGGAGGTCTGCTTAAATGTAGCTACATAACTATTTCCTTCAATTGCGTTGATATAAAAAATATATTCTATGTAATTTATCAGAAATGAATTGCATATTTAATTCTAGTTTAAGAAGTCAAAGAAAATATACACTTACAATCGATAAATAAATGATTAGTGACACTATACGAAAAATGTATTTATTGTCTATGTGCCGGATAATGTTGTCTACAGTATTGTTAAACCCACTTCGCAATTTGCATGTATCAATACTTTCTAAAGATAATAAGAATTCAGTGTAGCTAGATTTCACTTAGAAGTCGATCATTTCAATGTAAATTTGTCATTTCATGTAGGTGTTTGTAATAGTTTGTTGATTCAGTGTATACTGACAAAGATATCTGCGACTGAAAATGGTCGAAAATTGAATTGTTGAAAATTAAAACTGTATACAAAATGTTTTTTATTTAATAAATATCATTTAATACAAATGCCGCGTGTTATAAGTGCATTAAATCCGTAACCAAATGAATCTAATGTAGTAAAAACTTTATGAAACGTTTAGATATATTAAATTTTAAATTTCTCTGCATATTGTAAGTGCATCGAATCTATAATCTAATTAATATTTTTTAATGAAATCTCGATAAAATACATATATAATGATAAATTTTAAAAAACCATACATTCTATAACTGAATTCAATTCGCAAATCTAATAAATAGTACTTAATCTCTTCAAAAAACACAGGTACAAAAAAGCTTTCATCACGAATCAGAACGAGCCGTAAATCGATGGATCGTAAGCGAAAGTTAATTGAAATCAAATAGGAAAAAACCGTTGGCCACAGAGCCGATTCACTCCGATCATTCCACTCAGTATACAATATGACGTAAGCGCAATGTTCTCGACAGCGAACGGGTGCACGTAGCTACTCGACGATGATTCGATGAATATAAAATTTAGGACGCAGCGCAGCAACGTCGGTCGAAAATTTAATAACGTTGAGGCCAGGCTACGTACAGCGTCGCGCAGTATATTACACGCGTAATGTTGGCAAGAGATCTTTCACCTTTAAATGGCCACGCTCCGATATGTCTTCACACATATATAGGAACTTCTTACACAAGGTATGCGAAGTACGGCTGGTATTTATGTTGCAGCGATAAATTCAACGAGCGTCTCAAAATGGGGTTAGAAATACGCGGACCCGGCGTTCTCATGCATACCATATTTTTTCGTCTTTTTTTCTCCCCTCTCCTCTTCTTCCATTTTACATCGTCGGAAAAATGCACGCGATGATTTTCCATTGGACAGGCCTGATTCCGATTCTTTGTGCCGGCGATATTAACGATCGTCGATAGGACTGGGAAAGTCATTGAATTTTCGTTTTCCCCGGGCATTATTATTTATACAGGACGTAGGGAACTTGGGCAAACTATTCCCTGGAAATCTCTCGGGAATAGAGGCTGAATGCGTGCTCAGTATTTTACAGTTCACTGGAGCCCTTTATATGATAAATGTAGTACCGCAGCTGAGTCTTTATAGGGACGCCGCGTGTGTTTCCTCGCATTTTTTTCTAGTCGAATTTTGTACCGTGGCTGTTATTTAAAAAAAAGCTCCTCTGAAAAATTATCCTTCCCCGGGGAGTCTGTCACGCGAAATGAAAGGTATTAAGAGTAATACATTGTACGGCAGGAGTCATGTAATATGTTTTAGAAATAACGTTCGCGAAGCCGTAGGCATTTATCAAAGTTTCTAATATCGTCCTGATCGGCGAACGTGCTCTCACCGAATAAAAAATTGCAGGAACGATAGCTCAAATAACAATTTATCTTCCATGTTTGGATGCAGCGCCGAAAAATTAATGTGTTGGCAGTTTTTCATTTCGTTATACTGTTAATTCATATTTCCTATTTAGTTGTTAGACATTTGAATAATATTGCACGCATGGGCAAAATTATTATTTTATAATACAATGTAATGGCGAAGTATACTGTATTTTGTAGCTTCATTCTAATTAACAAATGCACGTAAATTTAACACGGAGGCTTACAAAAGTATTCGCTCGCCCTTTAAATCAGAATAACTTTCTTAAAATTTAACCAAACTACTTGACTTTTTTTGAGCAATTAGAAGCATTGATTTAGTAAATCACTTGCAAAAAAGATTTTGAAAACATTGCAATTAGTAGGAATTACGTCAAGAGATAAAAATGGCACTTTTTAAAACTTCTTTATTTTAGCCCATAATGAAAATTCAAAATATGACTTTTGTAGATCTATGTTAGTTATACGTATGCCGAAAATTTCATCGAAATCGATTGATGCAGAAAAAAACGACGCGCATTGAAAGATGTAAGGAACTATGGATTTTAAGCAGAAACTGACCAAAAGTCGTGAAAAACTGTGGTTATCACCACTTTCAACCGCTTGTACCTCATATGTTCGTTAACTGATTTCGATGAAATTTTCAGCATATGTGTAAATAACATAGATCCACAAAACGCATATTTTGAATTTTCATTATGGGCTGAAATAATAAAGTTTTAAAAAGTGCCATTTTTATTTTTTCATGTAATTCCTACTAATTGCAATTTCTTCAAAATCTTTTTTTGCACGTGATTTACTAAATCAATGTTTCTAGTTGCTCAAAAAAAGTTAAGTGGTTTGGACAAATTTTAAGAAAGTTATTCTGATTTAAAGGACATTTTCTGATTTGTATAGACATTTTCTGCAATAAAAGTTCACATTATCTTTTCTAATTAATTATATAATAAATTAGTAGTAATATTATTTTGGTTTTTGTGGAATATTATACAATGCTATAAAATGCTACGTGTTAAAAAATATAGTATAAAGAAGTTAACCAGAAAACAGAAGTTAAATGGAAAGGAGGAAGACAATTTACACATCGCACAGGGTATGCGGAAAGTATGTCATAAGGACAGAGCGTAACAATACGGGATAATTCAACAATACAAAAATAAAAGAGATTTATGTTAACGATCGTTCCAACCGATTTACTTCTCAAGTCATAACCATTTTAATGTTCTTATTTTAATGTCAGCTACTAAACTAGAACTGGTTTCATTTATTAGATTAAGGATTTATAACTCGCGTATGCTCTGATTGTCTCACTGCGGACATTTTTGTAGACTTCGTGAGGCAATTTGATGTACTGAATTTCAGACCGTAACAACTCTGCAACAATACCGGCCTGATAGAGCTTTCCAAATTTTTAATCTTTTACAGTCTGTAGGAAATATGTCGATAAGTTGACTTCGTAATATGAAAAATATATATGCACGTGAAATGAATTCATCGCATTCGGTAATCATTAAACAATTATTTTTAGTTACTTGAATATTCGTAAACAATGTCGTTGGCCAAGTAATTGTCTATAGCACTTAAATATAAATTGACAGTTACAAGATAATACAATTGGTGAAACACAAACAATAACGCGATCAGTGATTACTGCGTGGTCTAAGTAGAAACGGTCAGCATTGGTCAGGCACAGTAGTAGGATCAGTATCAGAAGCATTTACTATTAGTAAGTGTTGTGTAACTATGATTCTTTAAGTAAATAAACATTGCAGTATACCATCGAATTATGTGCTAAATAGAATCAATTTTTCTATAAATTCCCTAATAATAACTGAAGAATAAAACATAGTTTTAGATAAAAGTATTAAGAAAAAGAATGTTATTCTCTTGATTTTATGAAAGGTTTCAATCCTCATACCAATAACCGAGTATCGAGGTACCTACTTTCAATTTATCTTCAACAGTTTGTGAATGTTGTTGTTAACAAATAGAAAAATCAATGTTAATCGCTATTTTCTTAGAGAATTATTAATTGGTTTATATATGAAGCACAATAGTATTAAAACAGTGTAGCTTATCTATTACAGTGTTATTGAATTTCGTAGAAAATTTTGTGTAACAACATAATAGTTGAAGAAATACAACTTTAATTATATGTATTAGAAACACTTAGATTGATCGTAGTTATGCAGGATTAAAAAAGACCAAGGAACCAAATGAAGAGCAGCCGTCTTTTTCCATTTCGTTTCACATAAACTTTCATGATACATTTTTCAACTATGTAGTATACATGATATAATAGATATATAAACGCTATAAAATACGATAGAAAGATATATTTTTCGACTGATTTAATCGAGGAATGAAAGTGCAAACTGTTTTCTTAGTGATCCAACAAAAATCCGAATCACTCCAAATCCTCTGGCTCTGTCACTCGATCACGAGTTAACACGTCATCGCTTTCGAATACCGTTTGGCACGGGAGTCAGCTCCAAAAACGGACACTGCTTATTACAAATCAAGCGGAATTCGAAGAAGACCGCGTGAGTCACCGATAAAGACGAGCATCATTGCTTCGCGTTGTCCCAGTTTTCTCTACGAGCACATAACTCTTCAACAACGCCCACATAAGGGCCAGCTCTGTGCCGATAGGACCTCTTCAACAAAGTACACATACGTACTATAAATTTCCGAGGTATCGGCAATGCCTGCTGCTATTTCATCAGCTACGGAAAGTAGATGGTGTGGCTGTTCGGGCCGTTTACCAAAATGCACGGGACTCGGAGGTGCGTTCATCCCAGCTCGTCTCGTTAATTCGGATCGTGGCTTCTTGAACGAAATTGTGCCTTAATTTGAAAGCCCCGTAACGCGGGTGCAGAAGCTGGTAAGGCGTGGTGTTCGGTCAGTCGGCTTCCCTAGTCTACCATGGAAAGGTTAGGCTCTCTCTCCATCTCTCCCTCTCTCGCTTTGGCTCTCTTCCCCTTGCTCCCTTTGCTATCCTCTCTTTCTTTCCAGCGAGAGGAAGCGGCTCACTACTCCTTTGGCCTTTCCTGTAAAGGGTGACCGCAGGATCTCGGGCTTCCGCTATCGACGTTGCTTGGCTCCGCCTGTATAGGAGAAGGGTTAGTCAAGTAAAGGAAGGCACGGGTTAGTCCGTTGCTCCGGTGTTAGGTTACGGACTCTCCAGCTAACACCAAAGATGTCAGCACGGCATAATATTATCCTGGATGCCCTGCAGTTCAAAGTTTACTCCGAGATACATAAGCTCGCGGTTTGCTAATACCGACGCTACTTCGAACCGGAAATTGCTCTTCCAACTGACTCCTCGATACTCGAGCTACGTAGCTCTACAATCGGTTTCAAGCGTGCGAGATGGTTCTCGTATTCCAAAGTGTCGGGAACAAATGAATATGATGAGGTCAGGCAGGTTGGGCTGCGTTTGATACCCTCTTGCCGCGCGATAGGTCGGTCTCGAACAGATGCACGTCAGCCTTGTTGTCCAACCCGGCCAGTGATGCCAGAAATGTCAGCTTTTCTCGCATGTGTATTCGCGCGTGGCATCACTGTACTAATTTCAAATTTTTGAGAGTTCTTTAAGGCCCTGTTTTGAAAATAATGTTTTTCATTCAACATTCACATACTTTCTTTACCAAAAAAAGTTCGGATTATACAGGATAACATAACATAAATTTTTATTTTATTTGGCAGAATCTATAAAGAATACCAACATTTGTTGCAAGACAAAAGGATACTGCCAAAAACCTTTCCAGTGTCTAAAATAACAAAAATATATTTTCTAATTATATAAATAAACAAGTAAATAAAAAATAACGTCCGTTATCTTCAAGTTCGTCTATGGCAGTGCTAGCTCCCGGCACGCCTCCTAGATGTTTCTCTTTTTTGGTGCGTATACGTTACTGGATTCCGCGCGCGCCACAGTACGCATGCGCGAAAAGCTGACATTTCTGGCATCATTGAATCCGGCGGCGACGGACATTGTGCCACTAGACCGTGGATGTTTCTGCAGATTTTAAGACAATATCGTTGAATATTTGATGCACATCAGGCTGGTCAGGCGGCGACAGACATTGCGCCACTAGACCGTGGATGTGTTTGTGCAAATTTTAAGAAAATATCGTTGAATGAATCTTTAGTTTCTGTGTACTGTTAGTTACAAACCGTGGATTTTATGACTTTGTGGCGAAAAATGGGCGGGTGCAATTTGACAGAGTGGAAAGATTGCAGGAATTTAAGACTCTTTGTGTATCGTGTACAGCTTATCGAAGTTATTAAAGAGAAGAGGGAATTTTTACTTGGTACCTGTTTCTGGCAGTTGCTTGACTTACAGATGACTGATGAAGCTAATAACAAATTTCAATCTAAAACAAAGTGCAAATCATTGTAAGGGCTATGAATTAATTTGTACACAAATTTGTACATTAATTTACACACTTTCAAGAACTTCCCTTTATCTCTTTCCATCTTCACTCCTAATGTTAGAACATTTTCTGGAAAAAGTTCTATGGTCAAAACAATACAACTTATTTAATAATACAAGAATAAAAAAAAAGTCTATCATATGAGTGATTTTTGTAACATTTTTACACATCGCAGATGGTATTAAAATTTGATTCACTTAATACGTTGACTGTTGAACTATCATCCCTAAAAATCCCACCAAATCAAAATAATATGATCATTAATTATACATATCTCTTCTATATCGTGCAAATTCAATGAAATTCAGTTAAAGCAACTGTATCACCATTAGATAGTGGATCTTTATTCAAGATAAAAAATTTCGCGCTTTTAATTAAACCCTCTGGTACGCGATTCGGTTTTGTTTGACCCATGGCGAAAATTGTTATTCATTTGACTTTTTGAAGTTACATAATCGCATAAAAAAATTTGCTTCCATCGATTGTAGTAGTGTTTTACGATAAAGCAACGACCTCGTTACAACTAGAAAGAACAATATTTATTAATGAAAATTCAGGTGAAAGATTTGTGAGAGGTTAATTTTATTTTATCGATATGAGAGTGGAGAAATGAGAGTGTGTGAATAGTGACGAGAATGAGGTTTGATGAGAAGCAAAGAGATAATGTTTATTAGTACTTATTAAAAATTGGTCGAGAAATGTGCGAAGGTGTGTGAATAATTGTTCTTGTCACGTTAATAAATTGTTCAGTTTCTAGACAAATCCAGTCTACTGCTTTAACACTAAATCTACCATCGCCGGTCAAATTAACCGGTTTTAGATTATTTATTTTAGAATTGTTGAAACTATAAAAACTAAATTTCTTAAATCAAACATATGCTATTACAAAAATAGCCGTAAGTATATATAAACTTAAACCTTTGCGCTCGAATGGTGACTCAGAGGCACCCATAAAAATTGCCATACCATTATTCAAAACAGTTTTTATTTTATTATTCAATTCGTCTGCATTCTATAAATCGCAAACCATTCAAGCGCTGTATGAGAAGAAAGGCTCAATTTCATGTACACAATACAAACAAAATTATATAAAATGAGAATGTTCTAGTTTGAAAGAAATATCTTGACACTGGAATAAAAATGTTTCGAGTGCAAAGGGTTAATCTTGTTAATTTTTCATAAAGCAATATGCGCCAGTCACATTTATTGCTTGGTAGGTTTAGTGTTAATAACAAGATTTACCATGTAGACATTGTGAGGAGTTCAATTCACCCGTGCACTGAGGCTTACAGTCCCGGAATTCTGTTGTATGAAAAAATAACGATCGGCAGTGATGAAGTATTAATTAATCCGGGATGAACCTGGTTGAAGGATTTCGGCGAAAACAAAGGTGTGAAACGGAACAGGGCGGCGCACAGTGGTTCCGATCCAGAAATATGGGGACATTTTGCCAAAAAATCAACTATCTCGCATAGATGTCTGTGGAATATGTTTTGCTTCCTCAATTTCCAGCAATCTCGAAAATGATAAAAGTAATAAACTGCAATAAAAATTGTTACTGTTATCGACAGTGAAAGTTGGATGTTTTGAAGATAGCATTTTTCATGGAAGAAATTGGTTCCTTTCTTTAATATGTCCTGACGACTCTTTTCAATATTTTTCCACCACTTTTTTTTAAATGAAAAGAATATCTTTAAATTACAAATTATCACTGACAATTAAACATTACTGTTTGTTATTTAAAACAAATTTAATGCTGACTCCATTGGGGAAAATCCTAAAAATTCTTAGTAATTCACATGGAATATCTTTTGACTCTCGAATATTCCCAGAATTTTACAAAGTGGACTATTCTCAGCATATTTTCTTTTATATAATCCTGCAAGAACCGGAATCACCTTCTTCCATTTTTACAAATTATCATTGTTTAAAGCTGCGCGCTTCGCTGTGCGTATAGGTGCTATGGGCGCATTCATCGTCGAGACTATGCTACACTAAAATTCCTTTGGCCACACGAAGTGATTTTTTCAGGACATAGAGCGACCTCATAGGGAATTCTTCAGAAGATACACACTTTCAAATGTTTATGCTATAATATATATAAACCTTCAACAATGATATTCACTGCCATTCTGCATTCAGTTGATAGAAAGCCATACGAGAGTGAATCGTGCAACTGTTTGAGCGTTACATTGTAATGTGAATGCAATTATAAACGTATGAAAGCTAATTTAAGTAGTTCTATGCATAAAAGAGAAATGTTATCAGCAGAGAAAGCTCTTTGTACGTTTATAACAGCAGACCTGTCCAAATTTCAGTATACGTCCATTAGAAATGACGCTATACTGTACAAAACCAATCAATGGCCGTCGTATGTAACCGAAAAATATGCAAAAGTTGAGTTACAAAGTTTGCTAGATGACGCGGCTAAACGAATTTTAAAAAGCGTAGGTGATTTACAAAATAAGTCAATTGTCTGAAGAGGCCTTAGAGAGGAGACATAAAGATTTTAAAAATTATAGAAGTAATAAAAGCCGAAAATTTTCACGCACTGCTACAAATGAAGATATATTTCATAGATTATTACTAACTTCTGATCCATATATATCTTCTTTGCTTATAAAGTCCAACAATAATAAACCTAAAACCCTGGACTCAGAGGCTGAGGAACTAATAATTAAATAAAAACTTTTAACAGAGAAGGTAAGAATAATTAATTTAATTCTGTGTCCAATAATTCTCAACTGACCACGAATTAAACTTATTGTATTTATTATTGCTTATATTTTAATTTGTGCTTTATACAGGTACCATAGACTTTGTGAATTTTAAAAACTTACCTGGAGATTCTGGAAAATACAGAAACAAGTTTACTCAACTAGCGGTTCGTTAAACAAGTAGAAGAGTATTATTAACTAATTAATTAATTTGGACCTGTTTATTTAAAAAAGAAAGTGCTAAAATTTGTTATACTTGTACACATATTTAAAAATTGCAAGAAAGACTATTAAATAAACATAAAGTATATTACATTTTACAGTATTAAAAATGAATTCTTGTTAATATTCTTCACTCCAAATTTCACTTCGATATCTTTAATAGTTTAAAAGTTATACCAAAATGTCCCCGTATTTCTCGATCGGGACCACTGTGCGGCGGGTTCCTAAAATACCAATAGCAGACTGCTCAGCCACACTGAACCAGTTTCGCGGATAGAACATCTCCTTCCTCCGAGCTCGATCCCCGATTTAATCGACCTAGTGTTGCAAGGGGGTGGTAAACTGTTGAAGCGGCCGAACCCTTCTCCGATTATTTCATATCAAGCGTAAAGTACGTGTCGATTGAATTTAATACGCTCGGCCGAGGAAAAGTGGAATTTGGCACGACGAAGAACGTAAGATGCTCGGGGGGATAAAACTGTACAGGGGGGGGGGGATTATTGGAAAGTGAGAATGCGGGTTTGTTTTGAAGCAACATGTCGGGCGCAACGGTCTGTGAGGCGTATTATCTCACCTACAGTTCAATAGGCTGGACCGAAACAAAAGGGGCCGCCGAGCAAAATAATACCAACGTTTAGGGACCAGGAACCAACTGAGAAAAGGGGATCTGAATGTGAGCTGTACGTGTGTGCGCGCAGGATAAATGTATAGGTCGGTTCTAGCCGTTCCGACGCGTGTTGGTAAGCTCCGGCTCGTGTGAGTGGAAAATGAGGAGGACTACGTGCGGGTTGTACCCACGAGGAGTGGAAACAATGGAGGAAATAAAATAAAGCTTTGGACCGCGATAGAGAAGAATCGCTTGCGACAGAAAGAGAGGGGCAGGAGTGAAGAGGTAAGAGAGGGGAGTAGAGCAGAAAGAGAGAGAAGGTCTGGGACCACTTTTATTCAAGATAAAACGAGAAAGAACGGCAGGTAGATTCGCCAGGATAAAAGAAAGGAAACGTGCTCGTTCATTTGACTCATTTCTTTTCGCCGCCATGAGGATTGTGTTTATGTTAATAGAGGAAATATGTAATAACGCCGTTTGTATGATAACTCTATATCGGTTCGAGTTCCCCAGCGGTTTTTCGTGCGGCAAAAGAAACTGCGCTACGGCGCCGGCTGATTTAACGGAAGCGAATTGTTATTTAAAAAAAAGGCGGTCGCTCACGAATCCGACGGTAAGCGGTCTGGAAGTGGCGAACGTGGTTCACGTGCCGCATAGCTTTGTTTTCAATTCCACTTTCAAACTTTTCCACCTACCACGTCGTTCTCAAATAAACGGTATCAGACCGACTATTTGTTCCCCGGTAAAACACGACATTCGTGCGGAACGTTTTAATACGGTAGAAAGATATTCCCAGACACGCATACGCCTTTGACTTCATTATTCAGAATGACGCCCACGCTCGCTACGTTATGCTACGCAAATTAGCAACGCGTTATTCCTAATGGTCATATTCGTGTGCTCCTTATAATAACGGGCTATCTTGATTTAACGGCGAACGCTATACTCGCTCACTGCCATTTCTTCGTTTGTTCTACGATTCTGTGGAAAATTGAAATAGTCTTTTTAACCCTATGCATTATGATTTATTTCATGGCTGGGCGAGTTAGAACTTTTTTGTACCGACTAATTTCGTGGAATAATAATAATGGTTATAGCACTCCTACATTCAATGTAATGGACATATATCGCTAACAGATAAATATAATTTTATTTCGATTAAGAAGATATTGATGATATTCAAATTTGGCAAGTTCTGTTCAAAATTTTGATGACGAGTCTGGCACGATGTTACATGGCAAGGGGTTAATTTCTTACACAAACTTTGACAAACTTACAAAATCTATTTTTCATTTAAAAAAAGATTTTCTATTTTTAAGTTTCTTCAATCGAAACGATACAGCATAAATCTAGTTGTAAGAAGGATTTCAAACAGCGGATAATAACATTTGTATTATAAAGAGAAATAACGTTTTTGTGGAAATTCATTTCAATTGCAAGTTTGACGAACATTCAGATAATTGTTAAGTACATAGCAGAAGTAATCACTCCTATAAAAAGTATATTTCCATTAAAACTTTTGAACCAGTTAAACGTCCAGCAAGATGATAGGTTCCAAATGTAAATTGCTATTAAGTGCACGCATGTTTCTGCTGATGAAAGAGTTAACCTTATTGCTTTGTACAGGTCATTTTTGACCCATTCACATTTTTATTCCTTTCAGATTCTGTAATATTTTTTCATCTATTCATGTTCATATTTCGTTGAAGCTAATTTCATAGTTAAGAGGACTCTGTGAAAATGGTAGCTAACATTCTTATTCTACTTTTTAAATATTATTCTAATTGTACAGCCCAACCATGAGTCGTTGTTTATACGTTTCTAAATTAGTTTGATTTCACTTAAACGGTTGATTACGAACGCATACATAAAATTGATTTTCCATTGTCTTGCAATAACATAGTTGTGATAACTACGTACTTGGTTACAAAAAGATTCGGATACTCTTAAAAAGACGATAACTTTTTTAAGGTTGAACAACACCACTTAAGTTTTTTGGAGACGTTAGAACGATTAATTTGTTATGTGACGTGAAACATTTTGTTGACAAATCTGCAATTGGTCGGAATTGCAGAGAAAATACTAAAATTTATTTCTACAACTATTTTATGTGGGCCTACATTGAAAATTTAAACAGTACACTTTGTAGATCTGTGTCAATTATGTACATCATGGAAATTTCATCGAAATCAGTTGATTGAACAGGCATCGAAAGATGTATCTTCGGATTTAGTACGGTTAGGAGCCGAAAGGCGTGAAAAACTACGAGTTTCAATCGTTTCTGGCTTATGTCAATGTTGTCACAGATCTATAAAATCTATTCTTTAAATTTTCAATCTAAGCCCATATACAAAATTTGTAGAAATAATTTTTAGTATTGTCTCTGCAAATCCGACCAATTGCAATTACTTCAAAAAATGTTTTCTTGTCACATAGTAAATTAATCCTTCTAACGTCTCAAAAATAAAAGATTAAATGTTTGGATTCAATTTTTAAAAAGTTATTCTGTATATATATAAGTGTCCGAATCTTTTTGTGACCGACTGCATATGAAGATTTTTAACTAACATGCATATTTCCCATTTTTAAATATTATTTGATATGTACAGCTGAATCATACGTTTTTCATACATTACTAATTATTTTCTTTGTTTTGTGATGAAACGAAGAATTGGAATTTCGATTGGAACTCTTTAGAAAAAGATGAAATAAAGTAAACGTCATATAGAATTGAATCCGGCCGATGACCCCAGTTACCTACAAGCCCTTCTCTTCCTCTCCCTTGCTTGTATCACCAACATAACCAGCCTTGACTCCGATCAATCTGGCGTCCGTTCGGGTATCGTCCTTCAGGCTTGCAGTGTACAATCCTGTATAGGACTAGGACATGGTCTACTCGTATATCAACGTGTCTTGTCTTACCACCACGACGGTTGCTTGTCAAAATCGGTAATCTCCGAGCATCACTCGTGTCTCTGTAACGAGAAGTTGACATGAATCATTGAGATCAGTAAATCCGGACGACGTATGTAGACTTGCCTTCAGGATTGTGTAATGTTTGCTGTTTCTGCGTTTGATATGATCTAATATAATATGACCTACTATTAATTAGAACTGGACTGCAGATCTTTATGCAAAATATAGTTTATAAATACATGTTCTGAACCAAATATGAGAAATAGAAATTGAATCATGATGTATTTCTTCTGTTAGTAATTTTAATAAACTGAAGATGACGTAACAGTATTAGTATCATTTAACGTATTCACAGTTTGGTACTTCACTTAACCATTTTCATCACAAATGCAATAAGTATTCGTTAACATTTCACTAGCTTTTATTTTTTCTATCATTTTTTAAGTTTAAGTAAAAACAACGTTTTATTGAAAAATAATTACAAGTGCATATTAATCGAAATATTTACTTATTGGCGTTGCATCAACATTACAAGACAGGATGAGCATTTCCATTTGAATAGCAGAATTGAAAAATCTACAACTGAGGAGAATTAAAGTTCTACATATTTTTATATATTTCTGACTATCTAAAGTGAGAATTAAACAGTCCTCAAAGTCTGGACTTGCCCGGTTTGTGCACTAAGGTACGTAGAGTGCTGCAAGTGAATGGCAGATGTGGACAAAAATAATATTTCCTTTTTTTTTAATTTGTTCACGCTTGGTACTACAGAAAATGTATACAGATTGACATATGAAGTTAAAATTTGTTAAAATATTTATATAAATAAATATTAAGCTCTTTTTATTTGAAAACTAAATTTTGTTAAAACAAGAAAATAAACAATTAATAGATTTTCACATTATTTCTGTATTTAAAATAAATGATTGAGAAGGTTGTAATAAGCTGTATTTTATAACAATTACTTAAAATTTCTACAATAATTAATAAACATAAGTGATTAAAAAACAATAATTAATAGTAAATAATTAGCCATTAAGTGTAAGAAACCACAAAAAGCGTAATACAATTTGTTATGTTGCTCTAAAAACATCCACATCTCAAGAATTTTAGAATTCTTGATTTTTACAACTCTTTGTACAAAAATCTATTTCTCAATTCTTAGCAAGTAGTAACACAAAACCATTAATTTAGACGAACCAAATATAAAAAAGATCTTGTATACTTTTTTGTACGTATTCTTTAAAAGTTGGTTGAAACTTACGCTGAAATGATTCTCGCAGATACAAAGTTTTTTTTATTATCAGTAAGTCATAAACTCATAATGTTAGTAAAATCCATTGTCAATAACATGATACAGGAGTAAAGAATATTTCTTTAGTTTGGATAAAACAAAAAAGAAAGTAAACTGTATCTCGTATGAAATACAAAATGAAATTGAAGTGACTCTGTTCTAGGTTTAGGTAATTAATGGGATCATAAATTGGTTTCTTAAAAAATTTGCCTACTTTACAATCAATTTACAGTCAATCATGCTCTTTTTTATTAACCAAGAAGTTGACTTTTCTATTTCTCTCTATTAGACGGCGCACTGTGGCAAGGTGTTGAATGGATTGCGTGAAGTTAATTGGAAAAAGCTGATTCGTATCGGTAATACTTTCAGAGCCGACTGTAGTATCTTTACCGGAACGCAGACCATGGTTTTCGCGCCATGTAGCAACAGTTTTTCGAACCTGATTGCTACCTGGAAAGCCACAGATCCTGCACGGTCCCACGGATCCGGCCACGCCCTACTCGCCAACACGATAGCGCGATTTCATACGCGTTTGAAGTTGGTTTGAGGCCAGACCGATGTCGGGAAAGGTTGGCTGGCCAGCCAGCCCTGGCCTGCCGCAGTCGGTCGGCCGTACGCGGTAGTCCGCTTTTTGGCGAGCGACCGGACAGAAATGTTGTTTAGCTTGATTGAACTTTCAGCGCGGGGGTCCACTCTCAAAGCACGATGCTTGCCACCCCCATGCCCCTTTTTCCTTCCTGCCTCTCTTGCATCCCGCGATGCTTCTCTTTCCCTCCCTCTGAATCTGACTCTCCTTCGCATCGGCCGTCTCTTTTTACCGATCGCGTCGGATCTTGCCCGAATGTCCTGTCTCCTTGTGCTCTCTGCTTGTCGATGAAAGCTTCCATCGTCCAGCCCAACCCTTCGGCCACGGGTTCTCCGTGATGACTGCGCACATATCATTCGTTAGTGTCTCGCGTTCAATATCGCTCAATTTATTCGAATAACCTATAGAAACTCTCGACCTCTCGAAGAGTGCCTAGGGAGGTTACCCTCGAACAACCGGTGAGACGTCAAAGGTTTGCGCGCGTCGTTGTGCGGCACAACGCTGATAAATGAAATTGGTATGTGTACGACGATAATGAGACACAATCGCTTTTATCGTGGTTCCAGGATACACAGCGGACGGAAGTCGGAGCTCTCCGTTCCGTCAGGAATCAGCAAATTGAATTTGTGGTACGTGCCGAGTGTCGTTGAACCCTCCCTCTCCATGGAATGTAGACTTCCGCGCGACCATAAAAGGATAAGAGTGAATGGATGCTCCCGTGCGACCTCTTATCGCCAAGTCCTCATTAATTTCCCTGTCTTTTTCTCGTCTCTACTTCGTTTCGCTCCTCCGTAGACATTACTCCGGCAATGGAACCTTAGATAACAATTCTTTCTCATCTTCGTCACGTAGTCGGTGTGCCCTATAAACGCAAGGCGACGACTGCTGCTACTTGGCTGATGTACACGTGAATCGCATGCTCTGCGTTAGAGGGGAATGAATTTAGTCGAATGACGCGCGGATGGGATCGCGCGTTGAATATTCCAACGTGGATTCTTTAAGAAAGTCCGCATACTGATGGGTGAAAATAAACATGCTCGCGGGTTTCTATGGGATCTGCGAAGACGCGGGGGCGGCGGGGCCTGCTCTCGTCGAAACGACCCTAACCCAGACCCTACTCTCGCAATCAGAAGGAGCTTCATCGGGCTACCGAGAGACAGACACACGGCAATATCCTTCGTTCTGAATGCTATTTATCTGGGAACA
Source organism: Sphecodes monilicornis (assembly GCA_913789915.3). NCBI lineage: Eukaryota > Metazoa > Arthropoda > Insecta > Hymenoptera > Halictidae > Sphecodes > Sphecodes monilicornis. The sequence goes on along the minus strand of OU565295.1, from coordinate 6,938,813 downwards.
AACCGCGCGACCATCCGCCTCTTTAGGGGTGTGCGTTAACGCAAACGGAACGAGAAGCGGCTCGCCAAGATCAACGGCATTCATATTGAACGAGGCGCAGGTCCTGAATATTCATGCCACCGTGTAGGGGCGAACGTCGCCGTCGGCAGGACGCAAAGAGGAGACAGAGGGGGACAGACGAACTTAGTTCCCTGTACGGAAGGGCAAAACGCGCCTTAATGCCTCGGTGATGTGAGCAAAACACGTAGTACGGTTTCTACCCACACGCCGTTGCCTCTCTGAATCGCATGATGTCGTGTACAGGGTGTCCGATAACCTTTGGTCCCTGTCTCATCTTTGCGCCGCGGTCTACCCTTGTTCTGAACCTACTCCAGCTTAATTGATATTTACCTTCCCTAATGGTATTCATCGTTTCCTTGTTTCCGCGACTTTTCAGTTGCGCTCTGTGATCTCTGTTGCATCAAAGAGATCTTTTCAGCCAGACTATCTTTACCTTTTGTTTAGTGTTTGGGTCAACCGTATCCGAAACAGACTTTACAGATCTCCTAAATTTCTTTTTCTTGTAGATATATAATAATTAGCTTCAGGTTATTTTAATGTTCTTTACTGTGATTATAAATTGTTATCATTTCACTGCGATCTTTGTTGTATTAATGGGATCTCTTCAGACATATTGCATTTAATCTTTGTCCAATTTAGATCAATTTTATCTGAAACAGCCCTTTCAAATCTCCAAAATTTCATTTTTGTGTAGAAAATGATTAAATCGTTTTATGTACACTTCACTGTAACTATATGTTATTACGCTTTGTTAATATAGTTTAAATTTTTATACAGATGCACAGAAAAATGTATAAACGATGCTAGTACATGATATTAACCCTTAGCACTGGAACGGTGACTCTGAGGCACCATTAAAAATTGCTATAACATTGTTCATAGTATTACTTACATTATTAAATGGTGTGTATTTAATAAATTACTGAACATTTAAGTATTGTAGGCATATATTGATAGAAATATTACATATACAGAAATAATACATAGAAATATTATAGGTCGGAAGAAATGTTTGGTTTAGGATTTAAAATAACTTCGAGTGCAAAGGATTAATATTGTATTTATAATACATGGATATAGTCTTACAAAGATATCATAAGAGATGAACTTGAAAAATGAATATTTTAATGATGATGAAATTCATTAGTAAATTGCGGACCTTTATGCAACATTAAAATTTGTTATATCTCTTGCAAGAAGCAATAGTGACTTGGGAGATGTAGTCTTTGTTTCAATTAATAATTTTAGAACTAGAAAAATAAAATATCGCTACTCTCTAATTCTTTCAATCTCCCTACTGATTCAAATCGCAGATATCCATTTTTGTCGTAAACGTATAAAATGCACTGCCTATTCATTAAAATATAAAAGAGGAAAACTGCATTTGGCTACATCATTTTAACAACGATTAACTGCATGCGTTAGCATTCACAATTATTCAGCTTTTCAGTTATTGACAATCAAATGCAAAAAATGTTTGCATTATTTAATATTAGTACACGTATTTTGTATACAATGATGCATATTTTTGTACACACAAATTTTGCAATCAATATACATATGTACACTCACGAAATTGGTGTATGTGAACGACAAATCCAATGAAACTGTTTCAGTATTTAATAAATTTATTATTTTGCAGCAAAAGATTTTTTCCGGTACTAGTTACTTGAAGCAATTGGTTTGTTTTAGAAACATAAATTATATAAACTAAATACAAACAATATCAACAAATAGAATAAGCTATAATTGACCTGAAAACGAAGAAGCTGACAATATCTTTGGGACTCGCAATGAGGATAAGTGAGAGTTGTACAGGTGTCACGAGCTGGGCAAACCACCTACCCACCTGGTAAGGCCAATGATACCGCATACTCCTACATGGGTTCATCACACCTCAATCGCAATAGTGTACACTTCATGACAACACAAACAGACCGATAGACTTTAAGAAACATTTATATCCTCAAACAAATTTATTCTTTGTTACTGTGTCTATTTTCTACAGGACATAAGCTCCAAAAAGAAGCATAAACTGAAATTTATCCAGAGAATATAAATAAAACAAATGGTTTAAGCTGTTCTCTTAACCCTTCAAGGACGACGTCAGTGCACCATACAGAATCTACCAAATTTTTCAAAAACTACCACACCAGATCGGACTATTAAGTACGACATGCATTCATCCATTATTTGTTTTCATTATATTGTAGAATTTGAAAATATGCAACATGTTGAAAAGTTTAATTATATAACATATTATGGTAGCATACGTAGAAAGGTTAATCCTTTCATGTCGGTGCATATGATCTATCGGAGGCAACTGTCGACGAATTGTTATCATCAAAAAATTGTAAGTACTCGAGAAAGCGACAGAAATTTATAAATTACTCGACTACCATATTATCTCGCTGTAGAACGCCTCAATTTATCACAAGAGAATTTGTTTACCCCGCACCAGGGTACAATACACCACACTCCTTTCCAAATTGATTAACCGCGGTTTATCGCGGTGGTTATCAAGTTCGTTCACTGCCGCGGCAATAAATCATTTCAATCTCTAACACTAGCAAGCGAATTGTACGTTATTACTAGCAGCGAAAAAACCAGAAGCGCTGCTTCTGGAGCACTCATTATATATTGTGTTGGATGGTGGTGGGTTAGTCGATTTTACTTGGAGATTTTCGAAGTTTGAGGGCTAACCCACGGGTTACGGATTTATAGGAGAGACTGGTGAGTGAAGGCTGAGGATTATTGGGCCTCCCTTTACAACGTACGTGCGTCACCGTGCATACACGTCCTGGTGTAGAGGGCTAAAATTATCTATTGATTTTGAATGGGTGGCCACCATGGCGGATTAGGCTGACCAGCAGGTTGCGGTGATTGAGGCTGTGTCTGGCCTTCTGCCCCAGCCGTCCGCCAGCTTTATCATGCCCTCCTACCATTGGCGTGGAACACGTGTAATCAGCCGCCGATCAGCCAAACATGAGGGCCGACCCCGCCGCATATTATTTTGCGGTCAGCCACGGCTTACGAGTAGACGCGAAAAATTTATGGCCCGGCGAGACTCCACTGAAAGAGAACAACGGCCGTGATCAAATATCGCGGGAAAAAAGTTCGAAGCTTTCGGGCTCGCTCGAGTTAGATTAAGTTCGAAACATATGGATACCCGGTGTATGGAACTTTCTTACACGCGAGGCACTTTAATCAAAACCTTTATCGAAAGAAACTTGCTCTCTTTCGAGAAGGATCCACGTTGCGAAGTTGCGCCCGTATAACCGCGATTTACGAGTGTTAATTGAGATTAACTTTCGAGACACGAACCTGCTGATACATTTCGTAAACCTATGAACGCCAAACGATCGAGTGCGTTGGCTTCCTTCTTGACGCATACGAATATCATTTTTAATTTTGATCTATGCTAGAACCTCGATCGTCGGCAACCTCGTTAATTGCACAGAATCCTCGCACGCTGAATACCCGCGATTTCTACTACGAATTGTTAGAACCTTGATTCTTTCACCCATTATTGGTTCCGTTTCGTGCAGCGAGCGAGGCACTACTGTACTTTTAATTTCATTTGCTGCTGTCGTGTATGTAGGTAATTGTTTGAGACATTTTCTAAGTACTATGTTTATTGATTACCAACTAGTTATATAATTGATACATATCTAGAAAACTCGTTTTTAAAATTTTCAATATTGCTTCACATAAAAATTTGTAAAATACAACTTTTGGTATTTTCTCTGTGGATCCGACCAATTGCAATTTTTTCAAAATTTTGTCACGTCATGTAGAAAACGAATTGTTCTAACTTTTCCAAAAAATTCTATTCGTAGAGTCCAATATTACAATAGTTATCGTCACTGTGCGCCTCTATAAGTCAAATAATAAACACTTGATGGAACGAAAGTGTTGCAGAATGACGGATAAAGACATGGAGAGTCGCTGAAGAACGTACGGGAGTATGTCGACAAAAATGCAAAGTTGTCGAAAGAATCTCAGCATAACGACGAGCGATGAAGGAACGAACGCGTCCCGGGTACCAACTAAGTGATAAGACGGTAATGTACCGTCGAGTTCAATCTCCGTCTCAATTGAAACGGCGCAAGAAACAGGGTAGAGACGGGAGTAAAGACGCGGCACGCCGCGAGCGACGAAATTATTCGACGGGAGTGCGATTGGTCTAGAAAGCCCGTGACGCGCGCCGCATGTGAGATAAATGTTTCCCCGTCGTGCCAGAAAACCGTCCGCTGATTTATCGGGCAAATTAAAGAACTTTCCAAGCGGCATTCCTAACCTTTCCTGTCCTCGCTCTGTAAAGTGGTTCTAATTAAAAGACCATAAAGAGTCAGCAACCGCCGTGTAACAGTGGCGGGAATCTCACGTGCGAGAAACGTAGTGTGAAGACGGGGGTAAAAAGGGGATTGCTGAAGGGAGGGGGTTTAGTAGGGGGTGTAGTGGGTGGTAGAGGGGTACGAACGGGGGTAGTATAGAGTGTCTGGGAAAGCACGACCGCTCCTTTCATGTCTGCCCGTTGCTGTAACCGGTTAGGATGGAGGGGTTGGTTAAGGATGAACGAGGGTGGCGTTCGTTGCGGAATCCTGAGAACGATAGAGATCGCGAGAGAAAGAGAGTGAAAGAGAGAGAGAGAGAGAGAGAGTTGAACCGGCTGCGCACGGTAACTTGCTTCCCTAATTATTTCTACCTCGGTTCCTGATTTACAGCTATATAACAGGATTCCATTGTTTAACTGTTAATTTTTGTGGCGTGCGACTGGCTGCGGCCGTGAGCCAGCCAAGGCACGCGAACCACGCCGGCGATTCAGCCATTCCAACCGCCACCCCCGGCTTTCGAGAAAACTCTATCGTTCGCGAAGAGCCGCTCTTGAATCTCTTATGAGCCTATCCATCGGCGAATACCATCCCCGCCGAAGGCGCAGTTACCAGAAACTTAGCTTACACGGATGAACGGCCCTCGCGTCTTCTCGTATTCCGAAGGCTACGTCGCGGAACCTAGAGGCAAACGAAATATGCTGCTCGTGTTTGCGTTCGCGCTTCGGTTAAGTTAATTTTGCGCCGTTGAGCATCCCTCGTTAGTTAAACAAAACGAATTAATTGGCCTTTTATACCGACACGTTTCTCAGGAATTTAATTATGGATCGCTCCTTTGTTGCCAAATTTTCGATGAGAGGGTGCGCATGCGATTGTAAATAAATATGTTGAACAATAATGTAGGATCATAAACTTGGACGTTAAGTGTCGAATATCAAACTTTCTCGGAAAATCTTTAATTTATGAAATCAAAACTAGAAAATTATAAAATATATTACGGTGGATGTATTTATAAACCTAATAGAATTCTGTTTAGTCGATTGTGTCACCATAAAAACGAATTTCTAATCCTAATCAAAGATTAGTGTCTGTTGCAAGTATATGAAGCAACACAATTTCGTATTATGTAGGATTCATTGACCTACCCTTATATTATGGGTGCCCATGAATAATTTTATTTAACATTTCCTACCTTAACATCAATACCCTACAGATTAATTCCACAATAAGCAAACGAAATGTTAACGAATATAATTAGTATGTATATAGGTTATGTATTCTTATATAGGTTAGAGGAGAAGATTACATAGGTTTGAAGCCCTCAAAAGAAAGAATTAAAAATAATGAACAAATTATTCTTCATCGCTATTGTATATCCGTTAGTACAACAAAATTTTAATTCATAAATTTTGATGAATTTCATGAATGTCTTTATTATTATATTGGGGTAATTATTACAGCTAAAAATAATAGAAAATGTCTACATATTACGGAACGTAACTAAGTTATACAAAGCATGCGATTCAAATAATCTTTTGTTCGACAAACGAAGTCGTATAACTTTTTACAATTTTTTATATAAACGAAAAAGAACCTCTATTACATTTAATCAGCACGTCCATAAGGAATAGTTTGTACACGTAGTTCCAGATAGTTTCGTTAACCTCGGTGAGCGAGCACGCCAATGCTCCACTGCCGCAAATATGTAAACATGTAAGTAGGTATCGTAAACACTATCGCAGTCGTTGAAATTATAAGGTATCAATTACGCTTGTATGTACATGAAGCTCGATCGATGATGTAGATAGCGTATAACAGGAATCGTTCTCATTACGGAGAACAACTGGTTTTATCGTCATTCGATAGCCAAACGTCGTAATCAGGAAGTTTGATTTTCCGGAGATGGCGTGTATACACTATACCTACCGTCTCTGACAAATACTTCAAATACTTAGGCATTTCCAATTATTTGACTGAAAGTGTTTTTAACAATAATTAGAGTTTTTTTTGTTCACTAGTGATTTTCATCTCTCCACTATTCTTTTGTTCCTTCTACTCGTACACATGCAAGTAAACACTTAGCAATATTATTACTACAGTACGGATTTTATGCATTTATGGCAATAATGAATGAGAGGAAGACGAAACAGTCAAAACATTATTACAATTTATTAAACGTTATTACACTACGTTCATCCTATTGAACTAATTAAGACAAGAAATCAATTTCTATTTTACATAAGCACCCGCAGACTAATTATTACTACGTACAAGATGTAAAATCCAGAAAATGTCTATGGTAGCCCCGTTCTCCTGATGCCTTAAACACATGCTTATTTTGCTCATTGGATAATCCAACACTGAAGTGAGACAGTACTGTAGCATATGAATTATCCAATTCATAACAGTAACTTTAAAAAAGCATATATTTTTCGTAAATAATACTTATTGATTAAACCAAGCATCATTGTAATCATCTTATTCTGTCGACAAATTGACCGGTTATTTTGAAAGTGGTGTAACGCCATTTCTTCTTCTTTCACGAATCGTTTATAAATAAAAAGTTCACTCAAAATTATTTGTTTGTTTTGTGATTTCTCAATTTTTTCCAGAAATGGACTTATACCACCTTTTTATTTAGTGGTTATGGATTATATTGCGGTAAAAATTTAATTTTTTGGTCACTCACCTCCTTCATTCATGAAATTGCCTTCTCCAATTTTTGAGCATTTTCTATCATTAACTAGCAATGCGTTCATTTAATACCATATTTGACTATACATAATGTTGTCGTCGATATGTTTATTTTCTTTATATGATGCTTTTGCCAAATATTCAGAACTTTCTTTTTTTAAATCATCTATTGTGGTGACAGGTGATGCGTTTGCAAGGGTTTTGAGTAAACTTCAAACATTCTTATGTTTGGCATATTTAAATTATTAATATGCATGTGTGAAATACCTTAATAGTTCATAAAATTAAATAATCAAAGTAATTACGTAATTACATTTTGTTTAGGCCTTTCGAGTTTTCTAAAAACGCGAAAGACGTCAAAAATGGCGGGTGGTCCTATTTTTTTGGCCTGGGGCTGTAGTAACATTATACAAGATGGATTATGCAGAAAGGAAGCGAGGACCGGGCGTCGTCCCGGAAGTCTTAGCACCGGGAGCGTGATCGTTCATAAGCATTGGCGTAGGCAGGCACGCAGGCCGCTTATTTCTGGGCTAAAGCATCAGATGCTCTCCTCTTTAACAAGAAAACTGGGGTGCATTCGGAAGGGAAAGAGAGATGTTCTTTCGGCCGTTGATGTCCCGTGAGGTAGGTTGCTGCTGCGTACACCTCCTCCCACCGTGTGTAGGGTAACGGAAGACGGAACGAGATGGAACAGCCGCTGGATGGGACGGAGCGTGTTGGTTCGAATAAGAGACAGATCTATAGTAGTGAGCCAGAAGGGACGGTTTGGGGGAGGCAAGCAAGTACAAGCAAGCAAGGCAGGAGGCAGGCAGGCAGCGAAACGTTACCTATAGTAGTAGGCCGTGGCTGTATTGATCAAGACGAGGCGGGACGGCAAAGCCTCCTACGCCTCTATTTCCGTTGTTGCCCCTGTTCTTGCCTCCTCGCGCCTTCGAGAAAACCCTCGTTCCTTCGACCCCTTCTTTCTTTCACGGCGGCCATCCTTTTTTCGACTCGCAGCCGAAACGGTCGAGGCCTCTTCTACCGCTAGAAGCAAATCACACCCCCATCGATGCCGCATCAGATCAAGGCTCTCTTTCTCTCCCTCTCTCTCTCCTCCCTCTCTCTCCCTCTCTCTCTCTCTCTCTCGTTCTGCCTCTACTATCGCGAGATCCTCGGAAGCCGCATCAGTTCCCCGGATCCACTCATTTTCGAATCTATCCCCGCGGCACTTGGCACAGAGTTCAATTACCGGATTCTTACTTTTCTTATTCCTCCACTTTTTCCACAACCCCCTTCTCCAACCAACACTCCTTTATTTCCACTTTCGCGCTGCTGCATAATTTTGTTCGCTCGCCGTTTCGCCGGCGAAACCGGTGTTCTATCGGTTGCCTAATTACTACCTCGCGAACGTCAAAGTAACTGAGTTGCGTTTTTCCTGCGCTCTCATAGCCAAAAAGAGAGCACGTGTGCGCTTTAACGCATATCCGACCCGCAATTTTTGTATGTTCATCGTTATGGTCTTTATCCTTTCTTTAGTCTGTTCTAATTTCTAATAAATTACATGATTCCGTTTTTCGTTGAAGTTCGTGGATTATTTTAATTAATTTCGATTTAAAGAAAGTGAAGTAATTTTGAAAAAAAATATAGCGGTCATCTTTGTCTTTGTAAATGGAATCTCCAACTTTTTATGCTCGATTTCGATAGATTCACGTATTCTGAGTATAAAAGTTTTAAGGTGCATTCGTCCTAAAATTTACCGTTGCTGAAATATTTGACTTTTTTCATTCTATTTCATGACACTTACTATTCGTCGTTTCATTTCGTTTGACGTGGTGAGCGTATACTCGAGTATGTTTCATAATGAAAGTAATAGAATGAAAACAGTCAAATATCTCAGCAACGGTAAAAGGTTTAGGACTAGTGTACCTTAGTACTTTTATACTCAGAATAAGCCAATCTATTGATATCGAGTATACAAAAATTGGACATTCCATTTAAAAAAAAACAAAGATGACCGCTTTATCTTCTCTACGCCTTCAATTGCAAGAATACCATTTATGCCGTATTATGTAGTTTCTTAATCCCTACAAATGCTGTAAGTAACATTTTCTCATATTGTTTGAGATAATCAAGACAGAGTCCGTGAGACACATTATATTATACAGGGTGTCCCATTTAAGTTGAAGTTGTAAAAAATCTCGAAGACATGTGATTTAAAACAAACAAACTGACAATGTCCTTTAGTGTTTCGAGTGGGAAGTCAAATAGCACTCCTATTTTTCTAATGCGTGGGCGTTTTCAAGGTTATTTCAAGGTCATTTTTTTTAAATCATAAAAAATATGGGTTCATGATTTAAAAAAAATGACCTTGAAATAACCTTGAAAACGCCCACGCATTAGAAAAATAGGAGTGCTATTTGACTTCCCACTCGAAACACTAAAGGACATTGTCAGTTTGTTTGTTTTAAATCACATGTCGGAATCATATTCTTCATTAAAAAATGCACAACATCTGTTTGAAACATCTTTTTGTAAGTTTAATATTTATTAAGATAGTTAGCTGTTTTTTCATGTTTATGTCAAAGATAATTTTGTTTTTCTATTCAAATGACAACGTTACTTTCTTCTGGAAGATTTTTTATTTCATTTAAGAACATCATAATAAATGCTCGAAATTTTTATCCTCAACTTCGAGACACGTAGTAATTCGTTTAATAAAAGAACACACAATAAAGTTCTTACATACTTACAAAAAAATGTTTCAAACAAAAGTTCTGCATTTTTTTACGTAGAATATGATTCCGAAATAAAATATTTCGTTTATGATAAAAAAGACAAAATGACCTTGAAATAAACTTGAAACGCCCACGCATTAGAAAACTAGTAGTGCCATTTGACTCCCCACTCGGAACACTAAAAAACATGTGTCAGTTTGTTTTTTTTAAATCGTATATGTTCGAGATTATTTACAATCTTAACTTAAATGGGACACTCTGTATATCGTACCTTTTTTATACACAATTTGATCCTGTGCAATAAATTTAGAAATCCTTTCTGGAGTCTGTACTATGCAGTGACGTCGTCCCTGAAGGGTTAAAGCAATTTTACATTTTCGACAAGGATAAAATAAGCTGAAATATAACGTTTCGACTTACCCAGTAGTTCCATCGTTAACGATTTCGATTTCTGAAAGGAAATTGGGGAATACGAGAGTATCGGTATCGAAAATTCAAGGAAAATCGACGGGACAAATGTTCGAATATTCTCCGGCAGAACAGCAAAGAATACTTTTGACGTGGAAAAGTGTAAAATCGTTTGCCTAGATCCGAGGGAAGATAATATCCCAAGTTCGCGGTACGGAAACCTTGTATAGAGTAACCGAGGACTATTTCACGCTTAGCTGCTCCATCGTATCTCATTTTTCCTTCGGCTCGATCTGCTGCTCGAAATCCTCTAACCGCGAAAGGAACCGACTCCATCTGAATAGGCGTCTCGTCCTTTTAATATGACGGGTTTGGGTGACAGCTGTTTCACGATACTCCTCTTGATGAATTCTATCGAGTTGCCGGTGCCTCTGAAGTACGAGAGTTGAATTAAATGTTTCCAATAAATCTCCGTTCGCGATTTTACTTATTCTCTCGAGATATCTGGAATTATGAACGTTTTAGCTCGTAAATACAGTATTTACTATTTCCCTTCATAGCATATACAATACAATTTTTACGTTATTTTTTTACGAAAAATATAATAAGCAGCTTCCAACAGATTACATTTTCAATGGAATTATTAGTTCTCTACGTAAATGTTCCATGTAAATTCAACCGAGATATGTGAAATTGTAAAGTTCTTCTTCGTGAATACAGCATTTACTATTTTGCTTTGAAATATTCGAAATAAAATTTTTATATTTTTCAATTTAAGATAAATTAAATAAACTGCTTTCATCAAATTACTCTTATAATGAAAATATTAGCTTACTATTGAAATGTTCCACGATACTTTTCTTGAGATATATTAAATTATAGACACTTTAATGCGCTAATACAGTATATAATATCTTCCTTCAAAATATATAAAATCAAGTTTATATGTTAGTCTTTGTAAGATAAATTTAATAAACAGCTTTCGACATATTACATTTTCAATGGAATTATTAGTTTTGCACGCAATTGTTCCAAATAATTTCTCTCGAGATGTCTGAAATTGTGTCCTTCGCCGTAAATACAGTATTTACTGTTTTCCTTTGCAATATATGAAATAAAATTTTAATATTCTTCCTTTTAGGAGAAATTAAATAAACAATGAAGGTTTTAGCTGGCTATTGAATTGTTCTACGCTATTTTGCTTAAGGTATATTCAATTATGGACAGCTTAATTCGCTAATACAGAATTTACTATTTCCTTTGAAAGCATATGCAATACAATTGTTATGTTCTTCTTTTTAAGAAAAATTTAATAAAGAGCTTTCAACAGATTACATTTTCAATGGAATTATTGGTTTTCTACGCAAATATTCCAAATAAATTCACATGAAATATCTGAAATTGTGTTCTTCTTCGTAAATATAGTATTTGCTGTTTTTGTTTGTAATATATGTAATGAAATTTTTATACACTTCATTCTAAGAAAAATATTATGAAAGGCTTTCATCAGATTACCGTTCCAATGAAATGATTAGCCTGGTATTGAAATGCTTACACAACTTCTCGCGAGATATATTAATGTATTTAATATATCTCGTTAAAATATATGCAATACAATTTTTACATCCCTCTTCTTCAGAAAAATTTGATAGGAAGCTTTTGTAAAATTGCACTTTCTACGCAATTATTAGTTTTCTACGTAAATGATTTATACATTGTGTAACACAACTATTCCACGGAATCTATGCTTTCTTGATAAAATGATTTAGTACTTCCTCATATTATTAACGTTACTCGCATACATTTATCATTTTACATAAAACAATCAATTTTAAAATGGAAGTGCAGTTACACGAAATTCCTATGATTTTATTACGGAGTAATACTGACGTTTGCAAACTACAAATTTTCATTTAGCAACACTGTACATGTTTATTATCATTATTAGTAATTTGATGACATACGATACTTTGTATTTTACTTAACACAAAGGATTTTTAATGTTCGAAAAAAGCCGTTAGATTGGTTTCAATGCACCATTATACTCATATCTGAAATTATTGCAACTATAAAAGACAAAAATACATCGCAAAGTAAGCATTGTTAACTGTCTACACGATGAGGGCACGTTGAAATACTATTTTCACCAAAATGCTGCTATAAATCAAGTATGTGTAGACTTTCTTTTAAAATGTAATTTTATTCACATTAAAATGCCACTATTAAAATCAACGAAAATATCGACAGCTTCTGTTATTCGATGGAGCCAGTCGAAACATGCAGGACGAAGATCACGGGAAAAAATAAAAACGCATGCCAGTTAATTGGTCAGGGCGTAAAGCAAATTAGACCCAAAAACACCGTTCAGCTAAAAAAGTGTCGACGAAAAAGGGGAACGCTTTCAACTCGGTGTTTTCGCAGAAAAAGTCAAATCGATTTGACGTTACGTTTCTTTTTGCCGTCACACGAGACCGTGGACGTTTTATATGTATAGGATATATCAATGGAACGTTATCTCGGAATTTCAGAATAGTTCCGGCCGTGTACCATACAGGATTTAACAGTAATGACGTTATCGTTAATGCCTTCTGCCGTAGAATAGGAACATTCAGTTGGGCCGAATTTTTTTCCGTGAGAGCCACGAAAAATTGTGTTATCTTGGTCGATGTCGCGCGAGCGACGAGAGACAAGGAAAAAAGCGCACCGTCACATGAAAACGCCAACACGAGCGCTTACATTTGCACGCGCGCGCGCGCGCACACACACATCCCGAACGGGTTGCGGGGGTGGCGTCCGGGAGTGCGAACGAACGAGTTTACGTTTCACCCGTTACGGATCGAGTAAATGTAGGGAAAGATGAGGGATCGCGGTTTCCAGGCTGGACAGAGGGTAACGAGGCCATTGCGAAGGGGATGGAAGATGGTCGGAGCGAGATGGCGAAAAAATTCTACGCCCTCCACATGTCCGTCCATGCGTGGCTGTGTGCGTCGCTCGTATATTTATGCGATACATTACGTATTCGAGTAAATGACACGTGACTTGATTTACTGGCACTGACGGCAACGGAATAAAATCCAGCCGGATGGATTCGCGCGATTTCTGAGCAACCTCTACGTTCGTGTCTGCTCGCGTCCGAATTTTAATCGTCTGCTTTCCAAGCTTATTAGCAGAGTACACTACCGACCACCGTACAATTGTTGCAAATGATGTGTGTATACTCTTGCTCTGAATATGTTTGTTGCAAGACTCGCGTTTTAGGCGTTGTCTATGGTTCTGCCGAGGTGCTATTGTTGCTAGTTGGAAAGGTATTCTCTGTAAAAACTGTTATATAGGGTTATCCAAAATAGACTATAGGAAGTTTCCTTTAAATAAAATACATACGATTTTTAATTTTATTATTTTTTTTTAATTTAATGATCAGGCATCATCTATGACAATTATGTGTGAAAGACAATATCTGTCAAATGACCACCACGACCACGTTTACAGGCATCAATTCGAACATCAAAATTTTCGATGACATTTTGGCATATTTGCTCGTTTAATTCACCAATTTCATTTCTAATGTTGTTTTTCAGATTATGAATTGTTGCTGGTTTGTTGGCATAAACTTTGCTTTTCAAATAACCCTAAAGAAAAAACGTTCAATGGGGTCAAATCACACGAGGTGACCAATTCACATCACCATTCCTTGAAATTAATCGACCATTGAATTTTTATCGCAATAAAGTGATGTTTTCAGGCGTTGTGTGTGGCCTAGCTCCGTCTTGTTGAAAATAAACATTGCTTATGTCGATTCCATTTAATTTCAGCCATAAATAATCACAATTTATGCAAAATTCGCCACAAACTGCCATAAGAAATGCTCAATTCTTGAGAACGACGTGGAACTGATGTTGATGGGTCATTAGCAACACTTTCATGAACAGCAGCAATGTTTTCATTCGAACGAGCTGTTCTTGGTTTGCCAGACTTTGATTTATCATGAACAGATCCAGTTTCATCAAATTACTTAACCAAATTTCGAATTATTTGCTCAGATGGACGATTATTTATGCCGAAAAAATCACGTAATGTACGATGGGTATTTTTTATCGAACACTGATTAGCAAAATAAATTTTAATAACTTTAACACGCTCTTCAATCGTATACGACTCCAGTGTTAAAATTGTCTATCATTGTAAGTTAGAAGTACAAAAAGTGACAAGAAACAAACATGGCGTTTGACAGATATTCTCGTTCAACATCCTAAAGGTACTTTTGGATAACCCTGTAAAATTTCAGACTTTATAGACTTAAATTTCTGTTGGGAAATGGGTTTCTAAATAACTGAAAACGCTGGAGAATTCTTTTACTGTATGTTTTATTTAACGGCGCGGAAGGACGTCTTAACAGTTCGGCTAGCGGACTCGAAGTGAAAAAGAAAAATATAGCAGGCGATAGAGAAAATCAGACGCCCACTTGAAATACGGAAAAGCTCATGGCTGTATCGTTTATCGTCCTGGCCCTTGGGCACGAAAAAATATCAGGCTTATGGATCTGATGACATCTGGTCTGTTATTTTACGTTAGGGAAATGCAGTGTTTCTCATTCACAACAAAATTAATTTTTGTTCCTTAGTAGTTACATTATTATTGGTAATAATCTAACAATTTCATTTATATTTAACAACTAAACTTCCTCAGTGTCATGCTCCTCGCGTGACGACAGTGAAAACAAGTGATTTTTAAGAATCTTTTTTAAAATAACTATTGTATATGTGGCACTAGGCCTTCTTAGTATGTAAATAGATAGTCTTGGAGTACAAGTGTGTGTTTTTTTTAGTTGGCCTCTTATATCTTCGCCTACTATTATTTATTTTATAATATACACGACTTCTTAACAGCTTCGATAATGTATGCAACGCTGGCTTGCAGCGGTGTGTTTGTCTCAGTAATCGAACCACAAATACTGAGAAATTTCCTTAAAGTTAGATACTTTATGCTGGGATTGAACCTATTTTGGAAGAGGAATATGGAAAGTTGGGAAACTTTTAAGGTTGAGAAGAAAAGTTTACATTTTTTGGCCGCTAAGTTAAATTTATAAATTTTACGTTTGATTACGTACGACCATTTTTTTACAAAGTCATCACAGTTTAAATATGGGCATTTAGTGTTCAAATTTTGGATCTCTTGTAGCCTTGGTACATTACTGCACCACTCTCCCCTAAAAATCATTGCAAATTGATTATTAGAACAGGATGTCTCACTAACAATGAGTATTAGCAGTTGACCATCTCGTCTAATCACTCCTCGGGATGGCCCGGTGTTTTGGGCACTCTTTACAGGGGAATTCATATTTTACAGGGGCAAGTTGACTCTGTTCGCTTTCCTAGTGATTTATAAACAAATACGGGTGCGGCCATACGTCTATGTATGCGTGCGTGTAAAAACCGGGGCGCGCGCTTCGAAATATGTGCGCATTTTGTTCCTTTCCAGTCATATTTCTGGTCATAAAAAACGTGTGTGCGAGCGCGGCCGTGCTCGCGAATGTTATTCGAGGGGAAAAAAATTTTTCGACGCGTCGTAAAGTTATTTTTTGCGAGTGCAACGAAAAAGAGCGATCCTGCCCGGTGATCTATGCCCCGTCGTTATTATGTTACGACGCGAGTGAAAATTGCCGGGAAAGATCATGTGATACGCGACTATATATTTCGGGGCCGGGGCTAACGCAACAACATCGATTGTTTCCGGTTTCATTGAATCGAGCACGAAATGGAGAGGGCCGGGCCGTAGAATTGCCACGTCAGGCTAATAAACAATTTGCATTTAGCCCGCCACTGTTGTAAAATCCATCTATATCTGTACTACAACGCGTAGATTATGCAAGACTAGTTTTGAAAATTCGATAATGATACCATTCGCATAATCTAACTTTAATAACCCGCTTGGATATGGGCTTCGCATTAGAAATTGTAATACGCGTTACTGTGTTCATTTAATACTGTCGCACAGTGGTGCGAAATCCCCCAAAACATGACATAAATTCGTTTCTTACAAAAACGCCATTTTAGACAATTTTTGTATCCGTATCGAAGTACATTGATCATAGATCATAATAGAACCAAAAAACAAAATCTAACATTGAAAACTACTGCGATATTATGCTATTTACGGAAAAATTGTTTTTCATATATTTGTCGTTTTCGGGCATACTCCTTGATTTGTTAAAGTGTTATCGCAAAGATATCATAGATTATAATAGAACCAAGAAAAACAAAATTTATAATTGAAAACGACTGCGATATTATGCTATTTAAAGAAAAAAATTTTTCCACGTCTTTGTCGTTTTCGGGCACACTGCTTGATTTATTAAAGTGTTATCGCATAGATATTTTTCAGTGCGGTAAGTACATTCATTTATGATAAAAAAACTTGGACGGTAATTATTCTTCTTTTTTCATTTATTATTAAGACCCTTCTAGTCTGACCGTTTTTTTTTCTCGTTTATAAGTAGACTTAAATATGAATGTTATAATCCAAAACATTTGTGCGTCCTTGCTAGAAGTAAAGGTCACAATGTTTTTGGAAAGCGCGTGAGAAAATCGCGGGTTATAATACAAGTCGTACCTGCGAGTGACAGTTAAGTTTTGATCACTGTAAAAGATGCTACACAGCCCGCGAACAATGCAACTGCACTGTCGAAACTGTTAGGAAGTGTTCTATATTATAAAATAAATAATAATATGTGTGGAACTAATAGAAATAACGGTTTAACTGCGTTTTGGAGAACTCTTTTTTTTCAAGTGGCATGTCTCTAAAGTTAAAATTTCTAATACTTAAATAGCCATCTTCAAATCAACAATAAACTTATCAATAAGTAACTTGCGAAAAACACTTGACATTGCTTATGTTTACACATGTACATGTAACTTCTAAACCACTGAATTGCCATTTAGCGCATACGCTCAGTACTATTTAGCCGATCCTGCAAATATACTATACTATCTAACACATGCGCTGAACACAGACCTACCTACCTCTACCGCTCAATGAATATCCAATATGGCGACGTTCTAACCTGTCAAAGACGCTTAAAACTGCTCAGCTTTACACGCGTATAACTTATAAACCAGTGAATTTCTAACAACCATACACACATTTTCGGAATGTCTTCATCGATATCTACAGGATCACATAAAAAAAGTTCAAACAAAGTTAAGAACACGGAGTTCTCCAAAACGCAGTCGAGCCGAAAAAACACTCGTACTACAAGACTATCTGTTTATATTCCAAGAAGTCCTAATCCCATATATCCAATAGTTATTCTAAAATGAATTCTGAAAAATTTCTTGTATTCACTATCGTTACACGAGAAAGCCCCCTTAAAGCGACATGTATATGGTGCAACCACTTTTTACACTGCTTATCAAGTCTTTCCTTCTTAAGACTCCGTTATCAGCTCCTTTGACATGTTTACGATAGCTTAAAACGTCTCGAGACTTTGCTGCCGTGCAGTAAATTATCAAACCGCACAGAGGATCTCTCCCGTTTAAAGAAACTTTTTGCTGAAATCTTGAGCGCGAGGTTGCCGAATGTAAGCGGCGCGATTAAATGAACTCCGAAAATTGCAGTTCGTTTGAACAATAAATACAGCGCCGGCCGAGAAATTCAGCCGGTGAGGGGTTTGGAAGCGAGGGTGACTCTCTGCTTAAGCTTGCCGGCTACGGCCAAAACACGCAGTGCCCCTTTTCATTCTCTTTCGTCTTTTAACGGCGAAAGCTTGCGCGTTAACCGACGGCCTCTCTAATTGATGTAGTTTTTATCGACTTATGCACGCCTCGAACCGTGGCGCGTTACTCATTCAGCGGTTTTCTCCACGAGTCGGGCCCCTGAAAGAAACCGCATCGTTTACCGCCATCAACGGCATGCACTTTCGCATCCTCATCCCATTCTCGCCCACGCTGAATGCTTTCTACTTAACAGAATCAATACCACGTACCAAAGTGACTGAGCCGATGCAGAGCCGTTTAGATTTGTGTCGATCTCTTTTCAGGCTACTAAGTACGTTCGAGCATCATCGAAGGCTTCGTCGCGATGAATGACGGGGCATTCTTGGTGAATCATGCATGTCAGATACCATACATGGATTTTACGGTTTTTTTTCCTTTTTTTTCGGGTAGTTGGATCTCAGTCCCGCATTTCCGCTGCGCATCGTCGGAATGTTAAACCATAGAATCCAGCGATGACTACGTCGGTATGCGGTGAACACAAAACGAGGCGCACGAATGTGTAATTACGTTAAGTAGTCTTTTGTATTGATGATTTCTGCCGATTCTAGTGAAAAAGATACATCTGCAGATTCTTAAATGTGAATTACTTCGTCTCGTTTTGTTTCACACTGGGAATTTGTGATGAATTATGCGAATACGTGAGAAATGTTGACAGTGGTAATTAATCGAAGTAGTTAGGATAATAATGTTTCAATAAGGTAGTGTGGTAACAAAGTACTGTTGTATACCCACCCTCCTATGCATAAAATTTCTGCAAAAATGTAACGAGTCCTCGCGATTTTTATAAAACATTTGTACGGATAATTCACCCTCTACTAAGTTTCTTGTATCTGCCAGTTAGAATACATTAAAAAAACAATAGTCTCCTCGCGTACAATGTTTCAAAAAAATCGTTCTTTGCTGCTTATGTTCCCTAAATTGATCTGAACACTGCGGTTTGATTAAATGAAGTCATTATTTCTCAACATTATTATCGGACAATAAATATTTGAGTTTATAAATAAAGACTGTGGATATTATGCATTCGTGACAAAAATAAGCGAGTGAAACATGGAACAGGAGAAGGATAAAAGTGATTTAAGAGTATTTGTATATTATGAATTTATTAGAATTATTATAGAAGGATGCCTAGTTTTATTCGATTCCAGCACAATATTTTTATTTTGCATAAAGATCTGCAGTCTAATAATGTCGTTTACTCTTCCTAACGTGAATTATAAAATGTTTACTGCAATAAGATTTATTCTAACGTACTCGTTGCATTTGAAGATAGCTTCTTCTTCCTATACAGTATTGGTTTTATTTCGCCGAGTTATATATCTTTACTTCAGCTCGTTAAAATTGTCTCAGTGCTACGGAAGCTTAAATCTGTCGCAAATACGTTTGTCTCATCGCGGACCATTTTAACATTCCTTTTTATCATGGATGGTGGAAAAAGTATGTAACGAGTGAGGTGACAATGTGATTAATGGACGTCCTATTTCAGAATAGTTTAAGAACCTAAAAGATGGAGATTGCAGTTAGAAAGATAATTACCTGTACCGAAGGTTAGTCAAGATTAATGGTCCCATAGATTAGTGATACATTCGCGTTTGCTTAAACTTTTGTTGCACATTTTGTAGAACCAAATTTAATTACCTAACAGTGAAAATTTGTACGCGATACTGACCTTCGCATCTACGATTCATGATCTTCAAACAATTAATTCGGCAAAATTTGAACTTGTTCTTACCTGAACTAGAAAAGAAACACATACAGAAAGTGTAGTGTATATTAGTCTACGTCAGATAAACTAATTAAGAAATGTTCACTGAGAAAGCAACACTTTCTGTTCAGTTTAATTCAAAATTTTAATGATTTGTCTGGGGCAGTGGTTTTCAAATTGTGTGCCGCGAAATTTAAATAATTTCCATTTTATTCAAATAGGTCGCATCCATCATATCTTTACTAACTGTAAAAAGCAAAAAATAATAATAATCATAATTGGGGTGCCGTGAATTTTGTTGAATGATTTCAGTGTGCCGCTAGACAAAAAAGTTTGAGAACCACTGGTCTAGGGTAGCGGTTAGTTAAACAGTCATTACGATCTTTTTCCAATATGGCGTCCGATTATGATACTTAAAAAGATGTCAGAAATTATGAAATGTCAGAATTCACAGAACACGAAAATTTTGTTGAACAAAATGGACTACATTAGATTAGTAAAATTGGATGCAATAAATTGAAATTTGTCTTATAATATTCTTAAAAATGCGAGTTAAGAATAGCTCTATGATCTTCCACTAATACGTGAATGAACTAATTGCGAAGTATCATTTACACTGTCTGTCCAGTTGAATTAATTTCTTATCTTTGCTGAAATAATCTTAACTCTAGTCGTTTTTTAGAAACTAATTGATATAATATGCAATATTAAAAAATATAAGAAAGGTAAGAGAAAAAGTGTGTTAAGATTTCTTTGCAGTTACTGCTACCATATTGTCTCGAACATACCGACAAAAGTTGTTATCATACATGTGAGTATTTGAAGGTTTTTTCGTGTAGCATTGTTCGTCTGTTCGTCGAAGCTCAAGACAAAAATATCAAGATCGAGGAAATCTTTAATCCTTGAGGAGAGTAGTCCGCTTCTCCGCGATCTAGACAAATCCACTCTAGTTGTTTTCTCTGGTTCGTTCCGTTCGACCTTTATCAAATCTCCTCTCGAAGGCTGGGCCGAGGCTTTCCACAGTTGGGAACTATCCGATAAGGTTTCACCTCCTCTCCTTATACAGGGTGTTCTTGACGAAAAAAGGACCAAGAGTCGATGCAAGCAGGAGAGTCACGATAAATACTTTCCATCACATCTCAAGACAGAAAGAGAGGAGAGAAGGGCAATGCCGGGGCGGAACAGGGGGTGGAGATGGGTGAACGAAGATGAGTATAGGAGAAGAGCTTCGTTGCATCTTCGTTCACCTCCCAACGGAGTCGAAAGTTTCCACGGTAAAGGAACCTCGAGTAGTTTCACCGATCGAGAGCCTCTCCACCTTCCCCTTCACTCGTTCCTTGCGTCGAGAGAAATTTTCTCGTTGCTACGTGAAGCCGATCTTTTTTGTTAGTACAATGGGGAAATTTCGTTACGAGCTTTTTCCTATACGAAACACTATAATACTTCCAACTTTGTTTGTTCCGCGGCAGGCAATCTGAGCAATCAATAAACTATGCACATTTATGCATTTGCAGCAAATTCTACTAAAAAGAATCCGAAAAAATAAATGCTTCAATGATGTTCAACATGGATTTAATGTCCTTTTCGATTTGGCAGCTACATTTATTTAAGCAAGCTTTCTATGTAATCTTGTGATTCAACAATGAAGAAAAATGACTCACTGATGTTCAATATAGATTTGGTATAAGTTTTCCTTGATTTGGCAGCTACATTTATTTAAGGAAACTTTTTATGTGATATTTGGCTTCATTAATTAAGGTCACACAGAAGATTGGCTCAATACTGTTCAACTACATTTATTTCGGTAAAGTTTTCTATATAATCTTTTGCCCCACCAATTAGGGACATGAAGAAATTGGTTCAATGATGTTCGAAACATACATTTAATAGAAGTGCATCTTTCAGTATATTCTTTTCTTGTTAATCAATCGAAGGCATAAAAAAGAATGGTCCACTAACATTTAAGTAATTCTACTTTGAATTTTTGCCAACTCACACTCTCTTTACAAATAATGTCTCAATTAGTTCGTGAAATCGACTGCGAATTTGTAAAAAGAGCCACACTTTAGTAATTAATGTTTTAAAATGGCTGGAAGAACTTCTTCAATCCTCATTCATTGCTTGTGTCAACTTATATAAACATATGTAAATAAATGTCAAAATGTAGTGTGCTGTATACATATATAATTTGATGATTTGTGAATAAATGTATAAATGTAATATGCTATATACATACATCATTGTATTACTTGTTGCTAGATTTAGTGGTTCAGGATATTCAATAAGGAGCAGAATGAATCTTATTTGAGCAAACACAGACTTGTTAATTAATATTGCACAGCTTTATTACTATTGTACAAACGCGTCGTGTTTCGAGACAGAGCAGAAGAAGATAGAGTAAAATATAGAATTCATTACTAATACTTGTGATTAAATGTAAAAATGTTGTATGCTATATATATCACTGTATTGATTGTAAATTCTGCGAACACATCTTGTTGCACTTTCTTACCGAAGAATTTGTAAATTCAGCTATTTATTCCTCTGTTATATTGATCTTTCTGGGGGTAAGTTGGTGAAATGGATAAATGAAGGTCAAAGTGCACGAAATGAAAAGTTTGTTGACTTTTCACTTTTACACAGTATCTTTCCTGGCTGTTCTGCTTTAGAAGTCCACAATCCCACGGGAATGCTTACTAACTTTGCAACGTTTACTAAGGAGAGAACTGTAAGAAACTATGAGACTCGGTAGAATAATAAACCACGGATGTTAGTTAAGCGACGTGTACATCCTCCACGATCCGCAATGATTAACCTTTTTACGATCGATGGTTTCTCGAGAACACTTTTTGAAGGTTCCAGAAAATTGTAACAAGGATGATCCTGTTTTTAGAGCCACTTGTATAAACTAACGATTGGAACAACCTTTTAATTGAAATTGAAACAACCAATTTTTAAATGAAATCCAGCAACACTAAATACATACTATTGAACTGGGTATCTTTATACGAAGTACACATTTCCTGCGCCGATTGTGAGAAACAAAGAATAAATAAAAGTGTATTTACACCTTTACGTTTACGGCACCCGTAGAACTTCGGGTTCTAATATTTTTAATTTAGGATTGTTGAGATTGTAAAGATGTATCCGTGAGGAATCGTTGAAGAAATTTATTTCTTTGGAAATATATATTATAAGAAAAAATAGCTAAAAATTTAATCAGACATATTGTGATTTTTATAAATTAATGTAGAATAAGCACTCTTAGTGCTATGTAAACTTAGTCTTAACAGTCGTGATACATGAAAAATAATAGTGATCTTTTTGTGTTTATATTTCTTTGATGTTTATACCGTTTTAAATTGAATCTACTCAATTTGCAAATCTACACACTTTTTCTTATGAATGTATAAAATCCGGTTCTAATTATGTTTTTATAAGATATTAATGATTGCCAATTGTAGTACGTTTAACAACAATGTAGAAGACATCTTGTCTTGTTTGTGACTCCATAACTTGATCACCCACAGTAATATGAAGAAAATACACTTCTATCGAACAGAATAAAATACGTTTCGATATACGGAAATGTAATTATTATTCATACTTTCGCCGGGACAAGTATGAAATTAAATTAAGTATCCACTGAGAAACGGCGATAGCGAGGAATTCTTATAGTGAACATTTCTAAAAGAGACCGGGGTAGAGAGAGAAGGGATAACGACAACTGAAACGTTCTCCGTACCCTTTTCGGTTGAGATCTTCCAGGTATCGATTCCTATTCTTGCGAGATCGTTACTTTCCTTGAGAGATTCGAGGACACCTTGCTTGAAACGATGCTTGAAGGTGTCTGTTCTCTGTTACACCTCCAACGTCTGCAAGCTATCAGCCTACGGTAGTTAGTAACTCCACAGACTGTGGACGCTGGACAGTGTCACTATTCGTTGCTCCAACATGCCTTCTCATAGAGCCTACAGATACTTTAATTTCATGTGAATAGCTTTCTTTTGTTGTCTATCATCTCATACGACACTTTGTTAATAAATTAAATCAGATATTGAAGGTAACCGAATATATTCATAATACAAACCAATACTTAACAAAGTACAGAACTACAATCAATTCATTATTACCATCGTTGACTATAAGTGACTTTTATCCAACCACAGTCACATGTAATTGCAATGACAATGAGCCACAATTAAATTGATAAAATTAAAACATATTTACTCTTGTAACAGAACGTATATTATGTTATGTTGGATTATTCAGAAAGCCAATTTCATTGTTCAATAATTCATTAATACAACAAAAACTATTAATACAACTTATTAAACTTGTATATAAATAAAACAAGAGAAACTCGCATTCACCTGGTTATCTTCGTACACGTTGGAAAATGCGTAAAAATAAATAAGACGCGCTTAAAAACTGCATGAAAATTAATTAAATATACCTGAAGAATTGTGTAAAAGCAAATAAGATGTGTTAAAAACCCATGTAAAAATTATTTATGTGAAAACGTTCCCTGTAAAAGAGGAACTAGGTGTATATGGGAAACAAAAAATAGAATGAGAAATAAAAAATTTACTCTGTCCTGAGTGAATAACACTTTTGAAAACAGTGTGCGATATATAGTGATACTTCACATGTAGGGCACCAATATTTGATCTCCTTTCGAATTCCATGTTCGAAACAACTGGAATGTCTGCATGTACGATTAGTTGTTGATGGTGCACTGAATATAAATGTTCAGCTTTCATAACATTTTTAATTTTTATATCGAAAGGTATTTCATTTTTTATAAATTCCAGGTATACTCATAAAATACAATTAAAGGGTTAACTACTAAGTCGTTGCATGTGAAATGCCTGGTTTCAGAATGAAAATGTTATGAAGTGGTTTAATCAAGAAATATTATTATACTTAGACTGTGGATCTTTATGCAACACAAAAATTTTCTATGTCAATTGCAAGAGACTGGAGCCAAATAGACGTTTCATTCTAATTTAATAATTTTAACAAGCTGAAAATAATAAATTGGCATTCTTAAATCATTCTATCGTTATTACTGTTTTAAGTTGCACCTATTCCTTTTGCCATAAATGCATAAAATCAGCAGTCTAATTGTAATATACAGATTTGTTACTTATAATTTGTTGATACATAGCTAATCTTTCAAGTTATATCCTCAGTTTCTATTTACATATATAACTTTACATTTAAATAAAGTTCATTTAAATATCAGTCGATGTTATCGTCGTGCATTCTTTTTATACGAGTGAGAAAATGAACAAATTGACGATGACATTATTGGATGTTTAGTGGTAGTAAATGAACGCACTGTTAGACAATAATAGAAAAAGCTCAAAAATAGAGATGAAAACCTACTAAATAGACTGCGGAAATGTATGCAAAATAAAAATTGTCTACCTGAACTGTAACAAACTGCAGCGAAGAAGAAAGTTATTTTTTCCTTAAATATGATTACCAATCGGTAAATAATACTATAGCATTTCTAAATTGTTCTAATATCGTTGCTTTTTTAAAGTACACGAAACGAAGAAAAAATTCAATTTCTACCGTAGTATAATTAAAAAAACTCGACATTTTTTTATAGAATACGATGATAACAATGGTGCTTATTTTAACCAATAAGTTTTATTTACAGAAAAGATATGTCTGTCTAAAGTTATTGTTATGAATCGGACATTTCATGTGCAACAACCTAATATTTAGTATCATATATTTAATCTAGCAGGAAAGTGTGTCGCTCCAAGGTTGTACAACTGTGTCTCTCAAGGAAGGAGACTTCCACGCGCAGAAAGTAAGAGAAGAAAATTGTGCGGCAGCCTCTAACATTTATCCACGGTAAAGCCTTTTATACTCACCCAGAGTGAACTGTATTTAGAACTAGAAGAGCTTTACGATTCTGCAGTTAAGCTGTCGAAAATCAAGCAAGAGAGCCTCGTGGTCAGGTGTCTCTTAGCTGAACACTGCTACTATTCTTCCCTCGACATTGGGATTGGTTTCTCTCATAAATTATGGATACTGGACTACTATACGTTGCATAATAAAGTTGTGCCGAAAGATGAACGAGAAGGTTGATGATCGGCGGACTTCGTCCGAATCATGAGCTGTATTTCATAACGGTGTTCTCGAAGGAGGAACTGACTTAAAGTGCGCGAGACATAGTCACTGGGAGAGGAGAGTGAAAAGAATGAGAAGAGAGAGAGGGAGAGAGAGAGAGAGGGAAAGAGAGAAGGAGTAGCTCTGTAGACTACGAGGATGGAGCTGTCCCACCGGAGAACAGTGTGATATCACTTCAGTTTCGACCCTCTCCCCTCGCCAACAGCGCAGCTGCCGTACTTTTAATATTGTTCTACCAGACTTAAAATATGAGACTGCGCCGCAACTCGGGCCCTGGTGCTAGGGTTCTAGCCTTCGAGGTTCACTTCGTCCTGTAGACCAATCCTGCTTATGAAGAGGCCGCCGCTACCAGGCGTAATCTACTTGTACAATAATTTAAAAAATAAACCTCCGTGTCGTCCCCGGCAACTTCGAGCGACTACATAGAAGCAATGATCTCTAATTACCGGAAAGCTTTCTACGAAAGTTCACTGATTAAACTGTAAGTTCGTTTATCATTCACTGGAGTATGCCACGCTGCAGAGTGCACTTACAATTAGTGCGACAAAATAATTACATATCTTACTTCAGCTCTTCGTGCCGTCTAGCTCAATTTATAATACCGTGGGTGGCTCGATTTCTACTTTCGTGCGTTGCTAATTCGAAATGTTTTAGCAGATTGTACTGTTTCTGTATGGTAATATGAGCGGTATGTTTAATAATTCTTTCTGGATACTAAATTTAATACTTCTTCTGACATTATATCAAAACTGTAATCCAGGGATGGGCATTTTTGTCTCAATTGAGACAAAACCGTCCCCACCATGGCGCCCACTGTCCCCACCATAGCGCTCACTCGCCCCCACCAGCATCCGCCGTTACCATAGAGGAAGGAAATGCTTCGCCCGTCGCGAACAGTGCGCAGGCCTCGCGTATGAAAGAGAAGTTGGTGGGAGAAGCAGGCGTTTGAGGGGCCCCTACTGTGCCCATCCCTGCTGTAATCTATGATATTTCATTCTTCTACGCGTTCCGCGTCGGCGCGGCGACACTCGGGTGGCGCGGTATCAATGAGTAGCACTGACCAAACCTCGTTACATGCGGATGTATTTTGATTTGTATCTGGAAAACGAAAAATGTCTTCCAAATTCCAAAGGCCGATTCTGAAAGGTGTAAGTCTGGGCTATCGCGTGATAGGATTTTATTCCAGGCTAGACCCTTATTTTTTATGTGACATCGACAAATATTCCCAAAAATTCCTGCGAAATGGGTGTCTCTTGGACATTAAATATGTATTACACATGTTTAAATGTTTATAATGTTAAAAAAAATACAGTCATATTTGGGAGACTCTACAGATCTTTCCAACGTAAGAATCATTCGTCTGCCTTTTCTGGCTGAAGCAGAAAAAATTTTGAAAGCTGAATTCTTTTAAAAAACATATTTTTCAAAAAACTGAGACTAATGACAACAAACGGCTTTCAGATTCGTACTCTACACACGAGCACGTAATTAATGTAATTTTATACTCGAGCACGTAATTGATATTTTATTACAGAATTACATTTAATTAAGTAGAAAATTACTATCATTAATCTAATGCAGGTTTTAGTGTACATCTAATTTTAATTGTATTTCTTATAAGAATTTGATGGAAATAGTTACAGAGTAATTACTTCAAATTGAGTAATTACGGTAATTATATTTTGGAAATTCCTGAATTCTGTCACATGACAAACGACACAACTTTTGGATACGCCACAAGAATCGGTATTTTACATGATCTTTCATCATTCGTTCGAATAGAAGATACAATTGTTGATACATAAGTAATATCGCAGGCAAGGTATAAGAATAGACCTGACATCAATGTATTTTCGTGGCCTGATTTTCTGGGGCGCAAACGCTCCATTACTAGTACCGTGTCACCGGCGACGCTATCAGCACAGTATTGGAATAATAGATCGTAACGTAGAGAAACATCATGCTCTAAATTTTGCTACTTACATTTTGTAACCTTTCTTTAGTATTAGTATTTATAAAGACCATTATATTTCTCACAGTATCAGTGAATATTTTAAAAATTTTACTTCGATATGAACATTTACTGTAGTTTAGAAATTGAACAAAAGCATCACGAGACAGCATATCAATGTTAATATTAATTTAACTTGTTACACAAAGTCCTTCACACAACGAGTATATTTCGCGTTACAAATATTTTTCTGTTGTACTATTAACAATTTGTAGTAACCATATAACGATTCGATTGTGATCTCTACGCAATTTTCAATATACACAGATCATTTTATAAATTAATCCGAATTAATAATGAAATCTTCCAACTAAGAAATTCTTGATGGTCAAATAAAGTATAATCATCGTTAACATTTGCTAATTTAAATATTCCTTACAACTTAAAAACTTGTAAATGAATGCATAAAGATTCGGAGTTTGACAACAACCGTTCAAACAATTTTCAAGCGTCAGCTTCGACTCACAATGTAGCACTTGACTAGATCGACAAACATGTGTACTCTGTGCCAGCAGCAATTCTTAGCGATATAAGTATTCAAACAGTGACAGATGTTTGTTTTAGAGCCGTGTATGAACATTTACTTGAGTGAACTGTTAGAAAGTAGTACAACAACATCCCGGAAAAATTGCAGGGGCGTCGTCGACGGTGTGCACACGTTGGTGTGCCACTGTCAATACATTTGTCACTGACATTCTAACGCGCCTTGAAATACCGGTGGGAGCGGGTTAATAAGTTTTTCAGTAAAAAGGAACAAAAAAATAGTAACGCGATGCGGAGAAAAAGAACGGAGAAGCAAACTGGCGCGACGCGACGTATTTGTAGCTCGGTGAAATCGGTGGCGCGGATAGAGGCTGTTTGTCTCGATACCTTCGCGCAGCCGTTTGTCTTAATTGTTTACCCAATTTGCCTTTTAACCCGTGTCACGACTCCATCACTCGTAGCGAATGTTATTCGGCGAGTCGCCCGTGTATATTGGCCGTTCGTCGGATTTCCGGTGCGGATTTGTTTGTCCGCAAAGTTTCGCCGCACTACATCAGAGGCGCCTGCCACAGTCCCGCGATTCAGCTGTTGCGAAACCCATCGTTCGCAACTTCGTAGACGCGATTCCGCACGGCAGGCGTTACACATGCCGCATCTGCACTTCTCCGGGAACTAGCTCAGATCACTACGTTTTCGACGACACGTATCATCTTCTGTTTCGTTTGAACCGCAAATGGAACTTCAGTGGATCCAAGAAGTATGTGAACATTAAATACCCTATTCTCGAAAAATTGTTTCTCCTAAACTATGATAATCTCGTAAAAATTAATCGTAGGACAACAAATTTTTTACTCCTTACAAAACTAGACGCTTCTAGTTTCCTAATCCATTTTTCATTTTATTCCAAGATTTTGTCTCATGATGCAGCGGGCGAGAAATTGAAGATGCGACTGTCTCGAAAATACTATACATTCAAACAGTTGTGTCGTGTCAGTGCTCAAACAGTAATTTGTGAGCCGCTGAGATACACACCTCAAAGAGAGGTAAATTAAATAATGAGATAATCGGGTTTCGGATAACTAAGTAACTTTTAATAAACTGAATGTGAAAGACGGTATAAAAGAGACGGTATAATAGCGACAGATAATTCACGACTGATCTTACAATTAACGCGTGAGAAACAAGTAACATCGTGGGGTTGACAAATCCCTCCACAAAGTACAAAATAGTGGGGGCCCCAGCCAATGATATAATATTTGGGAGGCTACAAATGACCTCCCAAAACAAGGGCAACGCCCATAGACGAATTACGTCGTAACGAGTGTCGCTAAACAGACGACACTCGGTTTCCTGCAATTTCGCCGGAAACCATAATTTAGGCTTTGGGCCACAGGCCCTCCTTGGTGCTAAGTGTGGGCCTACGCTACGTCAAGTGCCATTGAGAGCTGCACGGCTAGGCTGACTTTCCCATGGTCAGCTGATACTTTCCAGCCGCACCAGAGTCATAAAACAATAAATTCGTCAGAAGACGCTAGAGGACCCCTTCGACAATGGCACTGTTCAAAATCGACCGTAGCGTAGACCCAAACCGAAATACGAGCCGGCCATACAATAATCACGTCTCAACACAAACGTCTGCGGAAGTTTTAAACAATTTTTTGCATGACTGATACTGCCATAGATTTAAGGAATGAAGCTTCCTCTTTACAACAACATTTTAAAAATTCATGTACGATGTTTTTTCAGTCGTTATATCGACCTTGCACTGAGAGGTGTGCAGCCAACTTTACAATATTGAACACATGTTATTGTTTTGGTGTGAAAGTTCGAAGGCACGAACTAAAGTACAAATAAAACGATCTCACCTTTTCTGCATTTCTCATCGCAAAATGCACTATTCGATAGAGGATAAAAAACCATATCATTCCATTTAAAAAAAGAAAATTAACCTTCACCTCACCTTGCAGTGTCCACCGGGAAAAATAAACGTTCCACCGCATGATGTCCTCCTCGGTACTGAACATCTTTCATCTAAAACATTTTTGCATGTAATCTTTGGAGATATTCGTCTGTAACGCTATAAAATTTCCACCCTGTATATACGTCGTTGATCGCATTATGTGCCGCTTTGCTTCGAAACTCGCATATTTACCGAATCTGACAATGATAAAAGATGGAGTTTGATGTTTCGATCTTCTTAGTATTAGATTTACAGAGCTCTAAAATTGACTATGTTATTTTACTTTCTAAAAATGACAAGCGTGTATTTGTTAAGATTTTTTATCGATTTTTAATATGTGTCCAAAGAACATTGAAACTCATAAGATTAATATTGACAATGAAATTTTTAAATTATAACGAAGTTTTCGAAAAACTTAAAAGTTATATGGAAGTGCTAAATTCATACTTTAGTCGAGATTATAGTATGGCTTTTTTCATAAAATTAAAGCAGTTCAATGATCGACAACTTTTCACTCAACATTAAGTGGCCTTTTAATTCTTATTTGGTTATTTGTAATAACAGCGACTATCTTTTGAAAATACAAGCAGGCAACGTTTGAAAAATGGTTTCAATGAAATTAATTTTATAACTAATATAGAATTTATTACACAAATAATAAAATGTAAATTCGTTGCTAAAACAAAGTAGAACTTAAAAACAGAGGAACAAACAGTTGATGTACTATATCATTCATGTACTATATCATTCACGTTTAAGTTTGTAGACGCACTTTAAAACGGAAGGAACATATATCCAACAATAGTACCATGCAAGCAATGAATTAGGATTCAGACAGTTTACTGCTCTATGAAAGTTATACTCCAATATGGAAGAACAAACTCGGAACAAACTATGGTATTTATGTCTCAAACCAATATGTGTGTACGTTATACACAATGCAAAATTGCACAGACTGTATATCAATGACCATCCTATGTCAACGTAAACATTTTTGACGTGTTGTCATCTTTCACTACATTATTTTTTACTTAAAGTTATTTAATACATTATATGAATAGAAGATACAAGGTTTGATATTGCAACTGCTGTCCTAACGTTTTCATTTCTTCAAGATATTAACGACGTTTGGTTTACTTAATATATTGTAATAAAAATTGAGTTTTAAATTTGATAAAGAAATTGTGTCAGGAATATATGACTGATGTGGTAGGCAAAGTATTTAAAAAGTTGAAATATAACGACAAACTTTAATGTTAGCAGTATCTACTACCTATGCAACGTCTAATGGCAGTTGAAGATTTATTTACGAAGCTAATCCATTAATTTCACTATGTGCTCATTAGACTGCGGATCATTTGTTACATAAAAATTTTTATCTAAAAAATTTTCTCGTCAATGGAACTGCCATAAATTTGAAGATAGAAGCCTCCTCTTTACAACGACTCTTTAAAAATTGATGTATGATTTTTTCTACTGTTTCATGGGACAAAAGTATGAAGCACTTGCAGTGATACTACTGTAAAGTTGGCTGTACACCTCTCACTCAAAGCTCGATACAATGATTGAAACAAATCTTACATGAATTTTTTAAATTACACGAAGCTTTTATTACGCTATTACACTACTTACATGAAGCTTCAATCTTTAAATCTATAGTAGTTTCAGTCATGGAAAATTTTTTTAAATCTTTCGCAGACGTTTCAATGTATAGTATTTAAAAAAAAAACACGTGTTCAGTTTCTCACCCTCATGAATCATAATCTTAGAATAAAATGCAGAATGGATTACAAAACTAGAAGCGCCTAGCTTTAAAAGGAGTATAACTTTATTGTTGTACGATCATTTTTTACGAAATTATCATAGTTTAAATATATATATATATATATATATATATATATATATATATATAAAATTTTCGAGAATCGGGTGTTTACTGTTCCAATACTACTAGGTTCCACGTTACACCCCTCGGTCTTGTATCATTTTGACTGTATATGAAAAGCAATCCAAAATATTCTTGGCACCGGCGGAATACAGATCACGTTATTAAGTATCAGAAGCAACAGACAGAGAAGGAATTTAAGCGGTGTCGTCGAGAGCACACGTGGAAGGATGATCGGTCTCTACCCGATGGAGCCTGGATCCGTAAAACATGTCCCAACAAACGGAATGTAAATGGGCATGGGTAGCTATGTGTCGCAGACGTTTGGCAACACTGTTTGGGTTTTGTTGGAGGGTAGCTTTGGCAGTAGGTAGCCGAACGGAGAGTGAGCGCTAGACAGACAGGCGTAAAAGAAAGATAGCAAATGAGCGGCCGACCGAGAGAGAGAGAGGCGGGTGACGAGCAAAAGAGAGAAAGAGAGATAAGCAACGCTGGAACGTTGTACCACGTCCCGTCCGTCAACACCTCGCCGCCCCCGGCCAGGCGAAACTATAAAACACACGTGACACCCCTCACACCACCGACTACCAACCCTCTTTGGTGCACCACCACGTTATACCGATCCCAGACTGCTTGCCTACGAACAACTAAAGTCCTGCTATTCTTTTCTCGCCCCCCGCCTACCGTCCTCCCCCTCTCCATCCGTCCTATCCATCTGAGTGTTCACTTTAAAAGAGACGGAAAAAATAACAAAAAAGGATACCGCGAATCCTCGAGCGACGTACACCCGATGCCAGAAACCTACACTTCACTCGAGTGCTTCTCACTTGTTCGCTGATTTTCTGATAAAGCCGCACCACACACCGTAAGACCGCGTTCACACGGGAACACCCGAATCGAGATTCGGGAATCGCGGGTACGAGACGCCCTTAGAAATGAAGTGAGCCATTTCATTCTTCAGGAACGACGCAGCAATGGGGTATTTCACCCGAATAGCCGTACAAAACAATCGTAAAATTCGCTTAATCATCAAGTTCCCATATCATTACTGAAAATCATTAAAAATTGATAAGATAAACATCATTTTGAAGATCGAAGATTGACGTTACTATATTTTAAATCATTATGCCGATTTTGTCTACATAGATGCCTAGGGAGTAAATATCAGTTTTGAAGTATGTATATCAAACTGCAAATATTTCTTTACATTTTGCAAGTGCTGTGTTAATCGAACAATAGTTTTTGTAATCTGTGGGTATGCAAATCGGAATGTTTGATGATTTCTCTTTGAAATAAGTTAAGTTTCAATTTTAAAAAATAATTTTTAACGAAGATATCATCATTTAAAAAACAAAGCATGCATTGCAAATATTTTTTATTTTTTTTTAATTTTTTATTCAATCACTCTTAATGATTGTAAATTAACTAGTAAAGTTAATAACATATTACAGATTTTAATCTCTTCACGTAGCGTTCGTTGTAACTTGCGATAAAACAGTTAGCAATCCACAGTCCATAGAAAAATTAACAAAGAATAATAACAAGAAAAATAATTAGAAGAAATAATAAATAAATAAAGCATATCACATATAGATAAACAAAACTTTGACCAAATAAAATGAAGGAAAAATTATATTCGTAATCTGCACTATTTCTTCGAAGTATTTCATAGCACATCGTATATGCCTGACGAATGGAGTTGTGTAGACGAGAGTCATTTTGGAAAAAATTAGCTATTAAACTTAAATCCGTACGAATCCGAAAATAAATCTT
Source organism: Sphecodes monilicornis (assembly GCA_913789915.3). Taxonomy (NCBI): domain Eukaryota; kingdom Metazoa; phylum Arthropoda; class Insecta; order Hymenoptera; family Halictidae; genus Sphecodes; species Sphecodes monilicornis. The sequence goes on along the minus strand of OU565295.1, from coordinate 6,904,861 downwards.
TTTTTATTGTCATCATGAATCCTTAACAAACACAATCAAACAAGAAAAATCACTCGAACTCACGCGGAAGTGTAACAAATTATTTAAAATAATGAAGAAAATTAGTGAATTGTAGATCATATTCAATGATTAATAACTGCAAAAATATACAATATGTAGGGAATGTAAATCTTGTGCGAACATATAGTTTCTACCTACCTGAAAACACATTTCGTTGTACGAAGTGCGTTCCTCATGGGCGAGTTTTTTGTCTTTAACGTATATATACGTCATAAGCAGTACGTAACTACATCGGCTCGTCATTGGCATAGTATCACAAATAAAATAATCAAGTATCATAGTTTATTATTATTATTATTATTATTATTATTATTATTACACGCAAGCGAATATATTCGACTCATTTAATTTTATGCCAATATATACGTCATAGGCATTCTGTGATACATATAGTGATGATTATTATATCAGTTTTAGTCATTTAAGGGGTTAAACGGCTCACATTTATGGGAGATTCTACAGAAATGAGAATTATCTGACAGTCATTTATCCACTTGTTTTTTTATATAATTCTTTAACTATAATAGGTTTAAGGCATGGCAGATGACATGTTAGCATTATTATGAAAGTGGCCAGTGAAATACGTAAGTATATATAATGTTATCATACACGAACTCATACGCTTGAACGCAACTGGCGATTCGTGTGTAAAGGGATCTGAGGTCTGAAATACGCGAGCGTTTTCCATACTGCCACGCCACGTGTAAAACATTCGCATACGTTCGAAGGCATTAGAATTGATTTGGCTACACGAGCGTTTTCGACGCTGCTGCGCACACCACGCCGGATACAAATGGACAACCGTTTCCCACGGTGCAACTCGCTTGCCGCCTTTTTCGAATCCGGTGCACTCGATGTGCCCTGCAGTCGAAGCAACGATTCGGTTTTGCTCGCTGTGTTTGCTGCGTATGCGAATCGCACGCGACAGCTTGAGAAAGTACAACTCGTTCGTTACGATTTGTTTCTACTGAATTGGCCGAAAACCTTTGAGACCTATTTGTGTTTTTCGTATTCGATTTGCCATTTATACTACCGCAAGTGACAGGAATTAAAATAAACAGTTACCTTTTATTTTGATAATTTTAATAGTTTTGAAATAAATATTTGAATTGGCTAAATAGACGCTAGAAGAAATATTTTCTCTACGATTTCGACTATTTTCAGTTTATTCATATTGTCGTTTATACGACATCTAGCAAAATAATCCTTCTAAGATTTCAAAAAAGTTCTAATCGTTTGAAGAAATTTTTAAAATGTTGTTCTCTTTTAACGAGTATTGGAATATTAATCTTTCGCAGGGAGAAAAGTTAATTTTTCACTTTCTTCTTGACTCAACGAATAAGTCTTTCACTTCATTGTGATATACTATCAACTATAGTGAGGACTACATTGTATTTACATTGAGTATGTTACATTTTTCGTCTTAATTTTACTTGTCTTCCGTTACGACTTTGTACGTATGTGCATAATGAACCTTCTAATCAAGATTCGAAAAAGTTATAGAACTTTTTGATACGTTCGATTTAAAATACAACCGTGGAATCATTTTTGAGAAACGTTCTAACATTAGTAATTTCGATGAAAACAGATGAAGACAAGGTCTTGAAAGTGGAAGTTTCAGTTTAAACAGGGCCAATGGAATATTAAAAGATTACTTAATCATCGCAACAAATACAGAATGTGATTAAATTATTAGTACTACAACAATATTAAATAATTTCCACAATTAAAATTATAATCTGTGCACGTCATTAATTGTAACATTCGTGTCATTACAGTAAACTCCCGCATAACGCGGTTAACACTAGGTTTACGGGCGTTTCTTATATACCTATCTCTACGAGCACTCGTCAAATTGACGGGTAAACGAAAATACGCATTTTCTTTACAAAATGGATTTATTCTAATTAAGTCTGTACTGAACAATATTAGGCTTCACGTTTAAATAAATAATTAATAAGTGAAAAGTCTTTTTTTTTTAAACTATCACGGAAATGGTAACCATAATATTAACGGTATAGGGTATCCTTCTAACTCTCCACTTTCAATATCCTCAGAACTTGCACTGTCAGCTTCGCTTTGGTCTAATTCATACTGATCTTCTTCGGAGGTATCCTCAGAACAATCTTCAGAGATGTTGACAATTTTGTTCAATATTTTATTATATCTCCTGGATTTACGCATGACTGCTAGAAAAGGGGGATTGGTCAAAATAAAAAAATACTGTGCCCAAATTCAATTACCCTATTGTAAATACTTACAATAAGCGGAGACTGTCTACAATAACTAAAGCTTTTGCACACTGTCTTTGAGAAACGTTCTTACACTGCCACTGCAGCAATCATACTGAAGATCGCTCTTGCTTTAGAGGTCTCATCGGCAATTGGCATAAGCGATTTCGTTGAAGACCCAAATAAACACTCAGGCCATACAATCCGCTTTAGTTTACATTATCGAGGCGCGATTGATATAACGAATTGGAGGAGGAGAAAATAAAGACTTTACTTTTATTCTTATATTTATTATTTGACGAATGAAGCAAACATATAAGGATTGTTTATGAAATAAGCTACCCCGTCAATTTGACGGGTTTCGTAGAGATAGGTATACTACATAGAAATTTTAAAGATTAGAAAGCTTTAGAAAAAAATAACTGTGTGTATATATTTTTTGGATGAAGTGATTAATTTACGATGCAAAACGGTTCAAATTAATGCTATGGTTTTTGGGGTATTTCATTTCAAAATTTGAAATCCGTCAAATTGACGGGTCCCGTAAATCTAGTGTTAATACGTTACGCACTACATGAATTCGTGTTATAGGAAATCGTGCGGTACGGGAATTTTTCTCGTACGAAGAATCGCGTTATATGAAAACAGTAGTAGCAATATCTTTGGTGCGTTATAAGAATTCGCGTCATACGAGATTCTACTGTAATTCTTACATGAAAGATTATTTGTGTCACTTTTAGCGCTCCGTAAACCTAGTGTTAATAGACGTTCTGAATAAATTCTTTTCATGGAAATTTATTATACATATTTGAAAGTATCTGTTCCATTAGACCACTTTTTAAAGAAATTGCTGATGGTAACACCTCTTACCAAAAAATTCCATAGCAACAGACATTATCCTAAATGAAACTTATTAGTTCTAACAGAATTTTTTTTAGAAACAAATAATAACTGTCTCTTTCCATCTCGGCTTTGTACTGCGAGAATCTTTGATTAAGAACACTTACGATGACGTAATGAAAAGCAAATAAAATGGAGTTAACAAAAATTGTATCACAATCAGCATAAATACAACGTAGTTTATACTAATATAGATACCAGAACAAAATTAAGTGGAAAAAATCCTCTTTGAATTATAATTAAAAATAAAATTGAAAATTGAAAATTTCTGAAAGGTGATAGGCAATTTGAATGACGAATTAACTCGTCATCCTCGGTTGAAAGGTTAAAAGGACGGAAATTAAAACGATATTGGGGCGACACTGTGATGTATTTGAAAATGATCACTTACTAAGTCCATACTGGTTACTACATTTAATCCATCACCGAAATTGTCGCGATCACGGATCACGCGAAGTTCCGAAATTAGATTAAACCGTTTCAAACATCAGTCAAAACAGACGACCTGTCTGGATATCTCACAATGTGACGTTTTTAACGTCTCTCTCCTTCGTCAAATTCACAGTACACTAAAACAATTTCGACGATAAAACTATCTCGAATGCGTGTTATTTCGGCGCAGAGTAATTTCGAGAGCACAGAGCAATTCGAGAGTAAGTTCCCTCGAATTTCTGGCAGTAATTAAAAGTTGTCCGAGCGAGGCGGCAGTTTGCGGATGATGATCAGGCCAGTCACCGTTCGAACTACTTTAATATTTTATGGTGTTATCAGGATTTATATGAGAACGGCAACACAGCCGTATAAATGATGAGCTTATGGTAATGCAGCACTTTAATTCGGCGTACAAGGACTACGACAATAGGGCGATAGGCCACACGGGCAGGCGCCCAGGCCAGAGAAAATGGAGGGTGCGTGTTTTGCGCCCCGTGTAAATCCCCGTGTCTCGGCGTATTTGTCGTTTAATTTAGACATTTCCTACTCGTGCCGGTGTGCCCACCACGTGACCCATCGCGTTCCACTCATTGCACAAACAACTCGTTAAGTTCAGCAGGCAACCCGAATTCGGCCGTAACAGGGACGTGCACCCCTTTGTTCTCTTGCTATTTCCACTCGATTTGTCTGCGCCGGTAACCACCTGCTCGCCTTTCTGAATACATTTTTTCAATTACCCGTTACTGCCCGACATAATGCTATGAATTGTCTCCAATACTTTCCTTAATTAATTTTTCATAAAAACTTCAACAGCTCTGCTAAAGCCTGACGGTCGCGGCTCGTGTGCTGTCGACGCTCAGATATGGTTCCGAAAGTTAATTAAACTTTGAAATAAACCCTGCGGCAATATAAGTTTTAAATTCTTTTAAGATGTGTAACCCTGCAGTACAAGTACGAGGTATGTGATCCCTAATAAATTGAACGTAATTCTTATTCATACGATTACTGGTATTGATTATGAAGCAATTACTTAATCTATACATAGTATAGAATGTCTAGAATGTTTCAGAAAATTTTCAAGAATTTAAAAAAGAATTTATTTTAAACATTTCTTGCTTGAGCAATGCAGGTTACTTTCAAATTGGGAAGGTAACATTTATTATACTGGTTACTCCTTCAACACTCCTACATTGTTCTAAACCTAATACGATTAATTTACTGGAATATACCATAATGGAAATTAATTTACAAAACTATTTTTGACGTGGAATTGAACGTAATAATCGGGGAGTTTAGCAAAAATGGATTCACTTCTGATAATCGATTGTAACCCACGTATAATGCAGGTAACCAGTGATGCCAGAAACAACCAGAACTGGTTGCTGTTCCTCTCCTCCTTTACCCCTTCCACTATCCCATTCCACTACCTGGGCACATTCCAACGTCCCCCACTAAGACCGTAGACTGGTCACGTGACATGCCGCGCAACGTGTCACATATTACTCTGGTCATCAGAGAGGTGGAAAACTGTATTTCCCTCGATTTAACCGATCTGACATCGCTGCAGGTAACTGGAATAGGTAACTGTCTACCAGATGCAGAGTAACCCAATTTATCCGATAAGAGCCGGTTAAAAACACAAAGCAACGCTAATCCATGCTGCAATCCATTGAAGAGTATTTTTATACGATTACACAAAACAGAACTACTTCCTCCAGACTAGATTTCAGATGTATAATTAATCATGTTACTCCAAACTATCGTAAATCAATTTGTGCAATTTATTTGCTTCTAAATGAATTTTGCACATACAATATGTGTTATTTGTTTAATAGGAGTTTGTTCCACCTATTTAAATTATACATGTATGCCTCCATTAACCTCTCGATGTACAAAGAGATCTGAGATACGTTATGTGTTTCTATGTCAATTAGAACGAACAGGTTTGAAACAGAAAGGGCCTATCCGAATAAGATGATCAAAAGTGCGCTTAGAGGTTTTTCAATGACCACTGAACCATCCGAAAGCTGATCAAAATGCCTCTGAGAATTTTCTTTAGTAATTGATTATTACATTAATTTAATTCGTCAAAATTAAATAACTGTTTGAAATTGCACTCACTCATTTCTTTTATTAAATGCATAAAATCATCATTCTACTAACGGCATTACTGTCACAGAATGTAATTGACAACCTCACCACGAAAGTTTCGAGTACAGTTATGCACCGTCTATGACCCACTGCAGCCCGGTTGAGTCGCATTCTAGAGCACGCTTCCTTCTGCTATAATAACTCTTCGGAAAACCCTTGTTACGATTTGGCGTTAGACAGCGGTTAGAATCTCTGCCACGAATTCATCACCGAGTATATTAGCAAGGATCCCGGTTTCAACGTCCATTGCGGCTCTAAGCCACCTTATGGCTTTCGGTATCCCGGTGTCGAATCGAAGCGCCATTACCGTGATTCATCGTGGCCCGCTACTCATTGCTGGAACGTTCATTGTATTTGTCATTTACCATTCTGCCAGATAACGAAGACTATCAGGGTGGAACTCGCCGGGGCGCACTCGCCAGAAAGTTCCGCGGAAGATAGATATCGATGATAAATTGAAAAAGCAAAGGAGGAAAGGCTATAGTCCCTCTCCAGTCCCTATTGTCCAATGGTACATTAGATACTGGACATTCGTGATTTCCGTGGAGACCAATAGTCTCCATCGTTGTTGACAAACGAACGAAGGTCGAGACGTCGAATAGGATTTAGACGATCGCAGAATGGGATGACCGAATCCGGGGGAGGGGGGTCGGTGGGAAGCCGAGGAGGAAGAGGCCACCGAGGAAATAACGTCGGCAGCTAGCCGAATGGCTGACGGTACATAGAAGTGCGCGGTAGCACACTCAGGCTTGATGCCAAACAGATCTAGCTACTCCCAACCGGTTCCACCCGTGGGATTGGTTGGCAATTACAAGATGCGCGATAATCCGCAGACTTGGCAGCGGGCGCCACTTGCGTTAACCCACCAAGATTAACACTTACCTACACGTAACTCTTGGCTCCCCTCTGGCTGTTCCTCCTTCTTCTTACTTCGTTGTCGTCGTCGTCGTCGTTGTCGTCGTCGCCGGCAATCTCGCTTTCTAGCGATATCAATAACGTATCCCCTTTTCTGTGACAACGTTATTTCCCTTCACGGACGAATGACGATCATTCTATGTGCACGTAAACCTTCGCCGAGGGTAGCACGGAACATAGTTGATGCTCGTGTCCCATTCAATTTTCTGGGGTTGCGGGAAATAAATTGAAACAACCGAGGTGCCTGATAAAATATTGCCTACAGCTATCCTGCTGCTAACAAAAAAAACTCGTTCATGCGACAGGCAGAATTTAATCTGCGAGGGAGCGGCTGTTAGCGGAGATTCTTAAAGAGTTGTACCAGACAGACGGTTCGGAAAAATCGAATTTTCTTCTAGTTAATGTTCTATGTGGCTGACATTATGGACAACCATGCGTCGAAGCCATTTTTTTTAAATTATGATATTTGGCGAAAGTGGAGCAATGTGTAGAGAAATGACAGTAGACGATGGAAGGGAACTTCTTTTATGCATAATCTCCATTATGACACGTTCAATTTTGTTCGCATCGAGAGGATATATTAGCATACATACAGTACTATGTAAATATATAGTAGCATAACATTTTTTCGATATTTCAATTAGTTAATGTTTCACAAACATTTAAATTTAATTTCTTTAATAGAAAAAAATCGCTATACTGTGAACTACTTCCATTTTTATAGCAATTCAAAATTTTGAAAATATTTATACTGCATTGTAGATAATACATTCCTGTTGATGAATGAATTGGAATTTGTAACTTTAGATGTTACATTAGTTTGTGATAATGGTGGTCAGTAGTGGATGTTTCAAGAAGCGAGGTTATGAAGCAAACAACTAACTCTGCCATTTTGTGTTTCAACATTTTAACTATAGAAAACTTGAAATATAGAACTGCATATTACACAGTTATAGCTAAACCTATTATAATATTTTATTTAGTAGTTGTCTCTGAAAACAGTTGAGAAATTTTTATTTATTTTTATATGCACCTGGTTGGTTCTCATTTTAATTTTTATTGCAGTCTTGTAGAATTGCTATTGTATTTTGCGTTAGGAACAGAGTGTTCACTATTTGTGTACGTATTTAACAATAATACAGAACAATAATAAATCAATAATTCACTGTTCTTTATGTACATAATGTCTTTAGACGAAAATTTTTACTCAACAACGATATATGCAGGAAAACAAAGAAGATTAAGATACAAAATGATAGAAATTTTACACATTATTGTTCTACAGATATTGTGATAACTTCGTGTGAGAAATGGCTAGCTCTCGGACATTACTAGCGTAATTCTGGGAGAATCAAAGTCTTTTAGAGAAGAACTCTACGTAACTCAGCAGAACGGGAGTTATCGGGAGATTAGAGTTAGTCTCGCCAAGGTCCCTGAATCTTGTGGACTGTATTGGCCGACCCCCGTCCGCAAAAGTTAGATTTATGCTACGAAATCCTGAGAATTACCGAATTGAGGATTTATATACCATTTTTGGCGTTAGTCTCCGCCTTGGTACTACGGGCGAACTTCAAACACCATGTATACAGTTAACACTTTCTAAAACAATGCATTTATATACTTTTTCAAGCTTATTCCTTACAGAATTTATACTTCATTGCATTTTTATTCAGAATGGCATATTTATCAAAACATTGTTTTACAAAAATATCGCAATTATAAATATACAAACACTCGGTGCCAATGATCTTAGAAACAAAGAATCATATCAATACATTTTATACTTATAATATGATTTCAACAAAACATTTCATGTAGAATCACTTGAATGGACGAGAAGTTGCTCAACGTAAAAATGTTCAACATTAATTGCAAGAAGCAGGCGATTAAACTAACGGATTTGATCAGATGAAAGTCATATATTGATATTTTTAAATACTTTCAAACACATAATGTAACTGTGCTACGTTGTTTTATTAAAAAACTGGGAAATTTAAGGAAAGGGAAATTTAGATTTCCCACGATTTTTGTAGCAGTATGTGCTCGAATGAAAAAATTTATTTAATCATTTCTATGAATGGAAGCGAATGGAAGTGAATGGAATTCCTAAGAATTTCAATAAAGATGGAATAAAACATGTGAAACCGGTCGTGGTACAGTTAGTATTAAAAGCTTTTTAATGACTGAACAGAATTTAAAAGGATTTCAGTAATTTTCTTTCAGATATTCATTTCCAGAGAAGGCGTTACATTATATTAATTTTACAAGAATTTGTTAAATCATGAATGAAATTGCTGTCGTTATTAAACAATTTTCAGGCGAATTCTCAACAGTTCATGTTGGGGTTTAATAAGACTGTTAAAAAATTGCCAGTAAATAACGTGTTAGATTTTTAATGAGTGCATAACATCTGCTGCACACATATTACATGAAATTAAAGCGAAGAATGTTGTATGGTGTATGTGTGGACCGCAATGGTTCCTTAGACGATTGTTATTTAATTGTTTTGCGAAATCTTTCGAACAATTTTATAATATCGGTAAATCGTGGAACGATCGAATCGTACGAGGCTTGCTAAAAACCGCGTAAGCTTCGAACTCCACTTTAAAATCGGTTTTACGAGCAGTAAATTACCGCGGAAGATGGGCGTGTAACAATATGCCACGATGGAACGATTGGCGGTGGACCGGATATTTTTTCCACTTCACGATTCGCACGTTTCCAGGCTGCAGGAAACGTTTACGAGAACCTATATAGCTAGATCGTCGAAGATCTTAATGTGCAGAGCGCATGAAGCCGTTTGTCAGACCGTGGTTAATAGATTGTACAGAGTAAACCAGAGAAATGGGAAAATTTCAATGCGGCCCCGTTTCCTTCTTCGCAGCAAGGAAAGCTGTTAGGTGCGACTTATGTGTTTCAATACCGGGTGCGATTTATTCCAGATACATACACCACTGAATAAATGATACAGTCTGACGTAATTACTATATACGTTTATTATTCAGTCATGACTCTAATCGCAGTGGTAATTTCCACACAGTGCTAGGGATACTTGTTGCGTCACTTGAATATTAAACAGAATATGCATCATTTTATCCAACATTTTGTTCTGCACGTTGTGCGTACACTTCTATGTTATCCGCTTTACTCTGAACTCATTTCTATAGTGAAATAAAACTTGATCTATTTCTTAATCGTTTTAGACAGTTAGTTATTATAACAAATTATTTTATATCATGTTTTAAGATTACACGTATACCATTTAGAAGCGTTTAAAACGTTTTGACAATTCTGTATTAGGTGTGTGCAAAACTAAATCGAAGCTATTTTATTGTATAGTAGACACCATTTTTTTTTATTCATTAATTGAAAGGACCAACAAATAAATTCGAGGTGAACGTGTTGAGTGTATTATTCCATTATAATATTTATTTAATGGAACTCTCTTCTATTCTTAGACACTGAAATAGTTCAAAGCTGTGGCAGCATGAGTGACTTGCCATGGTGTAGGACTACCGAGCATTAGAGGCTATGGAAAGGAGGAATTAGCAGGGAGGTGAAAGAAACAAAGATGACTGTGGGGACAGCTCTGATCTCAGTCCCTTAAATCTAACCTATTCAATAAAGTGTTCATTTAATGTAATTGTTGAATCGTGTCTGTGTCTTCCAAGTCGTACAGTTAGCAGGAGCTTTAAGTCCTTATAGATCTATACCCTTCATGATTCAACATTCTGCAAGTGCTTAATGCTTCAATTATAAAAACAAAGATTGTATAAGCGGCCAAAAAGTTGTATCTTAAAATGAAATAAACTTTCACAAAAAATTCGGTTTATCCTTTATGTACAATAATCAGAATTCTGTATAAATTTCCAAAATTGATTCGAGTAATTGCAACAACGCTATAAGTTTCTCATAAGTAGCCAGTGGATCTTTATGCAAAATAAAAATGTTCTACGTGAATTGCAACAAACTGGAGTGAAATAGAAATTCATTCTTTTTCTTAATATGTTTAATAGGTTCAAAATAATATAACAGTATTAGTGAATTCTTCTAATTTATTTACTATTTGAAGTAACACACTTATTTTTGTCATGAATGCATAAATTCCGCAGTCTACTCATAACAGTAGCGTAATTTCACGGAAGAATCTGCCATTGACATAATTTTGTGAAAGTTGGTCGTGCAAATGTGTGCAAATGTCATGTCCCCAAATGGAAAAACTGTTCCAAACTGAAATCTGTCTTATCTATGTGACCGGACACATATGCACATAATGAGCCAGAAGATAGAGCACGTGCGATGCACTAACGAGATACTGTCATTAAAAGCATTTGCTTTCCGAACGTTGGCCGGGTTCAAGGTGGTTCTAATGGGCAAAAATTCTATGTATCTGAATGTGATAGAACACGACTCGGCGACACTGTTAAACGGTCCTCCAGCCATATAATGCTTCGCCACTTATTGCTGGTAGATGAACGGGAAGAAGAATAAGATCGGACAGCCAGATACTATATAAGTTCCATAACCTGGCAGACTACTCATCACACTCAAAAGACCCCTCGCACTTCGTCCACTGGGGATATGTTATTGTTTTTGATGGGCTTCCACCTAGCAATTATTTTCAGAACCTTTCCCGTCGATTAACTTCTCGCACATCATAAAGATTGCGGTCTTTTCTACTAAACCTGCAGCGTTTTCTAATTCAATTATACACATCTAGAAAATTTCGTTACATGTGTTACTGATATATGCTACAAAATACATTTCTCAAATCTTCAATATAGTGAAAATGTTAGATAGCAATTTCTCTTCAATCCTGATCAAATGCAATTTTTTCAAAAATTTTTTTTGAAAAAGTCATTAGAACGCTGCAATGGTAATGTTCACTAGTAGACCATGGATTTTGTGCATTTATAATAAAAATGGGCTGGCGCAAATTAAAACAGTCGAAAAATCAAGACATTTGGAAGAATAAAGATATATTATTTTCATCGTGTTAAAATTATTCATGAAAAAATTAAATGTGTATCTGATCCCCATTTCTCGAAATTAATGCAGAAAATACTCATTAGCAAAACAGCACCCATGAAAATTGGATAGCATAGAAGTAATTTTTGCAGTAAAACAAGATTTGATTATTAAGACTTGTCGCAATAATAGTTGACCTAACATTCTTGTATCGCAGAGTTTTTACAAAGCTCAATTAATGCAATATGTCGCTGTAGAAGTACATTTTTAAGTCTACGTGCAAAATTGTGTCAGCCAAAGATTCATTATTGATTGATTATACAAAAGGAAGAATATCGTAAGTATATAAATAGAATTTTATCACACAAGACTTCATTTCGTATTTAACACAAATCCTTAAATTCGATTTTTTCGAAACCGAAATCGTGGACACCAAAATTTTATTCTGCGTTTTCGACTTATGTTTATTATATCCGAGCAAGAAGTAGAATTAGCAGACCGTGATCAAACACGCTAATGGTACGCGCGAACTTTCTCATTCGACTTTCTCACAAACAAAGCTTACGAAACAAAATTTTATTCTGAATTCGTGACACTCTTTTTCACGTGCTTTTACAAAGGCAGTGTATAATGTGAAAAGATTCACAGAGCAGTAAGCATTGTTTTCAAATTAGAAACTTTCAATTCCTCGAGGATGCTGAAACGATTGTTCATCGCTCGATCACATTTGCCGCTCTCGCGGAGATTAATACGACTATGATTTAATGTTTCGCAATTCCGTTCGGTCGAGCCCGGGAAATTCGATTTCCGTCGGTTTCGGGGTATACCGGTTCAAAGCCGCCTTTAAAATTCACGCAATCGTAAAACGGCGGAAATATTTTCTTGTTCGTTTCTACGGTTCATTCGGACCAAGTCAATCACGGGGATATAAAAGGAATAAATCTCCAAGGAAAAGTCCTTCGGCAGGATTCCCGGCTCGTCGATCGCTGAGGCGATCTGTCTCCGCAAGTTCGAGTTCGGTTGGTTACGCTGCATGGTAATAAAATAATTTTATCGATTTCTTGAAACTTTCCTTATAACTTGGCTGGCTCGATTGTCCCGTCCGCGCTATAAACGCGGCAAAAAGTATAACGCGGATTCTCGTCGGTGCCGCGCACTGTATCCTCCGCCGCCTTCACTCTCATTTTTCCATTCGATGCTTTACCCTGCCCCACTTTTCTACTTTTCGCAGCTGGCGAGCCACACGCGTAACCGCCGACCAGTAATTTGCGAAAGTACGAGCGTCTGCTCGGCGGAAAGGCGACTCGCGGAATATAAGAGCGGGGGACTTGTTGCTGGTTCCAAGCGGCACCGGAATCCCGCAATATACCCGAGGAATTCGATGGTTTATTGGCTTTCCTTAGACGTGGTAGAACAAAGAACACGGATAGAGAAACCGGGACAGACGACACCGTGGCTAGAGCGGGGTCAGAGGAACGAACCTAGAGGGAGACGGAGGAAAGTAAGTCGGCGACCACGGCGTTCGCTTGTTTATGGGATTGCCGATGCGCGCACCATCTGCTCAAAAAGACTTGCTGTTCTAAATGTGAACCGCTGCCGCACCATCTTCTCACCTCGAAAACTGGTCGAAAGACAAAATCGAGCCTCACCTTCTCACCTGAACCATTTCGTTCCAAATGGGCCGTGTCCATTTTTACAACCATACGATTGATCATGTTTATTGCTTCAATTACAAATTTTCTAAAAGACAGTTTTTAAGGTACTTCTTATGGAAATTATAGTTTTCCTGTTTGTAGCTGTCCATTTCATTCAATCGCCAGAAACTAATGTAATTATCTGGTTCTTGTATATCAAATGTTCGATTTTAGAATGCAAATGTTATAAAACGTTTCGATCTAGAAATACTATTAGAGTGTAAGGTAAAGGCACCAGTAGTTGACCATGCACCAGTAGTTGACCAGTTTTTAGAAAAACATAAAAAATAAGGTTATTATAAGTTCTGCACTTTTGATGAAAGCGAACCTCGGATGACACAATATCGTTGGTTCAATTTTAAAACAATTACATGCGAAGTGAAGTATGCATAGTAACAACGGACGTCTAAATTCATTAAGGTAAGTAACATACCGATATATTTCTATTTCCTTAACGTTTCTCTTAAGAACAGCTGTACGGTTCAGATAAACAATCCATATGTTGTGAACTTTACGCGACTGAATTATTTACTTTTTAAATTCTTACAGCGTTTTATAATTGATAAATGCATCGTTTCTGTTATTCTAACCTCAAAATAATAGTTTATTGAGTGGTCAAATTCTGAATACTGTTATTTGAACAATTTCCAGAAGTTGGCCCCCCGATAAATCAACGTCAATTACTAATGTGACTCATTTAAATTTGTTTACGATTCATAATGTACTCATTTGGCATCTAAGATTGTTAGGAGTACAAAATATAATTCTAAATTTTGTAGCATACTGTGTTTTAGAGGATGACCACATGGTCAACTATTGATTGCTTCCACGGTCAAATATTGACTCGCAACGTCTACTCTGTTCCAGAATTGAATTTGTTATAGAATTGATTTGTTTTATTTCTTATTTTATCCTTTAATTGTAATTTGTGCTGGTAATTGTTGAAACTAAATGATACTAAAATGATTTCTAACATTATTGCTTTAACCTTCTTTCTAGTATAAGTGGTCAACTACTAACGAACAGAAGGTCAATTACTAGGTTTTTCATTTTTAAGAGTGGTCAACTTTTGAAGCAATTACTGAATTTTTAAATATTTTTTTTTAAATTTGTGTAACTAAACTTTTTTTAAAAAGTGGTCTTGTTACATAATTTAGAAGACTTAAAGAGTGTCTTCATGTATCGACTCTCGCTATTTGATGACAGAGCAAGTGGTTACTATTGTTCGCGTGGAAAACTTCTCTTAACTGGTCAACTACTGGTGCCTTTACCTTACAGGTTTATCATAGATCACGATCAGCTATAAAACTGATCCTTAAAATCCTCCGTTCAATATTAATTTAGATGTCTCATTTTACTTATAAATAAAGTCCATCAATGAGATTGTCGTCCATTCTTTGTATATTCGTGGAAAAATAAATTATTCCCGATAGCATTATGTGAATTTTGGTCAAAGTATGGTTAATCACGGTACTATTCGTTGATCGTAAAAGAAACTACAAATGGAGATGACAATCTTAAAAATGAAGGACGTGGATGATCAAAAATACAATCAAGAAAGACATTCAGTGACATATTCCGTTCGTTTCACGTTACTGTTTAAAATCGGACATTGTATACACAACAACCTAATATATGACAATTTTAATATTCTGGGTCAAAATAGACCGGCATCATCGTCATAGAGTTAATACTAGCGTACACGCCGAATAGGTCAAAATGGCTTGATTTTTTCATTTTCAATTATTGGAGTAATAATAATGTGTTCATAAGAATTTTTTCAATAAACCTCTTTAATCAAATACGTATTATAATGCGAATCGTACGATGTCTAAAAAAATTAAGTCTTGTCACTATTATGTAGAAAGCAGTATATGTCAATTCCGTTTAGTGTTCCATAGCTCTAGTATTAACGTATTATCTGCCGGTGATTATTTCCTAATTTTAGAAAGCCTAGGGCCAACGACTCCTCCAACAGCAATAGCAATTTCAATCGTGATCTAATAGTTTTGATGATTAAGCTTCAATGATTTTGAAGCTTCCTTTTGGTACAGCACAATTATTGAAAATCCTATTAATAGGCTTCCGCTAGATAAAATGTTAAGATCGAAGTTGCATTGCTATTACATAATAACAGCTGATTTTGCAAATCAATTCACTACGTATAATAAACAATAAAAATGAATCGAACAAATAGGACCCGCCAATAAACGGAAAAACAGAACGATCATCTCACCGTTACGAAAAGTTCGAAGTCAGTCACCAATTGCACTCGATACAGAACAGCAATAAAGCTACTATGAACGGGTCTCCCTTTATCGGAGCCATCATTGTCAGAAGTCCCAATTCACTGTTGAGCTTCGATTATGTGAACTAACTACTCGCTTATACGAAATCATTATATTTGTAAAAACAATCGCAACGCATCTTCTGTTGATGCTTGAGAAACAGAGAAACCCTGCCGCTCATGTATCCAAATAGGTGAGCAGAAATTCAGTTATATAAATATTATGCGAACAAAGAAATGATAATAGTGGAGGAAAAAAGCAGTGGACTCCTACTATCCGAAGGATCGAGTTACCCAGATCATCTTGTCTCCCAAATGCTTTGGATAAATACAGTCCGACTTGGATAAATAATAACATATTTCTTCTTTGAGGTACCACTTCATTCACCGGAAGTACCGCCAACGAAGTCAATACCGTTTTGCTTATCCTACTGCTAGTGTCTTTAACTCACTTTCCCACCCAGTCCCTACGTCGTCGACTGTCTTGTTCTAGTTTATGGTGTTCGTTTTAGTATCGCTTTTGTTAGAGTTTTGCTAGACGTCTTTTACAGTTAATTAAAGACGCCGTGTGCAAGAATTAACGAAAACTCGTACCATTTAACACAGATTATCATCACGAGATGTAAAGACTTGCACCGTGGCCGATTTTGCAGAAGATGATGATCGATTCGACGCGGAACAACAGCCGGCCTGTTATCAGCTCACCGATCTCACCGACACCCTCGATTCTCAGTTGCTGTTAGGTTTCCAACGAAAGAGCTAATCAACCGCTGACGTTAATATCGTTTCAGGATCAGAAACGCGTGGGTGGTGTGCACGGGAAAACCTTGGGAGGCCTTAGAACTACCGGTGTGCGTCTCCGGGAATTCCTCGCTAAGCCCGGTTTTCGGTAATGCCATTAAAATCAACACCGTGGGTCACGAAATTGGTATCGCGGACAACGCGTAATCATTCGGCAGAGGGAAGCCGTGGAAGCGATTAAGCGCGTTAAGCCGACTAGGAGTAACGGTGGTGACGTCCCCGTCGTAGTCGTCGTCGACGTTAGACCCGTAGACATTGTTGGCTCCCAATCTCGGGCAGGAACCAGGGTGCCAGCAGGTCGGTCACGAGATATGTGGGCTGTTTGGAAGGAGCCAGGGCCCGAGGGTGAAGGTTGACGACAAGTGGTAGCGTGCCACGCGCCTCCGGCGTTCACCCTTCGGGGGAAACAAAGAAGCCTCGAAACAGCAGGCCTGACCAGAAAGGAGTTTTCGCCAAGCGCCTCTCGCACAATGGCACAGTTAGGGTTACAAGCTTCTTGACGAGTTGCCAAGTCGCGTCGTCGACGGCGGCCTCGGTCCTCCTTTGTCGACGCCAGCTAGACGTCGCGCGACTCTTGATGATAGCTCCTGCGAACGACGAGGCTGGCGACGGTGTCGGCGTCGACGGCACAAAGCTCGTCGTCTTTGCCGCGCGCTACAACCACCAGACCGCATGTCGACGTTTGATCCGCTGCCCAGAATTGAAACGGTGCCAATGAACCTGCCGGTTAGGATTTCTGCGACTCGCGTAGAAATCAAACCCGGAGGAGATCATCCCTACTATGACCCGGCCGCGGCCCGGCCCGGCCCGACCCAAGTCGGCTAGGCTAGGCTACTTACTTCTTTCTTGTTTCTTTCGCCGGGGGAAGAACTCCGCTGCGAGCGATAAGATACCGGCTTTTTACGGGGCGTTACCGAAGACCATTAACTTCAATCACGATCCGATGCCCCTTCGCCATTCATCAGTGAACATTTGTCTTCGGGCTATGTTCACCAGTACCGTGAAATCCTGATTGCTAGGCCTGGAAAGCTATTCCCTATCTTTGATTATGCTGCTTTGCTCTTGCGGGTGGTGCCGTCCGGGTCTGGAGCATGTACGATAGGGTAGGATGCAGCTGAAGGAATCGTATAAGCCTATGGGAAATTATGTAATAAAAATGTGGTATCCCTTCATTTTGTATGGGCTGCATTATTATGCTTCTTTTTTGTACATAGTTGGGTTTTATGTCGCATCAACTTTTAGGCCATTAACAGCATGTCTAGTTTAGGTTCCTTTAGTTAAATCTTAGGGTATATTGGGTACTTTTTATGTGATTGAGAATGTTTTCGATGTGGTCCTGTGGGATAAGAGCAGCTTATAATATATGTCATTGACTAAGTTTGTTGGATGATAACCTCCATTCAAAATGGATTATTTGCTTCGTGAATGTGATAAAATGCCCGTCCCATGAGGTAGACTGCTCGTAATACTTTGTGACTGATTTTTCGTGTAATACAGAGCTAAATAAGTTCAGAACTCTTTTCAAATTAAAAGTTAGTTATCAGATAGATAGTTTTCCTCTATGATATTGAAAGAAAGTACTATGGCATCGTTTCTTAAGAAAGATAATAACAATACAAGACAGAAATTCAGCTTTAATACAAAAACTATTGACAGTAATTGTGACTACTTGAACAAAAAATGAAAATTTAATTCAAACAGTTTATTATTGATAAATAATACAATAACAGACCGTCTGCTCCAATGGTAAGTAGATCACCTATAGTTTCATCGATGTATAGATTAAAAATATTAACATTCAGAAATTAATGTTGTTATGCATAGTATTTTTAAATTAATATAGTAGACCAATTATAAATATTTATAAAACAGTAGTTTAATGACATTAAACATATAAGTACCAAGATACTTTCAACAATAGTCTATGTAATATACACATTTTGGCAGTAGTTTAATAGTCAATGAGATAACAGCGTTCATATTAGATCATTTTAAAATTTTTAAATTATATTGGTGAAATAACTTTTTAATTATGTTAACCTTTTAATTTTTATGTTATACGATGTTCTTGAATTCTTTCCAAAATTAAAATTTTATTGAATTTTCCAATATTTTTGTGCTTTTGTTGGTATACGCAATTAGCCTTAAAATTAAACTTTCATAACTTGCAAATTGAGAAATATTTTCTGTTACGTAAAATAAATTAAAAGTGTTATATTACTGTATGATTCATATTTCAAAATATCATATGCAGTTTCCACGTGATGGTTTACGATTTCAGAGTCTCAGTATGAGCATTTTGAGGCAATGAATTCGATAATTAAAAATAATTATTTATTAAATCTGCAGTAAAAGAAGGCGATCTAAAGAATATTACCTTTTAAAAATTTTAATCAAACGTGATCGATTTTTACCTCATAAATTGTAGAAATATTGTAACACGGATATAAAAATGTTGGGTCACATATTAAAGAAAGTCTAACAATGTTTTCCAAATAAATCTTTCTGATCTAGATGTTTAATAAATATTTAACATCGAGCTTACTGGTTACGAGTACAATTAATGACTTCATCTTCATTACTTCATACTATCTTCGTGCCGCAATTTCTATGCGCAGAAGTTCATTAACATCTAATCTACTTCTACGAAACATCCAAGTGCTCTTCTGTAGAAAATAGCTTCCAAACTCGTGACAAAAGGTTTAATCTAGAAATTTAATCAAAAGCATGTAAAACTTACTTACCTTAAATCTAAAAAAGTAAAAAGCTCATGATACGTATCAAAACTAACACTTTTCTTAAAATCCAATCAAGAATACAACTATTCTATTGAAACATACTGAATTTCGCCTATATGTATTCCGATTAATTTGCAATAACTGCAAAATATTATATTACACGTATCACCGTTGCTATTGATGTTCAAATTATCTATTCTCGTTGTCTTGAGTATTAATTCGAATTTTATAATCAACGTGTTAGTTGTCTTGAGAAAATGAATTAACTTTCTACGTAACGGTCATCTCTTGCAATCAATACAGAAAATTTGTATTTTGCATACGGTTTCTATCCATCCGCAGTTTCGATATCATTATTCAAAAGCCGTTGCACCCTAACCAGCTCTATCCACTCGCATAGAGCACGTATTCGATTGCAGCAAATAGAGCGCGTCGGTATATTGAAATATCACTTTAAGTCGAATTGAATTCTTTTAGCAATGAAGTGAACCCATTTCCGGGGGACGTGTCCGTTTGTTTGGCCGAGATATCGGATCGCTGTAAAAGAACAAATTCAAAACGTTTACTCGCGCACGAGTCGCATAGAGCATCGAATAGACATATGTGGTTGCACGTGGCGGAGACAGTACAACGTGTACACGCTTTTGTGAATGTACCTGCGGACAGATGCCGTGCTCGAAGTCAAGCCTTCCGAAAGCTGTGCACGTAGCGACGAGCAGATAGAGGCGGCCCGTAGGTTGACTTGGCAATGATCGCCAGCCGGTGACTCTGCCAACCATTAACGGACACGTGTCTCTATCCGGATTTCGCGTCTGAATCGTGAGATTTGTCACTTATAACACGATTTCGACTAGCCTCCTATAGAGGGCCGGTATCGAAAATCGTGACGCCCACCAAAAAGACAGACAATTTCTTCTTGTAAAGAAACGTCGACAATAAAGAACGAAATTTCATTCTTCCAGCCTCCATTTTTGAGAAATTCATTTCACAATTCAACTATTGGGATCAGCAATAAGTCCGTTAGCATTTCTTTAGAGGACTGTTGCTATATACTACTTTTGAATACAATTTACAGTGACTAATAATATTCGGACACTCTTGAAGAGATGTTAACTTTTTTAAATATTGGACTCTACGATTTAGATTTTTTTGAGAAGCTAGAATAATTGGTTTACTGCGTGACGTGAAATAAAATTTTGCAAAAAATCCAATTGGTTCGAGTTGCACAGAAAATTTTAAGAGCTGTATTTTACAACGTTTATCCGTGGTCCATTATTGAAAATTGAAAAAAATACGTTTTATTCATTTGTGTTGATTATACATATTTAAAAAATTTCATCAAAATCTGTTGATGTGGAAAAACCATAGGTATTAGAAGACGTATGAATCTTTAGATTTATTACAATTGGAGGCCGAAAATCTAGAAATTCGAGTTTTATCATCTTTAAATTTTATACCGAATATTCATAAGTGACATAGATCTAAAAAATCTATTTTGTAAATTTTCAATATAGGCCCACATGAAAAAGTTGTAAAATGTAACTTTTAGTATTTTTTCTGCAATTCCGACCAATTACAATTGTTTAACAATTTTTCTTTCACGCCCTGTAGTGAACTAATTATTCTAACTTCTCAGAACAATTGATGTCGTAGGGTCGAATATTAAGAATGTTATCGTCTTTTTAAAAGTGTCCGAATATTAATGGGAACCATTGTATCTCATTGTAAATCGGAACGCAGAGGGATAGTAAAATTTCATCTAAATCCACAAATAATTATGATATTAGTAGATACACATTAAATAATTACTTGTATAAATTTTAGTGGAGCCGCATCGACCCGAATAGTTCACTTAAGGGTTAAGTATGAATTTTTCATGAAGTTGTTTCTTGTTTTAATGTAAAGGTTGGGTATGTATGTATTTATTAAGTTGAGCAACAAGTTTAAATAGCGACGAGAAATAATAGTACTAATAGTAATTTAAAAATGATATGTCGATGCTAATAAATTCTTTTAACTCTCCTATCGTTTTAAATTTTTCCCATTAATTTTTGTCATAAATGCATGAAGTTCGCAGTCTATTAATTACACTTTATAATGTTAGACATTATCATGTTCTTTCTTAGAAATATTTTTTCGAAAAATATCTATAGACGAGCTATAATTGCGTGGCATTCAAAAATTCTATCGGCGACACGCTTGGATCACCGAACAATTAAATTTGGAATTTAATTAAACTCGGGTAGAAATTCTTGGTTAATCTAAAGTTTGTACATCGACGAATTAAGGTTCTACCAAAGGACAGCCGCAGCACTCGAAATTGTGGAGACCAAGTCGAATTTCTTGTCTCTTGTAGTAAGTAGTCAAACCATTTCTCTGCGGTTACAAATCGATCGTGAACCTCTAAATTGCCTGCACAGCGTTGCATACTAATAAATCTAAAATTTATTACGTGGTGTACGTTGAATCTTATCGTAGAGTGTGTACAATTATTTATTCAAAGGTATCCGATACTGGATTGTAAATAACACGCAGCGTCAAATGGGTGGCGGTTTTTATATCACGGGATCGTATATCGTGTTCCAGTAAAATTTAATACTCTATTCGGTTAGTTGTTGCAACTATATCGTTGAGGATAATATTTCAGATTACAACGGGCATACATTGTGGAAACGCGAACGGCCGACGACAGATCGCGATTGTTACTTCTTCCTGAATGAAAATATAAATCACAGCGTTTACTGTTAATAAATAATACAGTAAGGGATTTTCTGCTTCCGAAATTATGATACAAGCGGCCGGGTGATGCTTCTAAATGCAAAAACAAGTCGAAAAAAAAAATAACATTTTTTCGTTTGACGCCTCGTTTTAGGCATAATCGAGTTCGAAAGTGCAGCGAACACGCATGCTATTAGATAGGAATCTTCATGAGTCTGATCATGGCCAACCAATTCTACTGCCTGTGTATATTATAACACGCGAACCCGCCGAGAAATGTTATTCCTTCTTTTCGTCTCATTTTTGCATGTAGAATCACCATCTATCCGCTTGTGCCGTAATTTCAAAAATATCATCATTCAGAAATAAACCATGTTATGCACAAATTATTTATGAAAGCACAAAACTTAACCTATTTATTCGATACGTTGTTAAACTGTGGGTATTTTAAGGGGACTTCTCGAGTAATGGCGGAGAAGACAACTGATCTATAAGAATTGTTTTCAGAATAACTACTGGATATATGGGACTAGACCTTTCGGGGAAATGAATAGTCTTGAAGTACAAGTGATTCTTTTTAGACGAATTCTTCTTATTATTTATTATATAATACGCATGTTCTTGAATCTACGTTTTTAAACTGGCGTACATAATAACTCAGAAACTGATAAACTGATTAATTTCAGACAAGGCTTATTTGATTTTTTACAAATTTCTCGAGGTATTGAATCACAACTTCAACTTTACTTCGTATTTATAATATTTTTTCTTGTGATGTATGATTAATTTTCCTATCGAGAAATGTATATTTCCCTCAGAAATACATCATTTTTGCAATTCTCTATATTTTTTCTCAAATATGTTGATTCAATACCACCGTAAATAATTAAACGTTAAGATGATTATACATTTTTTGTTTTCAGATAACTGTAATACTGGCTGCTACACTGAACGCCAGTATTAGCTACTTTGTTAACAAGGTTTACAGAATTGTAATAACTGTCACAAGATTAATAAAAAAATCGAAATAAACAAATTTTTTTTCTTATAGTTTGAAGTTTCCTGCTGGTATGCCAAAAAGTTTCAGTCCCATAATATAAATAGTTTTTGTAACAAAAATTCGCAAAAATAAATTATTTTCGTACTTTTTACACGGGAATTCCCCCTTAAATCGAATAGTGCAATGAAAGCGATTGATTTATTTTTGTTACTTATTTGAATGCGTGTCGGACTCTATCTCTGGGCCATAAGTACATCATTGTCCAATAATTCAGTATAATTTTTCAAATTACAGCGGGCCTAGGTTGCGGAAACACGAGAACGGTCGACGACAGATCATAATTGTTACTTCTTTTGCGAAGCGTTCTTTCGCGTTTCAGCGTGGGGAACCGTGAAACGAGATCGTATTTCCTCTCCGGTTGAAATTATTGTTATCGTGGCACAATATTGCAAGCGCGTATATTGGCGGTTTAATGTTATGCGTTCGCAAATAGAAGCGTGATTCATTTTAGCAGTAGAAACCCATAGTGGTTTGTCAATAGCGCGATAGCGGCACGGTTCGCGGCGTCGGCGCTCGGGCTGTTCAGGTCATTAAAACTTGATCCATCGAACTATTTGTTCGTTCGTACACGCCTGCAATCCCGAAAGTCTCATTTTTCACGATATCGCCTCACCCGACGTGGGCTTCAGGCTCACATTTTTTATGCGGCCGCTCATGCTTCATCGTAACGGCGAAAGCGAAGCGCGACAGATAATTCACGCGATTTTCAGACTCCCTGCACGGACGTCAATAAAACACCTGGACTTATTTTAATTAAAAATATTTGCGCGCGTGCTGTTCATAAATTCTGCGATTCTTCGACGATTGAATTACATTTGAACCGTGTCGAATAAAACAGGATATCCTGTGAAATGCTAGTCCCGTCCGATTTGATTTTTTTTTGTATAACGCGAAATCGTGCCCGTGGAAACTTTCGGGCAAAATTGAAACGATACTTTATGATCTGCTTTACGATGCTTCATACAATCGACGACTCGGTTAACATATCATTCTGTAATGCGAGGACAGAGTAAATAATGCTCGGAAATGTTGTGCCGACTCACATCAATTGAACATACTTACAATTCTTCATTCGTTATTTGAGAAATCCTTTCATTAATATTCTTCTGTTACATTTGATTTACTTTCGATAATACGTCGTGTTTATACCAATTTTCAGTTTTGTATAGTAATGACAAGAAATCCACGTTAAATGGAATTTTAATTCTTGTAGTAATTACTTTAACAGATAAGGAATTATTTGAAATTTTCTGAAATTTTAGTGAATATTTTATTTGAATTCCTCTTTAATTTTCTATGCTCTATAAATATATCGTCCACGTTAAATGGAATTTTAGTTGGAGTTGGTTGTAGTTGTCTGAAATTTTCTGAAATTCTAGTGAATATTTTATTTTAATTCCTCTTTAATTTTCTATGCTCTATAAATATATCATTCACGTTAAATGGAATTTTAGTTGTAGTTGTAGTTTTTTTTAGTAAATAATGAATTATTTGAAATTTTCTGAAATTCTAGTGAATATTTTATTTTAAGCTCTTTTTGATTTTCTATGCTCTATAAATATACAGGGTGGCTCACGTAACTCTTAACAACTCAATATCTCGGAAACTATGCCATCAATTTTAAAGTTCTTGGTCTTAAATTCCATGGATCTGAAGGGCCTTTCTAGCTACATAAACGTGAAATGCCCCTTCCCCTTTAAGGGGGGCGGGGGTGCCTTTATAATTTTAAGTGAAAGCCCCTATAAAACGTTACATATATAGATTCTACAGGAAAAAACAAGTAAATTTTGTCTGAAACATTTTTTTGTCAGATATTTCCGAGCGCTTCAAGTAAGTACCTATGTACAAGTCGACATTTTAAACTGTTATATCTCATCATGGAAATATCTGACAAAAAAATGTTTCAGACAAAATTTACTTGTTTTTTTCCTGTAGAATCTATATATGTAACGTTTTATAGGGGCTTCCATTTTAAATTATAAAGGTACCTCCGCCCCCCTTAAAGGAGGAGGGGCACTTCAAGTTTATGTAGTTGGAAAGGCCCTTCAGATTCATGCACTTTAAGACTAAGAACTTTAATATCGATGGCATAGTTTTCGAGATATTGAGCTGTTAAGAGTTATGTGGGCCACCCTGTATACAAATCCACAAAAACAAGAAATAAAGCCGTTGTAGGCACATCAGCAGCGATTGAGGAAAAATAGGGTGATTCTGCATAAAAAAATAAATCAAAAATGTAGAATAAAGTTTTATCATATGAGGCTTTGTTTTCGAGAAAATCGAGTTTGAGAATTCGGCGACCGCGCGTGCCATTGGATACTAACTGTCTTAAAAATGCTAAGCATGCATACGTGAAGAATTTTCGAAGTCGATTTTCTGGAAAACAAAGACTCGTATGATAACATTTTATTCTACATTTTAGACTTATATTTTTATGTAGAAGCACTCCATTTTTCCTTAATCGCCGTAGATGTGCTAATAACAATAGTAGCTTTACGATGAGTCAAATTAAAAATATTTATAAAAGGATCCCCTAAATCAGGCATGGGCAAAAGTTGCTCGATCGGAGGCGATTTTCAAGCGTTACCCCCACTTCTCCCGCCCGCGTGTCTCGCTTCCCGTGATGGTCCCAGTTCTCGAGCCACTTCAGGCACGTACCTTATGAACTAGGACTGTCACGAGGGTGGAGTGGGGGTAACGCTTGAAAAATCGCCTCCAATCGAGCAACTTCTGTCCATGCTTGCCTTAAATGGATAAAGATTCCCTTAAAATAGAAAATTCGAATATTTCTACTAGTTTTCATCCATCATATCATGATAGTAATATAAGTTACTTGTTGAAACAGAATAAGTTAACACCGTTTGTGTAATTAACATTAATTAATTCACAGAAGTACAAATGAAAATGAATGTAACTCGTAGCATTTTCAAAATGAACAAAATAAATGTTGGTACTTGTTTTACTTTCTTCGAAGCCCATCGATTTTTGCGTTGGCAGAAAATTAGGTTCCAAGAAAAATACGGAAACAGAATGAGGATAACGAGTATAGTTTACTGATCACGACACTCAAAGGAACGGAGACTCGCTGTTGGCGTTGGAAAAAAAAACCCGGTCTTTTTGCAATCTCTTCACCACCTTCCAGTGGCGTTACAATTCGAACATGCTAGATACCATTGGCGCTTTCATTGTCATGCAAAAGTGCAACCTTATGCTCGATGTGAAGCAATTCGGCAGTCGGTTGAACACAATAGGCCGGACAGTCGGCACGGCACAAAATATGCAAATTCGTCGGGCGTCGGGAACGAACCGCCAAAAACAATAAACTCGAGCAATTGCATGTGTCCATACATTGATGGAACCATAAAAATATCCATGCGAACACGTTTTGAGTCTGCTGGGACTGGAAGAGTCCAGTGAGAGAGGCACGGGGGCGAGTCATAAAACGACGCATACGGTTCTACTATTTAGCCGAGCCGAAACTAACCGCCCGCTATATTGTGTGCGGATTGATCGCTAATTGATCTACGAGAAACCGATGTGCATATTTTGTTGCCTCGGGCGTAATTAGGGGGCTGATTAATGCGCTCTGCGAATTCAGAGCCACGGTATAATTGACGAGAAATTCTGTGTTTTTAGAAAGTAGAAATATCGAATAAAATTTCTGCATGCAAATTACTGATTTTAGGAAAATTGATTTTTAATCATTCGTCTTGTGTGCATACTAGTGCAAGTTCGTTAACGTTCTTCACATTTATTTATTACTGCGGATTTTGCGGACGTATGACAATACAAAACAGTAAAAGCATTTAAAGTTAATATTGTAACATCTTTCACATACTAAAATTATTGAATAAAATAATAACCTTCTGTGTAACTCCTGTATCTCGCTATTAGTGCCGATAACTTTTGTTTCGTATGAAAATCCGTAGTTTATCATTATGAATTTATATTTTTTAGGAATTTTAATATAAAATAGGCAAAATAGGAATTTAAGTAAAATCATTTAATCTGAAGCGTACAGATCTATTCTTTTTCTCTTGACGTATGTAATGGTACAATACGACATGATATTCTCCGTTTTATTAATTTACACTAGCTCTTAGAAAATATATAAAAGGAATAATATAGGTAATACTTTTCACCATTCCCTGAAATATTTGTTCAAATGGAAAACACTTCTTTTCTATTTTAATAAAACCACTGTAAAGAAGAGAGAAAAAATAACAAATATTTGAATTTATAGTAGGAATAACTACATTTAAGGATAATATAACTGCAGGAAAAGATTTAATTAAAGCGTAGTTCATTGTATGATTAAGAATAAAATAATGTGTAAAAATAGTATCTTTACTTGATCGAATTTATTTAAATGGATTTAAATTAAATGGCACACGGAAGGATACTACAGTAAATGTGTAATGAAACTATTATCGCTAGCCAACTGATATTTTAATTTTATGCAAAATAAGAAATGTCTGAATTAATATCAGGATACAATAGCAATGTAGAGATTTATATTTTTGGAATGTTCGAAATAATACGACAGATCTACTCGTCTTTGTCACGAATGCATACAATCTACAGTTTAATTATCACTGCAAATTGAAATGATTGCTTCTTAAACGTTAGCAATTCTCTCAAAATGTGACAAATTGGAACGGAACATGCTCATATATTTTACTAACTTCACCATGCAGAATAATTGCTAGAATAGCGACACTATAATTTGGTGGACAGAGTGTATATTTAGATTCGTAAGGGGAATTACAATTTTCAGGACAGTGTACTTTTCATTGGCCCGTAGCGTTCCGTTTACACTGGTGTTCCCAAAAGTGTTTGCTCGGGGCACGGTTCCTCCAGTTTTCACACTTTGCTCTAACACGTTCTAACTACTTGTACTTCTACAGCAGTTCTGCCGGACCACTGTTCGCCAAACTTTTCTTTCAACGAACTGGCCACTCTGTATCCTCCGGGTAGACCATACTCGCGCGGAATTTCTGTTTGCGTATAATGTACGTACGGACGAATTTAACCGCCGGGAATGTGTTAGGATTAAAGGCTTCGGTTTCACTGCGGTCAAAGTACGAAATTTTCTCCACTAAACAGCTCATTCAGTAAGTAATTGCTTCGTTACATACACTCTTTTTTCTCGACACGATACCGCGCGCGTTACGTTCGAGTGAAAAACTTGCAGGGAACTCGGAAAAATACCGTGCATTGACGAAAAATGCGAGAACGTGTAGCCTCATCTATTTATATCAATCAAACTTGTTTGTTTTTCCACAAACGATTTTGTGATAAAATGTTTGGACTTACTTTGGAACTTTTAGAGTTTGTCCTTATAATTTGAAATAATATTAACCACTTTCAGTGACCATTTTTTATAGCAAACAAACGTAATAGAAAATATTATGCGATTTTACAGACCATTAAAGTTAATGTAGCAAAAAATAATACAGTTACTTCTTACAAACAAGACATTCAAAGTTCATCAAGAGTGTCGACTCCCTAAAATTTCGTAAGACTCTCTATTATGATTAGAAATAATTCTTTTTTATTCTTGTGTATGATGCAACTCAAAACATGGGGTCACATATAACGTAACATCAAAAGTTTTGCAAAAATAACTTGTTTCTTTATGCGAGTTATTTTCTGACACACTACACAACATTTTGTTGGGTATATCTGAATTTTCCATTTTCTTTCTTCCACTAACTTCTACCATCTTTCAGATAATGGTACATCATCATCACTTACACATAATTGTATACCTTCGTAGTCACTATCAGTATCAGTATCACTGTTTATTTGGTTTCTTACTCGGCGAGCCATCATTACGTGCAAATACAGTGTATACCTGTCAAATTCTAATTGAAAACTGATATCTTCCATGCAGGTAATAAATACATTGCCCCTACTGATCTGTAAATGACATTTAGCTGTAAACATAGAAAAACAGACTCGCTGGATATCTCATCCGTGACGTAGCCTGAACGACATTGAATCGCGAGATATCTCGTCGGTAGTAACCATGGAGTTAATAAATATTGATGAGTGCACATGGAATATATTCTTAGTACATACCAATAATTCCTCATAATAATGCATCCGAATATAGAAAGCAATTCTTATACGCATATTTATTTGCATCACAAAAATGAGTAGGTGATATATTAAACAATTTAATTAATTAATAACAACAAATTTTTATTTTCATAAACGTCTGTAATCTACTGGTCATATTACCTGATAAATAGAACCTACCTAATAAATTGTATTTATGACATATTTTTTAGTAGACTTTCTAATTCGATCACATATTATGATAAAAATTATAGGAAGCCTACATGAATTCGACCTTGTTATTGTTATAAACAGACTGCGGATTTTATGCATTTTTGACAAAAAATGAATCAGAGCAATACAAAACTGTAATGGTACTAAACAAATTCGAGCAAGTTATTATATTTTTTTCGATTTACTAGGATTCTTATAAATCATAACAAAAAATTTTTATTTTCATAAACGTCTGCAATCTACTAGTCATCCTCAAACTACCCGATAAATATAACCTACCCAATAACTTATTTTATGACAAATTTTTGAATAGACTTTCTAATTCGAAGTATTCGAAATTATGGGAAGTCTACATTAATTCGACCTTGTTATTGTTATAAACAGACTGCGGATTTTATGCATTTATGACAAAAAATTAATCAGAGCAATACAAAACTGTAATGATACTAAACAAATTCGAGCAAGTTATTATATTTTTTTTCGATTTACTAAGATTACCAAAAGAAAGAATACATTTCTCTTTTACTTGAACATCCTATAATTGACTTGATAAGTTTTTATTTTGCATGAAGACACAGCCTAATTATTGGACTACGGACCCTTACGCATTTACGGCTTCTGAAGATTTAAAAGAAACGCTAGAACATAAAATTCGACAGATTTTAGTACTATTTCTATCAATTTCAGATCATCGAAGGCTGCTGCTACTGTAATAGCATTACGCCACTGTAAATAATCATAAACATCACCAACAATTATAAAGCAACACACATTAACAGTTGCGTTTAGCGCTCGTTACTTCTACTCTCAAGCTACAATTGTTGCTCCTTTTGTCTACAAACAAAATAGATACACCAGAACAGAAATTATTAACGACTCACTCAGGCGAATAAAACACCAGCCCCAGAACAAAACACGAAATGCTCGGAATACGCTAACACGATGTCGCCTCTGCGTACGCAGTATTGTAGCCGGGGACTTTTGTCTCCATTTCATCGAATGTTTTCTTCGGAGCTGCAAATAGTATGACGAACGAGAAACGATCGACAGGAAGACACGAGTGAATTGCAAGGAAAGGACACAGTCTTTCCCGGCTCAGTGGTGTGAGGATAAAAATGGCTCGAATCGAGGCACGGTATCGAACGAGAGAGACAGAGTGAGGAAGGGAGAGAAGGCGAGAGAGAAAGAGGGGGAACTTGCGGGGTTGGCCGAAAGGCGAATCGTTGCCGCGTCCCATGGGCCGATTTGACAGGTTTGTTCTTCCCCCTTTTTTTCCCTTGTTCGCCTTCTCACCAACCATTTGCCGGCGTCGCTTGTAAATATGACCGATCCTTCATTCGGACAGAGAGCAATAGCCCTAACAACGTCTTCCTGCCGGTGGTGTAGCATTGCCCAAGGCCGTTCGACGACGGCTGTTTTCCCTCTCGCCTTGGGAGTATACCGTCATTCTTTCCCTTGGATACGAGTCCCGTGGAAAGTGAAACACCATGGGACCCGGCGGGAAGAAATGACGTAGGAAGGATGAAAATGTGACCAGGCAGCGATGGGGCTGAGAGGAAGGAGTAAGTGGAGCAACTGGAATGAGCGTCCCTCGACAATCAACGTCTATAGCGTCCGCGCTAGGGTTCTACCACCCCCGCAACCTCCCTATGCGGTGTCGTAAAAGATGCTTGTTATGAGCAACGAACGGATAAAACGACGGATCGTAATAAGTTTTCGTTCATCCGCGGTGAATTGTAGGCCAACGGTATGGCCAACATGCCAGACTATGACCCATCATAAACAATTGACATATAACCCCACGCCAAAATGAGGCGCCGTCATCGGTCGAGTATGTGTATGTGCGCGGGTGTGCTCGCCGTTAACGGGATCAGTACTTTTATTTTCCGGCCGCTATTGTTGAAGGAACCACAAACTTGATAAATAAAATTTACGTCGGTGTAAAGCCGGACTGAGCACCTTTTATTTGGCCTGCCGATAGCGAATAAAAGATATGGAAACGACTTGAATAAAAACAGTGGGTCGATAGACTGCAGCTTCTTTGCGGGAGCTGTCTTATGGGGCCGAATATGCGTTGCATGATCTGAATATTTTAATTATTTCTCTGATGGTAATACAGGGTGGTACAGCAAAAATTATCACTTGAATATCTGTGTTATTTTTGGAGATAGTGAAAAACTTTATTATCCAATGTTTCTCAAGGTAAAGAAGACTATAACATGGCAGTAATAGTTTGTTTGTAGGGGCAAGAGTTTTGGAGATTTCAGGGTCACCATTAGGTTTTTAAGTGTGCAGATCGCCGTTCTCTATAAAATGGTATTAATCTATGTATGTCGAAAAATTAATAATTTAAGAGATATTTCAACCTTAGTTTTGTTAAATTTTGTAGATCTCATTTACCATCTTTTCGTATTTATCAACTGATAGAAGTTATCAAAAGAAATACGTCAGAAGAAAGTCTGTCAAGATTTTATTTATTTTCGAGCAAGTAAATCGTGTAAATGACGAGCTGCATAGAATAATGCATAGAAAAGTATATATTTTTATATAAAAATATGAAGGTGATCTCGAAAACTTCGGTTAACAACGTTTTTCAATATCTCTACTATTCTACGATCAGATGGTAACGATGTTAAGGTAGTACTGAAACAATTGTCCAAATCAAACATTATTTCGGTAATTTGTGATCTTGTTACGAAGCGGTACAATATTAATGAAATAGAAGTAGAAAAGTGAAGATATTGGATACTAAATGTATTGTTTTAACTTTTTTGCCTTTTGCAGATCTTAACCAAATTTGCTACGATCAATACAGTAACGGCAAATTCATTTATAAATGTGGATAAATAATTCCGTGTCCCATTTTTGGAAAACCGTGGCCTCAAAGTGTTAAACTGGTATTGGTTACATTGTAAACTAATTTATTACAGCTATTTTCATTTATTAGGTGCAGACATATCAAAAACATTAATCAAACTGAGGAACATATAAACAACAAGGCTTCTTTCAGGTTTAGCTTCGTAATGTAATGATTTCTAGAATATAAAAATGGTAAATGCTAGATGTTCAGACTTGAATTAGAAAATATGATTCGTACAACAACTTAACTTCCATTATTTGATCTATGTTTCATTCAATAATTTACAAACTAGAATTTTGTAATAAGTCTGAAAAATGACAGAATAGATGTATTGGCATAGTTCCAATATAAAGTAAATGATACGGTTCCATCGTCAATTAATTAAACGAAATTTCATTAATTTTTTAAATTGAATTATAGGAATTATAGGAACACTAAAAAATAAATTAATAGATAATAGGTTACATGAATTTACGAAGTTTTTGTCTTTCAAAGACCTCAAAATATGCTATGCAAAAAAGTTGATCAATGTCTGTGTTAAAATTGAAATTGAACATACAGGTAAAATGACGGAAGCAATTTTTGCTTTAAAAATACTAAGTAACTTTATAATTTCCAGAATAGCAAAAAATAATTTGAAATTGGTCAATAAAAGCGTTGGTATGCAACTTCTTAAAAAATTTCTAAACGTGTGGATATTGAGAGTTTGCATGTATAAACATGTTTAGTTGAAATACTACCACACAATAACTTGATAATTACCACAATTGTATAAAAATTATGAATACGTCATTTATTTTATCTAGTAATTGTAATGTTAAATACTATGTAATAAAAACTGTGCAACTTTGAGTAACATTATGAAGGGGTGTTTATTGAGATTTGTCTATAAATAAGTCTATTTAAAAACCTACCACAAAGTCGCCTTCAGAATTTCCATAAATGTAAAATAAGAAATCACAAATAGGTCATTTAGCTTATCTCTTAATTGTAATATCCAGATCACGTTCAGGAAAAAATTTTTTTGGATCATCGGGTCGAGATATTTCGAATTTGTTCGGCGACTTCGCTGATAAAAAATGGAGCAAAATCGTCGATGCTGAATAGAACAATGTGTAAGGATAACACATACATACGCAGTCGTCGTTCGTGAACCGGGTATAAATTGCAGGGCTCACTTAGCCGGCCAAATTTATTCCAATCCCGTAATCCGCGCCTATTCATACAGATGCAAATCGGAGAAACGTATGCCAAATTCGTACGCATCCTTCTGGAAACGAGATACCTCGTGAACCAAAAAGGATAGCCTGTGCACAGTACTCTGCGCGCGGACAACGTTGAGAATGAATTAATGTGACCCCGTAGCTAAGAACAGAAAGACCATGGTGGGGTTTCGCGAAACGAGGAGAAATAGCGAGACGAGGAGGGACAACGCATGCGACCCTGTCCATGAGAAAGAGACAAAACGGGCGAAAATAAACAAGGATGTCCACCGCACTATGAACCATTGTAATAGTCCCTTTGGAAGCGAAGCTTTGGGTTTTCGAACGTACAAGAGCGTTGCGATACACAGAGCGTACATGCCGCTATACTGACCACCGTGAATTATTAAACGTCACAATTAAATGCTGCCGCAGAATTCACGCTCGGTCTACAGTGTGTCATGATGAAATATTAAGTCATCAACCAGTTCATTATAACAATGAATAAATGAAGCCGGACCTTATTACGCTTCGGACCGTCCATTCCGTCGGTCGCCATTACTACAGCCCTCGTGATATATGGTGATACGTTATTCAAAAATTCAGTCTGGAAAGTGGTCATTCCACCAAGCAATTGTTGCAAATGATTTGTGTAATCTTGTTCGGAATATGTCTGTTGCAAAACTCGTGCTTTACATATTCTTTGTAAAATCTATTACAAGATATTATAGGTTAACCTTTCATTTCTGTATTCATTGTCCTCTTACTTTTACTGTATTACTCATTATCGTTCAATTTGTTTGTAGTTTTTAGTAACGTTCTAATAATTCTACTAACTTTCTAGTAATTTTTCTTCCTATCCTTTGCGAACAATATATTGAATCTTTTAAGATTTGGTAGGGTCTGTAATAAATATTGCACATCAAATTGATTGAGATTGTAGAACCGCAGATATTGGTTATTGGCTAGTAACAATCATAATTTAATTTATAAAGAAAATAAAATTTAGTCTGAAACTTACGTTCCAAACTTTTAGTACAAAACAAAGATGACTGAAAAAGAACCATTCTTTCTGCAGAAGACATTCTCCCTACTGGGATATTTATAAAATAAAGAGCTAAACAGTTTAAATAAAAAGTACATCTAGATACTTTGCAGACTTAAACAGGAAGTCTTCAAATAGCATTAAACAACGAACATAAAATGAATGATGCCATTTGTTTCATTTCCCACCTAGATCTAAAGAATAGGATATGAATGTATATAGAGGGTGGAGCACTATAAACAGGACACCTGAATAACTCGCTTGCTTTTGAAGATAGAAGAAAATGCATCAAACCAAACTTATTTGATATCGGGGCGCTCGTAATCTGATGTCATTATTCATTTTTTTATAGGTGGAGACGACAAGGAGATATGAAGGTCAACTCTGTTTTTTAAATGGAACGGTATGGTTTTTTATTTACATTCTGATAGTGTGTTCCAAGACAAATACAATGCCAAATTATGAAGGTCATTCAAGGTCATACAAGGTCGACTGCAATAGAAAATAAAGTGTCTCGAAGCACTCTTCGAACACTACGACGATTTACATGTAACATGTTATTTACACTATATTTTCTATTGCAGTTGACCTTGAGTGACCTTGAATGACCTTCATAATAGGCCATTGTATTCGTCTTGGAACACACTATCAGAATGTAAATAAAAAACCATACCGTTCCATTAAAAAAAAAAACAGAGTTGACCTTCATATCTCCTTGACGTCTTCACCTACAAAAAAATTAATGACATCAGACTACGAGCGCCTCGATATCAAGTAAGTTTGATTTGATGAATTTTCTTCTATCTTTAATAGCAATCGAGTTATTTAGGTGACCTGTTTGTAGTGCCCCACCCTGTATAAACAATGTAATGGAATAGAAAATTACTTATTCTTCTAAATTACAGATACAACTTAAATGTTGAAATTATAATCCTTCTTCCTACTAGTTTGTATGATTTCCTATAGAATTAAGGCTGTTTCGAGGTATAGCTCGGCCGAGTCTCCTTTATATGCAGGCAACGAGCTCCGAGACACATCACCTACAGAGTGTTGTCGTTCTATCGACAGTACGGAGGTTGGTCGCGGTGGAAAATGGGTCGAACTGCTCGAATTTCATCGAAGTCGCGTGGCCATTAATCTTAATTACTCGGCTGCTCCATACTTCGCAGAGGTTTTCGCCTGTTAACCGGTTAGAATATATCAACTTGCCGATTTAGATAAATTAAGTAGGTACCCCATGGGGGTGGTAACTTGGCAGCCAATCTCCACGGTGGTGCCGGGTAGAAAGTGGAGAACCGGTTACGGGTGCCTGTAAGGCGTATTTCCATCGACACGCGGTAGGCGCAACCAAGATGTCTGGGGAAATGAAGCTATGCGGGTCGGACCCGTTTCATCTTCCTCCAAATAATTTAATCCGAGCTAAGTACATATTTATGTCTGCACATAGACTGAGCGCGTAGGTAGAGGCAAGGGCTGAAGGTACATGGCCCAGGTATCCGGCTTAAAGATACATGCCTGCTCGTGCGCATTGGTGTGCGACGGGTAGGCAGTTCCATTAAAATTAATAAACGCAATTTGAGAGGTTAATTGAAAAGTTTTTGAATCCAGGAAAGGCGGCGTGATTTCAGCAGTAGGTGGGACGATATGTTATTCCATTGAGACGCGAGTGAAGACGACGCGACGCCTAACCACGCTAGAAATCGCATCGTGTAA
Source organism: Sphecodes monilicornis (assembly GCA_913789915.3). Classification (NCBI taxonomy): domain Eukaryota; kingdom Metazoa; phylum Arthropoda; class Insecta; order Hymenoptera; family Halictidae; genus Sphecodes; species Sphecodes monilicornis. Next base: position 6,868,789 of record OU565295.1, on the reverse strand, counting down.
TCGAAGTTCTTTCTCGCTTAATGCCACCTAGATCTGGCCAATCCTCTTCCTCTCTCCCTTCATCGGGACGCTTCTTCTCGCTTCGAGATATGCCTCGGCGCGAGAGCGGTTGAAATTGAACGGGACAGTGCATCCAGGACGCCTCTGAATATCCGAGAAGGCTCCTTCAGGATTTCCTGAGAACGGTATTTAATTTGGTCGACGTAAGGAGAGGCGGTGAAGAACGGCGCGAAAGGGGGGCCAGGGGAGGCAGAGGAAAAAGTTAGGAAGATCTGCATGAGAAAAGAGAATAAAGGAAGGGAGAATGGAGAACCGAGGGATGGAGGGACACGAAAAGAATAGGGAGAGAGAAAGGAGTGTGCAGCGCGCGAGACGAAAAGGCCTCGGCAGCTTGGTACCTTAGGGAATCTTAATAACTTCGTGGCTCAGCTATTTTTATATTTCTCCTTCCCGTGACATTAAAAATCCTGAACTAAACTTTTAACATACATTTAAGTTAAAAGCTCCCAGCCCCCCGAGGTAGACCTAACGTCGCACACTCAGCGATGTCTCTTGAATAAAAATCACCCTCAATGGCGCATTTTTCTTTAGTGCCCGACTCTCTGAAGGGAGACTGCGCAGAAATAAAGCTGAGGGAACGAGTGGATGGCCGAAGAGAAGGTAGATTGGAGGATAGTGTCCATATTAATATCGTTGTGGACACCGAGATGTGATTCACACTGTTACAAAATTGTTCTTTCCTTTTCTTTCAATTTTACTATGTTCACTGTGTTTTGTTACAAGGTTAGAATGTTCGGTGAAATTTACTATATGACATAAATTTTTGTTTAATTCTTTTCCATAGCATATATACAGTATATACAATAACATAATTTATGTACTACACTAATTGCCATGTTTTCGTTCCACATTTTTGTTGCGTTCAAAGCTATCGTTTTTAGAAAACTAAGTCAATGTTAAAATTATGTTCATCGCAGTTTCATTTTATAATGCGATTTTTTAAATATTTTTTTAAGTCACTAAATTATTTTACTTAGTATATTACAGTTCTTTAGTTTCTCTATATTTCTCTGCTTAATTCTCTCATATTTATTTGTGGTGTAATGCCTTGCAAATAATCTGGGTATTTCTAGAGATTAAATACGAATTTACTTCTTTTACTATAAGTTTCGTTGTTACTAAACTGCGAATGTTTATGCGAAGGAAAAATTATTGAGGTTAACTGTAGGAAATAGAGATTAGGAAAAGTAGGAGGGCTCCGTGGGTATGTGTAAGAGTTGATCAGCTACAACCGCGAGGGTCCCGGGTTCGATTCCCGGCGCGGAATTCCTCATTTTTCCTAAGATCCTACACTTTTAATCATTTTAAGAAGTCGACAAGAATATAATGAAACAGTCAACAAACGTTAATGCCTACAGTTTTATATTTGATTTACTGATTTTTGATATTACGAGAATAATATATTCATGAGTGTAACAACTACACCATGGATATGTTGCGTTTATGATAGAAATGAATAGATTTTAATATATCTTATATTAACATTCATGTAAAATATTTAGCTAATCTAGAATGCCCCTATTACTTTACAAGGCCATAGACTTTGACTTATGACACTCTAATCACTTAGAATTAATATTCGCGCATTATGCAAATGTATTTTTTGATCATAGAAATTAAAAGACCATTTATGTTCAAGTCTTTATGTATGATCAATTCAAGAGAATTACTGTTCAATAGAGTGGACTGATAATGCTTCTTCTACTGTCACGCGAGGGCAGGATACAACTATTCGATTATTCATTCAATGAGCTGGTAAGCCTATTCTCGGCGCATTTCGGTCGAAGACGGTTCTCAAAGGCTGTCAATTTTTGATCGACCTCGGTTTCCATAGGAATCCTACACCGAAATGGCGTTTCCTAACACGTTCTCAAGAGCGACGCCGTTTTATGTTGATTCTGTGTTCAGCACAATGCGGATAATAAAAATGTTTCTGTCTTAAATTCATATATTTCTATAGTCACATTTCTGCAACAGTTCTCACTCTTTCATCTTTATAACTTTATATATGGGCCAATTTTTCTGAAGTACTGTATGTATGCATTCAAGAGTTTAAATAGGAGACAACAGCAATTCTGACTCTTTCATTTTCATATTTTTATATATCGAGCCCATTTTTCTGAAGTACTAATAGTACTATATATATAAAGTAGAAGACAACATTATTTTTCACCCCTTCATTTGCATGTATTTATATTATAATATGCATACCAATTAGCAGCCATTCTGTAACTTGTCCTGGATTTATTTAAGTGCTATCGTTCAGCGAAGGATACCTTAGCACGAATAGTAATGAAAGAAAACTGACTATCTTGCAGGAGAGCACAGTAATACACAAACACGTTTGTTTTCATTTCATTGATAATGAGTTTGTTGTCCTGAGTAATGCTGATATTGTATACATGTTATTGTTTCGGTGTGTAAGTTCGAAGGCACGAACTAAAATACAAATAAAACGATCGCATCTTTTCTGCATTTCCCTGCAAGTTTGACCTTGAATGACCTTGAGTCATAGGTAATTGAATTCATCTTAAAACGCAATATTTCATGGTGGATAAGAAAACATTCCATTTAAAAAAAGAAAGTTGACCTTCACCTCACCTTGGAGTGTCCACCGAGAAAAATATAAGTTCGGCCACATGATGCTCCCCTCGGTGCTGAACAACTTCTATCTGAAACATTTTTGCGTATAATCAATATTTTTCGAGATATTCGTCTGTAACGCTTTATAATCCTCACCTTGTATATATATAGATCATTTTTCTGAAGCATTATTTTTACACATTACGAAACACACAACTCGACATTTTATAAAAATGATCAGTACATTCTGAGAAATAATTTATGTTTGATCTGCAGGCAAATTTAGAAACTGATCGATACAGCAAAGTGACTGATATTTGTATTTAAAATTAATTTTATTAATATATTGAGAAGCACACCAATAAAAATCACACTAAATAAGAACAATTTATCTAATAATATGAGAATAGAATATATAAAAATGATCGTAACAATGACTTTCGTAATATTCTCACACCTCGTATATTTAAAAAAAATGAAAACCTCATACTCTCCTAAGAAATAGTTGCATAGAACAGTACACGATAATATTTCACCGTTTCTAATTTACATTTTAAATCAACAAAAATAAGTTTTATTTACAGTCTTACATTTAAACATGTCTCACAACACTGAGGTACCTATGAAGGTTAATAGATTCTACTAAAAATTGATTTTCATGTTTGATTAAAAATTGTATTGGTCATACATGTCCGACGTGGTATTCAAAGTGTTAATAATTTTTATTCATTCACATTCAATGTAAAAATATCAAAACTTCTGAATTCCTTGCGTAGGAATATCACCTTTAACTGTAGAAAGTAGCACAAGAAGATTCATAGAACAGAGTACTCGTTCGTCCATTTTTAATTTGATAATGCCTTTCGCGTTTCCGTTATCAAAGACACTTCTACAGCGGAAAACGGGAACAGTAGTTTTGACTATCTTTACATGTTTCGGTTAATTTCCTGATGTAATATTATATTACTCCGCGTCTTCTAACTCGCAGCTATTGCTGCACGCTTTGTTGCTAACTTCTCGAGAGTTTCGCTGGGTCGCAAATGTCGATGGAGCAGAATACCACGAAGTGTGTTCATCGTTCCGTACCATGCGACCACTTCACTTATGCGCACTCGACGGTCATATGGATCGGGATTTCATGATCGTGGAAACGACGTAGCTTCTACCTCTTCTTCTTCTTCTCCACTGTGAGAACCTTAATCCTCTCTGACACCGTTTCGAGAAACAGTACGTTTCTCTACCACTCGAAACAAGGATCGAATCAAGCGCCCTTTTTTTCGCGAGCATTGCTCAAAAGTAAGGTTCAAGAGAATGTAAGAGAATGTTCAAGGTCACTGCTTTCTCAACCACACACCTGAAACAAACGGTTGACCCATATTCTTTTTTGGAACGTGCTCTCATTGCTTTTTATTATAGAAAGAAAAAGACGCAAGACTCTCATCTACACCGGCACGGCAAAACGCTAACGTAGGTTTTAAAATTAATCTTTTGTTAAAAACGAACATTACCTTTTCTACTCACTATGATTTTGAATTGAATTTTTAATTATGTGCGCTGTTTCTCAAAATTTAGAAGAGTTCAATATTGCATAATATGCCTACAGAAAAGTAAAGAAACATCGAAAAAATTTAATTTTTTATTTCATCAACTATTATGCACTTTACAAAAAAAATCTGCTGAAAGTTAAGAACATTTCTTTGGACAATAGCTCACTACTGAATTTGTATAAAACTTTAAGAGATTTAAATGTTTTTTAAACATGCTTGCCTAAACCGAAAAAATCCGTGAAAAATACACGTTGATAATAATAATAAGACACAACTACCACAATAACATGAACGTGGTCATCTGATGATTTCAATATAAAATCAGCAATTTTGAGATTTCCGTATATTTTGAAAATCAATTTAGGAGTGAAATATTCTATAAAATATTCAGAATCGAGTGTGCTGTCAGACGGAAAATTCAAGAATTTTTTTGTCACGCAGAATAGAAGAAATAGAACATAGTCCATTAAACCGTGCACACCCTGTAACTATCTTTGCGGTAGGGATATCAACTTGAAACTTGTCACAATAGGTTTTCCCTTGTGGGCCCTATTGAATGGCATGAAGAAAGATCAATTTGATTCGGGGTCACATTTGACCCCCTTATCCGACTATGCCCTTTACTTTGTCTACTATAAAGAGTTTACTAGTTTCCTAGAAGCAAAAATGGTCTTGTAGAAATAAATTACTTACAATTTCTTTGGCATCCAAAACAAACGATTGATGACGCAGCCGACATTTTGCTGAGGCAAATCTGTTGTGGCTGGCTCGATAAATTTGGTTAGTTCAGCATGCGGATTTAATGGCCGCTTTTGAAAATCGCGTTCCCGTAAACGGCGATTTAACCGCGATACATAGATCAGCGTGTACACGAGTGAACACGTACGCTAGATACCTCCTAGGCATCGATATTCAAAAAAACGTGAATCTCTCGGATACAAGGCGCGCGCGATATTCAACATTGGCGATAAATGCCGATACTCGGAGGATGAAACATCAACCTTTGCCAGGTTGGATAGATGGTGGCGTCGGGGATGCGGTTATTTGCATATTTCAATTTCCTCTGCGCAACACCGAGGGTGTTGTCGACGTGCGGCTGAAACAAACCACCACAGACATGTTTCACGCTTACACGCATAGTTTCTCGTTTATACGTTTTGTAAGTATACCACCCGCTCTGCTTCTCGTCAATGTACAACCAACCCGTTACACCTCTGTGTGCGTTGAAGTTCATGCAAGTCTGCGCGGAGAAAATGCCAATGTCGGGGGCAAAACATTGCTCGCTGGATGCTGCGATGCGGCTATACAGGGTGGCATGGTAATTACTGAAATACAGGGCGACTCGGTTCTTCCTAGTACTGGTAAGACTGTCTGGAGAAGTACGCATCTCTGATTCGTAATTATCTTGAAATTGTTATGCAAAATAGAATGTTCTTGTTGTTTGTCGAAGAAGAGAGGTTTCTGTGCTAGACAAGTTCAAACATAGACTCCATCCTTTTGTGATACTTGGAATATTGACTAGTATATTAGTATTATAGTGTGTGATCAAATTATTGGAATTATTAAGTAGGGAACCTCACATTCAAACAATAAACTTCGCAATGAAAGTCAACTAGATATCTATAAAATTATCAGTGAATTCAAATTTTGATAATTTTGTTATAAAACATCGTTCAACAATAAATCTGGACACATTTTAAAGCATGGAGTCTCTACCTTCGCAATGGTATGTTCATTATTTTCTGGAATATTTTTGTATGATGCAGAAGTGAACACGTTTTTGTCGAAAATACTACACATTGAATTGTCTGTAGAAACATTAGAAAATTTTTCTCGTGATTGAATCCACCACAGATTTAAAGACTGAAGCTGCCCCTTTACAACGACTTCTTAAAACTTGATCTACAATCTTTTTTTTGCTGTTTCATAAAAGAAAAAATGAGAAACAAGTTTGGTCATGTGAGGTCTTCACGATGTACCTTACATTATTGTAAAGATGACAGTACACCTTCTATTCAAAGCTCAGTAAATCAACTAAAAAAAATCGTAGATCAAGCGTTAAGCATTTATTGTATACGTAACGATTCAGTCTTGAAATTTACCGTGGTTTCATTCATGAGAAGAATTATCCATTGTTTTTTCAGACGTTTCAATGTGTAACATTTTCGACTAAAAAAGAGTCCTCAGTTTCCCAGTCGCTCTATCATGCAAAAATATCTTAGACAAAATTGAACGATATATTGCAAAAGTAGAAGCTTCAAGCTATATGGTACATTGTTGTATTATTTTTTTAACGAATTTATCACACATCAAATATCGACAATTTCTGGAAAACGGATACGTTAGTGTTCAAGTACTTTTTATATCCACTGTATATGCATATTACTTAATATGCATTTAGCAGTAATGTGGACACAATTATTCGTCGAATGGTTAAGAAATATAATTTTCATACTGTGGCTTTAATAATATTACTACGTTCTATATTTAATATATCTATGTGTTTAGAATATTTTGCCATGTCTACCCGAATCCTTTTATCTTACTTTATATTTCCATTTTTATTGGAGATTTTTCGAGATTATCTACGTATTAATGCGTCCATAGATAGGTTGAACTAAACTCAGTCGATAGCAAAAATTTAATCATAAGTGATTTATACGAGTAAATTATGGATCCTCAATATATCTTTAGGATATGCAAATTTAATAGATTTAAAGAATCTGCATCTAAATATACTTCTTAAAGTGTTCCACAAATGTAAATCAACGTAAAACTATTTAGAGAATGAAGATCCAAAGCTGTTTTATAATGCATTTATAGTGCATTGGTTATTGGCATCGATGTTAATAAATATATTAACAATCTGAAAGTGGGACAAGCTGCATATCTTATTCAAAATATCTAAAAAATTAATTAACTGCCATTGTGGATGTATTTGAAAAGTGATAAAATATTCTGGTCTGACAAGTGTCAGTCACCGAGATTATGCATGATCTTATGTTATAGATCAGTTCTGTATTCTAATAGTGGATAATCGTCAATTTGTAACATATCTCAAAATTTACATACACTTTACTGGCGTTTTGAATATTATTTAAACTTTATCTAAATTTATAGAATGAGTTGCAACAAATAAAAAGCTTACAACGAATTAATCGTACAGGGTGGAAATTATAAAGCATTACAGATGAATATCTCCAAAAATATTGATTATACGCAAAAATGTTTCAGATGAAAGTTGTTCAGTACCGAGGGAAACAAAATGTTGTGGAACTTTTATTTTTCCCGGTGTACTCTCCAAGTTGAGGCAATGGTCAACTTTCTTTTTTTAAATAGATGTTTCTTTATCCACCATCAAATAGTGCATTTTGAGATGAGTTCAATTACCTATGACTCAAGGTCATTCAACGTCAAACTTGCAGGGAAATTCAGAAAAGGTGTGATCGTTGTATTTGTACTTCAGTTTAGTGTGTGTTCAAAACGATTACCTCTTACTTCAATGCACTTAACAATTCTATGATTAAATTCTTGTTTTCACGCGTCGTAGGTTTAATGGACATTACGCAGTTTTAGTCACCGAACCTGAATGGAGAAAACGCTGTTCTAGTCTTGTAAATGACATATGCGATTTTGATGGTCGATCTGGGTAGCGTTGTGCATACAAATTAGCAGCCATTCTGTAATTTTTCCTGCATTCTCCTAGTACCATAAACATATCAAAACAATTTTGATACATTACCATTTTCACCACATATTTACGTAATATCGTTCAGCGAAGGATACCTTAACACGAATAGTAATGAAAGTACTATGTTGCAGAAGTGCACAGTAATACATAAATACGTTTGTTTTCATTTCATTGAAAATGACTTTGATGTTGTCCTGAGTAATGCTGATATTGAACACATGTTATTATTTTGGTGTGAAAGTTTGAAGGCACGAGGTGAAGTACAAATAAAACGATAACACCTTTTCTGCATTTCCCTGCAAGTTTGACATTCAATGACCTTGAGTCGTAGGTAATTGAAATCATCTTAAAACGCACTATTTGATGGTGGATAATGAAACATCTATTTAAAAAAAAGAAAGTTGACCTTCACCTCTCCTTGGAGTGTCCACCGAGAAAAATAAGAGTTCCACCACATGATGCCCCCCTCGGTACCGAACAACTTTCATGTGAAACATTTTTGCTTATAATCGATATTTTTGGTGATATTTGTATGTAACGTTTCATAATTTCCACCCTGTAATGCGATTTGGTCGAGATTTTATTGGATCTACTTACGTGAAAACTCCATTCTTGTCAAATAATAATGTGACGTTGCCCTTCTTCTGCTCTGAAATGTAATATTTATCTCTTTCATGAAAATAAAATACAGTGATTACAAAATGATCATTAAATTAACGATAAATTGGTGATCACTGAACTACTATAACTTCGTAAAACAAAATCGTACAACAATAAACCTTACCCCATTCTGAAGCTTGAAACTTCTATCTTCGCAGCTGATCGTTCATATTCTTTTAAAATATTTTTAGAAGACATAACGGATGCAAAACTGAAGACTCGTCCGATCTCAAAGATTTTACAAATTCAAACGTCTTTAGAGACATTTGAAAATTCTTTTTCCAAATGAATCTCTTATATATTTCAAAATTAAAAATTCACCTGTATAACAACCCCCTAAATCATAGATGTAATTCTTTTTAGTTGTTTCATTGAGCTTTGAATGGTGCACTGCCGACTTTACAATATTATAAGGTATGTAATTGATGAGAGCATTACAAGACCAAATTAGTTTCTCATTCGTGTTTCAACAATATGTCGTTCTCCTTCAGTTCATTTAATCTTGTTGCTGCTTAAATTTTCCGTCATGCATGCTTACAATTCGCAGACTAGTTATCATATAGAGAAGACAAAACTTTCGTCTCGGTCAACGACCGATCCGGATCGCATTACTGTCTAACAGGACGAAAACCGAACCCGCTGCTTTCGGAAAGTTTCATTTCTGTCTACTCTTGGAAAATCAATACAATAAAAGCAAGAGAGCGGCTACAGTTTCCATCGCCCCACCCAGTGTATTCGCGTCCCGCTGTTCTTTCCGAGATACGGTTGTGCAGAAAAGAGTGTGTGTGCGTGTGTGTGTGCGAGAGAGAGAGAGAGAAGTCCGTGTGCCGGTGGGCGTGCATAAGCGTATACGTGTTGGACCACTATCGCTTGGGGACGTTTCTCGTTCCGGCTTGGCTATATTACCTGCGTCCTATTATAAAAGTCATTTCGCAGGACACTCCTGTCTGTCCATTGTACCGGAGCATTTCAATTTTCACCCAAGATGCAAATTCCTTGTCTGCGAGCGCGAATTCCGCGGAACGAGCCCGACGTCGAGGCGGCCTCCGCTCGGCGTCAAGACGCCCGGAGGGTCTAATGTGTAGGTGCACAGTGAACAGGTCTATCGCAGCCTCATTTCGTTTCAATTCATTAGAGGGACCGTAAAATTCTAATTCCCGGGTTGCCTACCGCCGCTCTCTCTCTCTCTCTCTCTCTCTCTCTCTCTCGCGCGCGCGCGCTCGCTCGACACCGTTTCGGTTGCCGGAAACCACCCTTCCTCGAGTCGTTGGCCCAGAAACTTTTCCTTCCTCCTGCTCTTCCTCCCCCTTCCCCACTTCTTCCGCTGTTCGCGTCAATCAGTAATCCAGTCGAATCTTGTTAATATAATTGGAAAGATGGGTATTGAATTAAACAAATAAATCCGCCGCGAAGCGGTTCGCGGACGCCGCAAACATGATGCTGCCAAAAGAACGTGGAATTTTGTTGGTAGCATAGGATCTGTTTATTTGAAAATTTGATCATATATAAAACTATATTTCTTTAAAGAATCAATGAGCACATTTTAATCTCAGGGATGTGTCAACCATTTTCCAAAAACCATTTCTGCGAAACATCGTTTGTGAAACCAGATATACTTCCTTAGGGACTTACCTAATACAAACTTTTTTAGTTTTACATTAAACTACGTTAAACTTAATTTTTCTTCTAAAAAGCTAGTTCTTGTCGCAGTTGATGTTGCCCAAATCAATTCTTATAATGGATGCAGCTATTGAATACACATTTGTTCACATAGTTTTCAAATTCAAATTTAGTCTATAAATACGTTTGTTTTCATTTCATTAATAATGACTTTGATGTTGTCCTGAGTAATGCTGTAATTGAACACATGTTATTGTTTTGGTGTGAAAGTTCGAAGGCACGAACTAAAGTACAAATAAAACGAACACATCTTTCCGCATTTCCCTGCAAGTTTGTCCTTGAATGACCTTGGGTCATAGGTAATTGAACTCATCTTAAAACGCACTACTTGCTGGTGGATAAAAATACATATCATTCCATTTAAAAAAAGAATGTTGACCTTTACCTCACCTTGGATTGCTCACCGGGAAAAATAAAAGTCCCACCACATGATGCTCTGAAACATTCTTGCGTGTAATCAATATTTTTGGATATATTTGTCTGTAACGTTTTATAATTTCCACCCTGTATATTCAGAACATAACCTAGGCGTTCATTCATTTCACTGCAGACTTCATGTCCCGCGCGTCCTAAGAAATAAATTCTAATTAATTGTACAAGAACAATAATTAAGAAATGCAATTTTGATATTGTCATATGCAACGAAATAACTAGGGGCACAGACAATTAATTAATGAAGTAACGAGCCCTTGACACAGGTGGTGCTTTTATTACGGTGTTGTATAGCGTGGTCCTCCTTCCTGTTCACGAGCCGCGTAGCGCGCAATCTATATGCAGGGGAACGCAGACGTTCAAGAATGCCAGAAATATAAGTGGTTTGTAGAAGACGGATGAAGGAGCAGAAGGAAAGCCAAGGAAGGAATCCAAAACTTTTTCCTTAATGAATACATGCGACACACAAACGGATTATATTCCGTCCTCGGGGTTCGCCCCTAGAGTTTGCCAGAACGAAGTGGACTCTAGAAGTGGTCTCCAGAGAGGTATAGGCAGACTTAGGCGTCGGCGGTTGTCCATTGAAATGGGCGGGGGGAGGGGGTGGCGGCATCGGTGGGGGGGGGGGAGTGGAGTGAGTGAAGGGGACAGGAGGTAGGACAACGACGTCAAAAAGAGGGAGAGAGAGATCTCGTTGTATCGATCGGCGTCATAAAATCCATTTTATGACTTGGACGCTGTCCAGTGACTGGTGTATTAGCCGTCGCATTGCCTCGCAAATAAAACGCTCTTCTACTCTTGAACCCCCTTTAACCACCTCGCCTCGCCCTCGTCGACGTCGGACGGTCGTCAGACGCCATCAACTTTCGTCTGTATCCCGCGTCTCTTCCCTACTACCCCTTTCTCTTTTTGCCCATCTATTCGTTCGCGTATACCTGTTTGCCTCAATACACGTCGGCAAGTTTATAGGCAAAAATACCGAACCGGGACAATCAACTTCATGGACTGGTGCCTCACCAGACGCTTTATCTCTCCGAAAAATGGCCGACTAACGCAAAAGAATTTGATTATGCACCCGCGGTCGGATCGGCCTGGACGGCGCGTGATGATTACCGTCTAGCCAGTGTCTCTGTCGTTTATTGAACTCCGCTGAATCACTGTGGGCCAACCTTCGTGCCCGAATAGTGGACACAAATCGTTTCGATGGTCGAAACGCGAGGGAAATCCTACAATTTTTATTCATATGTAAAATTCATTTTCATTGAAACATCAACATGTATGTGTTGTTATATGATATTTGAGTACTATTTTCTGAAAATTGAGATAAGGATCCTAAATTAGAAGGATGTGGCAGCCATTACTGCAAAAACCATTTGTGATATGAAATATTATGCATCTCTGTAGCGTTTTACTTAATACATATTTTTTTAAGTTTACTTCAAGCTAGTCTCCGCTCAAGCCGATATTGATAAAAGCTATTTTCAACATTTTTTTGAAGTTATAGCCATTTTGAGTCAAATATATATTTTTTTATCTGAATTTTCAGCTTCTTCTGTCGTAAGAATGTTAGTGCAATATTTTATCCAAATTGATCCAGTAGTCTTTCAGATATTTCTGGTACTAACTTTGAAAATTTCAATTTTAGAAAAACGCGTCTAAAGTTTCAATTTTCAGAAACGACTATATGCAATGCGAATGCATTTTGGGAGCTATAAATCCAAGTTTTATGAATTTCCAAATAAAACTTTGGGAGTGTTCCAAAAGGATCGTACTAACCACGTACCATTTCTGAAGAATCGATTTTTTATTTTATTAAAGGTATGCCGTCCCTTTGTACACAAGTTCGATCTATATGACCAACAAAAACAGTTTCTATACCCTTAATTTTCGTTGAACTATTTTAGAATTTCTGAATAAATCTCTTTTTCTGCTGTGGCAGTTTTATGCACTACAACAAAAGTGTCATTATGTGCAAATAGAAATATGAACAACAAATTGGATCCCGCAAAGTATGCAACATTTCTGATTGAGGACAGCATTGTGTTGGGTTGAAATTATAGAAAGTCTGATAGTATTAGAACCTAATCAGCTGACATGTTTGTTCAATTGAAGGATACTAATACTCTAGAATAATATTTACATTAATACTTTAGTGTGATGTTAATAATATGATATTTGAAGAATTCGATTGTTAACCTTGAACCAGAACTTTAGAAGTAGATGTGTTACTACAGTGTTGGTAAACATGTATAGTTCTAGCGTCTTGGCATCAGTGCTCATTAGCAATAGACGTATCATAAACCTGAAGACGCGTCGCGGCAATTAAGGGGTTTGCTAGACACGCAACCCCGTTGGGACTGGTCCCTCAACGGACTCTCTCGTGATGGCCTTTCTCCATAGCGAACTTTCCTGTAGCGGGCTTCAACCCTGCGTATGTCATCAAGGGCGGTGGCTGTAACCCTACATACTCAAATTCCATTTTTATATTTAACTATAGTTTACCTGATATCTTGTGAATTAAATTAGACTAGAGTTGGCACAAAATTGAAGGAATAAACTCATTTGTAACTTAATTATAATGTATCAGATCATCCAATTAGTAATGCGAATTACTTTTCACATTTTTGGAAGATCAAATACATAAATATAATCACAACTAATTAATTTTGTATGTATCATTCGATAGTTTGTAGACAATGAGAGATAATATGTATAATACTGATTCTTACGATCATATTGCGATTATATCCATTTCGACCTTCTGAAAATATAAAAAGAAAAATTGCATTACTTGCGGGATAGTCTGATATTTAAGTTGAATACGTTAAATTGATTTGTATACAATATCTCTGCAACAGCTAATATAAGAAGAGGTTAACTAGGATTAAGAGAGAACGAAAACAACAAAATTTATATTTGCAATATACGTTGACAATTAATAATACTTGTTGTTCATATTTCTATATAGCCTTAACACGTTGATCGCCTACTCGACATTCACAAAAATTACACAAAATCAAAGCAATGTCTTTAACAAAACTAAAACTGAAAAGTTTAGTTTTGTGATATTAATGACTTTTTCAATCCTCTTCTATCCCTCAGATCGTAAGCCAATTTTGTACACTCAATCTACCAACGTAATAATTAACTTCTAATTCTGTATAAATAATTCTGTCACCCTGATATGGGTGACATCACGATTAAAGTGTTAAATAAAGTAATAAATCTCATTTGAACAGGGTTTATTTGTCATTGTACAGAAAAAGATGGAAGGTTCTGGTGATAGAATTTTGCATTTAAGCTTGAGTGATATAGTGGATTCTATTTTTGCATAGGATCACTGTTCTATACAGCTGAATCGCGTGTAGGCGTGTTAATATACGATATTTAGCCGAGACCCCTCTGCGTCGCGTCGTTGCAAACAATAACTCGTTTGCACAGGCATGTTTCGCGTCGCTGTAATCGGCTCACTCGATTGTAAATCCAATGGTGCTAGGAGATATGTAACTCATCCTCAGGATGGTAGTTCCACAAATTGATTGGGTATGTTAGAAATGGCTGAACCAAGCAAACAGTCCGTATTTGATTTTATTTAGAAATTTGAATTCGATTAACTAAATTCACAGATGTTACAAATTTTCGACGAAAAGTGGCACAGTTCAAAAAACACTATTTTCGAATGATCATTGTAAGGATATTGCAGAAACATTATTCAGAACATGATTCTTCTCGACTACAAAGATTAACGGAACAATGTACAATTATATTCAAAAATCATTTTTCGTTTTGTTTGGATATCACGTCATCGTACAAGTAATGCGAATTCTCTTTCATACGTTTCAAAGACGAGATACAAAAACAAAATTTTAATCTTCAATCCTCTATTATATAATTTTTAAAGTTGTAGGAGCTAGTGGAAAATGTATTGAAATGTAATGATAATCAAAACATGAAAGAAAATTTGCAATATTTACGAAATAACTTTCACCGCAAGTGTGCAATCATGGGAGGCAATTACAGTTGCAATTTGCTCGTAATACGCTTTTTCTGCCTTTAATTGTAGATTGATTGTAACAGTAACGTAGGGATAGGTGAAGTACCAAATAAGGGATAGCAGATTTTATTTTGGATAACGGCGTTTTAGTGTTGCTCGTTTAAATTGGATAATTTGGTGCTTGTTTGGACCAAGTTGACATCGATTTCGATATTATCTTAGGTACCGTACAAACAGCGGCATACCAGCGAAATTTAACTATAGATAATCTTGTTGACAAGACGCGCCATTATCTCGAGTTAATAAATTGTTCCATGCTGCCAGCAGCAAGTGTAACCGCTTGATCTGCAATTTGCACGAGACTGCGCCACTCGTCGCGCGCTGTCAAGCTAATCTTAAACCTTATCGTAATTGTAAATGCGACAGCAACATCCATGAACGTTTCTCTCCGTGGTGAGAAGAAGATGGGGTAGGAGGCTATTGTTTCATCGCAGTCGTACATCACGAATTCCTGCTAGCGACGTGGAAATCCGATACACCAATTTTGCACACTACCGTCGCAATGAAGACGCTGGATACACAACATTACTATTTAGGGTTGTAGTCTACTAATTATATTCTACTGTATTTGCAAGTCCCCTGCAGTATGTCCTTTCACCACGGATAAATTTGTTCAGAAACAATTGTTACATTTTGAAGATATATGTAATGTTTCTGTTGGTGGAAAAATGTAAATTGGTCGATTAAAAAACTTACTGTTAAGAATTAGAAATCCTAAAGCAGCCTTCAGCCAACTTCAGAATTATGAAGCTTGATTGAACCGGAGAAATAAGTACATTCAAGAAAGGACAATCTTCAATTTATCAAAACCTTCTTTTTCGCAAAGTAGACACTAGATATAGCCAAGAGTTTCGTTTCTATTGTATATTCATTCATCTAAATGGTGAAAAAAGTTTTAATTGTATATGATTTTTGCATTCCTACCAAATTTGATCAGTTCTATATTTTTTCACATTTCTTCTTTGACAAACTATGCACCGCTTTTTAGTTTTATTACTCATATATGTGATTAATATTACATACTAAAAAATATGTTAATATATTTTCTATAAAATTCAAATTCTTCGTAGAACCTCAATACTTCTATCTCGTGCATTAAAACTACTAAAACTCCATTTTCTTTTCTCACATCTTCACCTACTTATTTTTTTTACCATTTTTTACTAACGATTACGTTGTTTACCTTATATAAGCAATTTACCTTATGTACTAGTAACTAAAGACAATAATGATTGATAAAGCAACCTATGTCAGCGATAACATTGATAAAAGATCTCGAAGTTTAGGAGATACTTGCACGTCGAATACAGACGAATAATCTTTACCAGTTGTATGAACAGGTGCATACAAAATATATGCATACCAACTGTGGTGCAGCATGATACTTGTTGATCTTGCACCGTTATACTACAATTTATTTTACGGTTGCAGTAATTAGAGCTTCCTTGTCGTTCATAATTTCTTTGAAGAAGAAGGAAGTTTGCAAATCTTCAATGACTATATACAGGGTGTGATTGGGCCAGTGATGTCAGATCGGTTAAATCGAGGAGAATACAGTTTACCCCCTCTCTGATGACCGGAGTAATATGTAACACGTTGCGCGACACGTCACGTGACCAGTTTACGGTCTTAGTGTGGGACGCTGGAGTGTGTTCAGGTAGTGTAATGGGATAGTGCAAGGGGAAAAGGAGGAGAAGAAGATCCACCCAGTTTTGGGTGGATCTGGCAACACTGGGTTGGACGCATGGTACAACTAGACACGGGATTATTCTACATGTAAAAATAAGTCGGAAAAAAAGTAACAATATTTTTTCGATTGACACCTCGTTTTCAAGAAAATCGCTACTAGATAGAAATTGTCTGACGCGTCTGATCATGGCCAACCAATTCTACTTCCTACATATTCTAAAGCATGCGAACCCGCCGAATCTTCATACTCGATTTCCTCGAAAACTAGACGATGAACCAAAAATAATGTTATTTCTCCTTTTCGACTTGTTTCTTCATATACAATCACCACCCTTGTATCATAGTTTCAGAAACACTCTATATATGGTTACAGGATTTTTCACAGTTTGTATTTAGCACAAAGCTACACAATTCAATGAGACACATGAAGCAGCAAGATCAGTTTTTCCAAGTTTATGTTTTCCAAAAATTTCAAACTTATCGTTTCAGTACGAATCATTGAAACATTAGGCTTACAAGACCCGTCAAACTGGCGGGTTCTAAGATTTTTAATTTAGAATTATTGAGATTATAGAGATGCATCTACGAGGAATTATTCAAGAAATATATTTCTTTAAGTATATGTAATTAAATAATAGCTAAAAATTTGGTTGGACATATTCTTGCTACTTTTATAATCTAATGTAAAATGGTCACTTCTAGTGCTTCGTAAACTTATTGTTAAACTCAATTTTCTCGAACACAATGAATCAAACGAAAATACGTGGTTTCTTTTATTTGGCTTATTGTTACATACAGAATCATCACCGAACCGGTTGTACCAATATTTCGGAAACACCCTGTATATCGACATCGTGGAAAAACAAAGTAGAATTTTATTTCGGTTTAATGGAAATTAATAATACACATATTTAGTGGATTTTGTTCGAAATCTTGATCAAGAGTCTCACTGGATATTATAGTGCAAGGGGTTAAAGAATCTTGCAGGAGCAGATGGGATAAATCTGTTCATTAGTCCCCCGGTCTTACTCAATTATTTCAAATGTGACGATCGCCGCGCCAGCAGGCGAGAAGATGTGATTAATATCTGTTCGATGTTCTAATACAGTTTGCGCTTCAGCCTGATTCTTCAGAACGTTCTCAGGATCTGGCAAGGGTGGAAGTTGGCAGTAATACCCCCGGGTTACCCTGGTCCAAATGTATTTGAAGGAAGCCAAAAAAGTAGTGCCAAATAGACAAATACGCGGCGATATGAAAATTAAGCGAGTATAAAGTGTGTCATCCAAAACGGAGCGATCCATTTTTTCTCTCGTTGCGTCCATGGGGTGGAGGGGACAAATTCAAATGAGGTCATGAATAAGGCATACGTGCGCAGTATCACGATTAAAACGAGTCACGGCGAATTAAATCTCGGGAAAAATGGTATCCTTAACGAGGGAAGTAAAAGTCGGCGCAAAGTAGGTTTCGCACGAGTGGATTTAGCTTTCTGTCTGGCTCTGTCGCGCGGAATTCGTGTATGGCCGCCGCCGCCGCTATTATCTGTAGATCTAATTCGACTCGGAGATACCGAGGGACAGGGGCGGGCCAACGTCAAGGAGGGAAAAGAAAGGTCGACCTTGTTCTTGATACGCCATGGAAGGCAATTCGCCCTGATAGCCCGCAGGTCCTACGATTCACGAAATTTTCTATTCCCGACGGGTATCAACCCACGAAGAATAACAGTGTCATGCAACCCGTCCCAATGCAATTAAGATAACCACCGGCTGTGTTTGTAAATATTTCGATCTACCACAATTTTCCAGAAGCGGCAGAACCTCAGTCGCGCTATCAACTTAACCCTAGATAACGAAGTTACAGTGCGTGCACGAATTATTCGATCATTTGAAATAAATGTATCTTACTCTCGGACTGCTGAATGATGTTTAGGACTGCTCACTGCTTTATTTATGAAGTATTTTAAACATATTTTTGGTGGTACTTCTAGACACATTAGTCTTTCGGTTACTCTTAATAGATCAGCACTTCAATTAATTTAATCGCTAGAAACTGAGTAATTAAATGACGATTTTTATTCTCGGGGTCTCAATAGACCCAGGCCCCGCCGCTGGAGGGTTAAATCCAGTGGTGGGTACGGGTGGAGCCCCTCAAACGCCCGGTTCTCCCACCAACCTCTCTTTCATGCAGCGCGCATGTTCGTTGCGTACGCTGATGTCTCGTGTCTTCGTTGCCCCAGTGTACCGCGCTTGCTGGAAGGGGATAGAGGGCGCTACAGTGTGGACGGTATTGCCTCAATTGAGGCAAAATTGCCCATCCCTGGTTAAATCAATGAATTTTTAATGGAAACCTAGTTACTCCAAAATGATTTTATTATATTTTATTAAGAAATTCATGTTACTTCTTTATTTTTGAAACGAAGAGTGCAGTCATATTGCATGGTACCATAGATACAGTAGATCCAAAATGTATTTCAACACCATATTTTCTATTTGGTTTTAAATAGTAGTATGACGATAAGACTGGATTCATTCTAAAACACGAAGCTTTAACTTTTAGAAACCATCGTTCATTTTTATTCAAGATATCGTCGCATGATAAAGCGACTTCGAAACTGAAGACTTCTTTTTCATTTAAAATGTTACAGGTTAAAACGTATGTAAAAACATTTCAACAATTTTCTCGTGGCAGAAACCACCGTCGATTCAAAGATTGCCGCACCCCCTATACAAAGAATGCTTAAGACTTGATCTACAATTTTATCTAGACGATTTATTGAGCTTTGAATGAAAGGTATACTGGCATCATTGCAATAATATAAGGTACATCGTGAACGCATTACACGATCTAACTTGTTGCCCATTTTTGTTCCATAAAAAATCAAAAACAAATCGTAGATTATTACAAATTTAAAGATTGAATCTTCCCCCTTACAATGACTTAATCAAGTTACAATACTTAATCTACGATTTGTTTTTGATGTTTTATAGAACAAAAATGAGGAACAAGTTTGATCATGTAATGCACGAATTAAAAAATATTTTTTCTACGTGTTCAAATGCTTTATAGATCCACTGCATATGAAAGACTACTGGATAAATTTGGTTAAAACTTTGCAGGAACATTCTTAAGACTATTATTTAGCTCTTGACCAAGCAGATTTTACATTCTTTTGGTTTCATGTAAAATTTTAAAATCGGTATTAGATAAAAGCCCAAAAAAATATGGCTTCTACCACAAACGATGTTCGCAGAAATATCTTCGGTAAAATGGCCGCCACTCCCCACATTTAGTTCAATTTTTCAGCATATACTGCTGAAATATCACATAATAAGATGCACATATTGTTGTTTTAGAAAACATCGTTTTATACACACAAAAAATTTTTGAATTACTTTTTTAATCCCTCAACAAAGAATTCTTCGTCAATCCAACAGCGAGCGTTGACACCTCGAGGAACTTTCGGCTCCATTGACACCACAATCAGTCCCGATCCCTTACCGCTGTCCTCCAACCCTTTTCCATTATATCATCTGCCAAGTATTCTGTCCTCCGCCTGTGTACCGTTTGGTTTAGGTTAGGTTGGTCGGCCTTCGTGCGAATGGAGCACACGAAGGCGCGTGAAATAACCAATGGGGTCCTGGGCACGTGCAACGGCTTGCATGAAAAATTACAAGAGGGTACAGAGCACACATTTTTGTCTTTCTCTTTCCTCCGCGCTTTCGTACTCCTGCGGCGTTTCCAGTTTCCTGTTTCCTGCGTCCAGTGTCGGCACTGCCTCCATTCTACCCTCGTTCTCGTACCGACCGCGTAACTCTTCGCTAAGAAACTGTTGGCGCCATGACTTCACCTGCTATACTCGGGAAATTGCGTCCCCGAATTCGCGAGATTAAAGCATTTCGAGCTTTACAAAGTGATCCATATAGAACACCCGCGACGACGTATTTGAATTTCGTATACCGGTGCGACACGTCACGTGGACACGCTCGACATAGCGACGACCTCGTTTATTTTTGGCGATGTCATCTTTCCTATTAGCAAAATACATTTCCGCTGTACTATAAATATGTAGATCAAATTTAAAATTATATTAAATATAGATTGAACTCTTAATTTTGATTTTTCACAGAAGTCTTAATGCAATAGTCGGCAAACTTTCGATTTAGCGGTTAACATCGTTATATTTAATGATAATTACATATTTGGTTAAAGCACAGAAGAGTTGTCGCTAAATGCGTTTTAAAAATTCATCAAGAAAATTAGTTTAGAAGAAAACAAAATTCGTGGTATATTAATGAAAGTGATGAGACGAAATATTAGCTCCTGTAAGTTTGATACAACTACGATTAAGAAGATTTCAAGAAATCCCTTGACAGATCTGTTTGAATGCATTGTTTACAGCTTTTTGTCGGAATTTTTGAGATTTAATATCAAAACAACGTCGTAGAATTTTATTACTGTATGTGGGGCAGATATATTGTCTCATAGCCATAAATCGAGTTTCATACACACTGCTAAGCTCTGGTTACGCTAAGTAAGTTATGAACAAGTATTACTTAAGTTTGAAAGTTACACGAGTTCACTATCTTGTTCAAAATCTGTGATATATGATCGTGTCTATATTCTTCGGCTATGCATGGATGTCGTTGCAATGTACATATATGAACATGGCTGAAAACGAGTAAAGAAGTACTACATATTTTATTAGTAATTGTATCATAACATACAAACAATCATTGTTAGTACATGCGTCCGTTTACAAATCCATAGGTTCTATTGATAAATTCTTTACTTAATTTTTCGAAAAAAGATTAACGACAATAGTTATAATGATTTTACTATATGTTTAACGATTTTACTTTACTATACAAATCGAAGAAGTAACATAATAAAGTAGATAAATGCAGAAAATTATATATAAAGGAATATACGATGTACGAGGTTCAATGTAGTTAGTTACAATATTTATGTTCCTATGTTGACGTAAAAGAACATGCTAATTGAGAGTAATTTAAGATTAATTTAAATCACAAGTTGATGAATATTCATAATCTTTTTACTCATCATACGTAAATTATTTTGCCAAGTATTAATTCTCCACTTTGGTATTGCATTATGAATATATCATTCGACAAGTTATGGTACTGAACCAATATCGATTATTGTTGATTGAGATTGAAGCTTACGTAGTTAAACCCGGCTTAATGTTTCAAGACAGAGTATGAAATGCATTTGAAATCTCGATTATATCTATCTACCACCTGAAGGCTACTTGTAAGATAAAAAGCAGAGTGCACTCATCGTACAAGTGAAAAACTATCCTTACAAGAGCAAACAAAAAATGTAGATCGCAATTCCCGGGAATCAAAGTGCCTCTACAAAAAGACCACTGCAGAAAATTCACGGAGCACTTGTGGTTCCTAATAAATCCACCTTTGTGTCTGTTCAATGCGGACTCTTTCTACTTACAAGAAACTCTGACGTTCGTACGAGATTACGTACTTGCATCAGTATTTGCTATTCATTTTATTACTTTCTTTTAGAGGAAATTGTTAAGTAAATTGTTAAATACTCGTTTATATTAATTGTATATTTTTTAAAACTTATCTCAGTGATTTCTTCTTCAACGGTTTTAGATCATACGAATACTAATAAGTTCGGTTCAAGCAACAATATTATGAAGAAAATTAATTTGTAAAGCTGGACGAAGCATACTGCAATTATGCGACAAAAGCGACATTATTCGAAAAGGACAAATTTTGAGTTATCACTAGATTGCGGATCTTTGTAGAAAATAAAAATTTTCTGTCAATTGTGACAACTATGAGTCAAATAAAAATTTCTTTAATAATTCAATAATTTTATTAAGTTGAAAATATTACATTGATCCTGCTAAATTCTTGTAATGTTTTAAATTGTGCATAGTCATTTTTGCAATAAAAATGTTGCAGAAATATTTTTTGACTAATTATGGTAATCCTATTCATTTATTTTCATAATTTGATCGATTCAGGACAATTATGTCGTCCTTCCTCAATTATGCAGCAATGTGCTCTATCCTACAAATGTGTACTATTATTTAATTGTCTTCTGACTAGTCTGGTTTTGCAAAGTTAAAATACACAAATGAAAGAAAAATATATTAGAACCTGTTATATGAGCATTATTTTTTTTGTTCATAAATTCCTTTAAGAAAGTACTCACTATTTATATGTGCAAAGAGTTTTATGACTGAAGTGGCAGTCAACGTGTTAATTTTTATAGTGATGCCTTAAAACTGAAAAACAGCTAAAGAATAATATGATTCGATTTGATTGCGTGCAGTTATTTGGAAAGAACCCACATCTGCACCTAATAAAATTCGGAAAATCATTTCTGTGGAACACGTTCGACCGATTTCCGTAGGAATGTTAATAGATTTTGCGTTCGCAGCAGCCACGGATATAGACAGATCGAAACGATCGAGCAGTCACGATAGTATCGGGTCGTAAATACTGCGTGATCTAAGACCGAGTTCTGTCCACGGGTCTGGCAGTGCGCGTGCCTGCTTACATCCATCTCAGTGTGTTGAGATAGTCAAATGAAGATCAGATACGACGAAGAGGCCCTTTGAATAAATCCTCAGACCGATAGGAAGGCGGTCCCAGGAGGTTTGCTCGACAGTGCGATAGCCGATAATGGCCTGGTTCAGGCACCGTCCAATTCTAGGGTTAATTACCATCGTTTTAACCCGCTATGCCGAGTCGTTTTGGAAAATTAATTTTACGACAATGGGGATGTCGATACTTCCTTTGCTCAGGAACGGTTTTCAAGGCGGGCCGCAAATAAACGATTCGATTAACTTGTTACGTCCACGGAAGAATTTTAACGTTTAATCGATGCGTCAACCGCCCCCCCTCTCCACCCCCATAATTGAGAAGTTCAACACACCCAATGTTGCGAGATCCATTGCTTCGATATCGATGTCTGAGAATTATTAAACGCTTCGTGCTCCGCGGAATCCTCCAGCCGCAAAGTCAACATGGTTACATCTAGACTCCGCATTTCCATATCAACATTTTATTCGAACATTTGATTATTCTAAACAATTCACCGTGAACTGTTTTTTAGTTCTCGTACCTAGTTCAAATCAAAATCTCCTTGTAGGGAATATTTACCTTATCGTTCATTGTAGTCTTTCAATACGTGTGATATTCAATGTTACTTATATCGTGTACAGACAATATTCCTTGGTCTTCTGCTACTAGCATCGATCGTAGAGAAGACGTAGGTGAGAAAATACTAATCCAATGATAAAATTATAATTACTAATGATTCTTTAATGAAACTTTTATCAACATATTCGTGACATTTCCTTCATTAAAATTACTCCAAACACGACCCATGTTGAAACACATTTACTTGTTTAATTCGCGACAGTGAAACCTTGATTATCGGAACTAATCAGTGGAATATGCGTATTCGGATAATGAAACGTTTATCTGTTCACTGAAGATATAAATATACCTATTAAATAGACAATGTGTAAAGTTTAACCCTCGGACAGCGGACCGTTCTTACAACTATATGTACATGGTGAGTCACCTAACGTTTGCACCTCAAATATCTTTGTTGTTTCTAAAGATACGTAAAATATGGTAAGGACAATGTTGAATGCGGCTGACACGATGTCAAAAAGAAATTTTGTTTTTATGTCATTTTTTTAGAGATATCAAGGTCATCTTGACTTTTTTTAATGGAACCAACTTTTTTAAACACCTACAATGATAGTCCCTGTCATTGCGAATTCAGTGACTATAATTACTCAAGGTCATTCAAGGTTGCGGA
Organism: Sphecodes monilicornis; assembly: GCA_913789915.3. Lineage (NCBI taxonomy): Eukaryota > Metazoa > Arthropoda > Insecta > Hymenoptera > Halictidae > Sphecodes > Sphecodes monilicornis. The sequence goes on along the minus strand of OU565295.1, from coordinate 6,844,572 downwards.
CAGAGATAACGTATAAGATTTAACATCGGTACATGCCTGTAAATGGGCTTTGAAGGAATGTTGAACTCTGTCCGTGACCTTGAATGATCTTGAGTAATTATAGTCACTGAATTCGTAATGAAAGGGAATATCATTGTAGGTGTTTAAAAATGGGTGATTCCATTTAAAAGAGTCAAGGTGACCTTGATATCTCTAAAAAAATGACGTAAAAACAAAATTTTTTGTCATCGTGTCAACCCCATTGTACCATTCAACTGTGTCCTTACCATATTTTACGTATCTCTAGAAACAACAAAGATATTTAAGGTGTAAACGTTAGGTGACTCACCCTGTATAATTGATGATGTCTATGATTATTCACTGCTGTATTTATCAGTTTTCGGAAACATCATTTTTAAGGTATTTCTTCTAGACACGTTAGTCTTCCTTTTTTTCAAAGTAACAGCTGTCCATTTAACTGAATCGCCTGAAAATGAGTAATTAAATGTTAATTTTGATAGTCTGGGTCAAGTGGACCCAGGTTCCGCTGTCGGAGGGTTAAAAGATCTTTATCGTCAACACTTTACATCAATTTGCCAAACTTTCTGGGAAATTAGAATCTAAATTGAAACTAAGGAAACAAAATGAAATTGTTCGTACAATAAAAAAGAAATTTGATGTCTCGATTAGAATTTATAGCAGAAGGGCCATTGTCCTCAGGAAATTGGGGGTGATTCGTCTGTCAGAGTGTGTCACAGGTACCTTTTTCAGTGTACGTCACGTGAGGGTACTTTTTAGAGGGTACGTTGCGTGTGAGGATGCGAGTCATCGGTTTTTCCCGATAAGGAAGACAGCTACGGATAAACCGTTCTATTACAAACTTCTTCCCGGAATTCTGGAACTTCGTATAACTATAAAAACTTCTGTCAGACGGTGAATTTTACTGACATCTGCCAACCGCTCGTTTGAGAACTCCAGTTTACGAGTTACAAATTATAAACTGGAATCAAAACTAAGGTGACAATGGTTACGAACTGCAATCGAAAAGTACGACTACCATTATTTGTTCATAATCCAAATGCAGTACTATTTTGTCGCTATCGATGCTTAAGTTTAAGACGACAATAAATGTAATCAGTTTTTAAACTAAAACCTCATTATACTAGATTTTTATCATTCTTATTTGAAGTATGGATATCCGAAAAATGTAAATGTGCATTTAGCAGCACTGTGGACTTGATCACTCGCTGCGCATAACAGATGAATCAGTACGTAATGAGAATTTCATTTTATATTTTTTTGAGGCGGATAAAAACCATAGTCACAACCATTAGTCTTGTATACATCATTCTACAAGTTTTGAAAACTGTGGAAACATACAGGGTGTTCACGCTATCACTAGCCAGCGTTTTTCTTGCAAATAATAAATATTAGAAAAAAATGATAAAGGAAAAAGTAATACTGCTGTTGGTAAGTAAAACAGTGGCGTATGTAATTTTCTTGTGTTTGCACTATTTTCTTAGAAATGAAGGTGACCTTCAATTTTTTAAATGAAATGCCATATATTTTTTTATATCATATGAAAGCGTGTGTCAAGACAAATTTATTCGCATACAACACAATGACCTTCAAGATCATACAAGGTCAGAAATGGCAGCACAATTTTGAATATTCCGTACGTAATATTTTGTAAAGATATCATTGATGGTACACAACGCCAAGAGATGTAAACGACTTGCAAACGAAACTAACGCAATCATGTGCATTAATATTTCGGACAACGTTAGAAGAAGCTAATAAGTATGTAATTAATAGAGCCGAAATATTTAGTCATGCACAAGGAAGTTATATTGAACATTTACTACAGCCTCGTCAATAAAATATACTTGTAAACGCATTAGTACGAAATGTTCAAAATGTTTCTTCCATTTCTGAACTTGTATGATCTTGATGGTCATTGTGTCGTATACGAATAAATTGGTCTTGACACACGTTTTCATATGGTATGAAAGTATATAGCATTCCATTTACAAAAATTAGAGGTCACCGACATTTTCATGAAAATAGTGCAAATACAAAAATATTACACACGCCATTACGTTGTTTGCAAAAAACGGTATTACTTTTTCCTTTTTCATTTTTTTATAATATTTATTATTTGCAAGAAAAACGCTGGCTAGTAATAGCGTGAACACCCTGTATATAGGACAGGATAGAATGCAACTGCCATACTAATCGAAAATAGTTAAATGTCTTGGGTGTATTGCTTGTAGATTCCCAAGTTATAGAGTTTTTCAAAAACATGGAAGGACATTTTCTTCGTTCCTATCAAATGAAAAATATTAACAAATCATGTTAAATGAGCTACAGAATACAATTGCCATACTTTCCAAAAATAGTTGAATATCATGGATGTATTGCTTGTAAACCCCCAGATTATGGAACAATGAAATACTAATAAACGGTCATTTCTATCAATTACAAAATAACGATCAGATACTAACTAGTGCGAAGCTTGCGTGAGCAGCTGGCGCAGGTAGCAAGTTTTTACCGCGATATTATTACATGGTCGAGATGATAGTCTCTAGCAAAACATGTGAAATGTATACTAGGTGCCATGATTCATCAGCGTGTTCGTTGAACGAGCGTCGCGGTTAACGATGCACTTTAAATTTCAATAAATCTCGGGAGCACGCGCTCCATTGTCCCCGTTGAATTCAGCGATTCCAACTTTAATTATCAACGCGGCTGGGAAATGATTTTCCGAGAGTCGTGCAGGTCTCTTTCCCATGGAAACGTCACGTTTATTTCCGTACGAGAAACTGAAAGTACGAAGAATTCAGTTTGATAGCTCTAGACCCGGGTGGCTGCGTGAGATACGGACATTTCCGTCGAGCGATCTTGTCGACGCCCTTGCTTGTCGTGCAGTAGTCGTGTCGCGACGTTGCAAACGGGAACAAAAAAAAGCCGAAGAAATTATAATGCAAAAGTTTTCTTAATGCCCGGCCACTAGTAATTATGCAGCGAAAAAGTTTCAATCGGTAACCATCTACTCTCACTGTGACACATTGACTCCCGCCTCGCGTAAACGCTGCAAAATCGCGGACACACGCGACACTTTACGCCAAGGGTGTACTTTATCAAGTTTCCGATAAAACTTCTATAAATACTTTGTTTTGCATAGGGCTTAGAAACACAAGTATGTAATCTTTGTAGACCAGATTTACGTCACCGACGTTTTTCTTGAATGGATCTCTGGAAGCAGAGATCGAAGAGGGATTCCGTCTTAAGAACTTTACGATAAATTTGAAGTATAAACTTAAAGTATCGACAGTGGATCCAAAAAGTAATTGAACACTAAATGTCGGATTCACAGAGAATGGATCAAATTATTATGAACACGACGAAATTACTACTTATTTGAAGTTTGGTAACAAATAGAATTAATATTGTATTTATGAAAACTCTATATTATAATCTACCTAAATCTAATAGCCAATAATACCACTTTTCTTACAGAGCATATTGTTATATTTTCAATGGCATATTAATGACGATTTTGTATTATTTGCAAGCGAAGGAACAACTACAATGAAAAGACAGCTTCACTTTTGAACAATTTGAGTAAATTGATAAATGGCAATTAAAAAGAAAGTATTGTTTCAAACGTGCTATCAATTTATGGTCAATTAACACTCGTGTTGATACATTTTTACATTTTATATGAATCCTATACGTTCCTGACTGCTTCAATTAATGCAATTTAAAAATCGGGTCTCCTTGGAGCTACTTTTACATCCAAGTAGAAAAAGTTAGTAATTGTCCATTAAAGTGATTTGAAAAAAATATACTTTATTTTAATTACTACCATAGTGAGTATGTATTTGGAAATATTGCAATAAAATAATATCCATAAAGGCAGGAGTCATTTCCTAGTAAATTATAAACATTAATGAAGTTCTAATCATTGTAATCGTAATATAAATCCTAATACAAGGAGTTAAATAATGCTTAGAGTGAAGTATCAACGATCTGTACTATTGAAACAGTAAAATTTCATGAATAATAGAGTCTGACAGAGAAAGAAGTGTTTCATTTAACTCTGCTTAATGGATAAGAATTTATCAATGAAATCTGGTTTTCGTTTCGCATACAATAATGTTTCTCCTTCTTACGTTTCCAGGCTGTGCATTTCTCACCTACTACAGTCGTGACAGCGCAATCAGCGCCCAGAACGCTCTGCATGAGAAGCGGACTTTACCAGGGGTAAGTGTTTACACATTTAACGCGCAGTTTACCTACTTTCCGACTTCTTATATCCAAGTTGGACTACTTATTTTATGACGGTCACGTTACTTCGACGAAGTTATCTCACTGGTTTCGTTAAGAGCGCTCCTATTAGCCTAGATGTAACGTCCGCTAACGCGAGTGAACGCGTAAGTCCTGCAAAAATTACCTGTAAAAATTCCTCGAATATCATTTATCCGAAAACTATTGGATACGCTCCAAGCCGGGGCGGGCGGGTAAAATGGCGATTTGTCCGATTCGATTTTGCGCGGCAGTTCATCGAATAGCCATCGAACGTTCGTAAAACTTCACCGTCATAATTCTTCCTTGCTGCAGTCCCGCGTAAAAAAGAGGCGAACCAGTAGCAACGTTAAGAGATAATTATCGCTGCCGGAGCCGTATGGCGCTTTCCCGGCTAATTCTGGCGACTTACCTCGCGATCCGGAATATTAAAATTGCCCGGCTTGACAAGTTAATCTCTTAACCCCGAAAGGATAGTTAGGAAGGGAATAGGGGGTCGATGGTAAGGGTTGAAAGAACGGCCGGGGGTAGGAGACGAGGGGGCAACTAGCAGAATCCACGATGTATCATCAGACTTGCCGTTGCCTCTACACATGACAGGGGTAGCTGCGTGTAGCCTTGTTCTCCGGTAACGCTGGAATTTCGTGCTCATTTCTTTTTCACAAAAGGGGCCACGTAACCATCTCGTAACATGTACGAATCCACTTTTTGCTCGTGATATTAGAACAACGACACAAATTATAATATGGGCTACCAAACTACGAGGACCATTCATGTACAGGGTGTCCCACATAAATGGGACTACCTAAATGTCTGTCGTATGTACAGTCCTATCAGAAAACTTCAGAGGACAAAGTGACACTATTATGTCGCGTTGTTTAATGAATTTTCAAGGTCACCGATGTTTTTTTAAATGGAATAGTACATTCCAAATAGTATATATTTTTGACCTTGAAATGACCTTGAGCAAGAATAATCATGTTGGAGCGGATAAAATGTGGAAGTTTAAAACTTACGTGTTTCAGCAAAGATTACGCGTTGTTTACGGCGGGTTGACTTTTACATATCATAATAAATGTTCGAAATGTTGACCATCCTCATTTATGTAATATTGCAATCTTGCATTAAATGATCTGTAGGCATTGTCGATTTCTTGAGACGTAATTGAAGCTCATGCTGTAGTAATCCTTTGCCGCATATCCTCTGGCGTCGTGGGTTTATCTTTGTACACAATACATTTTATCTTGCCCCATAGATAAAAGTCCAATGGTGTCAGATCCGAAGAATGGGCTGGCCATGGAATTGTTCCTCGTCGCCCGATCCAGCGTCCAGGATATTTCGTATTTAGCACCGTTTTAGCAACTTTAGAATAATGCGCTGGACAAACATCATGTTGAAACCACATGCGCTCCCGATCGAATAACGTAATTTCTTCTAAAAGGCCCGACAATTCCTGCGCAAAAATGCAGCATACTTTATACCAGTGAGAGTTCCTTGTATAAAGTACGGGCCTATTATTTTACTGCATAAAATTCCGCACCATACGTTAACGGTCCACGGTCTTTGCTTTTCTACTCCTCTTAACCATCGGGGATTCTCAGCTGACCTGAAGTGCATATTGTGCATATTTACTTGCCCATGATTGGTAAAAGATGCCTCATCCGTAAGAAGTACTTTGTAAAAGAAAGTATTGTCCACTTTTAATTGAGATCGTGCTCACTGGCAGAACCGGACACTATTAAAATAGTCGGTGGCAGACAATTCCTGATGTAAACTCAAGTGATATGGGTAAAACTTTTCTATTTGCATAATTCGTGAAATACTACTTCTGCTAATGCCGGACTCTTGTTCGAGTTGTCGCAAACTTACATGTGGATCATTAGATACTGCAGCTAGGATATTAATTCTATTTTCTTCGTGCGTTACAATTCTTTGTTTATTACGATTTTTAGAACTTACACTACCGGTATTTTGAAATTGTTTTACCACAACGGAAAATGCGTGAAACGAAGGACAAATACGATTCACAAATTTTTCACGATACAAATGTACTGCTTGCCTCAAAGATTGGTGGCTTTCGCCATAAGTGAAAACCATATCGATTCGTTCCTATATAGTATAACGCATTGTTATCACTTTCACGTTTCGAATTCGAATAATGCAGAAGGAACAACGTACTTATTCTAACCGATTAACCTTCTGTTAACGATCTCAATGATACATACTCTGACATAAACATACGCTGTTTACTATGAAAAATATTTCAAACATTTATTGTGGTTTAAATTTAAAGGTCAACATCACGTAAATAACGCGTAATCTTTCCTGAAACACGTAAATTTTAAACTTCCACATTTTGTCCGCTCCAACATGATTATTCTTGCTCAAGGTCATTTCAAGGTCAAAAAGGTGGTATCCACTAAATTCAGTTTTTTATTGTCTATCATGCTATCGTAAAAAAATATACTATTCCATTTAAAAAAACATCGGTGACGTTGAAATTTTATTAAAAAACACGACATAAAAAATTTGTTTCTTTAACATTATATTTGCCCCCCTGCAATAGAGTCACTTTGTCCTCTGAAGTCTTCTGATAGGACTGTAAATACGACAGATATTTAGGTGTTCCCATTTATGTAGGACACCCTGTATAGTCTGTCCCGTAAGAATGCGTGAGCGATATTTCTGTAAATTTCCATGTATTTGTTAGAAAAGCATTATATGGGATGGATCTACACTTAAAACGCAAATACGGGTTTCCTCAGCGAAGCTGCCCAATTTCCTCCATTATCGATCATAATTTGGCAAAGTTTTGATGTGCTTTCTACTAATTTTTTTGCGCGAATCCAGTATTGACCGCTATATTTTTCGAATGCGATCAACTAAAATTTTGAATTTTAACATACATTTTTCTTTATGCTTCTACTTCATAATAGACCAAAATTTTTTTATGGAATTTGTATCTGGTAACCAGGATAGCAAGTCAATCACAATTATACGTTTTCTATCGTGCAATTTGGGCATACGCGGATATGATGTTTCAAGTCGTTATTCTTTTACAAAATTCATTGGCTTCCCGTCTTATTAATCCAGTGCCACGGCGTATTGGTATTTAAAATGTACTTTCGATTTATATTACATTTTTTCCAAATATATTAATTTTTGCAGAGATATCGTCAACACGTACATGTGGGACAAACTGTACAGGGTTATTAAAATAGGAATATAGATGTTTGGACAGCATGCTAAAGTTTGCCAATTTATCATAGAAATATAGCACAACGTGTGGATATGGTTAAAATTTATATGAAAAATAACGGATCTGTTCGATTATTAAGAGTAAAGTTTGGTGATCGTGTACTATTTTGCAATGCCGATGGGAACTGGCTACCAAAAGCATGAGACATAACCTCTTTCAATTACTTTCTCTGGAGTAAGTTGATACCATTCGTTTATTCCAATAAGACGACAACACTAAATGATTTAAAAACCAGTGAAAAACACTAGACGATTTACAAATTGGTGTTCATGAATCGATTTTCTGAAGAAGTCCAGAGGCACTCATTTAAATTAACTTATTTTTAAAATACATCATGTATATATAAAGAATAATTAAAGTTATATTCATATCTTATGAAACATTACCAAAGGCTCTATGTATATGCTTAAATTTCTCAAAAACGTCAAACGTACACATTACGAACAGAACCTTTAGGTAAACCTGATACTAGATCAACCCTTCATAACTCTTCACAAATTTTTTCAAGTTTGAACAATGTGTGTAACGTGAGCAAAGTTAAAAAATGCATATAATATGGAGTTGAAAAGTTGCAAAATTGTAATAAGGGAACTCTTTGATTACAAAGGGGAGGTTGGAACATAAGAGATGTAGTAATTAAATTAAATTAAAACTAAATATTGGCCATACAATGAAATAAGACTTCAAAAATGCAACTAACAAATGTGCGACCTCGAAGTTGCAGAATGTTATAAATGGTTAAAATGGTTCCGCGAGCAAATGGCGAAAATATTCAGCGGCGTTCATAGGAAAGAACGAATATAAAAAATAGGGCAAGCTTATCATCGATAATTTATTAGGACATTAGAAAGTTATAATGCCAGGGTAGCCAACCGATATTTCATTGTCCCATTTATCGAATGGTATTCCCGTCCAGCGATGCTGGTAGCTCTCTATTACAGAGACATGAATTAATCAGCGAATTTCGGGTGGAGACGGTAATTTCAACTGTTTCTGGCAAAACCCGGCCGGGACCAGGTGTTTCCGAAATAAATCGTCGACTTCGTAGAATGTTTTCAAACCAAATGGACCATAGTTCTCCGAAAATTTTCCATCGATCGTAGCCTTGGGGGCTGAAGAGTACAAACGCCGGCACTGAACGCTGCTTAACTGCCAGAGCAGTGCCAACACGCCCCTTCCTATTATCCGAGCTGCCCCTTGGAAGTCCGTAGCGAGTACTGGCGTTATGTTTCGTTAATCTATCCCCGAAACAACGCAGCTACGGGTCTTGGCACTGCTGCCAGCGGAAATCGTTTTAAATGTTATGCCGAGAGATGTGCCGGAGGCTTGGCTGAGTTATGACTTTATGAAGAGGTAGACGCATACCACGCGGATATAGACGCACTCTCGCGTTGCGTACGTCCGAGTACACGTTAGGCCGTGCCAGCCAAATACGAAAAATCGCTTCAATTGCTTTGACCGACCCTGCGCGTGTTCCGCGTTGACGTGCTCCGTACCGAGATATTTGACGTTTTCATGCTGTCCCGCCGAGAGAAAATATTTCGTTCCACTTGATTCTTCGTAACTCGAGCTGCGCGCCGAGCAGTCCGAGCGAAAATTAATTTAACCGAAGCGGAAAAACGGATCGTGGTATGGGTTATTTTTATTGTAAGGACGTTACCGTGTTAGGGATTAAAGTGCACTTTGCTTTGTGGTTTGTTTCATGAGCAGCAGGAATTACCATATATTTTCAATATTGGATGATTGCAAAAAGTGTTCAGGCAGTGAATGGAATTATGTATCTCAACAAATAACTATATATTTATATAACATATTAATGATAACCATTCTACATCACAGCCATACTTTTAGAATAACAAAATCGCTTCTTCTTGTCCATTCATTTCATTTTAAAATACAACCAAACTCACTTCATACACTTTTGTTTCATTCGTAAATGTTTCTCTCTCATTCTCACCACAGATATCCCCACAAAAAGTCCTGCTCGATTTGAACATAAACCACAAACAGTTATATTTTGAAGTAAATAGTTTTATTAATCTATTTTATATGGTTATTTTTTACAATTATTGAGGTTTCAGCAAGGTTTGAGAAACTGGTGAATCCTTTTTCAAAAAACTGCGTGATTTTGCTTCAAAGAAAGCCTCAAGATCTCCGAATATTGGAAACGAACTTCTGTAATCTTGTAATAATTACATAGAAAAGTAGAAAAGATTTTATGAAGTAGATTTTAAATTTGTTCGCTTGGTTGATACTTTAACCATCGCAAGGTGAATGCTTTTGACAATTTCATAGCAGCCATAAATAGATGGATTTAAATTTTTATACATCAATTTTTTGTTACATATTTTTTAACCTAATTCTTTGAGATCAACGTTGATCTTGTGATTGAATCTAATATAAATAGTAAATGGTTTGACCTGGCTATTAGAAAGTTGTCGACGTTGTTAAGTAGTAAACTTTTATCAATTTGGATAAAAATAGGACATTTGATCTTATAGAAAAATTGGTGCTACCTTTTATTAATAATTTTCAAGCAGACAATGAAATTATAAATTAATCATAAATATATTTTTGAATATTTGTTTGTAAAAATGGAATACTTATAACAGGGAAATAATAATTCTCTTCAAGTGATGTAAATTGAAAAATATTCATATTTATTATATTTACTTTGCAGTCATCGCCACAGTCTGATTCGACATTATTCAAGTTATATAAAACAAGAGAATAAACATATTCGCCATCGATTTTCTTGGAAGCGATGTTTTACATGGAATGAAAATCTGTTTAAATCTTTAGCTGACTATTCCAGAAGGGAGCATTTTCGCCTGTTTTTATTATGACTTCGGAAATACCTGGTATAAGAGAGCACTATCGTCTACGTTTACTCCAAGTAGAAACAGTTAATAATGGACAGACACGCCAGTCAAGTACAGCTACAGTCATAAACTCGGAGTGCTGAACACATGCTGTGGATGAATATTTGCATTTTTTATTCCTGATCGAAGCCTCATTCCGAAACAATTCATATATCTACGCAAATTAATTTTTTATAGCATATTGTTTCCATAATTTAAGACACATATCGTAAATTCCTCAATACATAGTTCTTTAACAATTCATTAAAAAAAGACGCTGTTCTAGATTTTTAGTTTTTATCAGTCGTTTATTGTCGTACTGCGGAAGTTACAAATATTAAACTGTTGGTTTTGGGAAGCTAGGTGATTTTATAATAATGACACAGATGTCTTTATACAATACTTTTATTGGTGCTCTCTCTTCAGAAGCTATACCTCGACTAACTGAGCTCGGAAGCTCATCGGAACCGTTGGATCGCGTTGCCCATGTCGGCATGTGGGCTCAAAGGACCGCGGCTCTATCTTTGATTCCGAACTTAAAGGTACCGCGAAATACAATGTTACGGTCTAATAGATATGTCATCAGAACGTATACATACACATATGCACATAAATATATAATATTACATGAACAGTGTTAATTTCTGTATAATTTCAAATAGATCGAACCTTGCGCCGATATCAAATTATTTAGATATATCTCATAATACGATCGATAGAAATTATAATTATATATATATATATTTATATATATATATGTATATATATACATATATCAATATAAACTTGAAATAATTATTAGTTAGGAACCATGTATTTCTTATCATTTCAATAATAAATATTCTCATTGAGAGAAAATAGTCGATTAAATACTGGAACATGTAATACTGATTGTTTCTAATACATTTGTTCTCCAAATCTTCAACAAAAAGTAGTCAACTGATTATAAAACTGATGGAACAAAGTAATGAATATAACTTGAAAAAATAATATAAATAGTAATGTCTATTAAAATCCTATACCAACTCGGAAAAATCACAAAATAATTTTAAGAATGCTTACTGAGCACGCCAACTATACAATTTTAAGCATGTATCATCTTTACGCAGCAGAACATATAAAAAATAACATCAGTAGTAGTAAAGTTTCTTAATGTCGTGCGCAAAGTTAAGAAAATTATAGAAGGTCGATGTTAGAATGGAATTTTCTATATTTTAGTGCTTACATCGAATAAACTAAAAACACGGAGTACTTCTAGAACTTAACAGTTACAGAATGTTGAATATGTCCTGCCACTGTAATATTAAATAATTTTAAAAACGGTTTAGCATCGTTTGCGTATTCAACACAGTCATTTAAACCCTCGACTGACCACAAAAAAGCAACGTAAACGACCGAGAGGGTCCAGCAGAGCCAAATATGAAAAATGGTTGGCAAAAAAGAATAATACATTTTCTTGTTACCACATTTGTATTAAGACAAATTTATTAATTCACTTTATACACATTTTGCAAAGTATTAATTTTTTGAAAGCTCTCTGCACAAAAAAAAATCAAATCAATATAAGCTTTATTACTAAAGGGGATCCGATGGATCCTTCAGGACATTTGAAGGTTAAAGAATCGTTCTTATAAAACTGTGGCATTGAAATTGTCTATTAAACTTTCAATAAATTTCTATTCTATGGAGATAATTCTACTAAAGCTAGTAGTATATGATATATTAACACTAAACCTACCAACCATTAAAAGTCACGATTATGTTCTCCCTTATAAAAATGGTACAATTGAATTTATTTAGATTTTGTGCCATTTTCATTATAATGTATACCTGAATAAAAAAATGAGCCTAATAATTTCCAGTGGAAGAATCTTTATAACTTCAATAATTGTAGAATAAGAAATCTGAATGCAGTCATTTGACCGCCGCTGGTAGGTTTAGTATTAATTTTATTTCCCAATAAAATAAACAACAATTAAATTTCGATCAATTATATATTCGCTATTATTTGCAATGACTTGTTACCACTCATCTAGTAACTTCAATATGAAGAGCCATTAGGACAGTAAATGCATCATTACTGGATTTCCTGAAATTATGGTAAAAACGGAGCAGAGAAAGCACAAAATAGTAAAAACAGCGGAAGAACTTAAAGCACGAAAGTCAAGTTCTATTTTACTCGAATTTATTACAGTTCAGGTAAAAAATGTCAGCATACATAAAGATCAGCAATCATTCAAGCGTATCCTTAAAAACACAAATTATTTATGACTCGTCTAACCATGTCCCCCGTGTTTTGACACAAATGACTAGTTCCACATGGAAATGACCATGCTCAGTCTTTTAATGGTACACGTCCACCCGATCGTATACCGAAGAATAAAAAAGGAACGCAGTTCGTACGGATCCTTAAACCAGGACAGAAATCACGAAAAGTACAGTAAATGACACGTGTGTACCCGGCTGACCGTTAGGATGTTGATCATTTACTGATTGACCGTGGCGAGTTGTAATATCCGAATGCACCTGAGACCATAACTTGTGCAAGCAGCGGACCCTTCATAAACAGGGATCGTAAGCCGAACGCCCCCGCTGTGCAAGCAATAACAATGCCCGTGGCTAACCGGCTATACTTAGCCTGTGCTTACTGCGGAAGCGAGCACGTTGCACGTGCGCACGCGCTTGTGCACGCTCACACGCGAAACTCCAGAAAGAAAGTATTGGGTATCCCCCTTCCGGTCCGTTATCGCGATGGGAACCGCGGACCCTGTGGCATGCGAAATTTATGGCGGCAGACTCCTTTGACGAATTGGAGGAGCTATTTGATTACGTCGAATACCATTTTTCTCGTGGAAACTTAATCTGAAACGCGCGCACGCGTTTGTCTCGCCATAGCGCGCCGTTTGCTCCGGGATCGCCTCGACTCTTGCTCTCCTCTGTGACTTATAATTTTTTACCGTTGTCCTGGGAAGTTCCCTTCGTGTGCCGCTTCAACGAGATTAAATTCTGCCGGAAATTAGAGCTGAAACTGCAGAAACATATATTTTAAAGGACACGCCGCGCCGCTCGAATAAAGAGACTATTTAATTTTCGAGTAACACGTACCGAGATGTGCTTTCTACTTATTAACTGAGAAATCGTTGGTGCACGGTGACGAGAGGATGAATGAAGCTGTCCAATTCTCGATATACAGGGTGGGGCAGTAACTATTAGCACCTCAGATTTCCTCGAAACTATAAGTTTCACAGAAATATTTGCTGAAATAAAATTGCAGAGTACGAAGGGGGCCTTCCGGTGGCGATAATAGTTTTTTTGCTGGTGGGGGTACTTCGGACATTTGAAGTTCACCTCTATCTTTTTAAATGGATCGGTATGTTTTTGCTTCCGTATCATGATAGAGGATCTTAAAACGAGTTCAACGGCCTATTACATGTCATTGAAGGTCATAATTCACTTTTACGAACACTTAAACTATAATTTTATCACACACATTTCTAAACGTTTGACGCGAAGGCTGAGACCGATGTGGATATCGTTCAGCATACAAGTTTTTCGCCCTTAAAGAATTTTGTTGGCATTTGCCATAAATAAGAAGCATATCGACTTGCTCTTCAAACGGATACATCGTGCCGGATTGACCGATTTATCGATACTAATCTTATCATGTTTATCTTATCCTGCAAATTTATTAAATTGTCCTTCAAGCAGTGTTTATTCTCAGTGAAGTAAACGGTAAGCTTATTCCTTCCTCTACTGTTTACAATACGTACGTTTCATTTACTACCAAAACCGTAAGTATTATCGCCTTTCTCTACTTTGTATGACCTTCAATGACCTTATGTAATAGGTCGTTGAACTTGTTTTAAGATCTTCTATCATGATACGGAAGCAAAAACATATCGATCCATTTAAAAGAATCGAGGTGACCTTCAAATGTTCGAAATACCTCCACCTGCAAAAAAACTATTATCGCCACCGGATGGCCCCCTTCGTACTGTGCAATTTTATTTCAGCAAATATTTCTGTGAAACTTATAGTTTCGGAGATATCTGAGGTGCTATATAATACTTACTGTCCCACCCTGTATAGTAGAAGCTAATGGTCGAATTTTTAATTTCTAAATCATTTCATTTCTCTTTTGAGAAAAGAGAATAATTTCAGTATGTCTGTCATGTTATATTTGATTAATGAAAGTTGTACACTATCATATACAGTGTGTACAAACTATTCGTCAACTTTTCAAAAAGGAATAACGTTTTTGAAAGTCGATTAAATGACTTCACTTTTTGTGGGATGTTAGATGGGTTGGTTTACCAGGTAGCATGTTAATAATTTGTTCTAAAAATTTCTGTTGGTCGAAATTACGAAGAAAATAGTAAAAGTAAAGATTAAAAATTTTTAACTTTTTCATCTGTGCCTCTAATGAAAATTTAAAAGATGCAAAGTAACTAATAAGTTAAAAAGCAGATCATTTACTATTTTCTTCAAAACTCTGACCAATAGCAATTTTAAAAAAGTTTTTTTTCATATTATCTAGGAAACTAATCTTTCTTACATCTCAAAAGAAAACTCAATTCGTTTGGACCAATTTAAATAAAGGTATTCATTTTTAGATGGTGTACGAATGCTTTGTACATTGTACTTATAAACAGATATTTAAGGGTAAATATTAAGGTTCGGATTATTGTATTAATTAGTATTATTCACCCATGAACGGCGGAGCTTAATTATCTTTCTGAGATGTCAAATATGGCTTTACATGATACAATCATTAATCCCTTGTACTATGGTTTATTTTGCATTTGCAGTGATTAGAAAGAATATTGTATTTATTGTATATCTATGTATTCTCCAATGGTAACATATTGACATCAACAACATAGAATTTTATTTCGATTTAAAGGAAATTAATAAAATACATATTTTGTTGATCCTGTTCAAAATCTACATCACGAAACATGTATATATTCATTCATTATAAATAATTCTGACTAAAAATAGTATTTGGTTTTGTAAAATAAATCATTATTGTTGCCGTATC
Organism: Sphecodes monilicornis; assembly: GCA_913789915.3. Classification (NCBI taxonomy): domain Eukaryota; kingdom Metazoa; phylum Arthropoda; class Insecta; order Hymenoptera; family Halictidae; genus Sphecodes; species Sphecodes monilicornis. Next base: position 6,829,124 of record OU565295.1, on the reverse strand, counting down.
GATTTGTTCTGGAGTAACGAAAAAACTTAATTATTTTCAACTGTGCAGGAACATATTAAAATATAAAATCTATTAAATGATTGTGCAGAATAGGGATATAATGGCTTCAATAAGCGTTAGTGTAGCTTTTTGTCGCGATGGTACGTGTGATTCTAAGAGAATATTACTGTACTTTCGATGTATTTGTTTGCAACTGACTATTAAGATCGGTAGAATATTTCCTTCTCTTAACATCGTTATAGTACATCAGTAGAATATGAATGTTTATGCTATTTTGTACAAGTATTGCTTCGTTTTTTAATTATATTTTAAATTGTACTATTATATTGTAAGTTGTGATTTATTTGATTACAATTGAAATGTTCGGGTAACAAAACATACGATCTTCTTAATAAACAAATAATCATCGAACGAAGTGAACCGTGTCTGATCTTCTAATTGGACTTCAGTCAGTTTAAATCGATTACATGTGTAACAAGATTGACCGCGTGGAATGTATATTCGATTGAAGTAAACTGCGTAGCTACAGTCTAGGCTGAGGTCGTCACTATGCTATTGATAGATATGCAAATTTACATTTATGCAGCTATACTTAAAAGTAGTATAAAATACACTTCGATGCCTTCCAATAATAATTCCGTTGAATTAAATAATAATTATTGAGTAAAAGTCAAGTACATAGGAATGAACTTCAACTTTAGTTTGTTTTCGTTTAAAAATTTTTCTTAGTTATAAATATATACAAATCTAAAGTACTAGCATTACTAGATTGCGTATTTTATGTATTTATAACAATAATGAGTCGGTGAAAAATGGAACACTGAAAATATTAGAACGATTAAAAAATGTTGTTGTATCGTTTTGGAATCATTACATTGATTACAACAAGAAATCAATTTATATTTGACTCACATTTCTTGCAATAGATGCAAACAATTTTCGACGATCTTTAGCAAAATTACAATATATTCGAGGTCTCCTAAATGACAGAAGTATTTTTTAATATCATCTTATTGTTTGACGATTAAACGAAAGAGATTTCAGTTAAACAGCAATCTTGCGTAATTGGTCTTCAAGTAAATGGAAATTCGTGTGAGCCGCCAAGTGGCACGATGAATCTCTGCGTACTTAGGTGAAACTAAAGATCGAGACAAGTAGACAGACAAGAATCTTTCTTTTCTCAAGGAAAGATAGGCGGCTTAGTGCAAAGGCACACTTTATCGAAATTGAAAGCATTACGCTTATCTCCCTTCCCTTATTCAACGACAGCCTCCAGTTATTTGTTCCTCTTCTTATACACATATTCCCATCTCTTTTTTCCACACAGAAATCTCGAAACGTCTCCCCACGATAAAGCCTTCCAGATTTAATTCCTGTTTATTTGCTTTACTCGTAAGCTCAACCTCCGCCATCGCTGCAGTGTTGGTCTAGCCGACCCCACCATTAACAGATCGCCAGATGTTATTGCTGTTCATTGGTATTTGCCTAGCGACAAGAAAATTCTAATGTAAAACTCGATTCAAAACGCAAGAAGTTCTCATTTTAGCGAGGAGAAAATCGCACTATAAAATACATATTACCGTAGTGTAAAAAATTGCCAGCATAAATCCGCAATTATTAATTTTACTACTGCAACCTTTTTTACTATAGGAATCATTGATTCAACACAAATGAATTTTTAGTTGCATTAAAGAATGTATTCCTCCCTTATGTGAATCAGAAATGGATCTAATCAGTACTTTTCGGCAGCACTGGACTAATATTATACAGTTTGTTGTGTTCATGTTCAATTTGTAAATGAACCCTGTCATCCCAAACTTTTTAGCGTTTTTTAACAAATTCAGCAATGCACTCAATAATCTTTGTGAAATATAAAGTGCGTTTAGCGAATAACCTGTAGGCATTTGTGAAAACTTATACTTATATAACTTTGTTTACAGAATAAATCGATATACTTTTTTAAGTAGACTGTTTGTGGTATGTGTAACTCAAAACACATGGATAATATTGGCAATGGTCAAATTTCATCAGAAAGTTTGCGTACAACATTCAATTTCAATTCAAAGTTGCAATTTTTCAAATCGGATTAAATGTTTACCACAACCTGCGGATTTTATAGATTTAATTTATGAACTATGATTCAATATTTACTGCAATCTGCGGATATTCGTGCAAATATGAATCTGTATGGTTCAACGTACAGGAACTGTAATTAAATATATGTATAGTTCGCCCAATCAAATGCTCTATCGATCGGTTAGTAAAGTAAAATAAAATAATAATTGTGTACATTTTAGAAAATTTCAATATCAAATAGACATTCGTTCATGCCATAAATTCATAAAATACACAATCCAACTAGATCGAATAACTAGCTCTAAATTGATAAATAACCACAGTTTTTCCATTACCGCCATACATCTTTTAAAATGCAGTAACTTCTTTAGAAATGGGTCAAAGAACTCCAGATTTTTTAAAAACTTATACATATTAGTTTATTATATGTGAAAACTATTTTTGAGAAAACATCAAGATAAAATACAGAATTGCGAAGAAAGTAGTAATTACTGATTCTACAGCCTTTTTATCTAAGCTTGTAATGGAAATTGGAAAAACATGCTCTTCAGATAAATGCCATTTATATAGGGTGTCACAGATCTAGTGGTACCAGCAGCAAGGAGGTGAATCTACATGTTTAAAGTAAGTCAAAATGAAAGAATAATGGTTTTCGTTTCTGGCTTCCTTTTTCGAATGAAATAGGATTGAGTTTGCGTTGGGTTTGCTTGCGCTAATATTTGCAGGAAGTAGAATCGGTAGCTCATCAATAGACACACTACCCAATTACTATCTGATAGAATTTTCAAACTCGTTTTTCTCGCAATCAAAACCTTAAATGGAGAAACATCATTCTCTTTTTCGACTTATATTTTCATGTAGAGTTACCTCTCTGCTGCTTGTACCACAAGATCTGTGACACCTTCTGCACAAAAACGTTATCCAAATTTAGTAACATTCCTGCGACTTCTGAGCGGATGAAAATAATGGGGCAAAAACTACAAAACGAGTTTTAACAATTTTCATAAAACGCGCACACAAAAAGTTGCAAAATCCAATTAAACGCGATAATATAAAAAATGTTGTATATCTCACTTCAAACAAGTTATTCTGTTTTAACATTCTAAGTGAGCGTTTCATCATAAATGATCAATCATGAAAATTTCGGGAGACCTAATGTAAGAGAAATAAAATTGGCATTGCAAATATTTTAGCCCTATCAAATTAAATATAATACGGTTTACACTCATATGGATATTAACACACAATAAACTAAAATAAATATTGATTGAATTAAGAAGAAAATGAAAAACTTTCCACCAGTGATTAATAAACTGCGTATCTTTATTCAAAATAAAAGATGTTTGCATCGATTATACAACACATTAGCCAACTAAAACTGTGTTTCTTCTGTTAATTATCTTATTGAGCTGAAACTAATACACTGATGTCCTTAAATTGTTTTTATATGACCATTGCTTCAAATTGTACGGCCCAATTTTTGTCATGAATGCATCGAATCCGCTGTCTAAATGGCGAATTAACTCGTCATCCCCAGTTATAAGGTTAATGAGTGTCTTAAGACATTTTCGCCAGACTATAGTCTTTCCTCACGATTCGCGAGAAACGTGTGCGAGCACAGTGATCGCTGCAGACGTTTTGGCAGTCGGTAAAAAATCAATTAACGCAAACCATGTGGTTTCGAGCGGTCGTTCCCTTCCGTGTTGAAATTAGGAACGAGTTTAAGTAGCGTGAACGTTCGGACGACACGATAAGGCACGGTGAAATTCAGAAGGACGGATTGCGCGCGACTGACAAATTGGCGTTCCGATTTATGAGGGTGTAATTGGCGTTGGAGCGCCATGGGCTTTTGCCGGGGCCGGCGCGACCTGGCGGCAAAGAAACGGCTGAACTCTGACGTGCGCTCAACGGCGTCCGTCGAACGGCGACACGTTTTGAGTTCGCGCGAATTTGCATAAGGGAAACGATACTTGCGCGTGTAGAGCCTGGCCCGGCATACTAGGAAAAGCGTGAAAAAACTGTTCGAGCCGGGGAATACATTCACTGGCGAATACAAGCTCAGGCGAGAGCTGAGCAGCTCGGGCCCGGGCATTGTTTGCATTCTTCCCTAACGAAGTTTTTGTAACTTCTGCGTGCACCTGTGCCAGCCCCGCAGTCCAATGAAATTTCCGCGATTTCTCCCGTTCCTTCTGACCGTTCACTATTCGTAATTCATTAAATACGCCGGCCATGGGACGGGGAACATCGGCTTTCATTGGCTGTCAGCCTGATTGTACCCTTTACTTCAATAACATTTATCTTCGGCCATTTTCTTCTCTCCAGTAATTCCTCGTTTTCGAGAGAGAGAGAGAAAGAGAAAGAGAGTGGTGGGGGTAAAAGAGAGAGAGAGAGAGAGAGAGAGAGAGAGAGAGCGTCATCTGCATCAACCGTTCCATCTCTTCGAACAGCACGGGCGTTATTTTAATTCCCGTCTTATCTGCTGATTTTCTCTCCCACCGTTTTTCCTCGAGGGTTCTCGAGACCTAACAAAGTGGAACACGATCGGAAGAGAACTAGAGTTTAAGGAAACGAAAAAAGAAAGACGAGGACGAACTTGTTCGTCGCGCGATATAATTACTGTTTGAACTGGGCATGGGCGAGATCACGGCTGTTAAACAAATACGAGAAGAAGAGAGGAAGGAGAGAAAGTGAGAGCGAAGGGAGGAGTGGAAGTGAGTGTGCGAGAGAGAGAGTTTCTCGCGGTTACGCGTAACGAAGTACAAGACACGAAGACGGAAAAATGCCGGAAGAACAAAAAGAAGCCAGGAGGAGGCTAAGGAGGGATGGAATGAAAATGGTAGGGGACTAGAAGCAAAGGAGGGAGTCACTCCCGAGGAAGCAAGCCGAGTGACGACGCCTCAGTGACCGAGCTTACTCTCCCTTGTGCTTTCGTTCGCCAGCGCAGGCTTGCCAGTCCTGGTTTTCCCTCTATATACATACGTATATATGTATATATATATATCCGTCTACCCCTCGTCCCTCTTTTATCTCCCGTTTGCGCATAAAGCCGCCCATTTCTACCCTCGTGGGTGCCGCGTGGACCTTCCGCGCCGACTTCCGAGATACGCTCCTGAAAATAAGCCAATCGCAGTTATACGCGCCTTTCGTGCCGGCTCTCTCTCTTCATAGTTCTCATTCTTTCCTTCACCCTCGACCAGGTTATTTCGCTCTGTATCAGGTCCCGCAATGTTTCTGTCGCCGGAAATTAAGAGTGATTCCTAAGCGTCCGTTTAAACAGATTCGAAAGTTATCGCCGAACGGCGCCGGTTTCTAGCGTGCCCACGTGCGAATAACGTCCGACATACAAAAAGCTCTTGGGAAGTTTGCCGAAACTGTGGACAACGAGAGTTCTTGTCTTTCTTCCGTGTCTTTTTTTTGCCAGTGTATCGCTTTGTCGCGAAATCGAGTAGCGTCAAGTGTTTGTGCAGTATTAAAGTGAACCGGTGTTACGTAGTGCTTCTGCGCAGTGGCGATTCAGTTTAACGCGCTGCCATCCGAGTTGCCTTGTCCTGCATCTCCTGCGAATGATCCTCAGGAACTTCGATTGTCGCAAACTTAATTCCACTGGAATTTTGGACGAGCTAACTTCCCGTGATTCGGAAGTTACCACCGCGGAAGCGCTGCAGCGGCTTCCTCTTCTTCGTTTGACAGAGTGCCACGATACTGCAACATGGTTGATTTTATAACCTATCCAGAGATCTCCTACCTCTACGATGAATTCATGATGGTATGATTGTTTTCCGATATTTTAATTACAAATGATGCGGGTTTGCTTGATTGTGTTGTTGTTACATATTCTTCGTTTGACAGAGTCTGACGTACTAGGAAATGATTGATTCTGACACAGAGATCTTCTAACTCTATAATGAATGTATTATGGTACGATTGTTTTTCGATTTTTCAACAACAATTTTGCATGTTCTTCGTTTGACATAGTTTCACGATACTGCAACCAGGTCGATTTTATGACCAAAACATAGATCCTTATTTCTAAGATGAATCTATGATGATACGATTGTTTTCCGATTTTCTAATAATAAATGACGCGAGTTTGTTTGAGTTTGTTGTTGTTACATGTTCTTCGTTTAACTAAGTCTCACGATAACGGAACATGATTTATTTGATAACCTACTCAGATATCTCCTAGCTCCACGATGAACGCATGGCGGTATGATTGTTTTTCGATTTTTCAATAACAAATGACGCGCAGACTTGCTCGAGCGTGGTGTAGCATGTTCTTCGTGCGACAGTATTGTTTTTCGTCAACAAATGACGCACAGGATTACGCGAGCGTGGTATCGTTGCAAGTTCTTCGTTTGACATAGTTTCACGATACTGTAACCAGGTCGATTTTATGACCAACCCATAGATCTCCTGTTTCTAAGATAAACTTATGAGGGTACGATTATTTTCCGACTTTCTAATTATAAATGACGCGAGTTTGTTTGAGTTTGTTGTTGTTACATGTTCTTCGTTTAACTAAGTCTCACGATACCGGAACATGATTTATTTGATAACCTACTCAGATGTCTCCTAGCTCTACGATGAATGCATGGTGCTATGATTAATTTCGGTTTTTCAATAACAAACGACGCGCAGACTTGCTCGAGCGTGTTGTAGCATGTTCTTCGTGCGACAAAGTATCACAATATTGTTACATGGTAACATTTTTATAACCTACCCAGAGATCTCCTACCTCTACGATGAATTTATGATGCAGCGAATGTTTTCCGATTTTTCAATGACAAATGACGCGTCCTTGTTTGAGCGCGTTGTTGCATGCTTGGTATGGCGGTATTGTTGGCCTGCGACGCGCAGCTTTCGGTTTTATTATATGTATACCTAGTACGTCATTATTAATGATCAGGAAATTACTATGGCCGCTAATTATTCACAACGCCACGGTGTAACAGCTGCAAGTCGTTGCCTTCTATGGCGCATTCGAAGGCCATTAATCCTTGGAGGGTGCGAAGGTATTCTCGTGCTAATGTGAAACTATCGAGCAGATATATTGCCCGACTACACTACACGCTGTACCAACATATCTATTAATATATTTGGCAATTTCTTATGCTACATAGCACTGTCACTCTGTTTACCTATTACTGTAAATATTTCTCTTGGAACCTGCTCGTTGTCAGGATGTTGCTGCGCGTATTCGCAACATGAGAACATCTTGTATTCCAACGTGCGCGTGCAGTTTATGTTATTAGCTTCGTGTTTCTATTATTCTGCGTTTAATGTGGAGTTCGTTATACTGGGTGGTCCTCGAATTAGTTGCCAAGATGTTTGAGTTGTGATAGTTTCACAAAAACATGCAACGTTTCACATGGAACTACATTGGTATTAAATGAAGAACTTGTGGATGTAAAAAGAATTTTAAGAAATTGAAAAATATGATACCAAAGTGAAATTTATTTAAAATGTAATTAATTACAGCTGTAGTCATTAAATTTATTTTTGAAACGTCGCCATGAATCTAACTCGGATCTTTGAAAACTCTACGAACATAATTAATACTTAAAATCGATTCTCAGATTTTGTTACATATAATATTTAAACTACTGATTTTATGCATGTATGACAAAAATGAATAGGTAAAACTGAAAATTATGAGAACATTAGAAAAGTTTTACAATATTGTCATCTTAAAATTATTAAAAGAAGTACTATATACTCATCTATTTTCTGTTTCCTATAATTAACTTAGAAAATTTCTATTTTGCATAAAGATCCACAGTCTATTGATAATATCACGAAGAATCTTGTTTATGGTACTTCCCTATAATTATTCAAACGTGAAACATTTTACAGTTTTTCATTAATACATAATTATAAAGAATTGCACAAATATTTATTTACATGCATACCTATGGTTTAATAGTAAATTACAACAAGATTCTAATGCAGGTTCCGCATGTATAACTCTTTACATTTCATTTATTTTAGACCTTGCGTTTTGAAAGCATTACATTGCCATGCTTACTACGATTTTTGTATAAAAAAATGTATACTGTTCAGCACAAAAAGATTAATAATTCAAAATTTCTAAAGATGAAAGTATAATACATTGTTAATGACATTGTTCACAGCTAAAGTCTGTTACGATTTTCAGCAAATTTACGATATACATTGTGTTAATTTTAACTCGAACACCTAAATTATTTCCGCCATTATTAAAAGTAAGAAAAAATAACTAAATGGGATGTACATGGTTTTAAGGCGTGCATCAGATGGTAATAAAAAGTAACCTTTCAAGATCATTTTAACATGTATTTTTCATAATGCAATGTGATAATGGGCATCAAGATGAATTCAACGACCTACACACCATGACCTTGAGGTGACCTTGAAGACGAAAAAATCAATTTCAGTTTGAAGAATACAAAAGTAATAAAACGAAAAGGGTAATATCACCTTATTTTACTGATTGATCAAAATGCTGGCCTAGTTTTTAATACTCTATATTAATAATAATAGACCTATTTATTAATATCCAAATGCCATTAAATTCAACAATTTAATCATATAAATCTTTCAAATAATCAATCGCATGCCGCAACTTTGTCACATTGCACTCTGTGGCGTGCGGTAAGCTTCAAACATTTTTTCCGTTTATTTTATGACAATTGCAATGCTTAAGCGTGGTTTTCTACCTTCTTTATACTAAGGTAAATATTTCAAATCGTCATTCAACCCAATGAAAAATTTAGTAACCGCTAATGTTGTTGAAGATAGAAGCCTATAGAATTCCCTGAGATTCTATAATAACTTCATTGCTGTTTCCAGGCAGTTGTAGCAATAAAAATACAATTACGCATGTGTCTTCCAGGAATAATGTCCATATTCTTTCATTATAAACGACTATGCCCTATATCAGTAATAACAATTCAATAATTACATATTAAACAGATAGGATTTTTACGTTTATATATTAATAAAACTATAGTGAGACGTAATAGTGGATTTAAATCGTACAGAAAAATCATTTTTGTGATTATAATTATATTCTATTATTAGATATACAAATTATCTCATGGCTTTTAGAATTCATTAATTATAATTCCACCCTGAATTTAAATCTTCAACTTTCTGTAGGTATAGGAGACACATTTGTTGCTTGTAAGAGGATATACGTGCATAGAACGTGAAGGAGGTTATTTTATACAGTAAATATGTTTGAATTGTTTGTAAATAATCACCAAATTCACAAGGGAAAATTTCTTTGACTTCAGCCCTTACCAAACAGTCAACGTTCCTAGAAACAGATTGCTTAAAAATTAAAAATTAACATCTACTAATATATTATTATCCTTTTGAATGAGTACAATAATCAGCCAATTTCTCATGTCCAATGTGTAGCCTTATGTTCACATAGTAAAGAACATTTAGATAATAGGATATCAATAATAACAACGCTTAAGATGGCAGACTAGTGGAATGATTAAACTGTATTAAAAGTACAGAAAATAATAGTTTGCCAGAAAAACGGTATGGCAGCGTGGTACAAGAGAAAATAAATTAAAAAGTATCGGTATACAGAGTGTCTCATTTGAAGCTTCACACACAATTATTTCGGGGGAAACATTTCATGATGATCAAAAGGCTTCTCCAGATGGACGTTCTTCTAATATTTCAAAGTGACCCCTATTTTTTTTATATGGAACTGTATGTTTTGATTTAGGTAAGCGTGCAGCCCATTCAGCGACGAATTCACTGACCTATAACTTTTCGAAGGTCATTCAAGGTCATTCAGTGCTGTACTAAGAATTTACCTTAACTAGACAGAAACACCTCTACCCGAAGACGATTCGTGACCACCATGAGATGTCTCCCCTGAAACAGACTTTTATTTGAAATATTTTTTACATCGAGCTATAATTTTGTAAATAATTGCATGCGAAACTTCAAATGGGACACACTGTATATAAACATAAAGTAAACCAATAAAACATTAAAGGCAGCAAACGAAGTATCAGCTATTTAATTTTGAACAATGATCATAATGCCATTAAGAGCCAACATTCCAGTCAGCCATCCGATATTTAATAAAACCCCAATATCCGCTTGTCTCTACAATAGAGATGATAAACTTGGTTATATTTACATCTCCAGGATCATAAAACTGTACAGAGCAACAGTAGAGGACATCGAACATATAGGCAAACGATCCTAGTGCTGTCAGAAGCCAACATTTCAGTTGGCCATCCTTCTTTTATTAAGCCGGTTGTCCGATTGCCTTCTTTTTCCGCGCCGCGCATACGGATCACTTATAATTCCATTAACGTAACTCGACATCTACTTCATCTTGAATACAATTACCCGGTAAAATAACACTCGACGTCGCTCTTCATCTTGGAAGATGTCCGAGGGACACTTTCGCTCGACTTTTTTAGCCAGGCCAGCGCGAGGGCGCTCAGAGCGGTGGCGCAAGACCGCTGTAACCTATGGAGTAATTAATCATTCGTAGGACGGCGAAGTAAAAGATTCACGTACGCCTCCAGGGTAAAGCTGGACTGTCGCTCATGCCTCCGCGCGAGATCGAGTAGGATGAGGCGAAGGCAAAGGTAAGGGATAGGTATAGGCAGGGTGAACCCTCGCCACAAAGTGGAACTACTTTACGGGAATATCACTTTGATCCGTCGCTTAATGAACGATGGACCGCGCTCGGTAAGAGTACCCAGACTGAATTTAATTAGGGCTCTCAACTTCCTGGGTCGAGAGCATGACGGGATGCCGTACAGAATGTGTGCACGCTCGGGGAATGGGAAGAGAAATAGAGAGACAGAGTCGGGGTACATGATAAAAGCTCGGATGAAGCACGGGATGCGTAGACTAGAAAGCGAAGGCCTTTCCCTTTGAGATTGCGGCAGCATATTCGTCGCAACGATGACGATACCGACTATTCTGCATATCATGGAACAAGGCAATGCTAATTGTCTCCTGTGTCAAGTCATTCCCGTCCTGACCTTGGCTGGGAGTTGGAGCAGAGCAATAAGCCTTTGCTTCTGGCGTTACGTGGCAGTCTTGTTCGCGGCATGTAGCACAGTGGGGCGAAACAGCCAATTTTTCGAAAAAATCTCTCAGAGCTCAATATCATTCATAATTGGTACTATACTTCACATATTTTTCAACGCTGAATCGAATAAGACCAAAACCAAGTTGATACAAACAACCGATTCAAAAGTACAGTATCTTTTTGGTTACGTGACCGTTAGTTTTCGATAATTTCCATTTTTTAATGTTTTTTATTTACATATTTGCATTGTGTGACTAAACCTTTCGAATAAGTCGGGAAAATAAAAAGTTTTACAATGATTAATTAAAAAATAGGTTTGAATTCATGTTATAATTTCACAATCATACACAAATAGGGCAAAATGATCGGTTTTCATCAAAATTGAGTTAAAAACAATGCCTATTAGGGTGGAATTTGATTTTCCAGGTTTAATTCTGTATTTTTGACAATACATTCAAATTCAGCAATCCTAAAAACACAAGAGAACCGATTTTCATAAAGATTGTATGAAATTTTGAAGTTGGGCCAGCTTTTCGAAAATTATAGGTGATATGCAAAAATGTTTTAGACGAAAATTGTAGGATATAGAATAGACTATAAGATGATTGTATTTCTTTGACATTGCAGTAACCTTGAAAAGCTCTGTAGATGTTACAATGGAAATATTCAGTGGGAACCTTATATTTTTGATTACGTATTGTTGAAGGTGACACCGAGGAGTTTTCAAACCACTAAAACAGTTTTGTTTTTGCATAAACTACTGTAAACCTTGTGATTTTATTCTGTAAACAGTTAATAAGGGAACAACAATATACGTTAATTTTAAATTTCTTTAGTAGATGCCTATTATATTTTTCTACTTCGGTATAAAATAGAGAAAGCTGCAATATCCAAATTATATTTATTTGAGTGATAAAAATAGTATAATGAAGAAGTACTTTATTTTCAATTACATTTTGTTGGTTTCTTCCAATTTTCCGAAAATAAAACTGCCTTCTTATTACTGCAATCCTTTTGATTGTCTATTTTAGGTATAATGTATATTAAAATATGCGAGCATAAGTTTAGAAGATGGCATTATAGATAAATAGAACATTGGAATTCAATTGAATATTGAATCTGTTTCTGTACAAGAGTGGAAAGAGTTAGAGTTTCAAAGCTGTGCATGTTAAAAACCACGATATTTCTTTTTCTACTTGAAGCTGTTCATTATGACTCTTAATAAGTCATAACTAGGGCTCTTAGCACTGCCGCATTTTCAGATATCGGAATCCTCAGTATCCGAGTACTTGGATAGCCACTCGATTCAACCGGCAGTATCCGGATACCCGCTTTTATTCGTTATTATTGGACGCGGTTCGTTTGGGTTTTTAAATCGATCGACGTTGCTATATTATATTCATCACTGAACGATAGAAACTACATTGCTTTACTGCTTCAAAAGGAACACTGATTTTCGTTTTATATGAATTATGATACATAAAATAATAGCCCTGGAAATATTGTGATTTTTTCAAAGTACAAGGATTTGTATCATTTGCAAGAGGAGGGATTAATAATATGATTAATCACTTAATTTCAATTTCGTAATTTCTATAAAGAATTTCATAATTAAATTAGTGTTAGAGAACTACATATAGTCATTGTATGTACACCTCCAGATTTTTAACTTTAACCACTTCAAGAAGTTATTTGTATATAGAATAAAAAGAATATTATTCGAGAGTCAATTTTGACAGTCAAACGAAGATAAAATGTGAAGCACATGAAGCTTGTTGCATTTAAGATGAGATATCCGTTTTCATAATCCTATTATGAAGGTATACATCAAATATTTGGACTCTAGGACAACAAATTTTTATTTGCTTCCTCTGTACATATATAATAACTAGACAACGCATCTTGTGCATTTATGATAAAAATGAGTAGGTGTAATTTAATACAGGAAAAACAGTAGAAGAATGTAAAAATATTATTATTATATTATAGATATGCCATATTATTATCAACCTGTTAAACATGTTAAGAAAGAAAATATACTTCTATTTCACTCAAGTTGGCTGCAATCCAGATATAAAATTATTATTTTGCATAAAGATCCACTGTCTAATAATAACTAATAGCTTTATAGATGCTTTATGACTACTATTCATTATCAATTTTAATAAAAATCGTATCAAATACAATCTGTAAATCTTTTTTCATTCTCTTGAAGTTAACATAACCTTTTTAAATAGCTACCAAAATTTTCCTTAGTATAATGTTTATTGAGAGAAGCGAAACACTAGTTTTAAAACCTAATTCTATACGTTATTGAGTATCTTTACATTATTTTGCTTTCATTGCTGAAACTTTCATATCTGAGTCGTGTCTTTTCAGTTTGTTTTCTTGGTTAAATGAGTGATAAATAACGTTAAATGTTCAATTCATTAAATTCTTTTTCTATAAATAGTACTCATGATTGAATAAGTAATAATAATATGAATAGTGAGATATACTACACGAAGTGAATTTTACAGAAAAATGTAATATGAATTTTAGGGTAACAATGGAATAACAAATTATCCCAAAGAAACGATTACAGTATCCATTTGAATACATAAACGAATTAATAAAATGTTGAATATTTACTACATGGAGAAACAAATAAGAGTTGCAAATTTTCAGTAGTAACAGGCAGATTTATTTGCGGAGCTGTTAACTTACTTTCCGCGGCGATTGCACAAATTCTTCCAACTCATATAATAGCGTGGCACTATCTAGAGTGGCTGTAGGAAAAGCGATGTTTCACATGCATCGATCTAATAATTCCATTGTCTCGTCCAGTAATTGGAAAGAGCGAGCAGAAATATAGTCCGTCGCCTGTCCCGGAAAATTGAAAATTTGCGCGTCGACGGTGGTGCAGAATTCCTACTGACCTGATCAGGTACGGCAATTTGCAGTTTTGATTCTGTCGGTGACTCCACGTTCTGACCGTCGCGGCCGTTGGTGCGCTTTAACTCGGAATGAACCATTCCCTCGGGGAAGCAAAACTCGATTCGAACGATTCGTACTTGGAGGGTTTGATAATGGTGACGTCAAAGTGCTTTTATCTTCAATGACATCGGGAACGGATGTACGAAGAGGATATACAGTTTGCTCGGAATTTCACCCGTACATTCGATCACACCTTGGTTCGTTTAGAACATCTGGAATCGCTTCCGAAATCATTTTAACGCGACTTCGTAAATTTGCAAATGTTTTGCACCAACGTTCCTTTCTAATCAATATTGACAGCATACTGAGCATTATCATTTCAAAAATGTTTTCTGCGTCATTGTCGTGTTTTAAAAATTGTCCAAGAAAGAATTAAAATGAAAATAGATATCTTCAAATCACTAAAATCAAATTTAAGGTTGCTCAGATAGAAATTGTTCCAAGGGAAAATAAAAGACGATTTTTCACTATGTATATATTTCTTCGATGATCATAGACTATTTTGGTCTATGATCCTTTGCCATCTTCCTCGCCTCTTGGAGATCCCATGCTCGTAGAATTCCTGTTTTTTTTAGCAAACAATTGAGTTATATGACTTTTGACGCCTTTATTTGAAATTAAATTTACATTACTTAAAGAGTGTTGAAGAGAACGAAATAAATGGTAATCCGATGGTGCATTCTTTCTTTGAACAGCGCACAACCTTTTCCTTGTATTGCATTTTTAAATTCGCGGTAATAAAAAAGAAAAATGCCATGGAAATGCTCACTTTGCTTTTCCACATTTCATGCGATGACAAAATAATTGCTCGAAAGGTTATGAATCCCGTAACACACGAAATAACGTCTGAAATATCAGCTATCAACATATACAATGAGTTTGCGACTTACAAGGAGAAGACGCGGTCATGGGGTCTCAGATTTTCTCGAAACTTTGCATATTGGTAGATTTCGTTCTCCTGTTTATGAAAATGTAGCATTATTGGGTCAGATACTCAATAACTTTTGAGATATTTTCAATTGCACTCATAATTCATTTGTAAAATCCAATAAATTAAAATAGATAAACTGAAAAGAAAAAAACAGGAAAAAGAGAATAAGAGATTTGAACCCTGGCCTTCCTAAGTACCAACCTAGTACATTACCACCACGCCGTTTAGCACTTGACAATAACTTCAACTGAAACTCTACTTAATTGGTATAATGAAATTTCAATTGTAAATATCTCAAAAGTTATTGAGTATCTGACACTAGAATCCTATATTTTCATAAACAGGAGAACGAAATCTACCAATATGCAAATTTTCGAGAAAATTTGAGACCCCATGACCGCGTCTTCTCCTTGTTAGAATGACGTTAAGTAAGAACACTTGTTAAAATAGGAATAAGTAGTACATATGATCACTAACTCCTTTTAAATACAATGGTGATAATGTACTGATTGGCAGTATCGTCAACTTCTGAATTATTATACTTTGATTAAATGGAGTTTTTGAATGGAGTTTTGCTTGCTTGGCTATCCGAGTATTACATTATTGTATAATTTATATAATGTACTTACATAATTTACAGTATTATTAGCTATTAGCACATCAAACAAATGTTCTTTTCCACTTTTACTTAAGTTTATGAAGCTAATCACTTGGTTTCAGAAAATAATTCTGATATCATTTTTTTTTAAGAATAAGTAGAATCGACATCAATAAACCACTCTATGTCTATTACAGTTTTTAATGAACGTTTCGTTTACTTTTCTGTTTGTTTCGGCGATCGTATACAACGGCGACAGTCGGTTAACTTTAACAATTACTCCGATGGTAGCATTAATACAGTTTCAAAATCGATGGAACAGAACGTCCTCGTGTCTTTTTTCGTTGTTTTTATGTCGAGGATATTGTTGCAATTTCTGTTATTGGACGCGGCACTGGCTGGTGAAGTTTCCAGAGACAAGAGCGGAAGAAGGGGAAACGGAAATTGAATGCGTTCCTACGGCGTAAAAATAATGTCCCACTTTTAGAAGTTTGATCGGGCGAAGCTCGTTTCTCCCAGGAATCGTGACGGCGCGGTGCGGCGCGTTCGACTACGATTTCTCGAATCGCTCTCAAGGATCGACTTTGCCCGGAGTAGGTGGCATACTTGCGGCCACATGCTAGAACTGCTTGTGGAAATTGAGAAAACTTTATTTGCCCGGCTGTACTTATGGAAAACATCAAGATGCGAAAAATAGGATTTCCACTGGAACTCCTTGCCGGTGCTAGGGTAAACAAGAACGCGCCCCTCGCAGCTAACCGTGAACTAAAACTTATTTTCTGTACGAAGTGTCGAGATCTCGGCTTCATGGCGACCAAGGAAAATATAACACCTCACTTTTCTAACGTGGAAACTAACCATCATAAAAGTGCAAACGAACCGAGGAAAATCGTGTGGAAATTCTACCTGGAGCAATGAAACTCGTATCAAGATTCCCCTTCAAGTTAAGTAATTCGTATAAAAGTACTACATAAAGCATAGAAATTCAAATCAAAATTCCATCGGCGAGTTTAAACAAATTTTGTTCATAATAGAGCTGCAACACACAAATAACGTACAGTAAAGAACTATAAAATTGTTGGGCTAAAATAAACTTGAAATCACTTGAGTGTTTTCATTTATTTATTAGAAATCTAAATAAATAAATATCACTTGAATGTTGCAGATGATAAAATATGGAGATTCTACCTGGATCAATGAAAATCCTATTTAGATTCTACTCCAAGCAAAGGAATTCCTATAAACCTTCTATACAAAGCAAAGAAATTGAGATAAAAATTGTATCAGTGTGTTAATGTAAACTTTTCTTATCAAAGAACCGTAACGCACAAGCATAATCAAACTTCGTCTCAGTAAAGTACTATAAAATTTTATACTTAAAGAAAGTATTGGATTAAAAAGAGTGTTGCAAATCGTAAACTAGATGTAAAAATAATATCTGAGTAATTAAAATTCCACCATGATTCTCTTCAAGGCATAAGAATTCATACAAACATTCTATACAAAGCAAAGAAACTCATACAAAAAGTCTATCCACAAGCTGAAAAATGTTCTTATCACCAAAAAAACAGTAACACACAAGCAGAATCAAATTTCTTCTCAGTAAGGAACTGTAAAATTCTTGACTTAAAGAATGTATTGGATTAAAATTACTTGAGTGTTTCAAATGATAAAATAGAATATGAAAGAAATACAAAAAGTCTATCCACAAGCTGAAAAAAGTTTTTATCACCAGAAAACCGTAACACACAAGCAGAATCAAATTTTATCTTAATAAAGAGCTATAAAATTCTTGACTTAAAGAATGTATTGGATTAAAATTACTTGAGTGTTGCAAATGATAAAATAGAATATAAAAGAAATACAAAAGAATACAAAAAGTCTATCCATAAGCAGAAAGTAGTTTTTAACACCAAAAAACCGTAACACACAAGCAGAATCAAATTTTATCTGAATAAAGAACTATAAAATTCTTGACTTAAAGAATGTATTGGATTAAAATTACTTGAGTGTTGCAAATGATAAAATAGATGTAGAAGTTATATCTGGAGTAATGGAAATTCGATCAAGATTCTTCCTAAGGCAAAAGAATTCATATAAAAAGTTTATCCACAAGCTGAAGAAAACTTTTCTCACCAAAGAACCGTAAACACACAAGCAGAATCAAGCTTGGTCTCAGCAAAGAACTAAATTCTTAGTTTAACGAAAGTGTTGGATGAAAATCACTTGAGAATCGGCAGAGTGTTGCGAATAATAAAACGTAGGTAGGTCGGCAGCAGTAGTGGGTGTATCTAAAAATAATCGAGAACGATGTAAACATTCGAGCCGCCATCAATCTTTCCAGCTGACTGCTCTTTAAAAGGCAAAAGTGTTAGAAGAAATATCGACGAGGATTCTTGATGAAATTCCTGTTTTCCCCACGTTCATAGTTACATGTTCAACCTATCTGTTCGGTCCCGTCGAATTGTGCATTAGCTTAAATCATCTCGCAATCGTTTTTGCGGCATGCGTATTATCTAAATGTTTACTCGACCGAGACAAGCTGGTTAACATCAGGTTTGCCTCAACTTTTCTGAAGAGACTAGTCTCTGTGTTCGCGATCCCTGCAGGAAAGTTAAAATTATCGCCGAGATATACTATACAGATGTAAACGTGTAAAATCACATTTCTCTAAATTTAAATTGACACGTTGGCTAAATCTCATTTATTTGTGACTTTCCTAATTATTTGTCTACAATTCAACATCAATTTTTGGGTTAACATAGTGAGATTTTTCAGTTTGTGTTTCATTAATAGACGTTCATTGCTGACCTTCCTTATTGAAATATTTTATTAAATGCATACTTTCTTTATGAAATATTAAAACAATTATTAAAATAAAGTTGTGAATTCTTTGAATATTATACTGCGTGTTATGATTTTAAACAACAAAGTGTATGCAATTAGTTTGAGTATGTTTAATGAAACTGCAACTCACATTTATCTCTGATAGTGCTCGCATGTTAAATAAATCACTATGACTTTACGGTGTTTTTGTGATATCTGATTTGATAGCCCACGTATCAAGAAGATGATATATAAATTCTATTTAAACTTTTATTACAAGCTTTTTTTAACACCACGCTATCATTAGCCAGCGTTTTTCTTGCAAATAATAAATATTAGAAAAAAATTATAGAAGAAAAAGTAATACTGTTTTTGGTAAGTAACATAATGTCGTATGTAATTTTCTTCTGTTTGCACTATTTTCTTAGAAATGAAGGTGACCTTCAATTTTTTAAATGAAATGCCATATATTTTTCACACAATATATTTTTCACACTTTTCAAGGTCGCACAAGGTCAGAAATTGCAGCACAATTTTGAATATTTCGTGAAGATATCATTCACGATACACAACGCCAAGAAATGTAAACGACTTGCAAACGAAACTAACGCAATCATGTGTATTAATATTTCGGACAACGTTAGAAGAACCTAACAAGAATGTAATTAATAGACCCGAAATATGTAGTCATGCATAAGGAAGTTATATTGAACATTTATTACAGTCTCGTCGATAAAATCTACTTGTAAACGCATTAGTACGAAATGTTCAAAATGTTTCTTCCATTACTGACCTTGTATGATCTTGAAGGTCATTGTGTCGTATACGAATGAATTTGTCTTGACACACGCTTTCATATGGTATGATAAAATATATAGCATTCCATTTACAAAAATTAGAGGTCACCGACATTTTCATGAAAATAGTGCAAATACAAAAAAATTACACACGCCATTACGTTGCTTCCAAAAAATAGTATTACTTTTCTCTCTTTCATTTTTTTCTAATATTTATTATTTGCAAGAAAAACGCTGGCTAGTAATAGCGTGGATATTGACCCAGCATTTCGAAAAATTCCTCCAGCTACTCATCTCTTGATGATTAGTTTAAATTAGAAATCGTTTAGTTCGATACAATACGAAACAGATGAAGTGTTTATAAAAATATATTTAAAAAAATTGATCAACGACTTCCGATGTGGAGCAAAATGGTCCTGACATTAACTTATATGTGACGTAATAAGCTCATAGTTGGGACGTAACAGAAATGAGTTGGACGACTATTATGAACAGAGCCTATAATTTTTTTAAAATCAAAACATGAAAATACAGCATGGTCGCAGAAACAAACTAGTAATCATTGCCCCTCCAACTCGCACAATAAAAGTTTTAGCAATATCCGAAAGGTTTTTTAAAATCTGAAGTTTATGTTATTAGATAGTGCACCATGGAATAGAACAACAGGGTGTGTTTGTAAGTCGACAACCAATAATGACACGCACAATTGCATTCGCAATGAAAAAAGAATATAAAATATATTTAAAAATTACGGAATGACACAAACGCGTGTATTTTTCGTTGAACACAGAAAACAGATGGCGGGGGCATACAGAAGATAATAATTAATAATGTTTAATATTAAGACAATTGCATTCGCAATGAGAAAACTATATGATATATTTACAAATTACGGAATGACACAAACGCGTGTATATCTCGTTGAACACTGAAAACAGATGGCGGGGGCAAAAAGAAGATAACAATTAATAACGTTTAAGAAGAACGATGGAACGATATACGCCAATGTTAACAACATTTTCCTCCCGAAAAGGGGCGCTGATTGCTAATTCCATGAATTTCATCAAATATCCAGGCATGTCATGTTCTTTTTAATTTTTTGAAGCAATGTAATTTAAAGATTTAAAGTTATGTTCTTAATGAGTTCTATTCTACTGTACCTACACTACTAATGTATAACTGTAAGATGTATACGTATATTAGGCATTATGTTAATCCTAATGTATAGCTTTATAACCGCCCATGGGGAGTTCCACTTAAGCTTTCAATAAAAAAAAAAAAAAATGAGATTTCTCTTCATTCGAGTCCAATGGCCACATACACCGGTTCGACCGTTTCCAGTGAAACGTACGCCGACAATAGAAATCGTTCGCGAAAAAATGCATTTTTCGCGACGGTGTTAATGAATTGATAAAGAGACGTGATTGGTAAAGTTTTCTCATATGTGCCTAATTTGAATGTAGGTCGACTGGCCCGTTGCATAACGGCCATGCAAAGCAGCTAGTCGCCACGAGGTTCGAAGGATCAATTCGGGAAAAAATATTCAGGTCCCGAGGCTTTGCAGTTTTATCGACTACAGGTCGATTCGTTCGTATGAACGCCTATAGATCGGTATGATCGGCGGAGAGACGTTTTCCCGGCGCTCATACCAGAACTGGTTACTGATATTTCGTCCAGACAATAAGAAGGCTTTGTGCAACTGACCCAGTTTACACGCGGACTAGACGTACGGACATGTAAATAAATTGCACGAGAGGCGCAAAGGAACCAGCTCGCGATAGAACGTTTCAGCATATCCTATCGCACGCGTGTGTACTCGTACGCTGGTGATTTAACAGACCTGTACATAGCCGCTCGGATATGTCTACATTCAGTTAAAAATAACCGTATCAAGAATGTGTGGCTGGCGAATGATTTCAAGCCGTTTAACATCGGCATTCGTTGACCGGCATATGGTTCAGGAAATGTCTTGTTGCGTTCGATTATTTCTGAATTGTTCGTCTTCAACTATTTAAAGTTCTACTTGAAACTATGTAGAGTTGACTATAATATTATGAATATTTTAGTCATTGCACGTTTTGAAATTACTAGTAAATGCGCTTAAATTAAAGCACAGATTTTGTACATTTACGGAGATAATTATTTACATGTGAAAGAAATGTGTTTTAATTCTTGCATATTTTGCAATTACTAGCGAATGATATAAAATTAGAACACACAATTCTATAAATTTTTAGAGATTATTATTTGTCTGCAAATTTATTGATCGTAGGAGAATTAACAGCGAGAATTGTTTTAACCACTTGCGCTGGCAACCATATCACAGATGCGTGTTATCTCGACGTGCGTGGCACGTCTTTCTAGCGCAAGTGATTAAACCTGCTGTGTAATCCCACAATACGAAATATTTGACATTCCTCAGTCTATACTGCAGATTTTAAGTATTATTTTCATCCTGTAACATAAAAATAATTTTCCTGCAGAGTTCGATGTAAGATGAAACTTTATACCTTTGTATAAAAAATAATACTTTCACTTCTTTTATATATTTGAGTGGTTAGATGAAAGAACGTGACACATGTTTTCATTAGACTAGTTTTATTAAATTTCACTTTATTTATAATTTCTACTGATCACAAAATTATCTACGGATACAATCCAACTCAATCTAATACATAACTATAAAAATGTCCCACATCTGTCGATAATATCGAGAGGATTAACTATAAATAACAAATTTATGCTTGCAATAACGTAATGTAGATTTAAATTAGAGTGTCAGATTATAATGAATTGTATATAGTATGTATATAGTAACACTTTCACTGCCAGCACTTATTTTGTAACAGTTCTCATAGTTATGATATTATCTTAAATGCGACACATCCTGTTGTGTCGTGTCAGTGCTCGAACAATAATTAGTGATCCGCTGAGAAACACGCCTCAAAGAAAGGTAAATAAGTAATAAGGTAATTGGGTTTCGGATAACTTTAATAAAACTGAATATGATGGACTGTATAATAGAGATGTTGTATCTATGGATTCTACTTCGCAACTGTCTTACAACTAACGCACGAGAAGTAAAGAGGGCTCATGGGGGTCAAAAACTCCCTCCACAAAATGTAACATAGTGGAGGCCCCAGCCAATGATAATATTATTGGGAGGCTACAAGTGATCTCCCAAAAGAAGGGCAACGCCAATAGACGAAAATACGTTGCGACGAGTGTCGCCAAACAGACAACACGCGCTTTCCCATGATTTCACCGGAAATCATATTTTAGGCTTTGGGCCACAGGCCCCCCTTGGCGCTAAGCGTGGGCCTACGCTACGTCAAGTGGCATTGAGAGCGGTACGGCTGGGCTGACTTCCCCATGGTCAACTGATAGTTTCCAGACGTACCCGGGTCATAAAACAATAGATTCAAGCCGAAATACGAGCCGGCGATAATAAGCACGTCTCAACACATCCTTTCATAAAATATTGAAATGAATATTATCACATAAAAATAGATAGGTCCACGGACGTCGTACTGTGTTTTGTAATTTTAAACAACGTCGTACACCGAAGCAATTTTATTTTCTTTAAGTAAAATACAATATTGTGGTCGTCTCATATGGTGCGGCGCTGGCAGCGTACGTGTTAAACTATTGTACATCACGATTCAATTACAAACTAATTTGGCTAAGTCCCATTGAAGGCTGATGAAATCTAACTGCTCTTTCAAATAGTTAAATTCCACCAAAAGTGCTCACGATTCTCGAAACTGTCATTAAATGTAGATCACTCCTGGGACTAGCAGTGTGAAGTTAGAATTATAATTAATATGTTGATTAATCGAGCCAATATTGTGTCCGGTATTCTGACTGATTCCTAACGGTTAAGCGGAAACCATAGTGTCCTTGACTGCCCGAACTAATTGACTGGCTGTTCACCTCTAATGAACTTCCAACTAACTGCCAACTATTTCCAAAGACATCGGAGTCCGTTTCCCTCCTTTCTCCTGTTCTAATGTTTGCTCACAGTGAGAACTTCAACGATGTTTTCTAAGTTTTCTCGGTAATCGCACACTGACCTATAAAAATTATTAAAACATTCTTTTTACACTGTTCTTTGAAGCTTCTTGATAAAATATATATCATTAACGTTTAAGGTCATTAATTTTTCATTTTTAACGCGAACTATTATTCATTTGTAACATCAATTAGACTGCAGATTTGTATGCAATTAGTTGAAAGTAATACAACAGGATTTCTAAATTGTTTAAATGTTTAATATTTAAATTCTTTAAATGTTTCTACTGTTTTGCATTTAATCTACTTATTTCTGTTATATGTGCGTTAAATATGCAGACTAATAGTAATTGTACGCAGAGTGTTCGTTTTTTGTTGTACATGAACTGTACTTATAATTAAGATTAATTTAAATCTTACAAGAAAAGAACTTGAATTTGTATGAATCGGTAAGTCAAAAATACAAATTATGTCATGCTACATTTCAGTAGTCCAAAGAAAACATTCGTTGACGGGCCTACAGGAAGTAGAAATAGTAATTCGTAATCAGACACGTATTATATTTTCCTCTTATGGGCCACCATTTTGTTGATATTTTACTCCGAGTGTCGAACCAACTATGAAAATCTCATAAGTTGGACACAGATTATCCACTGAAAGAGAATCTAAAGAATCCAGACTTATCATAATAATTCATCTTTCAAAGCTTCTTAGGAGTCATAAGTCCCACCGTAATTTGATCTCCAATTAACTCCTTGTCTGCGGCGCTTTCTATCTTAAAGCCGTAAGCATTTCGCTACGCGAATTATAATTAAATTGTTGTTACAGTGGGAGTAAGAATCACATTGTTGAGAACAAGGCAGCATTGAGAAGTTTCTAGATATTTAAAACTCAGTCATTTTAATGTAAGAAAAAAACTAATGTAATTACTAGACCGTGTATTTTATGCGTTTATGACAAAATTGAATTGTTGAAACACAAAATAGTATAAACATCTGTGGAATTTAGTAGACTGTAATATTGTTTTCAATCCATTAAAATGCTAAAAACAAGAATCATTTTTAAAAGTCCATGCATGTGGATTTTTTAGTAGACACTTCAACAGCAACTGAAACTTCAACCATAAATTAAAAACTCACCCATAATAACATCATCTAATCATTTCGTTTGAGATTATCGCGTAAAGGACGAATTTTTAAGCTTCCATTTGGTACAGTACAATTATTGAAATAATGAATAGCCTTCCTGTAGATAAAGTTAGCACTTGCTGATTATAATTAAGATATTACATTTTTACTTTGCATAAAGGTCTAGTAACTACTGATCGTGTTAAGGGTATATACATGTACGATTTTCATATACATATACGCCAAAGAGTTAATTCTTAAATCTAGAAAAAGAGTCGCCGACTCGCACGAAGTAATTCAACGAAATAACATCTCTGTTATTCGTCAGTTTTAACAGAAATTCTCTAATTGCGCACAGAAGGTTGAGTTTCCACAAAAGTTCCTGTATAAGTAAGAAGCGAGGTGGAAGTTTCACCGGACGATATCGAATTGAGGTGCAACGTTAAAAAACTGGCTTAAGAACTAGGGACTTAAACATGAGACTGCTAAAGGACGTTCCAACTCCAAAAATTATTCTAAAGGTGTATAAATGTACCCCCCACAGAAACAGAAAGAGCGAGAAAGAAAGAGAGAGGGGGACGGAAAGAGAGATAGAGCTTGGACCCGCCAAAACTGCTCGGGTTCTAATGTCTTCTTTCAGCGGCTTCAGAAAGTTCCCTCATTTATATCTAGGCGGTGCGGAAAGCGTGCTCAGTTCAGTCGTTTTGGGCACTGAAGCCCCGAAGAGAATTTTGTTCAGTTGCATTCAACCAGCATTAGCGTCGTGCGCACTGGTAAAAGAGAAAGCATTAGAAAAGAAGAAAGGGGAAAGTAAACGTACGGGCAAGAGGAGAGGAAGTGGCAAAAAGGGTGCAAGAGGGGGTGAGAGAAAAAGGAAGTGGGAGAGAGAGGGGGTTGGATCCTCTGCGTTTGTGTCCCTTTTTGGTTTAAAAGGAAAGCAGAAGTTTGCAACTCCATTCGCGGAAACGTTGCGCAAGGAGCGAGGGGGGACATAATTCCAACAGAGAAACTATGACGAGCCAACCAAGTTGGCCACCTCTACGAGGTGCCCTCAAAGACTCTTCCGCTAATTTGATGATCCTCCAAAGGCCCGGGCTGCAATCTGCCGCTCGGCGCAGATTCTCTAGACATGGACCCTCGCCGATCTTGTCGTCTTGTTCTGGTCTTGGGAGAAATATTCTCTCCGAGGAGGTTACCGTCAAGGTTCTTCACTTTTCCTTTTATTCCCCTCATTCACTTTTTTTTCTCTCGTACATGCAGGTAAAATGACAGAGCGTGTTATACCCAGAGGCCGCTTAGGGGTACGATTTAAAAGGGACTTGTGCGGCCCGCGAGTGCTCGGAAAAAGTAAGCCCATCAAGATAACTTGATTCGTTGAATTCCTGGCACGTTTTATGCGTAAATTTCTGATAATCTTAACTACTAATTACTATTTCCCCACGCTCCCCCCACCCGGTAATTTTTAAGCCGCCGCCGTTTCATTATGCTCACGCGTTATTTACCGACAAGGACTTATGAAATGTATAAACTGTTTCGATCGTAATAATTGAAGAACTCGTTTTCTTCTGAACATGTTTTTAACGGACTTCGTGAATTTCGATTATTGTGGACGACAGTCTTCACATACTTGCAGGTTGAAAATCTATCAATTTTTTACGTTAAATACTGTAGAATAATTTATTTCGTCCTGAATTTGTTGTATTTTGATATGTTTGTCTAAAATGCGCCTTGAGAAGCGTATGATGCGTAAATCATTATTTTTTTTTTAGATTAGGTATTTCACTATGAATCATCAATGACCAAGTGACTAATATTTGTTATATTAGGCAGTTATGTCTTGCAGTATATACAGTCACTCGCAATACTATTAGGAAACTCTTAAAAAGACTTGCATTTGTTCTAGAAGTTAAAATAAACGAGTCTACTAAATGACATGAGAAAAATCAGTAATTGATCGGAATTGCAGAGAAAATTTCTAAAAGTTGTTATTTATAACTTTTTTACATGGGTCTGTACTGAAAATTTAAAAAGTACGCGTTTTAGGTCTGTGTAAATTATACACATTCTGATAATTTGTATATAAGAATCCTTAGGTTACTTTACGTTTACAGTAAGCTACAACTGTAGCTCATCGTTACGTTAACTGATCGTGAGTTAAAAGTGCACAAGAATCTGCAGATCTTGTGCGATCCAACAGCATAAAAATCCACAATTCTTGTCAGTTATGAACGGATAAAATTCCACAGACCACGTGAGTTCTAAGAGCATAAAAATCCTCAGACATCGTGAGTTATAAACGCACAAAAATGCATAATTCTTGTGAGTCACAAACGCATAAAATTCCACAGACCTTGTGAGTTCTAAGAGCATAAAAATCCACAGTACTCGTGAGTTTTAAACGCACAAAAATCCATAAGTCTTGTGAGTCACAAACGCATTAAAATCGACAGATCTTGTGAGTTATAAACGCATATAAATTCACAATCCTTGTGAGTGGTAAGCGCACGAAAATCAAACGCATAAAAATTCAGAATTCATGTGAGTATTAAATGCACAAAAATTCGCAGACCTTCTGAGTTCCAACAACATAAAAATCCATAGACTTCGTGAGATTTAAACGCATAAAAATTCAGAATTCATGTGAGTTTTAAACGCACAAAAATCCGCAGACATTCTGAGTTCCAACAACATAAAAATCCACAATTCTTGTGAGTCATAAACGCATAAAATTCCACAGACCTTGTGAGTTCTAAGAGCATAAAAATCCACAAATCTCGTGAGTTATAAACGCACAAAAATCCATAATTCTTGTGAGTCACAAACGCATAAAAATCTACAGACCATGTGAGTTTTAAACGCACAAAAATCTGCAGATCTTGTGAGTTCCAACAGCATAAAAATCAACAATTCTTGTGAGTGATAAACGCATAAAATTTCACAGACCTTGTGAGTTCTAAACGCATACATATCCACAGTCCTTGTAAGTCCTAAATCCATAAGAATCCACAGTCTAGACATAAACATCGAAAATTTTAATAAGTTCCGGGCCGGATGGTGCAGCGGTTCTATCAGGATGGAAATATCGCCACGTCCCATTACTTAGGGAATATCGCGTCGTTAAATTCCATCTCGTTTCGTCCACTTTGCAGATTTCGTTTCACGTAAGGTAAGATGAAAAAAGCGGTCGGCTGTGTGGTCTCCTGATAGCCGGCCACACCAGGACGAGAGCAGTACAGTCTCACATATCGGATATCTCTTGCAAGCTGCTTAATTCCACAAGCAATTCGTTTGGGTCTCGTACTATCGGGATTACTGAAGGTCTGACGAGTTTCTGGAGTAGGACCGCAGTACAGGTCGCCGTAACAGAATCCGGAACCTAACAGGTTCCGGAGGAGGAGGGTGGAAAAGAGAAGGCAAAGAGACGACGGACACAGACACTGGAAGCGGAGCTGGGTCAGCGTCACCGGAGTGTATAATTGGCCTGATTGTCGGGTTCTAATTTGGTTCTCCTTCTGCCTTCTGTCAGAAAGGGACGTGTCCAGCCTGCTGCCACTGGCATAGAAAGGTCCAGAAAATGAGAGCAACACGATCTTCTCCTACTGATCTGTTCGTTATTTGCAATGTCCCTAACCTGCTCCTGGTTAACTTCTTCTACCTGAAAGTTTTCTCGATTTAGGGTCTGTTTCAGACTCTCTTCTACGCGTGATCTAGGCACGTAGGCATTCAACACAAATCCGTAGCATTTTTTACCATTTTATTATTCTGTTCTTTCCATTATTTTCCTAAAAATTATGATTTTATCGTTCGTTAACGGCTATTTTGTTATTTTAAATTATTTCTGATTACTTGGTAATGTTTGGTAATTATATCTCCCACATTTCAGAAATTAGACATTTGAGACTGTTATAAATAAGATTGGTATTTTTATACCAGTTTATTGCGGAAAATTAGAAAGAGCTTTTCGAAAAACAGATTGGTATTATTTATTGAAAAAAATACCATGGAAAACAAATAACAATTATTGCCACTTATAAATTCTTACATAAAATGACGCAATAACTAGCATATTTGAAATAATAAATAATCTTTACCGCTAAGCCTACCACCACCGGTTAAATATATCGGTTCCAGACCTTTGTGTTACGCTTATTGAAGGTGTGAAGATGCTTTCCAAGAGCTGTAAAGAACATATTTTATAATAAGAACTGCACAAAGTCGAAATAAATTCAATCTTGTCATTTTTATAAGGCAAGATATGCCAGTAACTTTTAGGGTTCGGTAGGTTTACTGATAGTCATAGTTGTATGAAAGAAATTTTCAATTCTAATATCTTCAAAACTGTGCCGGATATAAAGAACTGTTGCTTGATATTCTTTATTTGACTCATACATACATATGTATTCGTGCCACAGTTATGGCGTGTGCATTAAGGTCATAAAATAAATAAAATGTGTCTAAAAGAAACTGCATTGTGAAAAATGCAAATAAACATGCAAATCAAGAGAGGGAAGTTGGTGGAATTGTTACAACACAGGTGATCTTTATACATTTTCATCAATTGTGTATTAGAACAGAAAGATTATTATTAGCGACCAAATTTTTCTCATTGTTCACACTTCGCTTGCGTTCTTTGTGAATATGCTTAAACTGACGTGCACTACACCTTAGTAGCCATTAGCTTCTAGAAAGTTAGTTAGCAGCACACAGAAGGAATGAGTCTCGGGTGGCACATTACGAGACAACTTAATGTTCCTTTGGAGTTAGGTCTGTCACGACTTCGTGTGTTATGAAGAGTTTCGTCCACTTGTGGACCGTACCGCGACGTGGAATGAGTTTATCCATTATTTTAGCCATTCACACAATTACGTACACTAACGACTTACGCAAAGATACCAGACATGGAAATAATAGCGTAAAAATGCGAGGACTAATATTCTAAAATATGTAATATTAATTTGTGACTTTAGTATTCGGTAAGACATCTAGAAAAGATCGCAAGTTAATACTATAGAGGGTGTTAATTTGAAAATTTTCCAGCTGAATATCTCGAAAAGTATGAAAGATACTAAAAAAGTGTAACATACCTTTCCAAGGATTTCGAGGGGGGAAGAGGGGGGCAGTATTAGTTTTTTATTTGGGTGGCGTTTTCAAGGTCATTTGAAGGTCAACTTTGTTTTTTCAAATGGAAACATATATTTTTTATTATGGGATCATGTTGTACGTAAAAAGACCAGCAATTTTCGTAGAATACACTTCTTTTATCCGCGCACTAGTGTCGGAGATATTTAAAGAGAAGTAGAGCGAGGCATATTATTGTGTAAAATTCTTTGACGCAAATCGTTGATGTTTTTCAGTTGTACTAGCACGTACCGTTTGAAAATAAAACTGTGTTTATGTTGTTTCTCTTTCAATATAAGATTGTACTATTTAGTCAAGTGTGAATCATCGTAATAAAAGGTACTATATCGTAGTGCAATCAATTGTATGTAGAGCTATTCCAACAGATACCATTAGAAATGTTCGTTCAGAATTTGAGAATCGTCTGTATTATTGTTTAGAAAACGACGGAGAACATTTTGCAAATTTGTTATAGTTATAAAGAAAGAACAAATTTTCTCGCAGTATAAGTATGACTCGCTCTACTCCTCTTCAAATATCTCCGAAACTAGTGCGCAGATAAAAAAAAGTATCCTACGAAAAATGCTGGTCTTTTAAGTACAATAAGATGCCATAATAAAAAATATAGGTTTCCTTTGAGTAAACAAAATTGACCTTCAAATGACCTTGAAACCGCCTCCCAAATAAAAATCTGATAATGCCCCCCCCTTTCCATCTCGATATCCTTGAACACGTGTTTTACACTTTTTTAATATCTTTCATAATTTTTGAGATATTCGGCTGGAAAGTTTTCAAATGAACACCCTGTATATTTTATATATTATAATATATCAGTTATTTCATTTTTGCAGAACTACTCGTATATGTGAAACAACTATTAATGGTACATGTTCACTAGACTGAAGATTCTATGCATTTATGACAAAACTGAATAAACTGAATTTAAAACAAAAGAATGATTCAAAATATATAACAACGTCCATTTGCTACTCCCGACTTATTAAAGTTATTAAACAGTGAAAGAAACTATTTAGCTCCCTCTTCTTGCAATTCTTGAAAAAAATTTTAATTATTTTTATTAATCATTTATTTTAACGTGGTCGCATTAACTGCGAAGTCATTAGCGACCGCGTGGCTTACAACTAACAATAACATAATTAACATGTAATCGAATATACTTTGCATTGTGATTAGCATCAGTAATTAATAATGTTCATTTGGCAGGTAAATTCGCAGTCTAATAATCACAGATGTAACAGATGTTGAAATTATCGGTGATGTAAACGATGATAGAATTATAAATTCATTTTAGATATTACGTTTTGTACTGCTGACATTTTGCACGTATTTAATCATCTGAATAATTTCCCTATGATATTTTAAAATACTTGAACGAAGAACGCAATTTTTCTCGTTAGTTTTTATTGGTTTTCTATTTAAAACACGAATAAGAGACGCTAAAATCTGAATTTAAATGAACAAAAACGCAAGTAACGTACCACGAGTTCATGTTTAAACAAGACGGAATACATTCGAATAATTTTCTGCCCATATTTCCGGCGTGATTTGGTGGAACACAATACGGCATAAAAATCTCGAAATGTTAGAGAAGAATTGCGTGGAGGAAGAGACAGTCGACGTGCACCACAAGACGAATTATCCTAATAAAACAACTGCGTAGAGGTGTAATGTGTGGTTTTTATAAATGTTTCGCTTGTCCCCTCTTCGTTTTCGTTTTTGGCTTGGCACCAATTGCGGTGTACTGTATCGCGGAACAGCGATTTCATATCAGTATATTTACGAGCTACGATTTTAACGCCAGCAAATATAAATGTGACTGGTCGGTTTGTTTTCAAGATTTAAATTGTGCAACATTTACAATGCTTTCTTTCGCCCGGATGCTCGCGAGATCTGCAAATGACACACGTGCATGCTACCTTATCACGAGTGTAAAACATTTTTCGTTGACCACGCTGAAAAGGATATAAAGTATTCTCTTCGTGTATCCCCTTTTTAAACGCGGTTCGGAAAGCAGTGTATCTCGTGTTTCGAAATATTAAAATGTACTGTGCGCTTACAAAATTAAATATAATTATTTCTGTAAACAAACAAAGAGCGAATGTTTCCATATTTTTTTCGGAAAGATTACTTAAAAGTACTGATGAAACCTTTTCTTGTGACTAAGAAGCATTTTTAATTTTTCTTATAATTAAATACAGTATTCTTTATATTCACAATGTTATTCACTTTATATTAAATATATTGACTGCATTATATACGAATTAATGAAATTCAGTAATTGATTTGCATGATAGACTCTAGATTTATTCAATGTTAAAATAAATAGTATTGATGTATTATTAAGACAAACTCAACATGAAACGAACATTTATTGTTATACTATATTACTTTATTTATTTTAAAGCCATTTTTTATTGTTATGATACATTAGGTAACCATTATACGAATAAAATTTGTTACATCTCAATAATAAAATTATATTTCGAATTGGACAGTAACATGTCTGATATATTACAAGCTCGTACTACTTGCGAATGGTCTTCATGCTGTTACACAGATTCTTTGACTATTTATGCAACAATACAGATGAATATAAAACTATTTCTACTACATAGTGCATTCGCTTTTTTGCCTTTTTTAAAATTGAACAAAACTACCTTTTTAGATGTTACAAGGATTAGTTTACTATACCACGAATAAATTATATTTTTTAGAAATGAAATTGTTGAAAATCGTAGAAGATATACTAAAAGTTGCTTTTACTAAACATAGATGTGTTTTAGTTATAAATTTTCAGGACATAACTGATAGAAATCTACAAAACGAGTTATTTAAATTTTCGGAAAAGGCCCAGATGTAAATGTAAAAAACACCGTGTCATATTTTTTCCGCTATTCCGATCAGTTAAAGCTTTTTCCGAATTTCCTTGTCACGTAATTTAGCAACTTAATTCTTTTAACATCTCAGAAAATACTCAATCACTTGATACAATCTTAACACAGTTATCCTAATCTAGCATGTCCTTTAATAATGTAGACAATTTTTTTAATAAATTATAATTGCATTTTTGGTTAACGTTTGTGGATTATCTTAATTCATTTCGACTTAAATAAGTCGGAATGATTCGTTTTCTGCAATCCACAAATGATTAAACTACAACTTCAAGACTATACTTTATGCAAAATAAGAAAGTTCTAAGTCGGTCCTGATAAATGGAAACTCGATGAATATGTATTTATTATATATCTTCTAATGTGATCATGCTTTCGTCTTTCACTCATTCGGTTTAGGTATAAGTACATAAAATCCTCAATCTACAAATAATTAATATGACTAACAGAACTATTGATCTAAAATAGTAGCCGCATATGTGTTAATCGGAGTCACTATGTAAATGCTGTAACGGTGAGAAGCGATTTTACTGCTCAAGCACGTAACACAGACGACAAACTAATAATGTTATACATATTTTGCACACGTTTCGCGTTACAAGTTCTCAATATAAATTGCGCCGCGCTTTAGACGACTGTCTTACCCAGCGCGTAACAATGTTATCTTTATTCCGTAAATTTATTGACCCTTGCGTCTCGGGGCTGACTTTTCTCTCGAGTTTTAACCATTTCACGATGCAGAAAAGTAGTCCGCCGAGTTGAATGTCAAGAGAAGTACAGCGGCAGTTTCAGAAAATGTCGGTTTTGGTGCGCTGTAAAAGCACGTACAGGGGAAGTTGAATTCGAGATAACGAACCGACATCGGCGGAGAAGATAAATATTATGGGAGAGGGCATGGTCGTTGGCTTGTTTTCATTGACCAAACAGATATACCTTGACAAGTAGGACGATGTGCGAGATGCGCTTATGTGACAACAGAAATGGGGGGGGGGGAGTGGGCGGAGAGAAGGGAATAAAAAATACTGAAAGCGATTGGGAGCGGCAACAGCAGCCACCGGTGGGGAAAATACTTCGAAAGATGACTCGGAAATTGCCTGTCCAATTGAATCGCAAACAATATGAAAATTTGTTCGAGAGTTTCGATTATACAAAGAAGGCTACGGTAGACGGCAGCGAAGGGCGTGGAGGAGCGAGCAGAAACGAGCGGACACACTCGCGGGAGAAACAGAGAACGGTATCCTTAGTGGCGCTCGGAAACAATGGGCCTCCATCAGACTTGCAAAGCGGGGCGCGTTTTTACTTTCAAATTAAATTATTTTCTCCGTTTCCCGTGCGATTAATGCTCTTCAGCCGTTGGGCACTTTTAATCGACGATTTTCGTCGTTAATATTTGTCTACGTTACTCGCCGAACATTTATCCCTCGACTTCGTGTTTAACCCCAGCGTGGGCATTCAAACACATTTGGTAGACTACCAGGTAATCGAAACAAACTTTACTCTATTTTGCGCAGCGCAAAACGTGTGAAAATCCGTATAAAAATAAATAACATGTGCCACAAACTGTGTAAAAGGAAACAAAGCGTATTAATACTTGAACTACCGAGCAATACATGCGACTGATGCACATTGCTTTGCAATAGTGACAAGACTTCATCTACTCAGACTTCATATAATTTTGATTGTAATGTGTGCTTCAGTAGAAAAAAGTTCAATAGAAAATTCCTGTGGAAAACATTTTTACAATTTCAATAATTGTGAAAGTTAAAGCAACTGTGTAAATGTGAATACAGCGTGTCGGAAAACCATATAAAAATTAGTTGATTGCACTGAATGTTCACTACGTAGCTTTTAAAATAAATTATTTCATATAATAGTACATAAAAGTATGGTTATGTTAACTGTATAAAAAGTTACCACATAAAAAGGCACTCGGATGTACTTTAACAAGTAGAACTGTCGGATTATGACCAGACGCGTTGACCAATTACTATTCAATAGCACGTGCACCTGAAAAACTTTCAAACTCCATTCTTCCATAAATTGAGCAATGAAAAAAGTTCCATTCCTTTTTCCATCTTTTTTATTTACAAAAACAAAAGCCCTTCCTAATCATCAATCGTGTGACACCCTGTATATCGGACGAACCTCAATTAATGAACAATAGAACATACAGGAACGTCTAAAAATGCTATAAAAATGCTGTAAAAATGACCTAAATGTATCAGAATTATCCAGTTTTTAGTTAACAAGTGTGGTTTAATTTCTATTAATTAAAAATGTTGGTGTAACTTTTCCGTAAAAATACCGTTCATAATTCATTGAAACGAGACGAAGTCGTTTGTACATTTAATATTTAAAATCGTATGAATAAAATAAATGCAGAAAATATTATATGAATTGTTATTTTAATGTCCAACGTAAACAATGAGGACCTGGGTTTATGATATTTTCAACGTCATAAAAAATGGTTAAAGGAAACAAAGAAACGGAATGCCCGTATAGCTGGGTACCCGTTTGCACACACAAGAGTTCATCGTACACCTTTTTCCGTGTGATATCGAACGCTTGTACCCCGCGATACAGCGAACGATTTGAAAGAGGCCAGAAACAACACGATTAACCTCGCCGTAATTTATCGTCGCGGAAAAATAATAATTCCGATCGAATAATTCGTTCGCATGAAACCAGAACGGCGCGGCGCGAGCGGTGTGCCGCGCTATCGTTAAATTACTGTGCGGTTTATACTTAATAAATCGTAATAAATTTTGCCCGGGGTCTGTTCAATTCTATCGTAAACAGTGCTGCATTGTATCGCATACATTCATACAAGAATACAGTGGTAATTACACTAGAAACGTTAATACACGGCATTGTACGTTTCGCAGCGGCGAAAGCGTTAATCGAAACATCACGCGTACACGGTGCCCGCCGATTATCGTGCCCGCTTACCAATTTGCATTCGTGCCGGGGTTACTTTCGTCGTGGACTTTCATTCAGCTCAAACATATTGTGAACCGACCCATGAAATGACGTTTATTGGCAAAAGTTGGGGGACGGTGCCAATATTGTGCCGCTTAAGAAACTTTTGGTCCGCGGGGAAAAAATATCGGTCTGTTCCGAAAGTAATTCTGTTCGGTGCGAATCTCGAGCGCGATGCGCGGATGATTCGTATCCACTTAAAGTTGTAAATTTTAAGTCCGATTGTGACGGACACGTCAACTCCGAAATCACCGATTTACTACCCGCCAAATTAATTTTAGATAGCCGATTCAATGATTATTTCGATTTATGAATTTGTGAGGTTAGCGTTTCGTCCCAGGCCTGCTAGAGGATTCGTCGGCAAGGCTAATCTAGCAGTCCCTGCCTTATACGCGTGGGGGTTCGCGACGATCAACTCCATTTGAATTTTATGAATCTCTATCGATTCGATTGTATGAGATCTTTGAATGAACTTGACATCGACTTCGAGAGACTCTTTGTCTCACTCGAATGTGTTTTCGTTCGTTTTCATTGATCTATACCAGTGAAAGTTCGACTTCGGCTGTTTGATTGCGACCGACTGACCGTCGCGGTTTCGGGAGGAGCCTTCGCTGTATTGTGAAGGCGGTCCTCCATTTCGGGGTGACAAGACGGTGACACCCATTGCCATGCTGAAGAAGTGCACTGATTGGTTCTTGCCGAGCTCTGCATGGCCCAATCAGTACATTCTTGATGACTCTTAGATCGGCCCTAAGCGAGCCTGTTCCGAGGAAAGCATGGAACAGTACTCGACTCCCTCCGAAGGCGAAGCTAGGTAATCCGAGAACCGTACTTCTCGGTCGGGAATATCCTTCGTCAGTGATAGATTTATGACGCTTAACTCTTAACACTAGAAAGACTGAAACTTAGTATATACCTATATTGCCCAAAAGCAGTCAAAATGACTGCATTGTGAAAGAATAGCTAATGTGTAAAGAAATTTGTTTAAAATTAATTTTTAATATTTTTTATATTATTTACAGTTATATAACAAGTTATTAGTAAATATTAACAAGAAAAAAAATTTACTTCGCTTGGAAAAAAAATAATTTATGCATTATTATTTGTACATTTTATGCAAATGAAAGTGGAAATCTTTTTACGTGTACATCTTCCGTACATCTATTCGACATTTCTTTCATGAATTTAGGGCGCAAAAGAAATGAAATAAACAACTTGTTAGAACAAGTATTATTGCATAAAGATTCGAATAACAAGTACTACTTTAGCTTATTGAGCAACTGCAACTTATCAAATATACGCCCAAATCGACAATTTATCATGTACTTGTATGTTATCATGTGACGATAATCGAAAAAACATGAAAACTGTTATTTCAATGCAGAGCCGAACTGGTCATATAAGAAATTTACTCAATTCAATAATAAATCATTTGATTATTTAAAATTTTCCAAGCAGTCAAAATGACTGCTTTTGGGCAATATATATATATATATATATATCTCCTCCGGAAATGAAGGAGGGGGAGGTAACTACAATTATTAATAAACGCATTTATATGTGTTGTACAAAAAGTCACAAAATTCTAAGAAATTGTGTCATTGTATACATAATTGTTTTTTTAATTGAAATTAAAAAGCAGTCAAAATGATTTCCTTGGGCAATCTAGTGTTAAGGAGGCGAAACAAATACGAAAGTTAGGCGATGGCTCGACTGGTCACCAAATGTGCATCGAGCGCCTAATCCTTGAAAGTGGCCTCAGTGTCACGTAGACTCCATAAACAAATCTGAAGAAAAGACTCTTTGTACGGTTCCTTGCGACGGAACAAATTCCTTTTCTCGCTTAACCTTAATGAGTTATTAGGATAGATGAGCTTAACCTCATTCTACGTCGCAAAATCATTGCACATCTTGGCAACTGAGATTTCGGACGTCATGTCGTGCCTCATAGTGCTTTATAACCTTTCAAGCATTTATTTTCTCATCGCATCCAATACGGATAATCACAGTGTGCATTTATATTACCGCAAGGGTAAAAATGCAATTGAAGCAAGGAAAAGGTTGTGTGCCATTTACGGAGAGAATGTACCGACGGAATACCATTTATTTCGTTCTCTTCAACACGCTTTGAGAGGTGAAAAGTCAAATAACGCAATTTTTTGCTAATCAAAAAAACAGAAATTCTACGAGCATGGATCTCCTACTGACCAGAAAAATGGCAAAAGAACATGGAAAGAAATGAATCACAAAACTACATCACCGAAAGAAACTTTTAAATAACGAAAAATCGTCTTCTATTTTCCCCTGAAAAAACGAAATTACTTTCCGAACAACCTAATACGTCTCCAGAGAATATTGACACAAGCGATTTCCTATTTTCGAAAAACAGTCGATATGTAAACTGTTATAATTTCGTAAAAAGTAATTTTTCTTTCTTCATAATGCATAATCTTTTCTTATAATCGATCGTTTATATTCTTCTATGTCGTTTTTGCATAATGTAGCGGGTGGAGGCTTAACAATCTTCCTTTACACAATAAACCCAAACGATATTATTAGATTGCGATATTGCCGCTGAGTTGATGGCTTATGATTGAAGTTTCTGTTGCTGTTGAAGGATCTATTAAAAAATCGTCAGACGTGTACCATAGACTTTTAAAAATTATGAGATTATTGCCAGTAGTCTATTTTAAAATTGTAAATCCAAGTCTGAAGAAGATTTATTTTAAATAATGCAAACAAAAGATCTAAAGGACACGTATAATTGTATGTATTTATAAAAGAACCACATGTGCCTCATACTTGGAGTGCTTTCTTTACTCTGTTTAGCAACATTTTCTCTCTTGAGTTTAGAGCAATATAAAAATCGACGCGGTTCTTAAAAGACGAAAGAGAGACATGAGGAGGAGATTTTGGGATACATTAGCAAAGGAATCAGCTTGTTCGGCGCTACGGAACGTATGTGCGTCTACGAGGCTGTTATAGCGTGGCTAGGCTTCAACATGAACTGTAAAAGGACTCTTGCAACGGCACCTATCCGTTACGAATGCAGATGGAAACTAGGTCGCGTGTATTTCAAGAATTGTGCCTTATCTCTCACGGCGTGTAACCACGAATTCGTTTCCCCATGAATTTCAATCGAGTGATCCGCGTCGCTGCCATGCCGACGCCCGCGGATGTAATTGTTACCGGCATCGTTGGAACTCACTCTAAATCTCAATTGTTCGTCGACGGCACATTGGGTAGGAATAGCTCCCCCCTGTCGTGCACAACAATGTGGAAATAGAAGAATACAAATTCTGAAGAACCGCCGTTGTGGCCGTTGTTTTCAAATCCTTTGTATACCTTGCTCGTGTGGGAATTGTTAACAAACCGAAGTATAAACGTAATAATGAACTTTAAATTGTCGAAAATGTTTCTGTATTCTGCAATACTATGGAATGTTAAATGTTAGGTAACTAATGGAAACACGTCATGTTTGAAGCGCAGTATTAAAGCGAGTATGAAATTATTAGAGGCACAGTACGAAAAATATATTTATTGTCTAAATGACGGACAAACTTGTTTATAGCATTAATAGATGTATTTTTACAATTAGCAAACTTCAGTATATCCTAAAAATAATAAAAATTCAATATAGCTGGATTTCCATTTAAAAATTGATCGTTTTAATGGTTTGTTAATTGATTCGAATGTCTTCAATAATTCGTTTACCCACTGTATAGTAATATTCTTTGTAGCGTTCATTTGTATTATTACAACTACATGTATTGCATGTATTACATGTATTACATTATAGAATTGATGTAAGTACATTTAAACTGTTCAGATATCTAATTCTGTCTAAAGTCGATGAGAAATTCGTGCTAATACAGATAAAAAATTCCATCTCCTCGAGATGGAAATAACTTTTTATACCACTAAGGCAAATAATTTGCTACTTTCCATTCCGTGTGACTGGTGTGAAAACGAATGAATATT
Source organism: Sphecodes monilicornis (assembly GCA_913789915.3). NCBI lineage: Eukaryota > Metazoa > Arthropoda > Insecta > Hymenoptera > Halictidae > Sphecodes > Sphecodes monilicornis. The sequence continues at coordinate 6,789,734 of OU565295.1, read as the reverse complement.
TTATCATATTATTATTCTAAAGCTTACAGATTCCGTCCCACGTACATTTTCCCATTACTACACGCATACATTAGTTCCTTATCATATAATTCCTGATTCCTTCGAACATTTTTCATTTCCTCTGTAATATTAGAATCGCAGCACTTACTGAATTACTGGATACTAACTACGGTTGAAGAATGCATTTAACCGTTGTGTTATAATATTCCTAAAAACGAATCTATGAAATCTAAAATGAACTGAGTAGATAAAAATATATTTCTATTTGTAACAATTTGAATAAGTCTGAAATAGTATAACAATATCATGCAATACTTCTATTGTCTTTACAGTTGCATATTTTACCAATTTTGTATTTGTGTCATTTGTTGTCAGAAATTCATAGAATCCTCAGTTTAACGATATTAAACCGATTTCATGTAAAGGTATAATATGACTTTCTCAGAAAATAATTTTTTGTCATAAATGCATAAAATTCTCAATTTAACGATATTGAATGCAACTTTCTGTAAAATTATTATGAAATTCACTAGGACTGAAAATTGTATGCATTTATTACAAAAAATTACTCATAAATTCAGAATTCGTCAAATAAACAACTGCAGAGTCATTATAATGACTATTTCTGACTTATTAAAATTGTTAGAAGAGGAAATATATTTTTATCGAATGTCTATTTCTTACAATTGATTTAGACATTTATTTTGTACAAAGATAAGTAAGAAACAAAAAGGTGTGAAATTATCCCTTGTTATATTTTCAAAATTGCCTAATTTGTAAGTTAAAAACCAGGCAATGTCGATAATGTGATTTAATTTACTTGTCATTTAGACCGTTTGATATTTTTCATAACTGTCTTCAAATTTTTGGAAGTACACAATAAACTACATTTTGAAATACTCTCTACAGCCAGTAGAACACACAAATGTTGTTCCCAAAAGTGTTAAATTCTCAAATAATACACTAAATGTATGCATAAGTTTTTATATTTTTTTCAATTTTCTTCCATTTATACACATAACACAAGGTATGTCACCAATCAATAATGAAGTATTTATTTAGAGACATTCATAGCAAATGAAATTGCACTACAAGGCTACAAAGATCGTAACCATTATAAGTAGACGGCGGATCTTTATACATTCATGGCTTGTGAACATTTTCAAGAAATGCTAGAATATAATATGCAATAGAATTTAGTACGTTTTTGATTCACATTGGATCTACAAAGTCTATTTACATCTTTAAAATTGTTCTATAATAGCTGAAAATTACATACACATCGGCAGTCTAATTATAAGTTATTATTAGACTGCGGAAGTTTATGCATTTAGTGCTTATGAAAATTTAAAAGAGGAAGCTGCAGTGCAATAGAATTTACAGCGATATTTCTTAATTTTGAATTTACAAAGGCTATTAACACTGAAAGTAAGATTGTAAGTGATCCCATTTTCTTAAAATTCGTCTACAAAAATTGAAAATTACTTAAACATCCGCAGTCTAGTTATTATGCATGAACGATTGAAGAAAACCAAAACATGCACCTAATATTTCCAACAAAGAATAAGCATTTAGTTCGAACAAAGGGCACAAAAGGTGGCAGCGAAAAAACGTATCAACATCGCCCAGTCTCTCCAGGATGATGCATCGTTTCCAGCGTAGTTTATCCTTCGCGGGCGGATGAATACGTCAGAAAGGGCCGGATTTCGTGCATATAAAAGCGTTCAAAGCTTTTGAAAAGAGCGGGCTGACGACTGGTTAGCCCGGTATTCCGCGGGTACACCTGTAAATATAGGTGTCGTCGAAGTACGGCTGATCACGCATACGAAAACCCCCGTAGTCCGTGTAAACAGGCCAGGAGAAGCTAGCACGCCGACTGTTACAGAGGCTCGCCGAGGGACAAGGACGAGAGGAAGAGAGGAGGAAAGCGGCATAATGCGCGCGGTATACCACGCCACTTCCGAATTACTCCGGCAAAATCTCCCCGCGTATTTGCATTCTCCCGTGGCGAACGCAGACAGAAATTAATTGCGTACTTGCACGGGCAACAATGAAGCGCCATTCCCGTGTACAGGCAACTCTCCCTCGCTGGTCGCCCCGGAAATCAAAGACATTTTTGGTCGACCGCTTATGCTCGGCCGCTGCTCAAATTTCGTGTCGACCGGTTTATTCAATTTCGCCAGCCATCGAAAAAAGAAACGCGAACTTTGAATCGCTGCCACGACGAATCTTCTCGTTCCCACGATGTACTTCTTACAACTTCTTGATAGATTGAAGAATGCTTGATCCTCCGCGACCTTGGAAACTTTTATTTCGTTTCAAATATTTCGACTTGTTTGACCATTTTTTGATAGTGCTGTTTCACGGTATTTCAATAATTCAGGATCTAACGAACAAAATAAATTATACTTGTTTACCTACATTAGTGTATTGAAAAATGTGCCTATTATTCTTACACTTTGTAACTTATTATTAGACTGCCGATTTTATGCATTTATGACAATCATGAGTAGTTGCTATTTGAAACAGTGAATCGATTAAAAGAATTCAACAATATCAACATGTTATTTTCGACCTACTAAACTTATTAAGAAATGTAACAATTTCTGGGTGGCGCTTATTTCTTGCAACAGATGCAGATAATTCTTATTTTGCATAAAGATCCGCAGTCTACTTATCATTTTTCATCGTATGATGTTGTTTCAAACATTTTCTGACTTTCCCGTGATTCTGCGGGTACCTTTTACACGTTTCATCTCGCTTTCACCCAACATTTTCGCAGTTTTTCACGAAGCAACTAGAAATTTATGCATTAAGCGCCAATATTGTTATCCATCCACTGAGATGATCTTAAGATTATTGGTCACTAATATAACGAAGTTGTTATTCATAGTCACAACTCATATTTCTTATCTCTTATATTACAAAACGTACCTTGGGGACGGAAAAGAACCCAAATAAATTATACATTGCGTAATTTATTGTTTTACTTATTTTTATTATGCTAAAAGAGATTCGTTATATTTTCTTTCTGTTCCAACATACTTTCAAATTATGTTTAAATGTAGTAGAAGTAGCTTACTAGAGTGTAAGATTTTACTTACATATTTGTGACATTTTCCTGATTCAGTGGAGCATCGATTATCCAAACCGATGATGTTTCAATTCTTCAGTATTATAGTACGCGTTTCACATGTTTGAACCGAAGCATTTTTGTCTCAATTGAAACAACCCATCCCCACCGTAGCGCTCACTGTCCCCCACCAGCATCCGCTGTTACCATAGAGGAAGGGAGTGCTTCGCCCGTCGCGAACAGTGCGCAGGCCTCGCGCACGAAAGAGAGGTTGGTGGGAGAAGCAGGGGTTTGAGGGGCTCCTACCGTGCCCATCCCAGATCTAAAGAATGAACCAATTCAATCATATTTTCGACGACTCTGAAAATGTCTTGTCTTTCGAAAAAATAAATGAACATGTAAAAAACCTATACTATACTGTAGTTTATGGTCGTAACGTGATTAAGTATTCCGTTCGTTGTTGCTTCAAACGCGAAATCGTTCTAAAACAGTTCGATTACCTCGAAGCGGGTATGAGATGCAATGCACCGCGATGAGAAACGAGATATTTTTGCCGATGCAATCGATACGATTAAAATTACGTCGGCCATTGACCGCGGTAGGATTTCCACAATAATACCGACCAACGAAAATAAAATCTTCAAGTGTTCCTCCCCGCGCGGTATTGAACTATTAGTTCGATCCGACAATGAGCTTCCGTGTTATTTAAATTTTGGCCCTGTGTAACTAATTGAAAATCACGGTCAGCGTAATTACCATTGTGCGCACGTGCCCGGTGATTTATTGAATCATGAAATTTAGCCCCATTGTCGTACAAATTCGTGGGCACCGGCGAGGAAGTTCGCCCGGTGGATTAATGATTCAACGTTTATTTAGCTGAAGCCAGTGATAGTGGTCTGGGGAATTCGTATACACAAAAGGAAACGCGCAGTGGACCTTTTAGGCCAGGAGGAATAGCCGCGCGAAGTCGTGCCGGAAGTAAGCGATATCAACTACCGGTGACACCCTTCTCGCAGCGGTTCGCACTCCGTCGTAGGTTTATGGGGCGCTTTTTGTTCAACGCCATTAGTGGCTCGCTGCTCGTTGCTTTTCCGTGGAACAACAACGACGACCGCGTCATGTACGACATTTACCATTAGCGTACCGTGGCCACGGAACACCCACATTGACTCGCCGAGAAAAGTTTACACCCGCTGCTAATGGAAAAAAAACCAACCGAGCTCTCTTTTATGCGGAATATTACTTTAAACCTGAACAATCGAGTCGAAACGATCAACCTCATGCCTGATACAAAAATTACAATTTTTTTTAGTGGAAAATGTTAATGTTATATTAAACCTAAAGAATCACACAAAAACAATGTAATCTACAACTCTTTGTTGCCACCGCCATACATATGCATTTGACGTCCACAATCTCGCAGTTCACTTAAAGATAGTACATTTAATTTTATAAAATTAAATTAGTTCAATGTCTCGCAGTTCACTTAAGGATAGTACATTTAATTTTGTAAAATTAATTTACTTCAATTAATTTCTTCCAAATCACAGCATGCAATACAATATTCAGAGTTCATGATTGTCTTCTGTTAAATTGTTTTGATATTTCATTTGATAAAACATTAACAAAAACAAAAAACTGATGGAAAAATTGCACTCGAAACTAGAATACCACCTTAACCCTTAGATGAATCTTCAAAATGTACTTTAAAAATGCAATAGTTCAATTAAATTATATTTAATATTGTACTTATATATAATATTTATCTGTATCGATATAGTAAACAGAAACGTAGTGAGATATTCAAACTTCATTTAAATCCAAATTCAGTTATATTATGAATAGTTAGAAGTAGATAATTATTAGCATAAATTTGAGTGTGTCAGCTCCAGTAGTTCACTTAAGGCTGAAAGTGAGCAATATGTTTTTAACGCATTGACTTTCTCTGATATTTCTCTATTTAATTTGAAAATTAAGAGTCTAAAGCACAATGTAATTATACCACGCGATAGAGCGCAATTTCTTCATTCGATAATTATTAAAAATAGTTAAAATGCAGATTTATACCACGCGATATAGCGCACTTTCTTCTTTCGATAATTGTCAAAAGTAGTTAAAATGCAGATTTATTTTTGGATTGTCAGAATAAAAAATTGTTGTATGTCACGCGTCTGTATATTCTCAACACAGCGATCTCTGTGCGTTTAGCGTATAGCAATGGAGCTGTTTATGGGAAGATATTACGGACACTAACAAAAGTATCTGCAGACATTTGTTTTAACAACCACCGAAGATTCGGACAGTAAAGATTGCAATGAAGCACAACATTAAGTGCTACGGTGAACGCGAAGTGATCGTCGGCGTTGAGGCTTTCTGGCGATATCACGTCGCATGCGGCACTATTATTTTATTTTATTGAAAGCTTAAGTGGAACTCCCCATGGCAGGTTATACAGCTATACGTTAGGATTAACATAAGGATTTTATTTTCTCAAAACGATAAGTACGTACCAACATTTCTTCACATTTTCCGAAGAAAGTAGGCCTCCTTTATCGCGAGGTATAGTTATCTTTTGCTACAGACCTAAAATTTTTGAATAAAATTCCTAAATGTCCGAGAATCGTGTGTGGGTCTCGATCTCTTTATGAATATTATTGAACATGTTCAACACTACGTCCTCGGAGCAGTGTCGCTACATCCACCCAAAACTGGGTGAATTTTCCTCTCCTGCTTTTTCCCTTCCACTATCCCATTCCACTACTATGAGCACACTCCAACGTCATCCACTAAGACCGTAGACTGGTCACGTGACGTGCTGCGCAACGTGTTACATATTACTCTGGGCATCAGAGAGGTGGTAAACTGTATTCCCCTCGATTTAGCCGATCTGGCGACACTGCCTCGGGGTACTAAAAGCGACTTTTCTACATTACTTTGAAAAAAATTAATGAAAATGCGTCTTTCCAAAATTTTTGCCATTTTTTAAATAATATACACCCAAAGAGATACATTTGTAGACTAGTTTCTCATTGATTGCATCTTTACAATCTCGATAATCGTAAACCAAAAATATTACAACTGGTCATTTTTACGCGTTCCGTAAGCCTAGTGTTAAACACTTATAATGTTATACAAAAATTCACTGATGTATTTGAGACAGTATACAGAAATTTTTTGTGTAATTAGTTCACTACGTTCTATGTACTAAATAATCCACTAATCGAACCACAAATTGGTATTGGACAATGTCAGTAGATTACGAAATGCTATATTTTAGATATCTACTGACTAATTCCAACGAAATTTCGATCGAAGAAAATGAAAAATCCGTTGGATGATATATTACAACTGTTAGAAACATCAACTAACAATAAGTATAATAAACTTTCATCTGAAAGACATCTGAAGCGATGTCTTTTGAAATGTACAATCATATATCATCATTAACTTTCATTCAGTGTATTCGAAAGGTACAAATGAACTACATAAGAAGATTGATATTCCATAGAGAAATGGTTCTCGAAGAATTAAACAATTTGCAATTTTTGGAAGAATTAAACCTGATTCTAGGAACGCATTGAATTCGAGTATTCTTTTTAACGGAATAAGCTAATGCGGTCCACGAAGGCCCATAGCGAATTCTACAGACCGATCCGTAACTGGTGGTACAATCGAACAGAGGGTGATTCTACATAAAAATATAAGTTGAAAGTGCAGAATAACATTTTTTCATAGGAGGTTTTGTTTTCGACGAAAACCGAGTTTGACAATTCGGCGATCACGCGTGCTATTGAATAGGAATCGTCCAACTCGTCTGTTCATGGTTTACCGGTTCTACTTACAAATGCTAGGCATGTGAACTTGGATTTCCGACGTCGATTTTCTCGAAAACAAAGCCTCATATGATAAATATTATTGTACATTTTCGACTTATTTTTTATATACAATCACCTCATTTTGGAATTTCGAATTGAAAATGGTCAACCAAAATCGTTTTGATGTAAAATGATAACCACATTGATCAGGATTGTAGTAACTGTTCACGCAGTGAATGGAATTATCATTGAGATATTAACAAATAACTATATATTTAACACAACATATTCATGACAACCATTCTACATCACAGCCATACTTTTAATAACAAAATCGCTTCTTCATGTTCATTCATTTCATTTTAACATACAACCAAATTCACGTCATACACTTTTGTTTCATTCATAAATGCTTCTCTCATTCTCACCACAGATATCCCCACAGTAACTATATCGAGGTTTGTCGAAAAATTGAGGTCCGAATAATTTGCAATTTGGGAACGGAATAAATTCGCAAAAAATTCGTTTTGGCAAAGGAAGCTAACGCGGTCTATGGAGAGCCATCGCGAGTTCTATAATTTAAAGTAACAATTCTCTGTGCGAGATAACATACCGACAAGTCTGACGACGAGCGATGAGAAGTGCGAAGTCCTGCAATATTCACATGACCCCTTGCTTGCTCGACCTCTCCGCTCGCCACTATGTCGACCCTCGCGAAGAGGGCCTCCCTCATCCTACTGGAACACTTCATTTATCAGGCTCCGACATCTCGTCGGGTTGCCTGGATTTAATTACCCGAAACAAGTCGCCGAAGGGGATGACTCCCTGGCTTCCCTGGCAAACTAAACCCGTAAAAGCAGACACGACGAAATGAAAATACGACGACGATCGTTAACGTAAAGATTTTTAATATATGGAGAGACGCGTTTTCCGAAATTCCTGGGACGCGTGCAAAACCCGTCAACAAAAACGTACGAGTGGCTACACATCGTCAACTTTTGAAAGCGTGTCTAATTTTTACTAAAAAGTTCCGTAAAATGTGCAGGACCATTGTAATTCTTAGGTTTAAAATTTAGCAGGTATAGACTTTTGTAACTGATTATGTAGGTTTTTATTACTTAGAAAAAGTGAAATTACGAAAGAGATAATCGCGTAAATGAATTCAACGAGGAATTAAAAAATGAACCATTGACTTTTCGTGTCTCGTTAGAGTAATTTGTTTTGAACTCAATGAATTATGCATGAAAATCGAAAAGTGTATGAAAATGTAACAGAGGGAATATACCATACGGAATGTTTATATTGTGATAAAAATACAGTCGAAGATCCATTCGGGTGTTCAGTAAATGCTCTTTACTTTTAATATCGTGGATATTAGCAATTACCGCATACGTACATTTATACTACGAATCTACATATATACAAATTTACGGACTAGAATAAAAATCAACCGAAATCTCAACTAATACGTTTCTGCATTCTGTAAACAACAACTTAATCCAGTCATTGTACTCAGTGTTTCTATTTTTAAGCCGAGACAGTCAGAGTGCGTTAGAAAATGAGCATTTCATTTTCGTATTTTCTGATATTGTTCTTTTTCCTGCATTTTCCAACACACGTTGTAAATTCTGAAGCGTTTTGTTTTTAGCGTGTCCCGCTTCCGAGCGTATATTTCACAAGTTGTTTCGCGGTCCTGGACGTTTCAATGTGGAGCGGTAATACGAAGAAACCCCGAAGTTCGTTAGAATAGATTTCCTCGTCGGAAGTCACAATCAAGGGAAAATAATTATTATGAAGCGTACCATGATTAAGTCAATTAAGAAATCATTTCGTTTGTGATTACATCTTACTCCACTTCCCGGTAGCTTCTCCAGAAAGACAAGCAATTATACAGGAGCGAAAACTTTGCCGGGGAGTTGAGGCGAAACACGGCCGAGGTCGATCTCGGTTGAACGCGAGAACAGTTTCACGCTGTGTCGTTGTAATTCGACGCACGAGGAGCGAGCAAAACCGAGCACGATTTGTCACTTTACGTCGCCGGAGATAATGGTTATTTACGGCGTTCGCGTGATCGAACCGTATTTCATAATCGCGCCGCGCTAAACTTCCGCTCGTGCGAAAATAAAAACGCGAAGGGCGGAGAGAATGTTTGCAACAATACAGAGCCACCGGCGCGCAGTCAATTTGCCCGAAAACGTAGACTAAATTAATGCAGATACGTTTCAGTAAATCGAATCTAGTTAAGGTTTAACTGCGTTTTGGAGAACTCTTTTTTTCAAGTCTTTTTTATACAATCTTATAGATTTCGACGAGAAAACACCGAAAATGAAAATCTTAATGCGCGGAATTCATTAGTTAAAAAGTTATACGCATATAAAGTTGAACACTTATAAGCCTTTTTGACAGGTTACAGCGCCGCCATATTGATATACATATTTGCTAGGTAATACACACAAAATAGGCTAAATACTTCCGATCAAATCCATTAGATGGCAGCACAAACACGTACGTAAAGATAATAACACATTTACTAAATCAAAATGCGAAACATTATACCATGGTCGGGCCGGCTTTCTCCGCTCCCACGACGACCTAACCCCAAACCATCTTGGACTGTACCTTATTTATGAAATCTTGTATGTGATTTTGTATATTTTAATTACTGGACACTGAAAATGAACGATTCCATGAGTATTGTTATAAATTTTCATTTCGCACCGATGAGCACGACATTTTTTAAATTTCCGCAACAATCCACAATCCCAAGCCCAAGTGATTGCTTCTTCTTTACTACTTGGCATGTCTCTAAACTTAAAATTTCTGATACTTAATCTAGTCATTTCAAAATCAACAATAAACTTATTAATAATTAATTTTTGAAAAACACTTGAAATTGCTTATGTCACAAAGTATGTGTAACCACTGAATTGCCATCTAGCGCATACGCTCATCACAATTTAGCCGATCTCGCAAATATACCATACTATCTAACACTTGTGCTGAACACTCACGATCTATCCAGCGCATGCGCCGAACAGACCCACCTACCTCTACCACTCAACGAATATCCAATATGGCGACGCTCTAACCGGTCAAATACGCTTAAAACTGCTCATCCTTACACGCGTATAACTTATAAACCAGCGAATTCCTAACAACCATACACATATTTTTGGAATGTCTCAGCGATATCTACAGGATCACATAAAAAAAAGTTCAAAAAAGATAAGAACACGGAGTTTTCCAAAACGCAGTCGAGTCCTAGTTAATGTAGACAGAGGATTCGATTTGGTACAACGCTGCTGTCAGGAGATTTGGAATAATAACACGATATGTATTATTATTACACTATGTATATTTAACTATATGGCGGCAATTGAATTATAAAAAGATGGAAAAAGGAGAAGAAAGCGTTTCGTCCTAGGCCCGCTAGAGGACTCGTCAGTAAGGCTATCTAGCGGACCCGTGCCTTAAACTCTGGATGTCGTAAGGACAGTTTAGGTCGGTATATGTATACAAATAGAGAAAGATTTAGGTAGTAGCGGGAGAGGTGTTGTGTCACTGTCCATCTGTTGGCGAGCATAGGAGATAGCCGCCACAACTGCAGTGGCGTGCAAAAGTATCCGGACACTATTTAAAAACGAATAACTTTTTCAAAATTAGTTCAAACGGCTTGAGTTTTTTTGAGATGTTAGACGCATTAGTGTACTAGGTAACGTGTAAATAATTTTTTCTAAAAATTGCTATTGGTCGGAATTGCGACGAAAATAGTAAAAGTCACGATTTTTAACTTTTTAATCTGTGCCTGTAACAAAAATTTAAAAGACGCGTTTTATAGGTCTAAGTAAGTTATGCACATGTACAAAGTTTCATCGAAATCGGTTAACGTCGTTATGAGTTATAAACATTTAAAGGTGATTACATAAGGACAAAATTAATTGGAAAGACCGAAAATCTGCGACTTTCATCCTTAATCTCCCATCTTGCAATGTTCGTAGCTTATCACAACATTAAGCGACTTCGATGAAACTTTGAACATGTATATAACCTATGGAGATCTACAGAAGGTATATTTTAAATTTTCATTACAGGCACTGATAAAAAAGTTAAAAATCATGACTTACTGTTTTCTTCACAATTTCGACCATTAGCAATTTGTATAAATAATTATTTACGCACTACCGAGTAAATTAATCCTTCTAACATCTCAAAAAAACCCAAGCTGTTTGAACTAATTTTGAGAAAGTTATTTGGTTTTAAAGGGTGTCCGGATACTTTTGCACGCCACTGTGTGTTGGATAAAGAATAAACGAGTACGTGTCGATCGCATGGCCGCGTGTAGGAGAACTGCACGACACAACGAACCCAAAGGAAAAAGAAAATACGCGCTAGTCGCCTTATACGCCAGCAATGTATAACTATTGATCGACCATGGGTCGATAAGTTGGGGCCCATATATAGCACCTATCGATCTATACTATGTAACAAATGCAATGATCGAAAAGCCTATTAATAGGCTTCCGATAGTGTCAAGATCTTAATATTATGAACCTTCTCAAGGTATATTTTGCTAAATGTTTGCTTTGACTTTATCTAATTTTTGTGGTTGCTGGATTGGCAGTCAATGTGATAAAATATTAACACAGTAACAAAGAAGCAAAAATACAATTAGATTACTAAACAAAACGCCACGCCCCCGGTGCCAATATACGATTGCAATCCGTCATTCCAGCGCAGAGAGCCGAATAGACCACAGTTGAATCTCGTTTCTTCCATTTTCTTTTTCCGTGGGCGTTTCAATCATTCTCCCGCTCGAATCGAATGTTTTGTTGAATTCGATCAAGACAGTCGTCGACGGATTCAAGTATATGTATACACCCGTGGAAACTTGCTAGTTAAGAATAACAAATGCCGTCAGCAGTTTCTGCTTCCTGACGTTAACGAACGCGTCAATTCCAACGAGGTAGAATAACGAATAGTTCGATATTCGAGGTACGACGACATTCACCGACGATTCAATGCCTATGTGCATGAAATATGACGAGAGTCCCTCTATATGATGCGATAAATAAAATGCGTTTTTCATGTTCCGCGGCCGGTATCTATAGACAGACTTGTACTGGCGTACTCTGTATTTACAGTATTCACGGCACCCGGGCTGCATTTATATCCGGAAAGCCGCGAAGGCGGGCCCTGTGACGAAGGCATATTTAATTCAGGGCGATCCACGGTTTCGACATTGTACGTGTTACACCGCGTGTGCCGAGTGTACGCGTTCCTAGCCAGCTCACAAAGACAAATTTCAACAGTAAACACGACTGGATCTGTGCCAACTGTATTTTTTGCCGAAGAGTTATCGCGTCTGGCTGATTCGTCCAACATTACTTTCCCGACCATGATTAATCATTTTCACGTACATACGCGTTAGGGGCTTGTCAGATGGATTTTCTAATACGATCAATCATAATTTGAATCTACAGTCCTGCATATTAACTCGAATATCTGTGCTCTATAGGTACTCTTCGCATTTCGCTCAACCAGTAATCTTTTAAAAGTGAGATATATATATATATATATATATATATATATTAAGTAATATATAGTTGGGAATACAAATATTGGCTAGCTTTTAATTATATAGCGGCATGTAAGTACAAAGAATAAAATGATACTTAAATATGTTTTATAGAAATTATAATTATTATCTTTATAGCTTTAGAATAGTGTACATATTGGATCATAATTAGGATCCAGTACTTAATCGTAAAATAAAGAAAAATTATACCATGTACATAGTACATTAATTATCATTTTTACAAGAAAATAAGTATTGGCTCACTTATACTTCAGCAGTATAATATTACTGAATTACTTTGATTATACGTTTAAAAAAAACTAATCCAGTACTATTTCATTTCTCTTATTTTCATACAATTTCATAATTAAAAGCTAGCTGTGTCAGAATTTTTATCCGTGACTCTATGTAAGAATGGGATACTCCTTTTTATGTCGTTCAAAGATATGGTGACAAATTTGTTGCAACCTGCAAACTTATTAACTGCAGGTTCTTTATTTTTGATATTGTTATTTTTAGTAATATACCGTTCTATACAATTCGATCTTTTCAGAATTACCTCTGCCTACTAAATTATTGCTGAGACTATATTTTATACGACATTATTACTATTGTTTATAAACGTTAACAAAAATAAATACTGTAACTATACAACGCAAATTTGTAACACAAATAGGTAAACACAAATCGTTGCTAGCATCACATTGATTAGGAATTATTTTAAAAGTCATTTAAGTGCTAAGAGTATAAGTGTAAACATTCATGAATTTTTTATAGCATGATTTGCTATATTTAGAATCATTTATTTGTGGATTAATATTCTTCCCTGTAACTCCAGTAAAAGATATATGTACGTAAATACTGTCTCGAGAAATAGTGGTTCCTTTAATTAATATGAAACACAGCCAAATTAAAGGTTATACGGTTGACGTGTTTTGTCTATGAACAATGTTTTATGTAGATTTTATTTGTTTTGGAAACAGCTTTCAACATTTTTAAAATTTACATACTGTCTCTCATCGTTCAGAGAAAAAATGAGGGACGAGCCCTCATCGCCTTTGTCGGATGTGCGATGGTGGCATCCCCTATGTCATATAATACGCACCCGTATGCCCTGAAACATTAGACAAATTTCATCTCCATTTATAATAGTTTTCCGCAAAAGTAATTTATAACACTTTTATGACAGAACATGTAGTAAATTTTCAGTAGAATTTTTAAACCTTTCCGTATTTACATGTAACCTCAAAAAGAATTCAAAAATGTTCGACAATTCGATAATTTGTAACTTGAAAGCACTCTTTAACTAGTTAGCTGTTTTTGCAGAGTATACTCGTCGTAGAATAAAATTACTTGCTTGCTATTTATGTTAAAATTTGTAGTGAAAATTAAAACGAATTATTAATTTGTCGACATTTTAGAATTTTTCGAGTCAAAGACGAAGTAAAGGAATTTACGTGTTTATTGACGTCAATATGTGATAAATAAAGTTTTCAAAAATTTTTAGTAGCCACATACAAAGTTGAGCTACACAGTTAACTGGTTAATATGCTAAATATTAGATTAGATGTTTTTCAGATATTATAGTAAGATAATAGAGGTATATTTCTGTATATTGTTAAAACATCTTTATTATATTATATTCTATAAGATTATAGGAAGTTGATGTACGCTGGCGTACTTACTTTTTCGTTGACAAATTTCCGATGTGAACTGTTATAAGTTCGTGACAAAACATCCTGCAACAATCATTCTGCACTCATTTTAAAGTTTAAAAATTCTGCTTCCAGAGTCCTTAACTAGTTTTTTCAACGATGGATCTCCATCATGTGGCATGATGGAAAAGTGCAGATATTTTTACATTTCGAAAATTTTGTAAATTCAAACGACTACACTGACGTTCAACAATTTTTTGAGTACTAAAATCACTATAAGTTTAAAGATTAGGGTTTCCCCTTTACAACGATGACTAAAAACTTCAGGAACGGTTTCTGACGTCGATTTATTGAAGCATGAATGAAAAATCTGCTGTCGATGCCAAAGAATGTTCGAAAGAAAACGGCACCTTCACTTCTCTATTATTCCACATGATACAGAAACAACTTTGAAAAATCTAACTAAGTATGATTCATCATCACGAAATTATAACAGTTAAAATATCACACATGAAAATTTACGACCGAAATGCTCTACCTGTAATGTAATACCTTCCACAGAAACAATTTTAGTATCTTTAAAATTGCAATAAACAAAAACATTTCATCCATTCAAAAAAATAGTTTCAAGCGTTCTCTGTCCATCACACAAATTTATTTACCTTAAAAACGACTAGCTCTTGCCTAACATAAAAAAGCTGAATCGACATTAATGGTGTCCTTAAAAAATAACTTGCAACACTTTATACGGTCATATTTTTGTATGTAATGGTATATATTCCTGTCGCATTTTACTACTTACATGCCCCTACACGTAGCCGAGCATCACGTATCCATTATGGCATTTATATTCGCAAAGTATATTTGTTGTTTACGACACAGGCGCCGTATTATATCAGCTTGCCCATTAACTACGGACGTTCGATTACGAATACGTCGTAATTCAAAGGTTCGTGATATCTGCTGCCCACAGACATATTTCAACATCGTTCTCAGCCATGCGGCCTATAATCCCGAAGGATTTGCTGTACACATGTTCGTCCCGTGTAAACTGTTCTCGAAATGTTCGATATCCCCCTATGTATCCACGGCGGGAAGATCAATGTCGCGGGTTTGGTTACGAATGTCGGATGATTTCTGGTCGCACCTGAGGCCATTTGTGAAGTTCGTGTTCGCGGTTCTATCTTAGCGATGGTCGCGTATCGATCTTCGAACCCGGCTATCGATCCCAGCTGTATATAAATTTGGATATTTCATATTTCGTTCTCGTTGGGCCGGCGTTGGTCGTCCTAAAAAAGTGTTACATCCCGTTTCGCGGTGCTCTACCGTAAAGAATCTCAGAGTGAACGTCATTCCCACAATTTTTCCTCGCTCGGCCCCGATTTCATTTTTTCACTGGATCCTCTCCCTTGTTTTTCTACACCGCCGCAAAACGTAATATTTCCAGGGCGTGCGTCTTACAGGCTACCAATCTTCGTAGAAGCAATAATAGCACACTGCCCGTCCAACTGTCCATTCGGACCAAGCGTATTTCTTTCTCCTTTTTCTTACCCCACGGCGTTCTTTCCTCTTCGTGCCACGGTCCCGTGTGGCTCCCTCCTTGTGGCATCTCATTCTTCATCCACCACCCTGGCACAGATACGAAACTCGGCGAAGGTGAAGCCTCTCCTTCTCTACATTCATCCCCTTTCCTTCTCCTTCCTCGTTCCTCTTTCCTCCTTCGTTCGTTCGCTCGTTCGTTCCTGGCTGCCTTTCTAGACCCGCCTCTCCTCTATCCAACCGCTCTGTATTTAGTCTCGATATCTGCCCTAACAAAACGAAATCGCCTCGGCATGGCATACCAGCAACTGACAGCAGTGTTCCGTGTTTGAACTATAGCAATTTCAGGCAGGCTAATGAAAGTGCTGCGCAAACACCGTCGCGACGCCCCGACGTCAAAGCCAGAACCCCTGACCACCCTACTAGTAGAACCCACCCTTCATCTTCTTCTTTTTGTTTCTCTCTGCAGTCGTCGTTTCCCTTTTCTTTCTGTTTTTTCTTCTTCTTTCTCTACTGCCTTCTTTGACGACGATACATTTTTGTTATTGACCTTTCTTGTTCTTTTTTTTGAGCGGCCTGCACGAATCGATCGGGAATATGAGGTGAGTCAGGCAATAGTCTAATGAATGTGATCTGAGATTATGGGTTGAGGTATCTTTTTTGCAATTAGATAAATTCCCAGGTGACCTAGGATTTTAGGTTGCAGGAACTTTAACCTTCTGTTGACAAACCAATTTGATTATTACTTAATTGTGATGTTAATTTGAAATAATTACACCTGTAGTTTTCAGTTTTTGTTTAGGCATGGGTTTGAACATGTTTCTTCGAGATAGGACAATCTTCCTCTTGTTATTAATGGAACAACTGCTAATTCAATTTAATCACCGGTAAACTTAGAAGATTAATAACTACACTGCGGATTTTATGCATTTATGACAAAAATGAATACGTACAATTTAAAGCAGTGGATGTATTAAAAAAAATTTCGATATGTCAACGTAATCGTTTCAACTTAATAAGATATTTGGCGGAAGAAAGAATTTTTATTTGGCTCCTATGTCTTGTAATCGATGCAAATGTTTTTTTATTTTTCATAAAGATCAGCAGTCTATTAATGACTATACTGCCGGTTTTATGCATTTATAATAAAACTGAGTAGGTTCAACTTAAAACAGTGCAAACATCAAGAGAATTTAGGAACATTGACGTACTATTCTCAACTTATTCAAATATTTGGAGAGAGAAATAACTTTTTATTTGACGCCAATATTTTGAAATGAAGCAATAAATTTTTCTTTGGCATAAAGATCCATGGTCTGTTAATGACAAGTACATTGCTGACTTTATGTATATATGTTGAAAATGAATAGGAGAAATACAAAACAGTAAAAATATCACAAGAAATTAATAATTGTGATTTATTAAAATTGTTATGGAAAGATAGAAAATTGTATGCACTTCCTGTGTCTTGCAAATCATACACAGTTTTTATCGTGCATAAAGATCTACAGTCTGATAATAAGTTCTACGTCAGCATAGACACAAGTGAAAAGACATTGTAGTTTAGTTTCTAAAAAAAATATTTAATGAACACTAACAGTCACTGTAGTTGGCCATTCCTGAAACATTGCTACTTGTTACACATCTAGAGATACTAGAATGATATAAACAGCTATTACATTAGCACACCTTGAGACTGATTTTCTAAAAAGTAAGTTACAATAACTGAAAACCTACAAGTTTAAACCTCCACCTCTTGCATTCCATTATACAAAATGTTCACCTCATTGTAATGAAATGGAAATACTAATATTATATGTCACTAGTAGACTGTGTCGATTCCATACATTTGTAACATTTTTAACGACAAGAGATTTGCTAAAAGTCAGTCAAATGTATGAGGAAGATTAATGAAATTTTCTAAATACAGAAAGAATTTCCTAAGTAGCTCCTGTGTCTCACAATTGATGCCGACAATTTTTATTTTGCATGAAGATTCGCGGTCTACATATCAAAATGATCCAAATCGTTAAACGCATTTCAAACTTTTCAACAATGTGCCGCATATTACTATGTTTACACTGCAGATATTGATAGAAATCGCATTTAAATAATCTGTACAACGTGTACGTTACGATGTCGTGTGTCTTGTTTGGCAATCAGTTGTTGTCATGGTTCGGCAATGTAAAGACGTTCGTTGTTTTGTGTATTGATGTTATACATACCGTTGATATGTTAAATCCATTTATACCTCGGCAGACCTTCACAATTATGAAATTAATGCTGCTCAAGACAATTCACAGTTTGAATTATCAATTTCTTAAAACATATTTTTGAAGATATTTCTTACAGGCACGGCAATCTTCTTGACATTCCCAATGTACCATTTTATTCATTCGATTCAATTAGTAGAAATTGAGTAATTCAATGTCGATTTTAATACTCTGAGTCAAATAGACCCGAGTTCCACAGTCGGAGGGTTAAAATACTCGGCAGTATAATCCCAAAACCTTAGCAGAATACTGCGGATATTTAAGCATTTCCGAAGAAATTCGCCTAGTGAAACATAAAGTAGTAAAAGATTCGAAAAACCTACGAATATTGGTATGTTGATTTCAACGTGTCAAAATTATTAAGGGATGAATTCAGTTTTTATTTAAGCTTCCCACAATTGATGCGGAACATTCTTATCTTGCTTAAAGATTCGCAGTCTACTTATTAGTTCTAAATATTTAAAAAATCTCACATTAAACCAATTATCATTGTAACACCGAAACAATGATCGCAATAGCTGAAAGGTAACCTTGAATCAGCTAAATACAATCTTATCACCGCGCGACGAAACGAAGGAGAAGAAAGAACAAGGGCCAATTGACGCTACTTTCATTCGCGTTTAATATGCGTGATTGGTCGCCATCGATCTACTGCCCTTCAGAATTAATATACGAGTATCGCATCTTTTTCACCGTCGCTTCCGAATCGCGTTACGACGCGGGCGCTAATAATTCGCGTGGCCGGCACATCACGCAAATATTAAATCAGGCTCCGATCACGCGAGAGAAGCCGGAAATTACATTTTAAGCGAATGATTTTGTTGCATTCGTTTTCACCGGGCGTTGGTACTAATAGAAACGAATAGGAACCGTGACACGAACCCGAGGTGTGCAACCCGTCTCCACTACACGGAACGGTGCGGTTCGTTCCGTTTCGTTTCGGTTCGGTGTTTCCTTTCCTCTCTCCTGTGTTTTTTTTTTTGTATTATTTGTTCGAATTCGAGCACGCCGCAACACATACCAGAATGAAATAAATAAATAGAGAGATTCATTGCTCTCGCCGCCGCGTCGGACCGGATTTCGGCACCATGCGCGAGAAGAGCCCGGTTTCCTTGGCGTACGCAGAGTCAGATAATCCAAGGATAGCGTGCTAATGCAAGTTTTGGCATCAACGCAAACACTTCTCCTTCATTTTTGCCGGGCGCTCCTCGACTTACTTCGCCCCGACGTATACTGGATTACCGTGGCATCCGGGGAAGGCGTTAATCTCGAGGAATATTTTGCGCTCGTCCTCCTCAGCATCCTCCTGCCCCTCTCCTCCAGAGTCCCTCACCCTCTCTGAAAACTGTAACCTAATAAGGATGCCAGCACCCCCACTTTCGCCTTCGTCTTTCGCCTTCTTGGATCCGTCGTGACAAGTCCGGAACAGTCTCTCTGCCGTTTCCCCAGTTGCCAAGTGGTAGTTATGCTAATGCAGCCTCTCCGTTTGGTTTTTCTGCGGTTCTTTTCACCTGTCGCGCGGAATCCGGTCTCCCGAGGAACTTATCATTATTCGACAAACACCGATGTTGCGTCAGATCCGCGGATCACGCGAGCGCAAACTTGTGTTTGTACGAGTAAAGTACCACTTAAAAATCAACAACAACTTTCTTAATTAACATAACAAGCTCCATGCTATTTGGATGTTGTAAACCTCTGAACTTTCCGCAGATTGGAATTTTTTGCTATTAAACACTTGCCTTATGGTTTATTGGTCGTTGCATATGAAATGTCCGATTTTTAACAGTAACGTTAAATAATCGCAACTTTTTTTCGAAAGTAACTAATTAATCAAAGAAAGCACCCTTGTAACCAAACTATACTTTCAATAAATTACAAAATTTCTTAATTGTATTACGGTAGAAATTGAATTTTTTCGTCATTCGCGTGCTTCATTTACAAGATTGACATCTCCATTTTTACTATCATCGAATAGTACGTTAATTGATCATCACATTTTCACCAAATATCAGTTAATGCTATCAAGAATATGTTGTTTTTCCACTCATTGTACGGAAAGACTGCACGACAATCACAAAGATCGACGTTGAACTAAAATTGATTTAAAAGTAAAATTAGACGGAGTGTCCAAGTATTGATGCTACAACCGTGAGGGAGATACTACAAGTGAAAATAAGTTATAGGTAGTACACATAAATGGTAGGTGTAAAACGTCGACGCGGTAGGAGTAAAACCGATCTGGCGATGAAGCGATGAAACGATGAAACGAAATTCTATTCTATTAGTATATACGGTTGAGGGTTCGGCATCGCTTAATAAAGATTATGATAAAATTCCGATAATGCTAAGTGGAGATTTCAACGTGAACTTTGCATCGGAACAATCAAAATTATTAATAGAATTTTTTAGAAGTAAATTAAGATTAGAAATGGTAAATAATCCTAATGAAGCGACAACAAGATCAGGAACAACTCTCGATGCAGTATTTGCAAGACTTTTAGACGAAATTGAATCAAGAATATTTATATCATATTTTAGCTATCACAAGCCAATTGTTTCAATAATAGAATCATAGAAAATTAAATTTCATAAAGTGTTAATAAAAATTCGCAAAAAATTAAAGAAAGAAGTTTCATTTCAGCCACGTGGTCTAAGCACACGATGGTTATCGAGAAAATGGACTTTGAAAACCGGTGAAGTTCGAGTGCCTATCATTTGTAAGAAGTAGATCTGGTATGTCATGAACAGACGGGTCAGACGCTTCCTTTTCAATACCACACGTGCTCGTAGAATATGCAAACTCGATTTTCTGGAAAACGAGGCGTCAACGGAAAAAAATGTATTCTATATACCGACTTTTTTTCACGTGTAGAATCACTCCAGCAACGGTTGAACCGTCAATACTAGGACACCCTGTATATCTAAATTAAAATTTCAGATGGGACCTGATGGATCAGCTTTGTACCTCAAAGTGATATATAAACCTGTAGACCATAATAGTATTTATTGAGCAAAACGCTTTATAACATTTGCATTCCAAAATCTGATATTACATATCAACGTCCTAGTATTTTACAGCTATAGTGATTAGAAAATCTTTGACCTTCATAATTTTCCATAAAGTCAAGAAAATTGATGTCTATTCTGTGTCTATATAATAGTTTTTCTGATGGCTAAACGCTGATAACAGAAAAATAGAATATTATTTCGGATTAAGAGAACTTAATGACATACATGTTTAATCGATTGTGTTAAAAATTTGTTTCACAAGTTTGGCTTGATATTATAAGACAACTGGTTAACTACAGTGGACATTTTTAAATAAACTAAATTCATGTACCTTTTTCACAGTAACCATTCAACCGATGAAGTTGAAATTTAATGTGATGTTACTACTAAGGATAGTACATAATTTAATCGCATTCTTTTTGAAATTTGGAATACGGCCGAATTAGTAAGATCATCTAGGTAGATGGTCTGGGTTAGATAGAGTGCAAGAAATCCACACATTGCGAGGTTTGTACAATTTTTGGTTATCGTCAATTCAGGATTCTGTTTGGCTAAAATGCAGATATAGTATGGTACTAGATGTTAATCTAGTTAATTAATTAATTATAAATTTGAGAATGTTGTCTCCAACAGAGAAAGGAGCATGAAACTGGCTTATTCCCTATGTACCGAAAGATATGCGCACTGTCCTTAAATGGTAGAGAATATATTAGACTCTGTTATTTAAATAATTTGTTAAAATCAAAATGTTAGCTTTGTTCGGTAGCGTGTCTGAAACTCTAAATTCTATTTTCACTAAGTACATTATAGTAGCGAAGCCTGGTTGAATCGCGAAATTCGACTTCGAGCGACGCGCTCGACTAATGCGAGCGGAGGTGTTTTATTTTCGGATCCAAAAAGAGTGAAGTTCGGAATGACGCGGGATCGTAAAGAAGCCGAATATATCCTCGCATCTAGATAACTCAATGGTAGGCGCGATTGAACACGAACATCGAAACCATATGGCGGGTTCGCTGGTTTCTGGTTTACAGAGTGGATAAGGACGGGATATGAGGCCGGCTACCGGCGCAGTATCTTCTCGTTGTCCGGAATTGAAAGTCGGCTTCTGCAACTCCTCATGATCTTGCATAAAATTTTAATATCGTAGTCACCTGCGAATGGGTCGGTGGTTATATGTTTACCGTCGCGAACATCCACGAGAAACAATAAATAACAAAAAATTACAACAAAATCCATTCTAACTACCATATTATATTTCATTTGAAATCATTCGAATGTGCTTTAACCTTTTAACAGTGTATTCCGAGAGGAATATATGTACGCAGAGCGTGGAATGTCGGGTAATTGGTTTTACATTGAATTTTATTACGTATCACACATAGAAATATTTTAAACATTAACAATATTATTCATTCATTTAACCGAATACCCGAATTGTAATAGACTATTAAGCCGTTAAACGGTCATTTTTAAACTGACAATCCAAGTAGTCCTCCACTATACACTTAAATCCGGGAATCCATTACGAAAGTTTGTTTTCTTATAATCCTGCTTAACTGTTGCGACATGTATTAACCCTTAATTGTACTCACTTAATTAATACGGTCATGTCGTCACTGTAAAATTGTATTTAGGTTGTGTTTAGAATTGTATTGAATTTTAACAATTTTCCGATTACAATTCAGTGATCCTCGAATTTCGTGGTGTGTCGCAAAAAAGAACAACATTCAAGGACGGAGAGATAAAGAATTCGTCGTTTAAATTGTGTACGAGAAATTGACATTTTTTCGTTTATAGTTCGGAGTTCCTTTAAGTTTACGGGATCAGCATATGTCTCAAAAAACGTACAGGGTGTAAAGAAATGTTTGGACTTGGCTGCTATAGGCGTATTCTACATCTTCGGATCGATGAAGATCTGTAAAAGAAAGTTGCCGCAAAATTGTCCTTGACCTTGAATTTCAAGGTCAACTTATTTTTTTATTGCATTGTATTCTATGCGTCATGGGAATAATATGTGTCAAAACTCGACAGTTCTCATAAAAAATAACAGCAAAGTCTCATTATTAGTACTACTCATTTTCTTAAAAATAGATTACATTTCTAATAATGCAAGTATTTAGTGTTCTTGTTTATATGATGTTGATCAGAAGTCTAACATAATCAATCATAATCAATATTACCTTCTAAGTCGTGAAAGATGATCATCTTTAAGAAATATTAGGAAAAATGGATCAATCGATTCTTTGGCACAGAAGAAGAAATTGAAGATGAACATTTTTCAAGAAGGTAATATTGATTACGTAAGACTTCTGATAAACAGCACATAAAGAACAACAGTAAATACTTGCTTTATTAGAAATGTAAACAATTTTTAAGAAAATAAGTAGTACTAATAATGTGACTTTGCTATTATTTTTTATGAGAACTGTTGAGTTTTGACACATGGTTTCTGTGACAATTGCTATCATCATGGCGCGTAGAATACAATGCAATAAAAAGAAAGTTGACCTTGAAATTCAAGATCAAAGACAATTTTGCGACAACTTTCTTTTACAGATCTTCATCGATCCGAAGATGTAGAATACGCCTATGGCGGCCAAGACCAAACATTTCTTTACACCTTGTACATTTTCAACGAAGAAATTTCATCCGAAGTTTATACACGTGTTCACATAGGAACAACAAATTTCATGTTGCACCGCTAATTACGAGGTATTCTATACACTATATATCATTGCTTTTCACTGGGTCGCTGTCGCATCGTGAGTCATGCGACACGAGGCAAAATGCAGTTCATTACACGCCAATGATGTAGTTACAACGGGTTAGTTGTTAAATGTCGTTACGGCCGCGACGATAATTATCATGCGTCGGGAACAAAGAGTATAGTAGAGATAGGGATGGGATAGCGGCTTACGGCGTATGTATACTGTAAAAGATCTACCCTCCTCTTTCTCCAACTTTGCCTCCTCTCTCTCTCTCTCTCTCTCTCTCACACACACACACCTTCTCTTTCCGTTTCACCTCCTCTGCGTCACTCCTACCTCCTTTTCCGCCGTAATTTCGAGACTTCCTACGGCCGGCAGTCGTGGCAGATACCTCATATTAATTCGAGGCGAGCTTTCGGGGCCGCTTTAAGGTTTACGATCCGGTCATAAAGATTGCCCTGACTGATAATTATGTAGACGGGCGAAATTGTAAACCGCTATCGCGTTCTCGTTCATTGAACGTCTACTCTCTACCCCGAAGTTTAACGCCCGCCATGTCGAAATTATTGACCGCGGCCGCTGATTCTTTCTGCGGCATTAAAAAAGTTATGCATGACCGATATAACCACGTACATAAAAGCGAACTATATTTCAAACGAAAATGACGAAATGACGCTTCGCGCTTATAGCCGATGTTAATTAAATGTTTATCCTGCGGTCGCCGTGTTACGTCATCTTCGATCTCCCCCGTGTGTAAAGTATGTTAGTCTTATTTACTGAAATACATTTTTCCGAGATTATTTTACTTCAATGTCTTAAATTTGTTGTTGCTAATTCTCATGACTAAAACTCGGCCATTTCGCTGTTGCGTCAAAAATGGGAAACTATTGTAGAAGAAATATCTATCTTCAAAATTATGTACGTCGCTTTCTATTAAATTACATACAATCTTACATTAATGATTATTATATTCATATTGGTAATAATATGAAATTCATAATATTCATAACTTAACGAAGTATTCCTGACCTATCATAATCGTGAAACAGACTGTTGCACGAATTATTTGGGTCTATATGAAATATGAAAACCGCTATTGTATGTACTGTGCAAGTATGGTATGAGAGTTGATGATATTTTCATATTAAAAAAATAATTAAGAGAAGAAAAATATTAAGAAAATGACGGATCCTTTTGCCATTTTACCATATATGAAATAATCTAGTTTCTACGTGTATATGATAGTTATAATGAAATTTAACACGTTAAACGCCACGCCAGCGCGTGACAAAATTTCAAGAAATCGAATAAATTTTTTAATGTAACTGATAAGTCAAGATTTATTACAGTCACTGCTTTTTTAACTTTCTTTTAATTCCTAGGTCCAAACAAAATTTTGATTTACTCCGCCTGCCACCCTACGAAATAACGTTGAAATCTAGTCAAAAATTGTGTCAGTCACTTATGACTGGCGTGGCAGTGAACGTGTTAAGCAGCATGATAAAGTTTTAGAGCACTGTTTAGTATTGCAATCAATGAAGATCACAGTAGACTTATTAGTTTAAAAATCTGTTGAATTATGAATGATATTACTGTCGCTTTTTAAGAATTTATTGATAATTTCGGTAAGTATAGAAAATTATCGGTAAGTAAAGTGTTAATAAAAAAGAAAATTGAACACAATTCGTGAAGTTAAATACATAAATTGGAACGTTGTTGCGATATATTACCTAAAATTTCAAAACTATCAGGCTGTCCGTTTCATGCAACGCGTAAAGTTCGGTTCCGTAGTAAAAATGCTGTATAGAGTTATGTTGAACGTTGAGTACATTCAAAAGCATTCTGCTAGGAACGAACCGATCTGCAGCGGAATTACGAATTAATACATTTGTGGCGGTGGCGAATGAAATTCGACCGATTATCAGGGATAACTGGCCGAACGATCGTGTTTCGAAGTCCGGAAACATCAGGAATGCTCCATCCTCCCTGCATTTCTACCTCATTCCCATCGACCATTTCCATTAGCTGGAAATGTAATACAGCGTTGCGCAACGGGGCCACACACCGGCATTTCTATATTCGTGTTCAATTCCACGAACGCGAGTGCCGGCACGGCCTCCACCGATGATGATAATTGTTCGCTAAAAAGAGATACCGTATCTGAATCAGAAGTCCGGGGATCCGGCCCGCGTCTTATCGGCGTTTATCGCGTCTTTTACGTCTGTTCCTGTGCACGGGCACTGAATCCACGTACAAAGTACCGTGTTTAGAATCCAAGCTTCTCGACGTCGTTGCTGCCCGGAGGAGTCGGAAATACGAAGCGAAAGGACTCGGGGAAACTGATTCTCATTCTACGATCGTAAACTTAGTTTTGATTCTGAATGCAGCAATAAAATCCACAAGTGAGCAATTTCGTAAAATGTTTCGCTGACCATGAATTCTGCCATGAAACTTGCAACGCAAACTCGTAGGAACTCGATGAACGGTGAAACTGTATTCCGCTAATTGTCCGCCGATACTATCGGCAAGGGAATGCACATTAAAGGCTTTACGTGCATTTTTAATGCGGACTATAAAACCCGCGTACATTCCGGATGGCACGTTGACGATTGAAAATCTCGGCGAGAAATTCACCGCGACTAATTTTCATTGCCACTAATTACCGATGCCGATACGGGAGTAGTTAAATCTTTATTTAGAAAAAGCGTTACACGTGTTTACAAATACATAAAACATTAGCTTACCGGTCTTGAATATTCATTTGTACAATAAACACAGTATAACTTTTCAAAAACGATATCAGGGCGAGGATAGCTCAATCGGTGTTTAGAAAATTCGTCTCACGTGTATAACTACTTTACCAGCCACGAACTTTCCATTCAATCGTATATTTGAAACATTATCATTTATAATCAGACAGTGGTTCTTCATGTAAAATAAAAATTTTCTACCTGAATTGGAACAAACTGGAATGAAATAGAAATTTATTTTCTTTTCTATTAAGTTTAATAGATTGAAAATAATATGACAGAATTTTTAAATTCTTCTGATGTTTTTATTGTCTTAAATTACACCTATTCATTTCTGTCATAAATTTATAAAATCCGTTGTATATTTATAATTATTCAAACGACAATAAGTTTACATTCTATTCACCTTTCGAAAGTAAATACCATATGAAGCAATAATAATTCGGGGGTAGTTGAATTCCAATTTAGAAAGCTTGTTTACCGTGTTTGTAAAGATAGAGATTAGTTTATTAGTATTCAACTTTCAATTCAAATCATGTAAAAAGTCATGTAAACTTCAATTCAATCATGAAAAAAGGTTGGAGGACATCAATATATATTTTTCAATTCTTCAAAAACCTTAAAAAAAGATAGAATCGGAAATTAAAATGTAATTTTCAATTTTTGATCACTGATTGAATACAGTATTCTTCAATGATTATTCAACTGGTATTACATATTTCAATAAATTCAAATACTTTTTGATATCTGTTGTGAAGTGGCTTTAATTAGATGTATTTTATGTGGTAGTTGTTAGGTTTTATTCGATTAAAATGATGCATAAAATTTATTGTTTTTGTTTCAAGTGAAATTTTTTTTTGGAAATAAATATTCATTTTGTATACGTGTTATGAAATTTCACTGCTCTACTGTTCTTATCTTACATGGATTCGAAATTTTTTAATTTGATTGAATGTTTCTCTTTTTTTCGAGTAAAAAGAAGTAGTAAATTGAGAAACTCAACAATTCCGGCATGCTCTTTTGTTCTAGTGTAATCGAGGGATTAAAGCAGCATTAAAAATTACTGAAAGAACCATTCAAAGTCGGTTTTCTCGTTTCAAATGTTTCTGGCATTTTCTGCTGTTTCAACTCTTCAGTTAAGCTAAAACAAAAGAACATGCAGAAAGTGTTCAATTTTTTCCTCGAATTTGCCACTACATAGTTTTTAACCAGTGTAAATGAAACTTTTTATCCAATTAAAAATTTAAGAGGACAGTAGAACTTCAAAATGATGTAGGACGCATACGTAACAAATTTTATTTTCAAGTCAAAATTTAATTAATGGAATGATTTTAGGCATCAAAATAACTTTGTTAAGAATTTATTCGTAAAAGATGCCTAGAAGATCACGATTTTGTCTAAAGACACATATATTCTATAGTCGTGAAATGGTTGAAACATAAGCGAAAGGAGTTGTCTAGAATTTTTTAATTATAAGAGGCAGTAACGAAGAATTTATAGAACACAGGAAATATAATGTTGATAAAGTTTGGTGAATTATATTATATTTACGAGCACAGCATTGATCAGAATTTATGTGTATTCGTTCTCAAGATTAAAAGATAAATATTTAAAGAATTAAATTATCGGCGGGAGTTCTAAAACGAGTACGAAAGCGTCGCGGGATTTATGACTCTTTCAAAGTACAGTTATTGCGGAATACCCGAGAGTGTAAAATAAATTTGATTCGAGCGTTTTCACAAAATAACTCATGTAAGTTATTTTCGATTCGGAATCGGAGACCCTTGTGTACCATTCTTTCGTTCGGTATTGTGTGCTTTTCCCTCTGCATACTGAAAACAATGGACAATTTATTACGGTTGTCGAAGGAGATAAAATTTATCGCTGATATATCACCTGCGAGTGTAATGCCCCAAGTATATCGAATGCTCTATAATTGATGTTATACCATATGAATAACAGTTTCACGGTCCACCGGATCGCTTGCCGAGTTAATGGAGTTTCCAAGATCTCCTGAAAGGCAATGAAAGGTGAAGGACTGACGATGCTGACACGAGCTACATTTCTTTATCGCTTCTTTATCCGTTCTGACCCAGGGCAAGTGCTCCAAACGACGTAATGTTAGACAGGTTCTCGAAGATGATGGATGTCTCTCTTTACTTCGCCCGTTTACGAATCGCTCAAGTTACGATCCGAGAGATTCAACCTCACTACGTCAGGGTCCAATTGATAGTTATTGATAGCTGTTCGGACTAACCTGACTCCAGAGGCTGTTTGATCGATGCCACGCACGATAGAACGTTCTAATTATGGTCAGGACGCTCGCAATTACCCATAATCACCTAAGTCCTACGCCCCTGCTTCAGTAATTACACGCCCCGGCTCTCCTGTCTTCGTAAGGCCGTATTTATCATTCAAGAAGTTTTTATGAACCTTTAGGCCCTCCCATGAATCTTGGCTTTAACTCATCCTGTAACTAAATTGAAACTAATTTTATGAAGCAGTTAATGTCCCGCAGAAATAATGGTTTGCTGCCGAATAAATTTACATCGATGCCGCTTTGCTACAAATTACGAAACCACTGATGTTCACGCTAATATGTAACATAAGAAAATAAACAGTTTGATTAGCATTTTATAGTTTTATAAACGCGAGAACGCTTTCAAAAAATTGTGAACTTACGCAAGTAGTAACAGTTGATAAATTAGACGTGCGGTAGTATATCGTGCAATACAAAACTATGAAGACATTACAAGAAGTGTAGAATGCTTTTTCGACTGAATAAAATTAGTAAAAGATGAAATACATTGTCATTTAACTCGTGTTCCTTATAATCAACATTTTTACAAAATTTTTAATTTCCATAAAACTTTGCAGTTTATATATCACACATTTTTAGAGTCTACTTTAGACTGGTCACGTTTATAGATAATAAACGATTCAGATTGAGTAAATAAATTTGCTTGTACCACTGAAAAGTGACATGATAATTCACAGAAAATAAATAGTTTCTGTAATAAGTGACCAACAAAAGCAGAACGTAATAAAATGCGATAAACAATGCAAGAAATATACAGTTTTGCGCACAGAGATGAAAATCTGCAGCAATCAGAGCGAACCGAAATTGATACATTTATATAGCATAATTTCGATGAACAACATTTATCAAACCAATCAATAATATCCACGGGAGTCATCAATTTAGACATCACTGCAATATCGACCAAAAAAGAAACAAAAGCCTGGGTCGGACGTTATGAGATTTTAAGACCACAGAGATTAATTGTTTATCGATTGATGGAGTATGCGACATAAAAAAAGCGATTTCGATAGAAAAAGCGGTACAGACGCGAAAGGAGGAAGGATAGCATTCGCTGTCAATCGGATGGAAATCGGACCGGGTAGTGTGTTTGCCGGCCAAATTACATCTGCATAATAGCTGCGCGGTTGGTTATCGATCCACGAATCCCGTCTCTTCTTCGCATCGGTGTCGTCCATCTCCGGCACGCATGATTTCTAGTCGAAGCGTACGTGCGCGTTTATGCATGTGATCCTACGCACGGGCCACGCTCGAGGAATAGACACGCGTGCATGAATTAAATTTTGTCTCGCGGTCGGGTGCCAAAATAGTTTTCATCGATTAGAGGAGTTCTCCGTCATTTGGTTACATTCCATAGATCTGACAACACGCAACGGATTTCCTCGTGGTCTTATGCGAACGCAACTATTCGCTGTGTACGTGAACGGTGACTAATCAGTATTTGTGGTCGATGAGTAATACCTCGAGCGCCAAGTTTAACTTTGGGAAAATACTGGTTAACCCCTTGCACTACGATATATTTTATGGTTACAGTAATTAGAACTTCTTTTTCGTTCATAATTTTTTAGAAATACGGAGACGATTATATTTATTGTATGCCTATGTAATTCTCAAACGGCTATATATTGACAACAACAGAATAGAATTTTATTTCGGTATATAGAAAATTTATAACACACATAGTTAGTAGAACTTGTTCGAAATCTTCATCACCA
The DNA here is from genome assembly GCA_913789915.3 of Sphecodes monilicornis. Taxonomy (NCBI): domain Eukaryota; kingdom Metazoa; phylum Arthropoda; class Insecta; order Hymenoptera; family Halictidae; genus Sphecodes; species Sphecodes monilicornis. Next base: position 6,759,302 of record OU565295.1, on the reverse strand, counting down.
GTTTGACTCAATGTTATAGTACAAGAGGTTAATGAATGGATTTTATTTTTATGAGTGCGGTTTAGAGTGACTTTTTAATAGACACTTTAATGAAACACGTGTATATCGATGTTAACACTAGGTTTACGGAGCACTAAAATTGATTATTTTACATTGCTTTATAAAAATAATAAAATTGTATTTACTTAAATCTTCAGCGATTTTTATTGTAATACGTACACAAAAAAATAAATCTATTTAATAATTCCTCACGAATGCCTCCTTACACTCTTAATAATCGTAAATTGAAATTTTTTGAATCCGTCATTTTGACGCTCCCCGTAAATCTAGTGTTAACGATCAACTTTTTATATGTTCTTTTATAATTATATTATGCACAATTTTGTGTAATATTAAGAGAGATGTTTAGCACTCCCCTAGACAAGGATATATACGACTTGTTATAGTTTGCATGCTGTATACTATTATATTAATTTTTAACACACAGGTAAATAACAAAATTAAGGTTACAAACAAAATCAAAGATTTATATCATCCTTTATGATACAGTGATTAACGTCACACATGTATTATTTGTGCTTTTTAAATCTGAGTTTATCTTTTCGCTAGAATTTAGAATAACGTTTTATTATTAAACCACGTTTCATTAAATCCAGAATTTATTCATTGCGAGACTGTAGTTTTTCAAACTTTTCCGACCGGATGACTATATGACTCAAGGATGTATACAGGGTGCCTCACCTGATTTTGGTATTCGGTTTACGTCACTATTATGATATGTAGCGAAAATATTTTTAATGATTTTTTTATGGCTTCGGGGGAGTGGGGCATATTATGATATTATCAGTCTCTTTGTAGGTAAACGCTTCAAAATCACGTGAAGGTTATCCTTGTTTTCTTACTAAATAAAAATATATATTATTTTTAATGCACTCGTCGGTACAACTTGCCATTTTCTGTGAAAAAGCATTAACCTATGTATGTCGAAAAACCATTATTTTTGGAGGGGAAATGAACAATATATACCGATCTTTTGTTATGTACACGATCAAATTGTATGTTTGCAACTTCAGAAATTAGATGCAAAGTATGGATGTCATTACAATGTCGACATTCGTCCTCAAGGGGCTAGAATTTCAGCAGATGTAGCTATGAAAAATATCAAAATGTGTAAGTCACCAACAGATTACAGTAACATCCGTAATATCACGCAGCGTCGATAATAAGGAAAACCGAGGATCGTGTGCCGGCCTCGAATAGTCAAATAATGTGCAATAGTTTTACAGGACGCCGCGTCCGTATCGTGCAGCGAGATGTCTGGAAAATTTCGAGCGGCGAAGGTCGATAGCTCGGTGACAATATTGATCACAGTTTCTGCGACAAATCTGTGGCCATTCTTCACTCGCTTTTCCTCCACGTGGAAGCGAACGAGCGCAGCCCGGTGATTTTTCACGCTCGTTTGCAGTAAGCAACCTCGCTGCTTTGTGCCGTGCCCGTGACAGGGCTCCAAGTGCGACCCCTGCCAGCGTCAATTAAATCTCGTGCAGTGTGACGGCACAGCCCTACCCCCATCATCCTCCCACCACCCCACCAAAATGATTCTCATTCACCGGAAGATCGTTACGTCATCCGATGCCAACATCAAAGGATGCAATCCGCCGGGGCCTGCTCCGGAGTTAGGTTTTGAGCCGCGGCGCGAAATCACCATGGAAAATGATGGTCGCGCGCGGTGAGTGTGCTCTAATTTAATTATATCACCCCTAACGTTAATAAAGGCTTGCCCCGGGTTGCTTGTCGATCGTTCATCATTGCCGCGATTGTTGTATTCATCGGTGATTAGGCATGACTCGCCAACGAAACAACCGTACGGCTAACGACCCGTCCTACGCCATCGCGTTACGAGCTGTCACGTATGTATGCATATTACATAGCTGCTACCGTGTCGTTGCGCACGCTAATTTCGAGCGCACAAGTCTCCGGCCCTGTCTCCACCAGGATTATTTTTAATTTCGGCTGAGTTACGCGTCGCAGATTGTCACCGTTTTAAATGCGACCGAAACAACAGCTGGGAAACTGACCTGTTTTACTCGTGTTCCGTGATGTTCATAGATAATTCGAAATTTTTATTGGGACTATCAGATGGTTGGTTCCGATTTTCAAAGAAGTTTAAAGACTAATTTTTACCACGTTTTTATTAACTCACTTTTGTTTTATGAAATTCAATTTACATAAACTGTATGTTGCCTGTTGTGTCCGAATTCTTCTCTACATTATTTGTTTATTGATTTATTCATCTACGCTTTGGATTTTAACCTATTAACTGGGGATGACGAGCTATCTCATCATTCATGTTCGCTACCACCTGCCAACAATTTCTCACTTTTCTGAACGAAACTAATATATCTCATTTTATTATGTCATAATATACGTACTGCTATAAACTACATTGCATTTAATTTGATTGTAGCAAAATTTTTGTTATGTCAATTTTATTTGTTTCACATTATTTGTCTTATACGTTCCGTTTTTATAAATGCTCAAGATTAGAAAATATTAGAAGAATTTAAAAATATTGTTGTATTACTGCCTATCCATTGAACATATTAAGAAGTAAAATTAACTTATATTTCACAGTTTGTGGTCATTCAGATAGGAAATTTGTATATTGCATACAGCTCCGCTCCGGTCATTATTAAAAAATCACTCAGTTAAATCGTGAATATTAAGAAGTTAAATTTCATCGCCGAGATTATTTATTCTTTTACTCTTTTAGACTTCTTCACTATATATTTCAAAGTTCGCGACATAAAGAAGATTATAATGGCACTTGTCTGAGATGATTATTGTAAACGTCTGTACACATGATTGTTTTAATCATAAAATTGTCGATCTTCCAACACAACAATTTTCAAAAATGTTTTTCTTGAAACATATTTTAGTTATAAATTATAAATAGAAAATCGGTATCGCTTATTTTACTAAGCAGTAATACGTTCCTTATTCTTTTCTTTACTATTTTTTAATCTGATGAGTTAGTTATCATTATATTGCAGTTTTTATGCATTTATAATAGAAATTAATAGATGAAATGCAAAATACTAAAAGCATTTTGAGAATTTGGAAGAACTAAATGTTTATGTAGCTTCTCTAACTTGAAATTGATGCAGACAATTGTTATGTTAGATATATTAAATTCCATAGTCTAGGTACAGTTGCTCATATTTGAAATTCAGAGGAATGCATGTTCATTGATTTACCATATATTATTACTTAGGAACACGTGGAACTCTTGAACCCAAAACTTTCCGAATTCCAGGTAAAACTATCAAACCTCCAAAACAATCACATCACTTCGGAACTGTTCCCCGCATCCCACTCACTCAATTTGTATCCTGTATACCTATCAAACACACCTGACGCAAAGATGCTTTATTCGGCCGTATATACTATCGTTCAAACTTTCGTGTACCACACAAATGCGTAGTTCGAGAAGTTTGGCAGAGGGTGCGAGAAATGGATCCAGCGGAACGCGTTATGGGCTTCAAATACTGTCTTCTGGTATTCTTCTGCGTTTATAAAAGCTCTTTTTCGGATTCAGGGAAATCGATGTGTACATATGTGTATGGAGCTATGAACACATAGAATATTAACTTTCGTTCTGAACGCATAACTTCATCAACCCTTTTCGGATGGGAATAAAGATTTATGGTTATTTATGTAAGTCAATTGTACTTTACTGTATTCTTCGCAAATATGTTTCTGAGAACTAATAAGTTCTAGTATTACGATTTTCGTCAGGATTAGAATGATTACAGTATTTCATCGTTAATTGTCGTGAAATTCTGAACATTAATTGTCGCAAAACAATCCCTCCTTCCGCGGGGTATACCCCGTGAGGGGCCGTGAAGCTCGAGATGCCTCGGTCGCCGAGAAGTGTAACATAATACGGGTAGAGTATATCGGTGAGACCACTACTAATCGAATAACAAAACTTCTTTATTTCTTAATATTTTTTTATAGAACTTTCACCAACATATTCGTGGCATTTTTCTAATGAAAATGATACCAAATAAGATATCATTTCGATGATATTTACTTGTGTAATGGACGATGAAAGTTTCAGGCGCAAGGAAGTATAGCGTATTGGAAAGAAAGAGACGCGGAGAGTCGCGGTCGCCGGCGTAGTTCGAAGGCCCACGTGTCTTCACAGTGTAACGCCAATAAAAAGAACTTTTTTATCATTACTTATTTTTTTATGAGACTTTCTCCATTTGGCATGTGGCATTTTTCTGATTAAAATAATACCAAACACGATATAATTTGGATCATATTTACAATAATTGTCCGAAACTTTCATCGTCCATTAGTCAAGTAAATACCATCGGAATTATATCATATTTGGTACCATTTTCATTCGAAAAATGCCACGTATATGTTGCTGAAAGTTCCATTAAAAAACAATAAAAAATAACGAGTTAGTTATTTATAAGTTTTGTCAGTGAGTTAATTGTTGTTTTCACACCGACATACCCGACCCGTATTATATTACACTTTTCGGCGACCGAAGCCTCTCAAGCTTCGCTGTCCTTTTTTACGTTCGGTACAAGTCAAAGAATAGTATTATCTGAACGTTAATCGTCGCCGGCCGGCCCCGCGGTGGCGACGATTATCGATGAAATTCTGTACTTCTTTTTCTTTAATAATTTTCTACAATAAAAAGAAGATTTACTACTATGTCCACATTTTCCTTAACACGTTAAGTGCCACGCCAGCAAGTGCCAAAGTTCCAAGAAATGTAATCAATTTTTTAATTGAACCCGTAACCGATAAGTCAAGATTTATTGTAGTCACTGCTGTTATAACTTTCTTATACTTCTCAAGTCCTAACAGAATTTTGAATTACTCTACCTACCACCGTACGAAGTAACTTTGAAATCTAGTCAAACAAATGGTGTCAGTCATATATGACTGACGTGGCAGTTAACGTGTTAATGCTTAAATATCGACAAAAGATGCTAGCATTCTACTTTAACTTCAGCGAATGACACAAAATTCAAACTTAGTAGATTTTGTTTCGAACCATTATAACTGGACTGCAGATTTTTAAGCAAAATAAAAATTGTTTGCACGAGCTACAAGGAAGAGGAGCCAAATAGAAATTTCTGTGTTCTACGAATAATTTTAATAAGTTGAAAGTATTACTGTACTTGAATATTTTTAACGTGTCTGTTGAAGCGACTGGTCGATGGTATCGATGCGACCGCTCAAGTACGATACCTCAAGAAGGCTCGTACTTATTCCAAACTCAAATTAATGGGAATGGAATGTTGAATTGAAAAATGAGACCCGACCAATTTTGGTTTTGATAGATGTGTATTTGGAGAATTGTTTGTGTGCGTGAAAATATACAAGAGTCAGCGTTACGGTCTGACTGTCTGATCGGATCTGGTTTTACTCGGTACATTCAGCGGCTTATATAGTAATTTTTGTGATCAAATCTTAGCCAATGCCGTTTCTTGGTTTAGTCTATTTTTTGGAATGAACGTCTTCGAATGTGGTGGGAGAGTGGGTCTTCTCGGTCGGGCAGTAACGTCGGTGCGGCGATGGGCGCAGGTAGTTCGTAGCTAAGGGGTCGAGTTTTTATAACAACGCGACTTCGCGCGTAATTTCGGCGAAAATTAGTGCTTGTTGACTGTATGTTGAAATGATTTGTTTGTTGCTGATTATAGGGATTTGGTTGCTATTATTTCCGAGATGCGAGCTTCAACAGTGTCTACTGCAATAAAATTGCACCTATTCACTATTATCCTAAATGCATAAAATCCACAATCTATTAATCACAAATCTGACTCGGTAATAATATAGCAAGGATTTGAAAGCCACATTGATGAAGATTTATATAAAAGTCATACGTGATACTTATATCACTGGCTCGAAACTATCTTAACAATAGATTACACATGAATTTCCAAGATGAAGCAAAGCTCAAAGGCAGAAGAAGAAACGGATGAGCGTGACATATCAGAGGCCGCATGATATTTCTTGCTGTTTATTTCCAGAGAAAAAGAGGAAAGAAATATGAAAGCTGCAAATATATGTTAAGCGTAGCTATTTCCCGAACGAAAGAACTGGCCGTTTCCTCCGCTTCTTATTCGACAGTCATCAATAACGATTTTCTGCCGGTGCATTCAATGATTACCCGTTACAAACACATCAGCGGCGTTCTGGCGGCGGCGGCGGCCGGGTAAACGGTTCAGCGGGTACGCAGTCGGCAAAAATTCGCTCAGTTCTTTGCATAACATGACAAACGGTAAACAAAGCGTAAAACATGCTTCCCGAGCTGGCAACAGTATACTCTATTCGTCACTGTCCACCCAGGGAAACTCCACAATCATTCCTCAACGGTTGTCGAGGCCGAGGAGTAGTGTGATTCTGTGTTAGACGGGTAGGGAGGATCCGAGAGGGTAGTCGTAGGCGTTTCTTCGTAGTATTCCAATCTAACAAATAAATGAACGTTGGTCATAATTACTTGTATTTTTCTACATCGACTCTGTACCAGGGTTCAGCACATTTCATTTGAAATAATGAGTTATTATAAGTATTTTATTATTTGCGTTTTACAGATAACATAAATTTATTTCATTTAGCGTTTATATCAAATAGTATTTTATTTGATTAATTCTTTATTTGATTAACATTGTTCATATAAAGTAATATATATTTTCACCTCACGAAATGGTTATTGAAGTAACTAAACTAATTTTTAAATTTACATATACTAATTTTTGTAGTTCAATGATAATTGTTTAGCTGCAGTCGCTTCCAAAATTGTTTTTTAGTACACGAATTATAGTTGAATAATATTACATCTACAAATTAATTGGTGGTGTCCATATGAAGATTCAGTAATTCTTTGTAAGATGGAGTCAATGCGCCTAAAATATTTCCTAATTATTTTGTAAGTAATTAATCAATTCAGGAAGAAGAGGCTACGATTTAATTTATACATTTAATTTATACATTCATTGATAACACTGTACAAAACCCTACGCATCTGTGTTATCAAAAAGAATTCCTCCTTCCTGTATATAGTGTTATTGCTACTAACGCCTATTCATAAAACCGTAAGAAATAAAGATATATATTAAAAATATTTTATTTTATTTATAGAATTATGCAGCTTCTTAATTGTTTTCTATCTTAAGCATTTCCACTGTTCTTTGAAGCACTTTTTCAATTTGTAAGATATTATGACTCCATTATTCTAAAGTCAGTCTAAAGAAAGTTAATCTTTTGAGTAGACTCTCTCTTATTGTTTTTCTATCTGGCTGAGTAGACCGTGTAGAAGAAGAAGGAAATTCACAAATCTATGAAACTAGCTATTTAGAAAAGAGTTGTTCATTTTTCCTTAATCAAAGAAAAGTTAATACATATATGTGCTGTGAATAGTGTTTTTACTTAGTTTTAAAACATACTACTTACAGTGAAACATTGCACAAGCAATTCAATTCATATGCTGTATATTTGACAATTAAATTTTATACTAGAAAATAGTTTGATTATAGTGACTATTATCAGTTATAATGAATTGAAAGAGAAACTAGCTATTTAGGAAAAGAATTGTTTTCTCTTCCTTAAGAAAGGAGATGGTAGTAGATATATCATCTATCAACAGTGTGTTTCCTTATACATAAAATATACTACTGGTAGTAGGTATAATAGTACTCAGGCAATTCAAAGCATATGCTATATAGTTGACAAATAAGTCTTGTATAAAATAATTAAATTAAATTGTTATGAGGTAGCAAGAATGCAGTGTAAGAGTTATTTTAATTTAATGGAAAAATATCATGGATTCAAGGATAATATTAAACATGAAGTACAAACCGTGAAATTTATTTAAGAATATCATAGGTTTAAAGTAATATACAGGGTGTCCCGTAACTGGTGGTACAACCGAGCAGGGGGTCATTCTACATGAAAAACTGAGTCGAAAATATACAATAAAATTTTTGGATACAAGGCTTTGTTTTCGAGAAAAATGAGTTTTAAAATCTGTCTAGTGCGCGTGCACTCGGCTTACTTGCGGCTCAACGGACTTTATTCTGAGTTACCTCAACCTTTTTTCGCAAACGTTTTCGAGGTTTGTACACATCGAATAAATCGAAGGTCGAGGTTACAATGTTAGAATTACCTTTGAGGAATTCGTTTTATTCATAAATTGCTGGAAGTGCTGTCCACGTTGTTGTAGACATAATTGTGCTCTTCGTATTAAATTCCTTCGAACCTCTTGTAGTATGCAAATATTATGTTGCTTTAAGTGTTCAAACGCTATCACAATTTTTTGTTATAATTGTTCCATGCTCGTTATGTAATCACGATACACAATCGATTTCACCTGACCCCACAAATGAAAATCTAACGGTGACAAATCCGGAGATCGTGGCGGCCAAGGTACTCTGCCACCGCGACCGATCCAGCACTGATAATTTTCACTTAAAAAACGTCTTACTTCGCAACTATAGTGCGGTGGTGCTCCATCCTGTTGAAAAATTAGCGTTCTTCGAATCCCAAGAGGCACATTTTCCAATAATTCCGGCAATACGTTTCGAAGAAAATGCAAATATGCTTCCGATGTCACATTTCCCGGAAAGAAATAAGGGCCTATAATTTCGTCACCTACTATGCCAGCCCAGACGTTGACACTCCACCTTACTTGGAAATTTGTTTGCAAAATGGTATACGGGTTTTGATCTGACCACCTGTGCGAGTTATGGACATTAAACATGCCGTCTCGCGTAAACTTCGCTTCATCCGTCCATAAAATTTTTAGTAAAAAATTCACACAACCAGTGACAAAATGCCATTCGGTGGACATAATCACATTCTGTAAGCCCTTGCACTCTACGAACGTGGTAAGGATATAGCCCATTTTGATGTAGTATTCGACTAATGGTAGATCGGCTGATATCATGTTGTGAGGCAAGGTTCCTTATGCTGGTGCTTGGATCGTCGTTTATGTCTTCCAAAATGCTCTCTTCCACCCTCCTGTCAATTCTTCGGGCACGTCCTCCATGCTTGCGAAGTTTTTCAAAAGACCCGTATTCTGCGAGGGTCCGTTCGACTCTTTGAATGAGCCTTCGATTAGGATGTCGACGATTAGGGTACCGATCTCTGTAATAAGTAGCCGCTGCTAAAGCACTACCATTACACGCACCCAACGAAATAATCATATCGGTATACTCTCGATTACTATAAGTTGCCATTTCGACGGTATAATGAGAACTGGAGGCGTAATTTCATAAGGATGGAAAAAGAATAGGAGCGATAGATGTGATATCATTATACTGACAATGTTTGTAGACATATCTAGAAGTACGAAGGCAATTTCCGAGATATCCAGACGTGAGGTAGTGGAATCCGTTGAGCCGCAAGTAAGCCGATTGCACGCGCACTAGACAAATTTTCAAACTCATGTTTCTCGAAAACAAAGCATTGTATCAAACAATTTTATTCTATATTTTCGACTCAGTTTTTCATGTAGAATCACTCCCTGTTTGATTGTACCACCAGTTACGGGACACCCTGTATAGTTCAGTTTACTATAAGTCAAAATTACATTTACTAGTCTTTTCAAAACTGTGATTTCCTAATGTGTTAGAAATTTTGAAACAATTTTCAAAGTATTTACCAGCTCCTCCTTTAAATAAATACTGTCCGTTATTAGGAACAGTTAAATAGAATTGTAATTAGCTATTCTTATTTACCTTCGTAATTTGTTGAAATATTAACTACCAGACTAATGCATTTCTAACAAAAATGAATAGATAAATTGCAAAACATTAATATATCGAGAGAATTAAAAAATGCTGTTGTATTGTTTCCAGCTTCAGCAAATTATTAACAGAAGAATCAAATGTCTATGGAGTTCCTGTGTGTTGCAATTAATGCAAACAATTTTAATTTTGCACAAAAATTCACCGTCTAAAAATAAGAAAGAAAGTGTCCTCAAGCAAATTAAGAAGCACGGAACACAAGAATAGGAAATTCCTATTCTAAAACATAGATTTGTATTGGATCCTATAGCGCTTTATAGTATAGGTCGCGGAGTGTGCAAGCCGCATTAAAGTCGCATTACGAACACGTATGCGCGTGATCCGTAGCCACTTGCGCAACCCGTGGAGTTTTCTTCCGTACCTTTCCGCTCGTGTTTATACTATCAGCCGTCCCCATCAGTTTATGACTGTGCAATTCCTAGATTTATGAATCCTAATGTCGCTGCGCGCTAAAAACCTGTTGTCAATGTGTCGTTATTCCTCGTCGTCGCCGCGGCCCTTCTTAATTCACCCGCGTTTCTCGTCGGGCTCCCCATTGCGTCGCGATGGTCATTTGTAAATCTACTTCCCGTCGGTGAACGCGTACTGCGCGCCGTCTAAATCACTCCGGTTCTCTTTCATTATCATTTTCTCGCGTGGAATGTGTGTAGGGCGGGGACACGACAATGCGTAAAGCACCGGGGGCCAAAGGGAACGCTTGGAACGGGCGAGTTAAGGTGAAGCTTAAGCTTGCTGGCAACGCGCCTTGATAAAATCTCCATAATGACCGCATTTGCTGGGGAATTACCGTCGCTTCTGTTCCCCAGCACCTAACATCTTGGATGCTAGGCGGCCGGGCACACTTCTCCCGGGATGGGAAAGCGATGTCTGTCATTATGTAATTATGTCGAGTCCGGTTTGATGGGAGACAAACATCCGCGGGAACCTCATGGGAACAGGGGCGCATTGCGTATCCCCGTGGATGTAGACGTTTGATCATTGCAAATACAAACTACAGCAGAGAGGATTACACTGTGTGTGTGTGTGTGTGTGTGTGAAAGAGAGAGATAGAGAGATATAAAGATAGATAGATAGAGAGAGAGAGCTAGAGAGCGAGAGTGGCGTTCCGAATGTTGGACATCGGTAGAATTCGGATTATACGAGATCACGAAAAAGATCTATTGCTTCGGCGCGGTCAGCTGTAATGCATTAATTATACCCTCCCCCCCCTCCCGCCCTCCAGTTTCGTGTCAAATTCGCTTTTTCCCGAGCAAACATTCCGCATAGTATTGGTACACTGCGGATGTTTATGCAAATTCACGGGTTTTATAGTCATTTGCCGGAACACCCGTGTGCCCGTTTACTATAATGCCTGTAACAACTTTCAACTGTTATCAAATGTCTATTTTCTTGGACATTATCACTGTGATGTGTAGTTTCAGGATAAAGATTTGTACAGTGAATTTTAAATACTGAAACACTAAAATTATTTATTTGGTTGCCAACTTTAAGGTTATGTACTTTAAATTAGTGGGTTCTTTCTTTTCTTCGATGGTTCACTGGATAGGAAATATGAGTTGTTAAATGTTAAAAGTTAAATGTCGAAAGATTTTAAACTGTATTAAAGATTTCGAAAAAATTTGTCGTACACACATGAAGTTTCACATTTTACAATGTGCGGCTGAAATATTACTAATTTTTATTATTATTACTTTAATTATTATTATTTATATATATATAACGTATTGTAATGTATTCAAGTAATATTTCAGCCGCTCATTGTAAAATGTGAGACTTCATGTGTGTACGACAAATTTTTTCGAAATCTTTAATAATAAAATCTTTAATTAATATATATATATATATATCACACCATAATCATAATCATACTAGTCAAGAATCCTTTTGACTTCATTTCAGATAAGCAGAGTGATCGGAACTGTGTCAGTCAGTTTTTTTAAAGGAACCTTGTTCAATGAAATATAGTTCAGTCAGTTTTCATTATTTTCACTTGAAAAAAATTGTGAACATTTGTAAAACAGATGTAAATGTATTTGCAAAATGTGCATATTAAAAAACTTGCATTTTATTGTAAAAAGTTCACTGGAAAGACCAAAATACTGAAATTGTAGACTAGATTACTCCCTTAAGGAAAAGAATTAACAGTTAACAGTGTATTTCCTTAGTCTTAAAAGGCAAGTGTTGTGCATTTGACGAATCAGTTTTGTACTATAAAATAGGAAAATATTAACATTCTCAGTTGTTATGGTTACCATTATCTACTATAATAAAAGTAGTAGAAATAAGTTTAACACTGTTTCTTCTCATACTTTTTCTTAGCTGAATTATTATTATAGTTTCCTTCGTTGAATAAATACAAATCATCTTCATTACCTAGAAGCTAAACTTTTAGTCAATAAATTAATAATAATAAATGAAATATGAATAATGAAATGTATAAAAAAAGGAATATTATAATTTTGAATTAATAAATTAATTAACACGATCCAAATCTTCAAAACTCTTGTTCTGTTTCAAGTATTTGAGATTTCGCAAATGTTTACGTAAACGTTTGCGACATGATAATGTGGACGTATACATTGTCCATTGATGTTAATTCGCGAAACGTTCACAGGCGAAGTGACACTCGAAGAAAACACCAACGATCTTAATTACTCCGGAGAAATTACTCGCAGAAAATTTTTCGTGGCATTTCGCTTAGCCGCACAGCCCTCATCCAATTTCAGCATGAGCTACGGTTTCGTTTGTGAAAGGTTTTGATAGAGAGAGAGAGGTAATTGAGCATTCTGCTTTCAACGAGCATTGCAATATTTCCTTGCCAATCGCAATCGAGAGAAACAGAGAGAGAGAGAGAGAGAGAGAGAGAGAGAGAGAGAGAGAGAGAGAGAGAGAGAGAGAGAGAGAGAGAGAGGGAGAGGGAGAGGGAGAGATAAAGACCGACTTCAATGTAGTATGTACGCTGAAACATTCATACGCGCGCGAAGTCACCTGGCCATTGTTGCCTTTTGCAATTCATGGTGGAAGGAGGAGTATTTTCCGGCGACGGACCACCGGAAAAGCAATCGCAGAGTAATCTGCGATGGATGCGATTAATTTCTCCGAACAATAATAGGCGAGAGCCCATGTTGCTATCTCGGCCGGTGCAGACGATGGCCATTCATGCTAATCCTTGGCCAGAGCCGGCAATACTCCCTATGTGAAAGTTCCTGTCCCTCCCCATTGCCATTCACCTTCTCTCCGTTGCATCCACCTCTTCCCTACCTCTCGCTCCATTTCTACCTCCGCCTCCACCTTCGACTCCTCCGCATCAGCCGTTGGAGCCCAATGATGCCAGACTATCGATCTTTACTTGAAGAGGAGGGTAAGAGGCTTGAACTCGGTATTAGGGCTGCCGAGCGCTAAGGGGAAGTGTCATTCGCCTGACGTTCCCTAAATCCGCAGCTATGCTGGCCAACACTCCATGACAATTCTCTCGAAATTAGAAGGCATATACGATGGTCTGTCGAACATAAACTGGGCTTTTTCTCTAATCCTCTATTCCTGTAGAATTTATTAAAAACAACAACAAATTAGTTTTCTATACATGTTCTATTACAATCTACACGCTCTTGCGACCGGATTGGTCATTTTTTAAATTCCAGTATCATAGAATGTAAGTTTTTTAATTTTTCATGTGTTTAAACGGCTGCTCAATCAGTTCCCAAATGACTTACATAAATTATTTCCTGTGACGCTTGGCTTGATGCATTGTGTTTCTATCGTGTTTGTGTCTATTGAAAAACGATTTATCCCAAGCAACCACTTGGTCCTCAATAATGTCTGATTTCAATGTAGTTTGAACTTTCAATATTTAAAAACGTAATATTAATACGTTATGCAATGGAAGTCGGTATTATTCGTCGATTTATCGCCCCAACTATTTCTACAGTTTGATTGTCTGTCATGACCGCTTGAACTTTCACTTGGTCCTATCTAAATAATAAACTATGCTGTTTTACGATACGAAAACTGGTAATTAGTTGCCTCACCGTCGTATTATATTATTAACTAATCATGCGTCAGTTACAAAATTAATTTAACTGCCCACTAAAGTGCCTAAATATTATTATTCACAGCAATTTTGTACAGATAATGAATATTTATGATAACGATAATGACAATACGTTTGATAAAAATATCTGTGATAAAAGATTTGTATACCAAGCATTGCATTCAATATTTTTCAAACACAACAATATAATTGAAGATGGTACTACATCATTGAATAACTCAAATTAAATATCTTTATTTCTTTAACTTAGCAGAGAGGAAATTCTATACTGTGTTCAAATTAATTCATGGCCCTCGCAATTATTTATTTTAGTAAAATTGGTCACCATTTTTGTTCATTCTTGTATCTGTATGGATTCACCGATAATTTCATTCTATCCTATATAATGCGTGAAAAATGATAAGAGAAAATGTCAATGAAAAGAATACAGTTTCTCTGAAGTATAGCTAATAGTATAATTAATCTTGCTCCACCTTTCGTGGCAATTGTTGGTAAATAAATAACACATTCACGGAAAATAGATCCACGAATTAAATTATACCCCTAATGAAATACATGAATCAGAACAAATAGTCATTATTTTTGTCTGCTGTGGTACGTATCGACTCATCATTAATTACATTACAATTTCAGTGGCTACTTCCTACAACCACCATACTATTTCAGTTAACAAATTAAAATGAAAATAAAAGTTAATTACAGAATGAATGAAAAGACAGTTGCTCCTAATAGGATAGCCAATCGCGTTCCACTCTCCGTCACCATAGTTTATAAATAATCAACAGACCTACGAAAAAAGAGTCACAGATTAATTGGCCCAATATTTGGAAAAATTGATTTATACTCATTATTGAACTTCATGGACATTGTGAAAAATGGAGGATTGCATGAAATGCTAAAACAGCATGAATAGTAAGAACACCCTTTCTGAAATCTCTCCGCGAGCTTCTGAAACAGAAGAAACACTTGAAACGGGTTGGGAATGGCCGATTATGCTTGAAATACTTTTGTCTGTGAAATTGATACCCATTTAAGCATAAACTTACGATCTCGTTAAAAGTCGTAAAAGTTACACGATTCGTTTCTTTCGCAAGTCGGTCGGTCGTTACGGACCACGAATAGCAAACTTGGCTACTTACGTTCAACCCCGCGTATTTCCGCTATTCCGGAATCACCTGAGCACTTTTAGGTTTTCTTGGCATCCGTTCTTTTCGCACGTTTTGGCATTCGACGCACGCTCGAACGCTCGTGGGCGTTCACACGTTATGAATATCCTCGTCGGACCAATCGCACGTGTGTTTTCTTCCGCGTACTTCCATGTTTGCTCGTTTCCGGTTCGGAAATCTTCTTGCGTTATAGACTCTCACTGGATGATATTTCGATTCGGTGAATCGCACGTGTGTTGTTAAACACTTCCCTTCTATCTCGCGTTCCGATTTCTTCGATCCTTGACAATTCTAACGCTCACCTAGAGCCCTGCACGACCAAACCAAGAAATATAAAAATCTGTCATACGTAAAAAATCGATTACGCGCTTGCTTTTATCAAGACTGACAAACAGGATGTACCACGTAACTGTCTCCACGATCTTTCAGACTCTTCCAATAATTTGACAAAAAGGGTTTTCAATAAAGGTTAATATGTTCCTAATCGGCCACAAATCGCAATGTAAAAAATTTCCAAAAAATTGTTTTTTCAATAAACAATCAAGGCCACCTTGACTTTTTTAAAGGTCACTACATATTTTTGAATTCATATTAGAGTAGCTAATGTTAAGACGAGTTCAACGACCTACTATACTTTGAACGAACCTTGAATCTTTATATATTGACCTATTCATGGGTAACGTTATCATTTTAAACATTTTTATCAATATTTTTATTTTGCAATATTTTTCTCTCGATCGAATTACACACGTAGGCCAATATTTTAAGGTTCAAGGTCATTTAAAAGTTAGAGGATAGTAGGTAGTTGAACTCGTCTTAATACTAGCTCTTATGATATAAAGTCGAATACATGTAGTACTATTTGAATAAGTCAAGGCGACCTTAAATTTTTGTCGAAAAAACAATTTTTTGAAAAGTTTTTATATTGCAATTTCTAGCCGATTAAGAACAGATCAACCTTTATTAAAACCATTTTTTGTTGGATTATTGTAAATGCCTGAAAAATCGTGGCAACAATTGCATGGTACACCCTGTATATTCATAAACTTTCTAGACATTCTAGAATATTTACAGCAATTTTACTTCAGGAAAACAGATTTTATAACAACATTGGTACGCACCTCAAAAATCAATTTACACAGCCAATTCCAAGAGTTTATGTTCCAATTATATCAATATGACAATTGATTCATTCCACAAAATATTGATGAAGAATACGTGTCCTATAATTTCATATGGTGATTCACAAAAATGTACAATGTATATTTAATACTAACAGTAACAAAGAATGAATGTAATTCATTCGTGTTTTCTTAATCTATTGACGTACGAATTAAATGCTTATCGATACGACGAAAAATACATATTTATTATTTAATTTATCATTTATATAACATTAACAATAAATTCTCGTATAAATTCAAAATAATTATGTTCCGTAGATAGTATCAGACACATTGATGATAATATTTGTTGTTAATATTAAACAATATTTTATGTGTACGTATCGGAGACGTTTTCATACGTCAAGGAGTTAAGAAAATTAAAGGAATGACTGTTCTTTCTTTTCGAAGACCAGATGTTTTTAACTTTCTTGAACACATTTTTAACTTTTTTTTATGTAATCCTGTAGATATCGATGAGAACTTTACGAAAATGTAAGTATTATTGTTAGGAATTCACTGGTTTAACCAAAGGAATTCATGAAAAGATCAATCAACAATTATTGTAGAAAGGACAGGAACAATTCAATGTATGTAATCCAGTTGTAGAAGTAAAAGTTCGGGTTAAATCATATAGTTCCATTATCGAAGAAAAAGAGAAAGAAAATAGTTAATTAATATTGCAGTATGTACAAGCTATCTTTAAAATACTAAGGTGTCCGGTGACTTATGGCAAACGTGTGTGCGCGCATTGTCGCTTTAAGTGGTGTCGAAGGTGGATGGCGAGACGCCATTCAGCTTACGGCGGATTTATGACAGCCTTAACCTGCGTGCTGTCTTGAAAGAGGGTGAATGAGACTAAACAAAGCTGTCGTCAGGGCGCTGGCTGGTGACCACGTTGAGTCATCCAGTTATCGATTGTCAAAGCGATATTTATTCTACCATGCAGAGGGTAAGAAGAGAAAAGAAGTATAACATTACGTTTTCGTTCAATCACAAGGACATTATTCCTAAAGGATCTGGCCAAGATGTAGCGAAGCAAAAGGTCCCCTTCAGTAAAACGACAATGGTAAACCGTCCGACACTTACCCCCGAATTTCTGAGAAGCATAATCCTTTGGTCCAAGTCTCAGACCGGAATAAAATTTCTAACTCATACATATGCTATATACATACATAATTCATTTAGAGAAATATGCCTGGCGCATATGGTCAATCTCGCAGAGCAGATGGGACTTTCCTAACCGGGCGAAACGCTTTTTATTGAACGTTTATCGGAAAATCAATATTTTAAAATTTGCAAGTGAATTTCAGCCGCGCGTAGCTTAGAAACTAATATATATATATATATATATATATATATATATATATATATATATATATCCGTATAACGACTCCGACATTTACTAAACATATGCCAAATTTCTGCCTTCTATTTCGAGCTGGCTTGACATTTTCATACTACTAGCCTTGAACTCTTTCAATAATTTCCGGATTTGTTCTCTCACAAAAGACGAGAAGATCTTCTTCGTTCTCTGTAACCAAAAATTTTATTCAAACTACTTTTACTCCACCTTCGGCAAATATTCGGAATACTTATTTAGTTGTACATCTTTCATACTCATTGCCATGTATTACTATACAATATATTTAGATAAATGACCGTTACGTCGTGTGTTTGGTTAAAAAAGGGCTCGGCCGCTAACGCAGCATGGAACGCGCGGTGGCGCGTAATTGAAACGAATTACCTTTTTACAAAGTATTCGCATGCGTAAAGCATTAGGATAATTTGCATGGCGGAGCAATCATTCTCCTATTCGAGCGGGATGCAAATAGAATTCCCGCGTCCCTATGTCACGGATTTAATGTGACAATTTTGCCGCGGTAATATCTCTATTATCTCGGGATCAGGAGCGGAAGCGTTTTATACCGGGAGTATAACAGAGTTCCGCGCATATCCATTCCCCCGGGCGAAAATCCACGGGTGTTCCGTGACCACTTAGACCGGGTTACATATGTAATCATGTATCGAATTGTATGCTATCGGAGGAAGGAAACAGGGGTTAGCCCCGCGGATGTCGGTGAATATAGAAGAAGACGAACGGCGGAGCGGCTGCGGTTCAATGTATACAATGGACGAAAAAGAACATTATAATTTCTGTAAAAATATTAGTTTACTAGTTTAGTTTATCTGCTGTAAATTTACTAATTGTTCTCCTAGAACATCAAACTTTAGTACAATGTTCTTATTCGATGAAAATTCCTAGATAATGGGAAATTTAGTGTTCAAATACTTTTTGGATCCATTATTATATGTTCTGTTACGTCTCACAAGGAGGAAACGCGGTCATGGGGTCTCAGATTTTCTTGAAACTTTGCATATTGGTAAATTTCGTTCTCTTGTTTATGAAAATGTAGCATTATAGGCGTCGATGCTCAACAACTTTTGAGATACGTTGAGATTGGTGAAGTTAGTGTTTCTGTCATATTATGCTCCTTTTCAATAAAATTTTTATATTTTGTTTCCTGTAGATATTATGAGTGCATTTTTCATGTGCAAAATACAATTAATTAAAATAGATAAACTGAACATAAAAAAAGAGAAAATGGAAAAAAAGGAAAAAGGGATTTGAACACTGGTCTTCCCGGTAATGAATCTAGTACGTTACCATCACGCCGTTTATCACTTGACAAAAACTTCAACCAAAAGTGTACTTAACGGCTTAACAGATATAATGAAATTTAAATTGTAAATATCTCAAAAATTATTGAGTATCAACGCCTATCATGCTATATTTTCATTAACAGGAGAACGAAATCTACCAGTATGCAAAGTTTCGACAAAATCTAAGACACGATGACCGCGTCTTGTCCTTGTCAGTACGTTTTTCTACTTTCCCAATCGTCTGTCCACATTTCCTAACCATCCATAGCATACTATGTCATTAAATGATTGACGTCTTTTTTATCGAGAGCAGCGGTGTTCTCATAGGAATTTCGTCCAGTGTGTATACGCGGGAGAAATAAAAGCGAAAGAGACAGAGCAAGGATCAGGATTGGAAACGGAGGCGATTGCGGGGATGGGCACGTTCTTGGCACGGCCTCTCCTTTTGGGGTAAGGGTAAGGGTACAGCCGCCATCCATTACGGGCGGCGCATGACACCTCGGGAGATATATCGACTCACCGCATCCTCGAATTGAATCGAATGCCGCCGACAAAAACACCAATGAGCAAAATAGAACATTGTGATCGATGCTTCGGCTGCCGAAATTTATCGGCGAATGAGTTACCGTGCCCCACGCTCTCGCACACTACACCGAATCACAGCCAGCAACGGCACGTCGCGTCGTCCGCGCTCCATTCCGTGCGATTTCGTCCATCCGTTTCCCCTTCCGACAGCGGAGGCATCAACGATCGCAAACATTAAGGTAAATAGATTTTTTCGAAAAATTGAACGATATATGGTAAACACCCTCTCTCTCTCTCTCTCTCTCTCTCTCTCTCTCAGAAGGCGGACAAGCTTCGAGGATATATGTCGCTCGTAACGACTACGGATGCTCGGAGATCGAACGTTCAAGCTACGGTTCTGACTAGACGGTATATTTTATAGCGAGACATATTGATGTGAAATATCATTTTAATTGAGTTGGACGAGGATTTACAGTTCAGTTTGTCCGACGAGTGTATTTATGGACACATAAGGCTACGGTTGAATCTGGTTTTTTAGTGGATAGATAATTAATTCTACCGTGGTCTTCGGTTGAGTTAAAAGAAAATGTTAAACATAATCTCCTTGCATTTTTAATCCCTTGCTATACCATGTTCATTATGATTGTAATGATTAAAACTTCGTTGCCTCTAATTTCTTGGGAAAACAAGACAAATGATACTTACTCTACAGGATGTCTCAGTATAGATGGTACAAGTGGCCATAGGGTGATTATGTTTACAAAAATAAGTATAGAGAAACGAATAACATTTTTTCGGTTGACTCTATGTTTTCGAGAGAATCGAGTTTGAAAATTCGGTGGTTAGACGTACTGTTGATTAGGAATCGAATTTTCAAACTTCATTTTCACGAAAATGAATGATTTTTTTAATCGTTCACTCATCTGTGTATTTAACCAGTGAATACAACTAGATAAAGAAACTCATTTATATTCAATTCACGTCTTATTGTAATAATAGAATTCTTCGATAATGACTTTAACATAGACCACAAGAACGTGATTTTCAATACAGCCAATCAATTTATGATAAACCAAGTTGTGTATTAAGCACCAACTTTTACACCATCATTTCACAATATTTATGCCAAAAAATTTTGACCACTTACGATTTTCGAATGATATGTAACTAGCATTTAACCAGTACTTTAGCTCAGAATTGTGATCTCAATCGCCGCTATATATTAATGAGACAAATTTTACTTTAAACCATCCAATTGTTTTCTGATTACAATCTTTCTTCTGTTCTGTAAAAGTATCATAATTAAACTACGGGTCTTAAACATTTATGACAAAAATGCGTAGATCAAATGCAAAACAGTAAGAATATTCTAAGAATTTAGAAATACTGTCGTCATATAGTTGTAACCAATTAGAATGATTAAGAAGAAGAAGTATTTATATAGTCCTTGAATTTTTCCAATTCATGTAGACAAACTTTCATTTTACATAAATCTTCTCTATTTAATCACGCCTGTGTGAAACAATAATTGGCAATTAAAGATCTTACTAAAAGAAGAAAAACGTTGAAAACTGTGAGTGGTCCTAATTTATAGGCCAGGGACTGCACGTCGTTATTCCGAATCAAGAATTTTTAATAAACTTGAGATCTACATTGTTTCGTAATATTTATATCGTTACTCGGAATCTAGAATTTTTAACATTCTTGTTATCCACTTCTCGCATAAAATTCGCAAACAGACCGTCAACAGCGCCTTTAAGCAAACCGTGATATATTTCCGGATGTAACAGCCGTTCGCCGAGGTTTTTCTACACTGCGGTGGCTTAACAGGATCTCCATACGTCCTCCGCTCGAAAATCCTGCAATCCTTGACAAAACACCAGGCGTCTTTCGCAGTATCTCCGTTACTGCCGCGCACTGTTAGCGGTAGAACAACTGGCGTAAAATACAGGATTAGCCGGTGCAGTAACGTACAAACAGAAGTTTCACTTTCAAACAGTGAGACGCAGTCGAGAGGTCGCGACACGGAGGCGCGGGGGCTGTTGTCGGAAGGCCGTATTAGCAGCCTTACACGAGTGTAAACATGGCATAAATCCGGCATGCTCCACTGCCTCGATGGTGCGTTGCACCGAAGTAACTGTAAATATCCTGGCCGACTTTGGAGATTACCTTGATCCTGTCGTCGACAACAGGTGCAGGAACAACATTATTAAGGATTCTAATCTTCGCCTTTTCGGGGTCTCCAGGAACAACACGATTAACCTTTATACGTTCCTCAGAAATAATTGCATAAAGGAACCTAGGGTAGTATCTTATTCATTTTTGCTTTACACTTGAAATCAACAAATTGTCGTGCATTTATTAATTTTACTTTACTCGCAGTTTAAATCGTTATGTTTGAAACAAATTATGATGATTAATGTGACTGGTAAGTGATACAATTTGTGCTCTTCGAAATAAATTGTGTCCTGTGTTAATACTGTCTGACCCACACTGTGTCATAACTGTAAGACTAAGTAGTTAACATCGTTAATACGCACAGAAAGTAGTAGATTCAATGCTTTTTTCAATGCAGTTTGTCCCATCTTGATATCTCATTCCGTTCTCGAAATATAAGCGACCAAAGCTTCGCGTAAGATGAATGGAGTGGGGGGCTCAATCGTGAATCATTTCCTGGAAGTGCGTATGCACTAATTGTAATAGTAAGAAGTTACCTGCCTCGACGTACGGTGCATAGGGGTAGGTTATCGACAAGTACAAGTGAGAAAGAAATTGACAAATGATAAAATATTACCAGTGTCTTTACATGCCGATTTCTGACGTACCAAGCGTCCGGCGTCGTATCGTAATGCAACAAAACCTGTTTCAAAACGCAGGTTTCGCGCTCTCTAACCGCCTGAGATTTATTAGAATAATAATCGCGAAGAATATTACACACTTACTATAGTACCTTTGGACATTTCTTGTCTGTAACTAAACCCTGCCTTACACACGGATCAATGAAATTATCCAAAGTTAGCCCTCCCCGAAGATGTACACGAGGAAAGCAAAAACTGAGAGCCGAGGAATCCTGATCGGCGAGGTCCCCTAGCCGCCAGAAGCCCAGGAATTGCAGGACAGAGCCGTGGCATTCAATCAATTGGCGACTACTCTGCGGGGCGTAATTGAAAATTAAACTGTCTTATCTGTTGTCGCCTACTGCCCGTCCCCGTGATGTAGTATAGTCGCGACTGCCTTTCCGGGCTTCCAAATAACCATTTCCAGGGAGTGAATAGTTAATTTCCTAAAGTTTCAGCTCGGCCGCCTGAATGCCGCATTGATTGGTACTCCAATCAGTTAGGGGTGAGCGTGGATAGCTGGGGTGGGGGGGAGATCGTTCGGGAATAGTCTCCGGACTGGGGGCTTGTGGGGGGGTTTGTGTGGATGGCAACGAGGTGGAGGATGAGGTAGTCGATGGTGGCGTTCGAGGTGATGAAGGGAGTGAAGGATACACCCTTCTGCGGCGTAGAACCTTCAAGGCACCGGTGCAGGGCTTGAGGGCGCGGCAGCGACGGGGGACGGGCGCGAAATTGAGTCTCCTAGAGGTGATTATCATTCGAAGTGGATCGGCCGAGGGTACTGAGCTCATCCCCTACAGTACTCTTTATCGTCTTTTTTTTCTACAGCGATCGCCGGACTAGATTGCTTTCATAAAATCCATTTTTAATAGAACCGAGGGTAATCAACATACGGCATTGTACTATCGCAAAACACCGGCCCCGATTCCGCTCCGCCGAGATTACCGTTGTTAACAAAAATGTTAATAACCGGCGACGAGATAGCGTCCGCCCCGAATTAATTCCTGTGAGATAGGTTTTGACGCTCCGAGGGAACGTGCTGTACAAAAATGTCGTGGAATCGTATCAACTAAATGCGATTCAGTTAATCAACTAATTGTCAATATCAAAGTGTTTAATTTCATCCATCCTGTTTCTTTGAGAAGTATTTTTATAAAACTATGTTGCTTGTTAATAAGCTACCACGGGCCATAATTTAATTAGGGCTAACACATTGTTCTGTAGAAATTGACATTGACTTATTAACAGGTAGGTTGTGGTAAACTCCACTGGATATGTTGCAAGTTGCAACAAAATTGTGTAATTAAAGATAGATTTTGTATTACTAACAGCTTGAATATCGTTCTGTGTAATATTTTTATTGTCAATTAAGGTAACAAAGAGTTAACCCCTCAACGCCCGGGCCTGTTCAACGAAAAGATGCGTTCTTTTCGCGGTTAACGTAAACTGCAAGTAAGTTGAACTTAAAAAAGAAACAAACTTTGTAAAAATCATGAGATTGTATATATTCTTCAGACACAGACTGTTTATTTAATAAATTGTGGGCAGAGCTTAAAAGCTCTTTGTTTACAAAAAAATGTATCGCATGGATGTGCGTAGGGCATGAGGGATTAAATACGTTACTATTAACGTACGGTTTATTTCAGACTAGTGAATCTTGGCTTGTTTATTGAAGAGTCTATAGATAGTATTTCAGTGAAAAGAATATTCAACTTTTCGTAACCGAGTAGTGTGTCCGTATCACATGTAAGCGATTCAATATTTTTATGTAATATTATTATCGCTGTTGGGATGTATAGAGGATCGTGAAAGGAGAAGTCCGAGTCGGAAAGAAACGTCGCGGTGCTTAGTTGGCCGAGCTCAAAGCGTTCCCGATCCGTTCCCAGCTCCCTAAATCTTCCCGGAGACGGTCAAGGGAGCTTTGAATTTCGAAGGAAGACTGGTCGGCCTCGGTAACGCCGCAAGGTTCCTCTCTCGGGAATCTTGACCGACCATCTTTGTGACAACTCGGTACGAAGACTTCCTCTTGATCCTCCTCGTTGGAAGGGAACATGAGTTGCTTGGGAAGAGATAGGGCAGGACGCTAGGAGCAGTAGCTTGAGGAGGGAAATCCATCCAAAGCTTTCCAAGAATGTTGGAGCGATAAACTCCTGTCGGAGCTCGGCGGTATCTCTTGCCGGCAGTAGCAGCTCCAGGAGGCGCAGGGCATCGCGCCAAACCAGTTTTAAATGCGCTCTTAAATTTCACCAACTTGCGACGAGCCGTAAACCATCTCGGCGGCTCTACCGGGTTAGGCTGCTGCTCTTGTCGTATTTGGCTGAGCGAAGTACCCGCAGAGTTCCTGCGATGGGATCTGCCAGCGGATCCTTCGTTCCTACCACCCGTCGTCCGACGGATTACGTATCATCCTAATCCAGATACCAGATTCGATCTCACTCTCTCCCACTCTCTCTCTCTCTCTCTCCCTCCCTCGCCCCCCTCTTTCTCTATCGTGCTTTCATTGTCCCCCTCGTACTGCGATTTCCCTTTATTTCGTCTCTTCGTCTTTGCTATGCGGACGTTCCGCCTCTGGATATCGTTCGCGAGTCGACCGAGTCCTCTTCAATCAATGGACGCGTCGTGTTCAACCCTGGTAATGTTTGCTCGTAAAAGATCCCATGAAAAATGACTCGCGATATTAGGAGAATAGCCACCATCGTGGGAAAAGGGAAACAGCTGATTTATTCGAATCAGTTGGAGTATTAATTCTTTACTCTTGAATTTCTCTTTTTATGGAATTTGTTGATATCTGTGACCAACACACTGTATTCGTAGGTAGTACAGACACAATTGTTTTCTTTTTATTCCTTTCATTAAACCTTCCGAGGGAACGCATTTGATGATTTGATGGCAGCTATGACTCGAACCCTTATTTCTTTGAAATTAACGTTGGAAATGAGTGTTAAGAAATTACATTTTTTACTGGGCCCAATACAAATAGCTAATCATTTGATCTAGTTACTAGAAAATTCCGATTTGGTACGGTGGATATAATATACGAATCTTTACTGTAATACAAACAGACACGACTTTTAATAAAATAAACAATTTTCCATGAAATACGTATTTGAAATACGTGAAATATTGTATATTGTAATCTACGTTGGTAAAACATAGTTTACTTCGTATGACTTATTTAATTGTCGAAGAAAGGAGTTATTTTCGTTATTGCAAATAGTAATTTCTGTATAGTTCAATAGGAATTACTTGCTATTAGGCAGGAATTGCATAACGTGTACCAGAACTTTATTTGTCAATAGAAGTCTCCTGTCATTTGTTCCACCACAATTGTAGGAACAGTTTGTATATTATACAACATGCTTCTATAGACACAATAACATGAAATAATACATTTCACGTTTTGTATGATGCTGCGATCCCAATACTCGTCTTTTACGTGCCATTCAGTATTTAGTTTTAAGATACACCATCATTTCAACCCTCGGCGTCGAGTTAATTATAACTCAGGCTTTCAGGAGCTTCATCCAACAAATTAATTTCTTCATTTCAATTGACGTCAGTTTTTGTTAAATTTAAAAGAACAACGATATAATGCATGTTAGGGAAATGATGAACAAACGTTTTAGAGGGTCTGACACATCTAGATTGTGAGTTTCAAGTATTTATAAGAGAAATGGGCAGGTAAAAACTAAAATGTGAAAACAATTAAAAGAAATTAAAAATATTAATATAATATTTCCAAATTTTTTGAAAATTAATAGATGAAGGTATAAATTTCTATTCAGCTGTTTCCTACAATTAATGTGGATAATTTTTATTTTGCGTAAAGATTTACAGTCTAATGATGTCCTCAACGACTTTATTATTCCATGGTTAAATTGTTTGTATACTATAGAAACAACTAGGATATACAGATTAACATATAAAAACAAGGTAATTATATAGAAAAGGTCTGCGTACTCCGATTTTGATGAAATTCTAATATGTTATGGAGCCACACATTCTGAACAACTTTTTCCTTTTCCAATTTAGGGGGGTCGCTTTTAGTTTTCGAGACATTTGCAAAGAACTGTCGGTAATGTTAATTTCATAACGGAAACCTTCTTTTTAGAAACACTGGGTGCGTGTGAAACACTGGGTGGGTGTGTGTGGTATTGTCGCTTCTCATCTCCACAACGTGTTTACAAACAAAAAATAAACAGATGCGGCCCGAAAATCCAGGAAATGGAATAACAGAAGAAACAAGCAAAATTAACTCCTGTAGATAACTCTGATCATACATAGATAGGCTGAGCTTTCAATTTTCAAAGACATTTCCTGGATTTTCGGACCGCATCTGTTTATTTTTTGTTTGTAAACACGTTGTGGAGATGAGAAGCGACAATACCACACACACCCACCCAGTGTTTCACACGCACCCAGTGTTTCTAAAAAGAAGGTTTCCGTTATGAAATTAACATTATCGATAGTTTTTTGCAAATATCACGAAAACTAAAAGGGACCCCCCCCCCCATATTGGAAAAGGAAAAAGTTGTTCAAAATGTCGAAATCTATGATATATTAAAATTTCATCAAAATCGGAGTACGCAGACCTTTTCTATATAATTACCAAAAACAACTATGGACACAAACTAGAAAGAGTTCAATTACAACAAAAGGCAATCAATAACGTCAATAAAGGTGCAACAATATACTAAAGTGATCATTTTGATTTGCCAGGTTGTTCTAGCGTGAAACACATTGATTTTCAAATAGACTGAAATGGGTAATGTTGATCTGCCCGATTATCCTAGCGTGAAATGTATGGATTTTCAAATCGACAGCGTGCCGCGCTCAGAAGATGCTTGCGATTGCCACAGTTAGGCGACTCGGGGCGTATAGGCGGACGACGTTGTTCAATCACGCGGATTAAGTTGTCTCGTCGTCTCAACGATAGGGCACGGTGAGACGCGGGCAGATTTAACAAGAAGGGATACAATCTCAATTTATCGCTGCCGTGAAGTCTACCGGTTATGAAGCGGCGTAATGAAATTCTCCCACGTAAGTATATAAGGTCTATGTGGGATCGGTCTCGTGTGAGAGTGCGGTCTACATCTTAATGCCACAGGCCCATAACAATAACCACCACGAAATGGGCAAGTAGCCTCAGCGGCAATAACACCGTCTGGGTTCTCCGTGCAACACAGGGCATCACCGTACATATAGCGGCCCTCTTGGATATCTCGAAGCAATTACCGACTAAGAGACTGGAGCCTCGTTAAGGTAATAGTGTCCATTATCTCGGAGCATAAGGGAAGAAGCAAACCAGACCTCGAACACACGGGACGAAAATAATCAGCGTCTTCTTCACGAGTGATAAGACGTTTCCATCTTCCTTCTGTATCGAACTTCTTTTCCCTTGGTTGATCGCTCAGAATATTCATTTAGGAAGTCACGATAGACGCAACAGCTTCTCCGGTTTACATACTATCTCTAAATCTAATCTGTTTATCAATTGCTGGTTAGGGAAGTCGTGCACCTATGTACATACGTGCTGTCGTCCACTTTCAATTTCGGAAAAGGAGATTTCATTTTGGACAGTGTCCTCTTTTATTTGCTTCTGCGGAAATTACGAAGTAGGTGACATGTTCAGTGAATGAACACCTAACACTTTATCTACCGGAAGCCTATTAATCGGCTTTTTAATATCTGTGCTGAATGTAAGAGAAGTTGTATAATTTTTTTATAAATAATAATTTTAGATGAAATTGTTACACTATATAAGTTCCAGGAATTTTTTGAATTATCAATCATATTACTGTAGCTTTTGAACCATTTATTTAGACGTTCACAACCGCTAATCTTTGATTTAAAAAAGACCGTTGCAAAATTTCCGGTAGATAAAGTTTTAAGTTACGTGTCGGTTCAAATTATTACTTGGAAATAGTTGTTTAATTTATAGAGTACTATTTCTATAAGAATACTGTGTAATTGTTAAGATCATATATTCCAGAACGTAATTCCAACCATATTTAATGGTTATAAATTGTATTTATAAACTTTAAACTTAAACTGTATGTATTAAAAGAGTTAGTTTACTGTGTAAAGTGTAAAATCATTTTTTCGCTATTTTGAACAGTAGCATTTTTTAAAAAATTGTTTACACACACTACTTAATAAATTAACTCTTGTAACATTTAAAAGAGATTCAAGTTATTTGGTCCAATTTGAAAGAAGTTAATCTTTCTTTGTGCGAATACTGTTGTCCATCTCTGTATATTTTGTCGTTTTAAGGTCGATTTATACAGCCGTGCGGGATCATGGCTGCACGGTCGGCTATATTATACGTAGCCGTGCGGGACCTAGGCCACTCGAGACGGCGGTGTCTTTTGAAATCGTCACGCTTGTTACCGAAACCCGAGCACTTTCCGCACCCCTCAACCCCGGATGGGATACCTAAGGTAGAACCACTGAGATATCTGACTTCGTCCCGGACAAGTTGCTCAGCGAGCAATCTCTCGCCGTGCTTTGGCCGTGGTGTAGCTACACCAAGGCAGAAAAAACATTATAAATGTATGATTTAAAAAGTTATTTCACCGATGTTTTTTCTATCGATGTCGAGTGTAAAGTAGTACTATTCGAAGTTCGTCGTGGACGCTGCAAAAAAAAAATTGAAAAGATGCAGATTTCTTATAGAAGATGAAAGAGCACACCTACAATTTTAATTTAGCAATAAGATACCATCATAAGTAATATGCTCATTTGTTTTCAAATTCCTGAGACTGGTGCGTCATAGTTGAAAAAAATCAAAACCAATTTTTTCCGGTGTTTTTCCCGTGAAAAACTAAGTTATACCAATCTTTTCTGAGTTTTAAGAGTATATTATGTAATATTAAACATTGAAAGGTGGAAAAAATTGCAGTTTCTCGCGATTTTCATCTGTCAGATTTTTTCCGCATCAACCGATTTCGATGATATTAATAAAATGTTTTTAATTGACACAAGTCTGTGAAACATACTTCTTAAATTTTCAATACAGACTCACATTCGAAAGGTTTAAAAATACGACTATCAGTATTTTATGTATACATTATGTATACATTAGGGTGGACCTTATTTTTTTCGCAAAAGGGCGCGCAACGAATTTGAAAATTTTCAATTTTTAAATCTTGACATAAATAGACGTTATGATATATCGTTGAATTTGTTTTTTTTTCTCTTTAAGAATCCATATATAGCATAAACAATTGTTAATAGAAAAAACATCCGTGACCTTGAATACTTGAGAAAATGGCCTTGAAAAAATTTTTTCTCTCCTGATACTATATTCACCTCCCTGCATGCTACAACTTTTGTTTGAAGAGTTTCTTCATATATACATGACTGACAGAGATATTAAACAAATTCATTAATAAGCTCCAATTTTCAAAATAAAAACAGTTCTAAGATCGGAAAAAGAAGATATTATGAATATTATGTGAATTACAAAAAGAGGTGACATAAAATTATTTTTTATATTAATACATAACATAGTATACAATAGTTTCCTTTACAGAATTGTTAGAAAGTATTAATCCAATTCTTTCTCTTTGAAATTTCGTTGCTTAACACTAAACGTACCACGATACAATGACCGGTTTTATATTTTGCAATTATTCAAATTGTAAAAATCCGTTTATGTAAAATAATGGAATGAATTTCCTTGTTCAAGCATCCATTATTCTGGAAATTACGGACATTCTGAATAAATCTAGGGTTGCCATTTTTATAAGGCAACATTCGCCGACAGTTTTAATGCTAGGTAGGTTTAGTGTTAATTTGCGGATTCCCGAAAATTGCGGTCAGGTAAAAGGCCGGCAAAGATCGCGGCGTTCGAAGATTCCGAGACCCGTGGTCCGGGATCCGTCCGGGGCGCGTCCGGAGTGCGTCCGGGATCCGTCCGGGACCCGTCCGGAGTGCGTCCGGGATCCGTACGGGGCGCGTGCGGAGTGTGTCCGGGATCCGTCCGTGCTCCGTCAGGGGCGCGTCCGGTGCGCGCCCGGAGTGTGTCCGGGATCTGTCCGGGGTCAGTCCGGGATCCGCCCGAGATCTGTCCGGGGAGCGTCCAGGATCCGTCCGGGATCCGTCCGGGACGCGTTCGGGATCCGTCCGGAGTGTGTCCGGGATCCGTGCGGGACCGGGCCGAGTTGACGGATTTGTTTATGAACGTTCTTGTATTTAAAATTACTCGCAGTTTCAGAGTTTGACATAGTTAAAGATTCGAAGTTAGATTATAACATCGGACGATGCCAGAAACAATTTGATACACTCAAGGACTGTTTTTCGTTTTCTAATTCTGGATCGTTTAACGAGAAGTCATGTATATCATAGGCTTCAGAGAATTTCTCATTTCTCGACACGTCAGTCAATAGTACTGTTTGTAATACTGAATAATGCACGAATACTAATAAAAGTACAAACACTTATTTCTATGCGCGACAAAATTATAAGATAATAATGTTTTTTGTAGGAACTGAGTAGGAATATTTTGTTTTTATCGTTCAATAACAACATGCACGTTATTTTTTATAAGCTGAAACAGTGTTTTTAATGTAGATTTGTGCTGTTTGTTAACTGTTTTCTGATTTAGACACTTCCACTTTTCTACGAGTCGCGCTACCAATTTTTCTACGTTAAGTTGGCGGTGTTTACGGGCAATGATAAAGTACCTACCATTTGTTTTTGAAAGGAGCTTCAGTATCTTTAGTTTATGTAAAGCTGCGTTATCACGTAGGAAAGTAGACTTTTTTTTTACTGTATTGTGTTCATATCTTACTAGTTACTTCTTGACGACGTCTATGCCACTATCTAGAGCTTAGGTTCGACAACTAGTGGACAGTTGGGACACAAAAGTCATAAATAGAGGACTAAAAATCCTAATTGGTATTCATTGAAATACATTCAAAGTCTTTCGTTCTAATTCAGTCACTCGAAACACAACACCTTGTAACTCCGTTCTGTATTCGTTCAATATATAATACAAAATTAATCATTAGCAAGACTACCGCTTCTAACTTACGTTAATAGATATTCGCTGACAGTTAATTCAACTGGCGAACGCGAGCGTATGAGAAAACATTTTTCACACGAAAATCAACCATCTTGCTCAGCCCGAAACCATCATTTAGCCGATACACACTATCTGTCTAATCCCGGTCCGGTCTCGCTTCGGTCAAATATTATTTTCAAGGAATCTTGACCGGACCGAGACTAGATTGTCTCATCGGGCGGCGCGTACCACCGGTGGTACGCATTCGATTGTGCTATTAGACGCTGAAAATTTAACGTATTTTCATTAAAAACATTTATTTTTAATTACAATTATAATTAATAACAACGCGTATTTAGGTCTGAACAGGCAAAAATCGCACGCCGCCAGATGAATCGCGGCATTAATTTAAGCGCCCCCTCACAGCAAAACAAATGAAAATCGGCCCCGGTTATAATAGAGGTTCTATGACAGAAACACAAACACGTTTCGAACAGTGAATCGTCCACGTAAATGTTACAAATAAACCATAGACTGAGGATTTTATGCATTTATAAAATCCTTTAAAAATTATTAAATTTTTCAAGATTGGACAGACGACTTCAGTTTTATTTTAAATATTAAAAGGATTAGTTTACTATTTAATGTGTAAAAAATTTTTTTGAAATTACTATTGTTCGAAATTTCGAAGGGAAAAGTGAAGATCACGATTTTTATCTTTCTTATCTGTGCCTACGATGAAAATTTAAAATGTCTTTTGTAGATCTAAGTTATATACATGCATTGATTGCATGTATTGCATTATTGTGACCGTTACTTTTTTTTCCCAATTTCGACCAATGGTGATTTTTCATTAATTCTTTGTATACATTACCGAGCGAACTAATTCTTCTAACATCTCAAAAACGCTGAAATCGTTTGTTCCAATTTTAAAAAGTTATTAGTTTTCAAATGGTGTCCACTTAATTTTGCCCCCGACTATATAATTTGAAACAGTACAAATAAACAGTACAGTCTTATTTAACGCGATAAGAAAACTGCTTAAAAATAATGAATTTTTTAAAAAGCCTGTACACTTAACACCACAAAAGATAGATATAAACAAATTATTATCGCTTCATACGAGACTCTAGAATCCTAAAATTAACAAAGAATGAAAAGTATTTCCAAGCGACTCCAGTTTCTTCCAACAGATACAGAAAATTTTGATTCTGCACAAAGGTCCGCAGTCTGGTAACAAGATATACCGTCTCGACAATAAAAATTACGACGTTTTTGCCTGATCGTCCGCTCGTCCGTCAAAGTATTGTGCGACGAACAAAGTGTTTACCGACATATATAATTTCCCGCAAACGGCGGTCCTGAATGGAGGCCATTTTTCATCCCGTATTACTCACCAGCAATTCCTTCACTCCAACTTTTCACTGTCGCCTTTGTCCAGCTCGATATCCCTTACATTGTCATCGCGCGATCCCCCCGCCGTCTTGAATGGGAACAACAGCTATCGTACCGCATCCATGACAGAGGCGATCATTCACGCATTATCATAATCGCGATTGAGCGAAATTCAATGAGGCGGATCGGGCCCTAGATTCCGTTCATGGTACGAGCTCCGGTGCCGTTTAGCTCGCGGCGATAGAAACGGGGCTTGCCATCGAGTCGCAGTTCGAGCATAAACGCCCCGTCTGGGTCATAGTTTGTAAAATATCGTCATTTGCGATTCTGGCTTTGTTGTTGTAGCCGGCGTCGTTCTTATTATCGCCCCTGCAACGCCTCCAGTTGCAGTCGCAGTCGCAGTTTATAGTTTAGAGTGCAATCGGGCAACTGATACCGAATAGATCGCGTGCGTCTTTTGAAAATGGTGTCGGCTGTTAGTACGCAAACCAGACGGGTGTCGCAATTTCAAAAGGCACAGCCCCGGATCTGCAACCTGGCTCGTCTTTTATGCGAAGTGTATGTTCGCGCGGATGGCTGGCAAGGTGGAGGAGCCTGCAGCAGAATAACGGGACCGTCGCTCGAGTTATAGGTGGCCATGCTTCCAAAGGACTAGGTAATTAAATAGAAACCAAGTTTTTAGAGGAGGATATAAGGGGCCGAGTCACGGCACAAATGAAAGGAGCAGATGTAGAGCGGGTTGTTATTCATGAATTTCTTTATTAGCACACCCCGGCTCTAAGAGAACATTTTTCCAACACACGCGTCGCGTATTAAACCCACCCCGCTGTGCGTGGTTTCGAGAGCTTTTTGTTTACTCGATCTTATTACACCGAGACGTGGCGCTTTCTCACGATCCGTTAGGCGGAGAAATGTCTGAGCTTTGAGACACTCTCCTTTGCGGGTTTCTTGGTGGACACTTTTGCTTGCGTTTCGAAGCAATCGAGGAATGAAGAATTAATTTTGCAAATGTAGTATAACAGTTTGTGCAGTTTACGAATCCTACGATACATTCCGTTGGTTATTCTTTCTCTGTTACAGTTTTTGTTCTTTTTTATATTTGATAATAAATTATGATATCATTTTTCGTTACTTTTCATTGATTATTTCAACTCATTTCGATTTAGAGACAATGAAGTCATTTATTAGCAGAAAAACATAAACCTCGCAATGAAGTCGAGAATTGGTACCTGGTCAATTTTGTCTACGATGAAGATTTTACGGTAACATTGATACTGAAAGTTTCGAGCATCATCCAATCATTTTCACTTTGTTTTCACGTTATTTAGTGCACGTACAAATGCATAAAATATTATCTATCTGTATCGAAACCTGGAAGTACATTTTCTTAGGACATATGTAATTCTTTTGGCATATTTTGTGATGTACTTATCTATACTATACTATGCTATAATATCTATGTCTATACTATACTTAACTATATCATATTCTATTGTGTCATATTGTTGCAAATTTCACAAGCGGCACTCCTCACGCGTCGTGGCATTTACAAAGGAATACTTTATTTACAATAATCCTTAATTACTTATATATCTTTGCGAGTTGTTTACCGCAGGGCAGATTTGCATTACGGCGACTTTACATTGAACACGCCGCCGTAACAATATTATATTTTAGTATATTCTACTACATTCGTGTATATTATAGTTTGTTCTAGTATATTATATAGTATATTTTAGCCTATTTACCCTATATCTATATTGTAATACGTTTTTGAGTAGTACTATATTCTAGTGTACTATGTTATATTCTAGTATATTACACTATATTATAGTACACTATAACATTTTTATTACCAACTTATGAAATTTTTTAAGAAAAGAAAGAAATATTTGGTAATTATTTAGAAGTTTTCTCTCCTCACCGATTTTGATGACCTTGAAATATGTTTTCAAGGTCATCATTCTGAACAATTTTTCCCTATACATGTTACCGCCGCTTGGTTTTAGATTTCGAGATATTCGTAAAAAATTTTAGTTATACTTATGTTACCAGTACATTGTATTCTGGGAACATTGGTCACTGGATGGTGATTGAATTAGGGAAAAGTTGTTCAGAATGATGACCTTGACAACATATTTCAAGGTCATCAAAATCGGAGAGGAGGGCAAACTTCTAAATAATTACCAAATACTTTTGTAGCACCTGTACCTTGCAATGAATGTAGACGATTTGCATATTGCATAAAAACCCACAATGTAGTAATGACGTTTCAAAAACCACAAAAGGAGTAGCTAAATAAAGTATTATTTGATGAAGTACCAAATAGCTTTTAAAGAAAAGATGTTTTCTAACGGTTGCACTGTCATAAATCAGTTCTGGGCATACCTCTATAGAAGAACGGCCTTGAAGAACTTCGTCAAGGGTCGCAGAAAGAACCATCTGTGCACAAATTATGAGAAAAATTCTAAATAATTGGCTGATAATAGAATAAGTATCCGTTTCATGTAGTTTTTAATAAACAATCGACTGATAATCGGTTAGGTGCATTATTACACTTGTAAAAACATCACAATTGCTCTAGTTGAATTCTTGTACATCGAAACTATGTCAACGACCTTCACCCCTAGCCGTACAATTTAATTCCAAGACTTCAGATTAAAACATATTTTATTATTATTATGTAATTGCAACATATTTGACAACATATTTAACAGCAACTAAATCATGGTACACGGATTTTGAAGCAGTACAAATTACTTTATTCTCAGTCTCGGTCTCAATTATTTTAGTGTCAGGAATGTCATGGGTTTCATACGCTTTGGATTATTCCACATAAAAATCGCACATACTTTGCATCATCTCGAGAAAGGACGGAAGTCGACACAGAACGAAGAAGTAGAACGCGATCCTGCACTTGATGCAGTTGTTGGTAATACCGGCGATAGGGCCTGCAGAAGAAAAAGATCGGGCAGCGTAGCAACGCCGGGGAACCAACAAGAGACAAGGCTGAGAGGAAGAGTAATAGGAAAAGACCGGAAGAGAGGAGAGCATCCACGAACAGGAGAGACCGTAGCACTCACCTTTTTTTCCTGTCGGTGAGACGAAAACGCTGAGAAGAGAGACGTATCGAGATACAGAAAAAATGAAGGGGAAAGGGATTGGAGGAAGAAGCGGGAGACATCGGTGGTAACAAATAGGAAAGAGAGTGGAAGAAGCATAAAACGAGGGAGAGAGCGAGTGAGAGCAAGAGAGAGAGAGAGTGAGAGTAAGACAACGAAAAGGAGGAGAAGGTAGGGTGGCTGTTGCTGTTGCGACCGCGGCATTACCTCCGCACCATTAACTCACAAAACTTTCCGCTTGAATCTTGTTCTCGACTCGACTCGTCCTCCCCTTTCTCCTTGCTCCTCTGCTCAAGCGCTCCCCTCGGCCACCACTGCTGTAAGACCAAAAAGATCCCCCATACTTTGCAAGTGCTACCAAACCACTGGACCAACGCGAACCACCGCCACTCAGGATCGTGTATCTGACTCCATTTGGAAGTTATCAACATAAATAGTGGCTTTGTAAACGAGCATGGTTCAGCATGCAGGCGTCGGTCCGCTGCCATTAACATCGCGCCAGCGGAACCGCAATCGTGAGTCTGGACCTTCCACGGGCACATAACCAATGCCGAGCGTAGATCTCGTAGACACGCACTTCGGACAACAAGTTTTACAAGTTCCAGCTGTTGCACAGAAAGAGGTAACGTTCGCATAAGCATTTATTACATGGCCAGCTATAACTGTTTTTTATAACAACTTATCACTTGGTAAATGTGCGCTATGATGTCCTGTAATTTGACGCAAACGAGTTTTACACGTTCACTGCAGCATCAGTACTTATAAAAGTCGCAGAAAACCAGAGCAACTTGTGTTTCGTTGTAGATGTTAATTTTTTAATTAGAAAGGCATCGTCTCCTCCACACTTTCTGAAGTACTATTTACAATCTAGCATTGGGAAGAGAATGAAGTTATGCAAAAGTGTATACGAATGACCAATTAACTCGTCTTTTAACATAGTTACTATTAGATTGCGAATTTTATACATTTAGAGGAAAGGTGAGTAGGTGAATCACGATAAAGTGAAAATATTAGGCGATTTTAAGTATACGATGTAACATATTAAGATTATTATGTGAAGAAATAGATATCTGTGTAGCTGCTTGTTCTTGTAATCGATACACAAAATTTTTATTTTACATAAAGCTCCATAGTCTAGTCATTATATATAGGGTTGGGCAGTAACTATTAGCACTTCAGATATCTTCAAAACTATAAGTTTCACAGAAATATTTGCTGAAATAAAATTGCACAGTACGAAGGGGGCCATCCGGTGGCGATAATAGCTTTTTTGCAGGTGGCGGTACTTTGGACATTTGAAGGTCACCTCCATTTTTTTTAATGGATCGGTATGTTTTTGCTTCCGCATCATGATAGAGGATCTTAAAACGAGTTCAACGACCTATTACATAAGGTCATTGAAGGTCATACTTCACTTTTACGAACACTTAAACTACCGGTTTGCCTAAGTTTATCACACACATTTTTAAATGTTTGATGCGAAGGCTAAGACCGATGTGGATATCGTTAGCATACAAGTTTTTCGCCCTTTCAGAATTTTGTTAGCATTCGCCATAAATAAGAAGCATATCGGCTTGCTCTTCAAACGGATACATCGTGCCCGATTGACCGATTTATCGATACTAATCTTATCATGCTTATCTTATCCTGCAAATATATTAGTGTTCTTCAAGCAGTGTTCATTCTCAGTGAAGTAAACGGTAAGCATTACGCCTTCCTCTATTGTTTACAATACGTACGTTTAATTTACTACCAAAATCGTAAGTATTATCGCCTTTCTCTACTTTCTATGACCTTCAATGACCTTATGTAATAGGTCGTTGAACTCGTTTTAAGATCCTCTATCATGATACGGAAGCAAAAATATACCGATCCATTTAAAAAAAATGGAGGTGACCTTCAAATGTCCGAAGTACCTCCACCTGCAAAAAAACTATTATCGCCACCGGATGGCCCCCTTCGTACTGTGCAATTCGAAGATAGCCCCCCTCGTACTGTGAAGCTTATAGTTTCGAAGATATCTGAGGTGCTAATAGTTATTGCCCCACCCTGTATACTGGGAATACCAATGACTTTAAATATTAAGATTAAGGAATGCATCGAATAATACCGCGAACTATCAAGAACCAAAGAAGATAATATGACGGGCGAGTGTTTTGGTATATATATACGTCGGAGCAAATTACGCAGATTCAGGGACGGAAATAATGATTGTGAATCGAAGTGTCTGAGCATTATCCAACACGGTGATCGATAGAGGCTAGCATGACGATACAGACAGTCGGCTGGCTTGAAGATCGTCGTCGTGCTTCGAATAATCCAACGCCTACCTCTCTGCTCCTTTCGGATATGAGTTTCGGGCAGGTACTCTTTTTTCCCTTTTTCTCTTTCCTCTTTCCCATCCTTTATTTGTCTCTTCTTTTCGCCGTCTCTTTCCTACTCTGTCTAGGATTTTCATTTCCTTTCCTTCCCTCCGTTCTTCGTAGTTAGGAAAGACCCAGGGCCTATGTTTATACATAGCTCCCGGCTCGGTTCGGTCCCTGCATCCTCTCTCCTATCTTCTTTCACCAGCCGCAAGTAGAAGACGATCCTCAGAGGTCTGCCAGCTACCCCGGGGTTAATCAACCATATGGAGCGTGATTATATTAGCGGGATTTTATCGTATTTTCTCATAACGGAGTTATCCGTGTTCGTGAATCCGCAGGGCTTTTCCAGGTTATTGGAATTTCCACCTTCAAACGGCTGCGTGCATGCAACGTCTCGTGATTACATCTTCTACCACGGGACAGGAATACAAATACGAACGCCGGGGAAGTATTAGCGAATCAAAGAAACGGTCAATGGTATGATATCCAAAGCGAGGGAAATCTTTCTGCGTACTCTGATACCGGTTTGTTTGTAAAAATCTTTTCCCATTCGCGTTTTACGGCTGAGCGAGTTCTCCAAGTAATCGATGTATAAAATCGTTTTAAAATATCTATGTATATACAAGGTGAACCACGACACGCGATCAGTTTAGATTACTCTGTTATTAGTGCACTGCGGATTTTTATGCAAAATAAAAGTTGTCTGCATCAATTGCAAGAAACCGGTACCCAGAGGAAAAATCTTTTCTTCTTTAATAACTTCAAAAAGTTGAGAAAAATACATTGTTTCTCTGAAATTCTATCAGTCTTTGTTGATTGGATTCGTTTTAGTGTCATGCATCTTTCCTTGTTTTCCTTGTTTTGAATTTTGCGCCGATAGCGTTCTTGTGGTGGCGCTGTTCGCGTTTGGGTCTTCCTGCCTTTTTTGGCTGTCTTGTCTAAGAGCGAGCGTCCTAAGCGTGCGATGCTTAGACCATATATACTTATAGACCCGGCTTCAGATAGTTAGCTATGTTCCGAGATTAAATCGCCTAGCAGACGACACTTGTGGGCAAAGTGCTATAGTCTGTAGAGAAATCGCAGTACCGCGAAGGTGAAGTGTGAAAGGGAAAGGGGAATCGTCGTCGTCGTAACTGTAATATACATACATGTATTTTATTTCATTACTCGTTCATTTTTACTTTAAATATGGCTAGCTCATATTGTTGATTATAATTTGGAAAAAGTTAGATTTCAATGTAGAAGTTGATAACATGAAATCTGTATTCATTTCCTCACAACTTACTTTATTTAAAAAGATAATAGTAAGAACAGTATACATGTACATGTGGAATACAATCAGAGTTGGGCATTATTTAGATAAAAAATTATTTAAATAACGATTCGAATAAAGGATACTTTATCTTTATTCGTTATTCGAAGGTTCGAATAAAAAAAGTATCTTTCTTCGACGGATAAATTCTCGTCTCATGCGCTATCCACGATTTTGAATTATCTCGAACCGTGACTTGTGGGTACCAGATACTCTTATATCTCGGAACACTGCATCCTATGCAAAAACTATACCTATGCCGGGTTTATAAGTATATATGGTCTAAGGTGCAATGCGTCTTGTTGTAATTGGTTATAATGTATTAGTTTGTCCCATAAGTTCGTGCCGCGGATTGAACAGTATTTTCATGAAAAACAACAGACATTTTATAGTGACGGTATAATATCTTTACCAAAAAAGTAGGAAGAGGTTGTAGAGAAGGTGGTTATATTTTTTCGTTGACTTTGAAAGTACGTTTCAAACATTAATTTAAATAGTAAAACAGTAAACGGCAAGAACTTATGGGACGACCTAATAGAAGCGATCATTGTGTTTGCATGTAAAATATCAGTGTTAATAACAACAAACTTTGTACTATTTCGAATTGTTCCTACCCATTTTTGCCACAAATGCATAAAATCCATGTCGAATTAAAATCCACTGTCTAGTTATTAACAGGCCGATTGAAAAACTTTTTATCAAGTATAACAGTTCAGGCAGAGCTTTTGGCCGATAAAAGTATATATTCTGTAAAATCTTTTTTTCAAGAGTTTTCATATTCAATCTTTTATACATGTACCTATAATTTTTTTATACTAAGGAATGGATATTATATTGATATGATAGAATCTTCTTTAACCGAACTGTATTCCATTTTTAATTTCGTAAATCCATTTATAGAGAAACCAGAGTTTATTTAATCTCAAACTTTCTAAGAATATGGGTTACCAGTTTAGGTAGTGAAATAGTCACATAACTTATTGGACTCGTATATTTATTATCTATTTTCTGTTTTTATGTGTATTATATGTTCGTAATATTTGTTGCAATCTTTTTTGAACACCATGCACTGAAGGAAACTAAAGTATGGTCCACGGATGATCCACATCGTGGTGGCAACGAAATTGAAAAATAAGTTTACGGCGGTTATATGCGGGTAGTTTCTTCGCATTTAGGAGTCATCAACCTTTATCATACCCGCTCCCGTCATAAAGATGCTCTCCCGTGTACCTTTGTAGGGGGAGATGAACCTCTACGAGAATCCGGTACCATTCAATTCCTATTTCGTTTTGTTAGGTTTTGAATACCGCTTCCGGCGATAAGAGGAGAGGACGAATCTAATCTCGAAAGACGACATTGAACGGTTCTCATAAACGCGTTCAATGACAAGGGTATTTTTATCTTCTCTCAAGCATTTGTTGCAGCAACCACTTTTAATATTACATTATTTTGAAATGATTGATAACATTAACATGTCCCATTGAAACACTATAGTATTACTAGACTGCAAATCTTTATGTAAATTAAAAGTTTCCTGCAACAATTTTACGCAATGAGAGCCAAATAACAAATTCTTTTGTACTTTAGTAATGTTAATAAATTGACAATAGTATGTATATGAACATTCTTAAATTCTTTAAACTCTTCTACTCTATTATACTTCACTTACAAATTTTTATTATATAAATGATCCTAAATGTAAATGTACTAACGAACACGTAGATATTAATCACATATTATGACAATGCAGCGTTG
This sequence comes from Sphecodes monilicornis, assembly GCA_913789915.3. Classification (NCBI taxonomy): domain Eukaryota; kingdom Metazoa; phylum Arthropoda; class Insecta; order Hymenoptera; family Halictidae; genus Sphecodes; species Sphecodes monilicornis. The sequence continues at coordinate 6,718,103 of OU565295.1, read as the reverse complement.
ACGAGACTCAAAGACCATAATTTTAAAAAAATACTTGGAAAAAATTAGATACGATAACAGACGTACAAGCAATAAAGCACATATGAAAGTACTGTACAGACAGCGGATTTTTACACAAACTAAAAATGTTCTAAATTAATTATAATAAACAGAAATGAAATAAAAATTAACTTTTCCTTCTAACCCTTTACCGTATAATAACGAGCCTCACTCATGATAAAAACTTCAAGTCGAATACACTAAATACGAATGTTACGTCTTTCTTTTACGACCGAAGAAAATTCAATTTTTTTGTAACCAATATCTAAGTATTAAAGTAAACGTGGACATAAAATAAATATAAATTTTCTTTTCTTTCCTGTGAATTATTAAGCCTAAAGAAATTCTATACATTTTAACCAAGAAGAAAGTCGTACGACAAGGTTTTAATAATATCAATAAGTCACAAACAATGTACCAATACTTCTTCCAATGTCTCCGCAGTTATATATTGTATTTTGATCACAAATGCATAAAATTCAGTATCGCGTAATTGGAAAACGTTGCAGTGGATGAGTTGAACGTGACCGCTCCGGGCTTAATAGATACAACAAGTAGATAGTCGGCGTATATTGCGCAGAGCATGTTTAGAAAATGTTGCGAAACACTCGAGGGTTGTGTAAGATACGATCATAAGCCAGAAACACGCTGCGGCCACAGCCGCCTCACCTGTAATTATCCATGGCTATTAATTCCATTAAAAGGCTTTCAAGAGAAGCTTCAGCCGCATTTCGAATATTACGTACAGGTCCTGTGCACGATATATCTGTACATAGATACATGGAACGGTTCCATTATGGCGCTACTTATCCGGCTGTTTTGTCCATCTTCCTCAGGGTTTGCCTGGGACTCGATGGCAAGTAACTTCCACGCGATACGCGGCTATATGTTTGTTCCTCGAATTTGCTCGCACGCGTGTTAATATCTCGAGGGAGGTTGCGAACGGATATCCAGGTTAACTGGCGCAAGGTTGGCATAAGGTATACCAGGTATAGTTGCCGACACGACTGCGAACGGTGGAAGCATAAGAGAATCTCGTGGCGGACCACGAAAACCGAGCTGCGGACCTCGATGGTGCATCTACCTGCTAGCCACTCCCAGCTATTATACTGTCTCCGATTAATTTGCCAACTGAAAATATTGTCTTCTTTTCTCAACAGTCTCTTTCTCTCTCCGTCCACAATCCTCAACAAAAGGATAAACCCTTACCCCTTAACCCCTTACAGTTTAATTCCAATTCATCAGATTAAAACATACTAGGGTCACCTGAACATACATTCGTATTAAACGAAAAAGTAACATTTATGATACCCTTTTCGTAATAGTAATTGTATTTTAAATTCGCTGATGTATCGCTGAAGAGATCTAGTTTTTTGTATAATCTATTCGCCACTACATTAATTTATTTAACAGTTGTTCGAACGACTTCCCGCGTGTTCATGGAAAGTGTTATTGTCGGCTAACAAACTCTAATCGTAATCGATTATCAATTTCTGTTTTGAGCTTCAATAATCCTATGACAAGTTTGTTTGTACAATATTATTACCATTTTCTGAGGAACCTCTGTTCATTCGTTAGAAGTTGACGTTGTTTCATTGGTCATTCGGCCCATTTCTCTATTTAATCCTATGCCAGATTTGAAATACATGCAACAATTATAGAACATTATTAGAATTGTGTTCTTAAATGTAAGAACAATGGCACAGCTTTGTTATAGAAATAGCACTCAGCTTAAGTGTTCATTCATTGGACAGGTCACCCTGTATCATTTCGTTTGACGCTCTAAATACGCATCAATGGAAAATAAAATAATTTGTCTGCTTCAAAATTAATGCACAATGGCTAGGTTGCTATTACTTATGCTAGAGTCCGATACCCATGACGTCCGTGGGACGTCATTTTAACTCTCCGCAGGTTGCGGTTGATCTGACAGATACATACACTATAGCACTTGCTCACAAAGAGTTGCTGTTGTTTGATACACTTGCCCGCTATGCATTCGTTGGTTGTAATCGTTGAGGTATCCTATTTCATTTATTTCGCATCTTTCGAAATATTCATGAAAATTTTGTGACACATACCGATGTTTTGAGGATTGCAATATAATTTGTGGTAAATGTTACAATTATTTTACAAACCCATCGATTGATATATCCGATCAGTTTTATGTTTGCAATTTTTCATATTTACATTAGTAATTTTCATGCTTTCAATTTTCGCAAAAGTTAACAAGACAGCAGTGATTTTAAGTTAATGTATCTTTCAGATACACCGTGGCATCTAAACGAATTTGTACGACTGCGAACGGTGCAGGGTTAAGGCAGCGGGTTAATTTCTCGAAGACTACATAAAGTTTCAAGAAATTCGGGATAGCATAAATGTGCTATTCTGTCAGGGAGCATATCTCGATCTCTCTCGATTCCATGAATAAACCACCACTCCTCTTTTCAACGTACACAATAGCCCTCTTTGGTTACCGGGCGTGTGTATCAGACAACAGACACAAGAGTCGGTATTTCTCGATGCTGCTGCTCTCCCTCATCTGCGGTTACCGCTCAGGCCAGGCAGCTGGAAAACGGGAACAGCGGCCAATTAACAATGCGAACATGACACCCGTGATTTTGACCGGGCTCTCCACCCACAACTGAAGCCGCCTAGAGGCTTCTCTCCGTTGCGTATATTTAAATTCCATTATTCATAATGCATGAGGAGTCAGAGTCTGGGACGGTGGGCTGGGGCTGTGCTGGGCTGGCTGGCTCTGCGCTTTTTTTCCACTGTGAAAAGTCCCGGTCGAATTAAACAGCCGCCTCGCGGATCTCTGCAGGCACTGTTTTCTGTCTAGCCCTTCCCACCCATCCGCTTACCCCTGTCAGCTACCCCGTTATGTCACTAAAACGGGGGATCACCGCGGTGTTTTGCCGCACAGGGGGGGTTCAGCGTGCGGCCTCTTCACGAAAATTCTCGTGTTTTACCTGCGCCGCTTTTTCCTCTACATCCCCATCCCCTCTACCCCTCTCGCGATCATTGTACGCAGGTAAAGCGGTGCGCGAGCGAACGACGCGGCGCACGGGCAGCGTTTTCGTGCAATGCCCGAGCCGTAGCTTCGAGGCAAATTCAAACGTAGATATTTATTCTTCAGAGGAAAAACGCAGCCGCGGTTGCGGTATGCTGAAATTTGTATGACGAAATGTGGAATCATCGACACGGAAGCAGTACGCCTTAAAGCGCACCTTTCTTTTCGTACGAACGAACATAATAAGTTATTTAACGGTTACAACTGCACTGTAGATTAATTGCATAGCGCGTTCGGGAGAAAGACATCTAAAAAGCAGTCGGAAATTTTAATCGTAAACTGTTAAATATAGGGAAACGATTGACAGTACTGCCACGATATTCAGAGTATTTAGCCTATTACTAGCCAGCGTTTTTCTTCCAAATAATAAATATTATGTATTAGTATATATTTATGTGAGCGTATGTAATTTTTTTACATCATATGAAGGCATGCGTCAAGATAAATTCATTCGTACAAGACACAATAGCCTTGAAGGTCATGGGAAGTCAGAAATGTTTTGAAAACTTCGTACTAACGTGTTTACAAGTATTCTTTATCGACTACAGTAACTGTTCTATATGACCTTGATAAGCATGACAATATATTTCGGCCCTATTAACACATTTTATACTAAGGATTTCTTAATGGATCTTTCAACAGCAATAACAATTTCAATCGTGGACCAAGAAGTCACCCTCATTAACGTAATCTAATAATTTCGTTTGGGATTATTATGTAAAAGAAGATGTTTAAGGTTCCGGTTAGTGCAGCACAATTATGGAAAAGCTCATTAATAGACTTCGGGTAGATGAACTGTGAATTGCATTCTTCGTAGCTTCTTCTAATATTGTGCTAGATATTAATGCACATGCTTGCGTTATTTTGATTTTCAAGTCGGTCAAATCTCTGAACGGTATATCGTAGTCGAAATCTTTACGAAATATTTCGTACAAAGTATTAAAAACTTTTCTTCCATTTCTGACCTTGGATGACCTTGGAGGTCTATGTGTCGTATACGAATGAATTTTTGTTGACAAACGCATTCATAGATATAAACGAATATATCGCATTCCATTTAAAAAATTGATTATTCATTTCTAAGAAAATTGTGCAAACACAAACAAATTACGTAGGCCATTACGTTGCTTGCAAAAAACATGATTACTTCTTCCGCTTTTTCCAATATTTATTATTTGCAAGAAAAACGCTATCTAGTAGTAGTGTGAACACAGTGTATGTGAAAGAGATGTGCACAGGTATCGATGATGCAATGCCATTTCAATGCAAAGGTTTCTTTCTTTTAAATTATCATTGTATGACCGTTTACTAACGCGTTTGTGACATTTTTCTGAGTAAAATGAGTACAAACTTGACACATTTTCTTGTTCAATTCACGATTCAGTAGGACCTTCATTATCCGAACGGATGATGTCTGCATTTTTCTCCATTATCCGAATGTGTATTTCGCATCTTCATAGTTCAATCTAACTCAATCCGTATACAATACAATGTGATTTATTGTACAATATAGTAAATATTTAACCAACACTGTATCTGCACACTCATATTCTATTAATTAGTGCGGATATAAGGAGATCAACAAATTGTGTCATGTTTGTCATCATTTAAATCCAGAAAATGTCAAAAATATATTGATAAAAATTTCATAAAGAAATAATTAAAAATAAAAAAGTTCATAATTGAATTTGAAAAATGAGTGAATTTACGTAGAAACTAAATTGAAAATGTGGTATATCATATCCTCGAAATTTTTTGTTGTATGCAAATTAATTAGGTTCAAACTTCGATCATAGATAAAGAGGTTGATCATTATTTATTGTTGTTGCTTTTAATCAACTTACTCACGTATAGTAACGAATTAGGCTTGTAGTAAAGACTTCAAATAAATTCTGATAAATATGAATGTTACTTGTTCCTTTTAAATCTAAATGAATTCTTATGTTTTTTTATAGCAATATTTAAGCATGATAGTAAATACAGGCATGCCACAAATATAAATTTTTTGTACCTGTTAGGGAAGAAAATTATTACGAGAAAATACATTGTAATCATTGTAACTAGGAAGAAAGTAATATGGGAAGGGGTTAACTCTTCAATATTGATTTATCTTGAAATGAAGTTTCATATTAAAAAATTTCACTCTAGACCTTCAAAGAATTTTTTTAAATGTAAATTTACCCCTTTTCAGATTGAAGTATGCTGTTCAAATTTTTATTGCTGCTCCTCTGGGAACGATTTTGGAATAGTCTCGGACGAATTCACGCTTGTTAAGTGGATCATTATTACATAGTACAGTAGTTCCTCCCTATATTTGCTTCGCTCGAAACTGGCAACGTAATTATAGACAGAAGTTAACAAAATTCTGCTGCCGCTTCATTTATTTACAGGTTTTGTCTCGTTCTCTTATTACTATCTCATTCTTTCACTGGAAGCACTGAAATGAGGCCTTCTAGTTTGCTGAAGTCATAAATGTAATATAGTCAGGATGGCGGAACAATTACATGAAGAAGTTCAAGCACGTTTATACAAAGGAAATACTGTCATACAGCTCGTTTATACAGACAGGGTCCGTATGCCGTTGGCATTTACTTTCAAATGACATAAAGTGATTTTCCCACTACCACGATATAGATAAATTTACGTTCTCATTTCGTCTTAATTATTCATGTTTGACTAATGTAACTGTCTTTCGGTAACATCCGAGTATTTGTTAACATTCGACTTGAACAATAATATTTAAGCCTCAACCTATATACTTTTGTAATTGAAATAGCAAACATATCATATTGGCGCGGTTCTATGTAATTAATATCCGAGTGTTATAATTAAATTATGGCGTTTCATGCAAAATTCGATTGCAGTATCATGAATCACATATTCACACAAAATATAATAGAATTTCATATTCCATATTGAAGCAAATTAAATTCTCTGTAATTTTTAGTCTCATTCCTTTACAAAGATGTTTAAAAATGTATAAAAGCCTGTAATCTAGTCATGATAATTATCTTTCTTTATTGTACTTTGAGCTACATATCACAATTAGTACAGCTAATCAAATGGGAAAATATTACGTTTAGGGGAGGCACCTCAGATATCCTTGACTTTGATACATGTTGTCAAGATCACCTTTCTGAGTAAACCCCAAGAGGTTTCTGACGGCGCTCGTTGTTTATTAAAAAGTTATAAATAAAAGAAGTTTTCAAAATATAGCAGTTATTTTAAGTATTGAAGGCTAAAACAATATGCTGTATTGACATATGCTATCAAGGTCACCTTTCTAAGTAACCCCCAATGTATAGAGGAAAGTTGTTCAGAATGTTGTCCTTGAAAACACATGTGAAGGTCAAGGTCATCCGAGGTGCCTCCTCTAAACGTAATATTTACCATCAAATGTGCTCGTATAATTATAGCGGAATATATTTTTAAAATACAAGGTTTCATTTCGCAGCTTTTTGGAGACGTTAATAGCAGAGAAATTTCATTAAGCATTTATCCCACTCGGAATGTAGTCGTTCCAAGGGGATTACTACCGATCGAATATATTTCCAATCTCGATTCAGGCGGACTACGCGGAATATGAGGTAAAAATACATAGAAACGGTACGCAGAACGTTCGGACGATGGGGTTTTTAATCGAAAGTAGGATATAGCATTAGACGTGATAATATGCCATCATCGGGCAGTCATGTTGAATTCTTCAGAGGAATCTTCGAGTGATCGTAGCGGGGAATCCTTGGTGAACTGCCGAAATAACAATATAGCGCCGGATGTGATGAGAAACCGATGGTATCGTGGCGCAGCAGGCGTGAAGGATCATCGTAAAGGACTAGATTACCGGAGCTGTCGATACGCGCCACTATCGAGAGACCATTATCTTCTTGCTTAGCTGGTGGCCTCCTCTCGTCGTATGCATAACTGTTTACCTCGATTTTGATCAGTTTTATTCCTCCGGGAGAGGTCTTACAAAACGCGACACGTGCGCTTCCACGCGAGAAAAGAGAATAGGAGGGTGTGTACGGTTTCTGTAGCAGCTGTCGCGCTTCTATTATTTTGCACTTTAGAAGGTGACGCCGCCGCGGCAAAGTTTTATTTAAATCATTTTCCTCGTCGTTTCTTCTGTCCCGAATGCGCTTAATGCCCTCAGAGAGACAGTTCTGTGTCTATTAGCCGCATTGTCCGCTGGATCCATTTTGTAGCAAACGCCGACTTAAACTGCGACGGTCTTTAGAATAATGTTTTTCAAATATATCATTTAAAAGTGGAGAATGAGAACGGCAGAGTATAGTGTGCGCGGTACACGTACTTCGAAGTCTGTGGAAATTTAAAGCGTGCAATTAGTACTTTTTCTGCTTGTCACTTGAGAACTTTGCGCGAAGCTTTGCTGTACTGTGTTAAATTATATTTATTCTTTCAATTTACTCGAGGTTAAAATATAATGGGAATAATTTACGAGTGCCAACTGAATCTTTGTTGCGAATGTCTTTGAAAAATTTTGTTAATTTACTGCTACAAGTGTTTTCATTTCAACATGCATTTTTTGCAAAATGTTTTGTTTACAAAACATTGCTTTGTATAATTTGTGTAGAGTTATAAACTGTGACTTATATTCATTTAATGCATTTAAATATTGCAATTATGTAATTGGCAATAATCCAGGAACTTTACTTGCATGTACTTCATTTATTTACTTGCTTAACATACTCTTGTCATTTATAAATTGTGTGAACAGTTAATATTTTTTGTAATGAACATTTTTGTTTATAGTGCACATGACAGTAATTTTTGTTCTTTTTCAATGAAAAAAAAATTGTACAGGTTATTGAAATTGTATAAATAAATACTGAATTTTTACCTGTATACAGGGTTATAGTCGTTTCGTTAAAAAGTTCCCTGAAAAGCATAAAAGTACGCTGCTTACACTAGAATGCCACCGTAACGCGTCAGAAGCCGCGCACGAAATTTGTGTGCTTCACACAAATCTTATTTATTAGGTCTAACAAATTAATTCGGTGAATGTATTGATAATTTACAAACAACTAACGTATATTCCACTGTCTAAAACAGTCTACATCATTGTTCGTGCATTGATTCAATTTTATAAATAATTAATACAATGGTTGACAGATTCGAATTCAAAATAAAGTTACAATTGATTAACTATGAGAACCATGAATTAATTTGTGCACCTAATATTTTGTTCATAGAAGCTATCAACGTTATTGACGAAAATTGTTAGTTACTGGATACTGAATTGTTCAAGTTACACTATAATTTTGTTAATTTCGGCAGTAATAAATTAATGTTGTATAGCATTAATTTTATGGAAATCAGTTTTAAGCAGTAGAATGGTGCCGGTTACAGGTAATCACCATGACGATCATCGTGTAAAATCATTTCAATCAATTTCCAGTACCAATCGCCGACTATAAATCAATCGCAATCATAACATATGTGCTTTACTAAACAAAAAAATAATATTACACCAGAGTAACGGCCAAACAATATACCGACGGTACATCAATAAATAAAGTAAAGGGTCCTAGTCGGCGAGCTTTGTGACATCAACAAAGCCGCCGGCACTTGGTTAAATCGGCCGAACAATCGGTCTGGAAGCTTTCTTAGTAACGCAGTAAACAACAAAGCATTCTGGCTATACGCGCACTTTCTTTTCCCGCGGTTTTCACACTTTACCTCGTATAGAGGGAGAGAGAGAGAGTGAGTGAAAGCTTGCGCGCGCACGGGAGCAGTATTGTAATGGAAAGCGCGCGGGGCCGACAAAGGCCTGCTTATAAACGACAAAAGCACTAGAGGCGTTTCTAGTTTGAGGATACTTTGGACACTCGTTATAGGAGATTACGTCACGGGACCATGCAGCCCAGAGTCCGGGAATATTGCAACGAATGAACTGACCTCTCCCAAGACGCTTGGGACTAGCTTGAATTCCAGTATGGGGAAGTCCGCCGGGAAATGAGCCTCGACGCCCCCACTACTTCCAATTAAAAGTTACGCCGCTGTTGAACCAGAGTTAATGAAGGAAATAGAGAAACTACAGCACCGTCAGCTCCGCCCTCCCCCTCCCCTCTGCCCACCCGACCCTTCACCGCCGTCTCATGTTTCCGCTCATTGATTTCTTTTTTCTCCCTTTTCCTTCGACCCGCTGCCGTTCACTCTCGCTGTCTATTCCTTCCTCTCTTATCCCTCGTCGCGCTGCTTATTTCGTACCGTCGTCCCCCGCCACCTCCTGCGTCCTCCGTTTCACCGGCGATGCAAATTGCACGACAGCCCCGAAATGAGACACCCGGACGAGTCCGAGGACGGGGGCGTTGAAACAAGCTTCTGGTTGAAATCGAAGAAAAAGTTACCCGAAAGCGAAATTGAAAGGTTGTATCGGGGGCGTCGATTGTAATTCTTCCCGGTGACTTCGATCTTCGTCTTCTTTTATCAGGTAAATAGCATCTGTCACGAGCAGCTTCGAAAATACGACTAGCGTCCCTGTGAAATTGAAGTCCCCAACTCGTTGTCTCAACGAGGAAACTTCGATTGCCGAGAGTGTACCCGACGACGATGGCTCCCGTGTTCTCTCTCTCTCTCTCTCTCTCTCTCTCTCTCTCTCTCTCTCTCTCTCTCTCTATCTATCTCTTGTCCGATTGCTTAACACCCGGGGACACCCTCACCGTCGCGGCATTTAATAGTCTGGCGATAAAGCTATTAATCTTTATTAATTTCTAATTAGAGAGTAAAAGTTTTAGCCGCTGGAAGAGAAGCGAAACTTTCCGCGCGGAACCCTGTAACTGGCCGACCCCCGGACCATCCACAGTGGCGCAGCCATGTTTTCTTATAATTATGCTTGCGATTGTTTCTTCCGTTACAGAGGTAATTAATGTTTAATACACCTTGGGAAATCCTGCCACCAGAAGGCACGTTCGTTGCGAAAATATCCTTGGAACCTCTTGGCGCACCGAGAAATTGAAATGCTGGATTTCAGTCCTTGTCTGTTTGGATTTTGCCGTGATTTAATCTCGAATTGTTCGAATTGCAAAATAAATAATTATTTGCATAAGTTGGTCTTTTATTCGCGATTTAAAACAATAACCTCAGAGCTTCGAGATTGCAATGACTTCGGGCGAGTAATTAACGGAGGCAACGTGTAACATGCTAGAAATGAGGCTACCTTGAGCAATTTTGTTTAGAAATAACTGCAACTCAGACATATTTTTAGCTCATAAGGTATGGTACTGCATGTCGTAGAAAGTGAAGAACCTTTTCTGTTTCATGAAATTTGGCACTTATCGAAATTTGCAAGACGTATTTCGACACAGCCATTTGGCATTTAGCAAAAAGATGAAAAATTGACGAAATAATGTGACTTTAAAGATTATGCCGACGTTTCCACCAAAAGTGTACGCCATATTTATGTAAAAATAATCGTTAAATTTGAAAATATCATCACTAGACTGCGGAGATTTATGTACATTAAATAAACATTATCTTCATCAGTTGCAAGAAATAGAAGCCCCTTATTTTCTTTCTTCCTCTAATAATTTTAATTCTTTAATAATACCAAACAATTCGAAGTAACTTATTGATAATCCTCAATGTCTTTAATCTTTTTTCTGTTTCTAATTCTAACTACTTATTTCTGCCTTAAATGAATAAAATCCGCATTCTAATAATCACAAATCTAGATTCGCAGATTGTAGCAAACATTCATTTATATATGTGTAAAATTTCAAGTACTAATTGATATAATGTTAAAAAACCAATATAGTGAAAGGATAATTAGTTGTACTTGCAAGTTATGTTACATAAAATAAAGGAATGACAATCATATGCATTTAAGCATGAGTTCTAATGACTGAAGAATAATAAAACAACATGCAAGGCATACAGTACCTTTTCATATTCATCGTAATGTGTACTATGAATGACAATACCATGTCGAATTCAAACAAAACAAACTGTTCTTGGTATTTCCTCGAAGAAGTTAGTTCGGACCTTCGTAATGATACGACAGAACGAAATGCGCCTCATTCTGATGGATGATCTTCCGCCATCTTGTGAGTGGTGCCATTATTTTGTTGCACTAGAGTTCCAGTTGCTCCCGGTTAAGCAACTCTCCTATAGGTTTAAAACTTTTCCGACATACAGCTTCTTACGCGCCTCGCGTGACCCGCTGTAGCATTCTCTCTCTCTCTCTCTCTCTCTCTCTCTCTCTCTCTCTCTCTCTCTCTTTCCTCGAGAGTATTCTGGCTTGTTATAGCGAAACTAAGCCTCTGATTTCTATTTGCTTAATACCCTGACCCTCCCAGCAGATTTCCTTCCGTTTGACAAATGTGAAAGATAAGAAACAGACAATGGTCTGGGATTCTGGTTACCGTCTTACAGAAATAAGATCTATTGTCGTTTCTCCGTTTTGTTTACCTTTGTCCAATTGTGGTGGCATCCTCGTATGAAATCGTACAGGGAAACCTCGACCTTTGTCGCTGCTGTTGTCTGCTCGACTCTTGCGTGGTCAACGAAATTTCCACGCTGCGGCAGATTCGGTTACTTTATATTTGTGCTGAACAAACATTTGATTTGCCCAAAGGAAATATTTTTTAATGGTTTTATTACGATTGTTTCGCTCAGTAGTTGGTACGTTGAAATGGGTACAAATCTCTAGAAACACAGAAAAATGAAAAAATTGAAGCGAGAATGTAGAATAAAAATATCATTGAGAAATGGTAAGCATAAACATTACTGCAGAAGGAATATAAAAGCTGTAGAAACTACCAGACACCGATTTGCAATTTCACAGAAGTCAGTTTTCTATGCATGGTATTATTATTCTAAAAAATAACTGTGCATACAGAAGTGAATATACGCCGACTTTTTAGCTATAACCATAACGAATAGTCTTAAATATGAGCTGCTTATAAATCAGTGTTTCTTCAACAATAATGTCTAGTCCCGTTTAAAAAAGAATAGAAAAATCTTTTATGTCGTCCATAATTATCGGCACACATGCACAGACGTATCTTTTTTAAGTAATTAATGAATACATACTATACTAGTACGCACATACTCTACAAAGACTATAATACTACTACAATTGAACAAATACAAAATTTCCCGACTTTGGATGTATGTACATCTAAGAGACATGTGATTAAAGACAATCCCCAATTAATGACGACCAGGAATAAACTGATTTAAAGTTCAGCGTTTGAAGGTCATCGCGAGACTAATTTTCAGAAGAGCAAGCCCGATTTACTTCGGTATAATTAGGGAAGTGGGTCAGATGATAATCGAAATCTATCTGTGTAAGGGCACTTCGGGTGGATCCAAGGCTGTAGACATAGATTTGTGTAGAACGTAGATATTCAGTCTGATTTTCCAATACAGTTACATTAATGTATTGTATTTACGTCAATTAAACTGGGCCACAATTTCAATCTATTGGAATTCTAAATGTTAACAATACGGTGATTGATAAACTAAACATATGAAAATATGAAAATCAAATACCTAAACATGATAATCATATACAAATTAAATTCTCATGAATAATCAAATTCTGGAATAATGGAAGTAATTACAATAACAAAGTATCATCGGTAGAGACGAATACCTTGAATTGTTGATAATTATTTATGAAGTTATGTTTTCCGATTTTGGTTTTCGAGATATTCGCATAAAATACTGTTTCTTCTACTACATTGAATCTTGTGTATACAGCACGATGCGTTCCAACATACGCTGTTTTTTCTACAGTTTTTATAAACATTTCATGGAGATCGCTAAGCAGTTTATACAACGGGCGAACATTGTAAAGTAAATAATAACATTTCAAGATAATTATACAGTAAAGGGGACACCTCACCGTTCTCAATGGCCTTGCAATATGTTGTCAAGTTCAACATATTAAACAACTTTTTCTTATACATTACCGCCGCTCGACCTTCCTTCTCCAGATATTTACAAAAATTTTGGGACCACCACTACATCGCATTCTACCGTTTTTAATTGCCCGAACACGTGTTTGGTGGGACCCGCATTTTGAAGGGCTCCCTCCACTGCACCCCCACCCACAAATCTAACCCAGACCTAACCAAAACAGTCTTTTAAAATATCTCCGAAACTACGCTGGGTACAGTGGTAATATGTATAGGAAAAAATTGCTCAGAATCATGCTCCAAATCATATATTTGAAGCCCATCAAAATTGGTAAAAAATCCCGTTTCTAGATTGTTACCCCACGAAAGATTAGATTTGTACAGTCTTGATACTAATTTTGGTTAGGCCTAGGTTAGGTCTGGGTTAAGTTTCTTGGAGCGGTGGTGAAGAGGAACGGGTGGAGACCCTCCCACGCCCTGAAGGACTAATTCAGTCATAGGGAAACTGCGGTGCTCGCTATAGTCATCCTAACAGTTTTTTATAAATATCTGTAAATAGATATTCGGTCGATAAATGGGCCGACCGGCGGTAACTCGTGTAGATAAATGTTATTTAGAATGATAACCTTAACGAGATATTTCAAGGGCATTGAAATTAGTGAGGTGTAGCTTCTTCTGTATAATTTCCCATTTTGGTTTTGGAACTACACCTACACAGTTATCGTGAATTTGGTCTCTGAAGAGACTTAACCTAAACTAACTCGGACCCAACCTAGACTCACATCATCTGTTAATTTAGAGCTTGTTTTCAAGGATTACTACAGCATGCGGTCGAAATATTGCAAATTTATCGTTTCTTGAGAAGAGTTTTTAAGCTGGCAAATGTATGTGGGATAAGGACCTCCCAGACCAAATACTGTAGCGTTGCGAAGACGGTCGCACGTGAGCGAAAGGACGACGATGCGAAGTAAGGGGCACATCCAGGGAACACTTTTAGAGAGGGCAGTAGGATGGTGTTCCCGAAAATTGATGAAGTTGATGACGAGTTGTGTTGATGGAGCTGAGGCCAAAAAGACGATGGTGCTGCGACGGACATTCGTGGGCGAATGCCGGAGCAGGATGGCCGAGTGTGGGATCAGGACCTCCCAGACCAAATACTGTATGGAGATTAGGAAAAGTAGGAGGGTTCCGTGGGTATGTGCAGGGCTGATCAGCTGCAACCGCGAGGGTCCTGGGTTCGATTCCCGGCACGGATTTCCACATTTTTCCTAAGATCCTACATGTGTAATTGACTAGATCTATTTTAACACGTTCAGCGCCCACTCCACAATCATAAAAATTACACAAAATCAAAGCAATATATTGAATAAAATAAAAACTAAGAAGTTTAGTTTTATGATATTAATTACTGTTTCAAACCTCTTCTATTCCTCAGATCGTAAGGAAATTTTGTACACTCAATCTACCTACGTAAAAATTAATTTTCAATTCTGTATAAATAATTCCGTCACCAAGATATGGGTGACATGGCGCTGAACGTGTTAAGAACCAAAATATTTCATCATTTGTTCTGAGAGGTTTGCTTGTTATATAGTTTCCTTTCCGGTTCCCGCAACTTGTTCATAGAAACAGTAAACGAATAGCCGAAGCAGGATGACACAAACGTTGTCATGGAGCGTACACGTATACGGAAAATTCAATGTAGTAGTTGGTACAGCTTTTTGCGATTATCTCGCGCAATCTAAAAGAGACCGCTTATTATAAGTATAGGATGAAATTGTTCACAATGTGTATCTGCATAACATATTTAAATTTCATCAAAATCAGAGAACAGGACCACTTTCTAAATAATTTAACAAATTGTTTAGCAGCAACTATGATAACATACTGCCTGTGTAGTAAATAAAGAGAAATGATAACCATGCACAAAATGATATTTTAACACAAAAGGCACACGAACTGTAACATTACCGTTTCACATTTCCATCAATGATAAATTGTCTGCTTGATTCGAAATTCGTTTCGAGTATCATTAATATTAACATCGATAATGGCCAACGCATAATTAATGTTCTAAATGGACCGGGCTACATAAGGTTATCGAAAATGTGTAAAAGAAAAGAGACGCAATTTTACGTAATAGAATAAAGTAAAAATGAAAGTGATTGTTATGAAAGTTTCATTTTTTAGTCTTAAAAAAACAGAGACTGCAGCTGCCTGAAATACGCAAGCAGTCGATCACCGTTATTCATACAATAGAACAAAAGAAGACCACACTAACCGTAAAAAATCAATGAAAACCAAAAACCCGCCTCGTAGAAACCGTGAATATTTCGACGGTAGGTATTCGGCGTTGCTACGGAATTTTGCAACACTTTGTAAAGAATTGTAGCTAAATTCTTTCGCGATACGCGTACTGTATCGGAAAACCCTTTGTACCGGATTTTCGGATAGAGAGCGAGTATCTACCAGAATATACCCACACACACTACCAGTGTCTATCAAAAGTTCGCGTATACACGTCGGGCATCCGCCAAACAACTTCCGCCACAGTAACCTGAAACAAAACGGGAGAAGAAACTAAGAAATAGCAATATTTCGCAAATACAATAACTATTGTGTATCTTGGAATAAACGTCAGGAACATCAGTGCAGCATCGTTATGATCTTGAACAAAAAGCTCATTGGAAGAAAACATTCCTCGAAAATATGCAGTTCTTTCAAAACCCATGATGAATTTTTTAAATGTTCAGTAAAAAACATCAAACTGAATTTTCATATTGTGTCGTAATTTTTATATCTAATTGTCTAGTAGACATTGCAATTAAATTTTAAAGATCGTACTAAGCTGTAGACGGGGATTTGCTGCGAAATTGTGGTGGTGCAAAAATTTGTACGAATGTGAAACTTTGTGCCTGTGTGAAGCATAATGAAGTACAAAGAAAACTATTTTCCTCGGCGAAAAATAACTTTGAAGTCAGCGCTCAAAGTCTACGCGCTTTTTCGGCTTCAGAGTACAATTTTAGGAAAATACAAAATAAAGTGGAATTTTAAAGATATGAATTATTAATATCCATATGTTGCTGCTTTTTTACAGAAAAACGTAGTTAAATCAATCCTAATAACTGATTGAAGGTGTATATATACTACAATAAATATTGATGAGATAAAATAAGATTGAAAATTGACTAACCTAGTCCCAGTACATATATTTTCTTCCGAAATAAGTAATTTTTGCATATTTAATCGTACGTTAGATATAAAGTATAATACAAGACTGTGCATTTCGAGAGCGTATAACAAAATTGTGTAAATAATAGACGTAACATTAAAAGAAATTAAAAGTGTTTCATAATTACACTGTCCAACACCAAATTTATTTCTCACTAACTGTTGGTTGGTTCTTATAGAGTTTTTCGCGCTGATTCCGAATCTGATCTTACTTTTTCTCCTACACGTACAGTTTTTGAGAAACATGACTTCGAAAAAAACCTATTTTTCAACTTTAAACAAATATTGTGATGTTATTTTAAAAGATATTGAATTGTTCTTTGTAGTAAAAGATTCTGTAGACTTTCTCGAATACAGTGATATCCAATATTAATACATTATGAATGTTTAAACGTGATTACACAATCATTAAAGACGGAGAGACACCATTTTTGCATCAATTTTTGGGGATATTTTTGAATTTATCTTAAAAAATAAGGGTCCAGCGTAAAATCGAACTATGTCACGCGATAGAGCAGACTTTTATCTTGTGATACCCTCCTTTGAAGTTTGCAACATTTACGTTTTTACCGAACCAAAAAGCAAAATAATATTGAAATTTGTTGGACGGTGTTATTAAAGACAGGACGAATCAAGTTTCTATATATTTCAACTGCTGCAGAAAATTTTTGTTTTGCATGAAGCTCCGCAGTCTAATCATGACGAATCGGGATTTTCGTATAGGGTAACTTTCGTTAGAAGGCTAGCCAGTCGATCTATCTCGAATTCGCGGTCGTCGTCTGGATCCCTCTTTTTCCTAGAATCCTACAATTTGGCGGCCTAGTTGGGATGGCGTGGAACACCGATCATAGAAGGTAACGACGACGATGAAGACTGACGACGAGCGAAATATTTGCAAGGTGCGCGCGCACCTCGGAATAGGGATAGTGATAAAGAGAGATAGCAGTGGTGATGGTGTCCCTGAAAGAGATACTAAGGTGCAAGGGAAACGCTGAATGCGCGAAGACGCGAATAAAATGTGAGCTGTGACAGCCATGCGAGGGCGAATGTCGTTGGAGAATGGTCGAGCTTGGAATTAGAACCCCATAGAGCATTGAGCATGGGGAGACCAAACTCAGAAGTGGAACAACTGATAATCCATATTATCGACGCTTCTTTTGGAAAAATAGGTACATAAAAATAGAAAGGATTCTTTGGAAGCTATCTTGAAACCATAAATTTATAATAATGATTATACGCTGGAAATGTTAAATTGACGATTCACCTACCTTTTCTAGCTCAAAAATTTTATTATTAAAATTTCTGACGGTATAGTTATATGTGTAATTATTGGACTGTGGATTTTATCAATTTATGGAAAAATTGACTAGGTAAAACGTAAGGTAGTGAAAATATTACAGGAATTTAGGAATGTCAATGTATTACCTTCAGCATATTATTATTATCAAAAAAAGAAAGATATACGTATGTACCTATTTGTCTCTTGCCTTTTGCAGACAATTTAAATTTTGCATAAGGATATGAAGTCTATTAATTATTGAATCCAAAAGATTCATATTGAAAATAGAGCAAATAAAATAAGTAGATTTTCAAGTTTTGGTACCCAGCAGGTTTCCTCAACGTCCACTGTTGACTGGTAGCACTTATGCTATGAAACTACCTGGTGAAGATAATGAGTTCATGCCGGTCGTAGTCAACTATCCACTTCATTTTAACTCTTCTCGTTATGAAACAAACCATACTATCAATTATAATCTTTACTTCAGTCCATTTTTACATAGAGCTAAAGTTTCAGTCAACTTCGTTTTGCTTCTACAATTTTGTATTCTTACGATTCTATAGTCAATAAGAAATGTTTTCACTCTTTTCTATTTACTATCTAGTGTGCTCGCCTCACTTAACTCTTCTAGAATTAAGAGGCATCGGAGAACTATAGAATTTCTCCGTGACCGGAATGGTTAAAGTTCGGTGGTCTAGTCGACGGATTACGACTTTGTTAAATCCAGTCTTCGGTCTCCTGTTGGAAGCAAACTTCATCTTTTTCCTAGGTTCCCACGCTATCGAACACAAACAATGATGTTCACCAAACGTATTGCCATATCTTAGTGAGAACGTTCGTTAACATTACGTTCTTGGCATAGTTTGTTCATTGTACAATGAATTTACAAAACAGAGCTCTTGTCATTTCATTCTGCAGTGTGTAAGCTGTTTTTTTTAATACTTTTTGTCTGCCCGGATTCGGATAAAATATATTTAATCAATATGTGAAGACACGAATTTCGTATAAAAGCAACTATTGATTTTATTTTTTGTTAAATAATGCTGCAACAAAACGACCCTTTTACAACAAACAATATAGTTTCCACTGTAGACTTGAACTGGTCGATGTTACTTAAGGGATTATTTTTATAATGTACGTATGCAAAATAATTTATGTGTCTTATGCTTATGTTCATGTATTGTGTATGCTAAATAAACCGTACTTGGTTTAAAGCAATAAATAAATAATAATAATAATTTATGTGTCTTATTGCTTATGTTCATGTATTGTGTATGCTAAATAAACCGTACTTGGTTTAAAGCAATAAATAAATAATAATAATTATTGTGTCGTGTCAGTGCTCAAACAATAATTAGTGAGCCGCTGAGAAACACGCCTCAAAGAGAGGTAAATAAGTAATAAGATAATTTGATTTCGGATAACTTTAATACAACTGAATATGAAGGACTGTATAACAGAGATGTTGTATCTATGGATTCTACTTCGTAACTGTCACTCTACGACTCTTATTCTCCGACTGATAGTTTCGACTCTTATTCTGCGACTGACTTACAACTAACGCACGAGAAGTAAAGAAGGCTCATGAGGGTGAAAAACTCCCTCCACAAAATGTAACAATAGCGGAGGCCCCAGCCAATGATAATATTATAGGGAGGCTACAAGTGATCTCCCAAAATAAGGGCAACGCACATAGACGAAAATACGTTGCGACAAGTGTCGCCAAACAGACCACACGCGCTTTCCCGTAATTTCACCGGAAATCATATTTTAGGCTTTGGGCCACAGGCCCTCCTTGGCGCTAAGCATGGGCCTACGCTACGTCAAGTGCCATTGAGAGCGGTACGGCTGGGCTGACTTTCCCATGGTCAGCTGATACTTTCCAGCCGCACCAGAGTCATAAAACAATAAATTTGTCAGAAGTCGCTACAGGACCTCTTCGACAATGGCACTGTTCAAAATCGACCGTAGCGTAGAACCAAACCGAAATACGAGCCGGCCATACAATAATCACGTCTCAACAATAATAATTTATGTGTCTTCTTCTCTGAACGAATGATTTAAGACTTTGAAGATGTATGGACATTGTGTATTTACGATTAGCTGTTCAATTCATTCAAATATCTTACATATGAAGCGGGAAACACACATACTTTTCATTGCATTAAGTTGTAGAAACAGAAATGATAAATGGTGCAAAAATAATTCAAGTTTTTCTTTAAATCGTTATTTGAACAATATGTTTCTGCAGTGTTCCGCATTTCAGTCGATTTATTTGTTCAAGTGGTTTCTGCTTTCATTGTTAATTAAACACTTAAAACGTATCATTTTGTAATAATAGCACTGACCATCATTGCCCGATGACCGCGACTTCCCAATTCTCGTCTATTCATCCGACTACTCCGTGCGAATTTCATATTTTTGACATTTCCATAAATAGGACAGTACTTCTCCAGGGATCATAAATAATGGCCGGAGCCGAGCCACTGCCTACTTCGCGGGTAGAACCGGGGACCGTAGATGCTAAAAGAAAATCGCTAATACTCCGTCGTCGGAGTTAATGAACGGAAAAGGGAGGGCTCTCAGGCTTGCACGAATTGCACCGTTCCATTTCCAGGACATTCATTACCAGAAAATATCGTGAAACGATTTAACGGAAGCCGCAGCAATACGGACATTAGGAGAGGATGAAATTAAAGAAGGCTTTGATGGAATGCCGGGTAGCGGCGTTTCAGATGTCTCGAGTAATTCTACGCAAAAATTATTGAGGTTGTGAATAAACTGGACGAATTTCACGTTAAAAGACGAAATTCTGGTGGAGTGCTCTCGATGCACGAGTAATCCAGATGGGAGAAAAGATTGAAGTTTCTCGAGCGGGATTGCCGAATGGGAATTGAGAGAAAAGGAGACGCAGAGGTAGAGAGAGAGAGAGAGAGAGAGAGAGAGAGAGAGAGAGAGAGAGAGAGAGAGAGAGAGAAAGAGTGAGAAGAGAAAAGCAGAGTGAGCCACGGAGAAGGAAAGAGGCGAAGGATATTGGTAAACACCGTACACTCGCCTCGTTCCCTCCGTTCTGCGCCACGGTCTCCGCGAAGGATTATTCCATAATCCAAATACTATAAATACCAGACCAGCGCTGCTGGCTCTCGGAGCTCATCCCTTTGAATAAGAGCCTTAAATAAATAGAGTACGAATGTTAAGAAGGGCTTCCTCTCTGTTGTTTATTTTGCACGCTCATAAACGTCTTTCGAGATCCCTGATAATACTCGACCGGTTTCCGTTCAGTAATACCCCTCCCCCACTCACCGCCCCTCCACGACGATATCTCCGACAATTCGATAAATACATTGAATCACGATGGCGAGTGTATCGCCGGGGCTTGATCACATGGATTTCAATCTCTCCCATTGACTGCCATTAGTTCCACACATAGGCTTGCGAATCGATCACCCACGAAACTTCGAAACGTCCTAATCCATTTAGATCCTGTCGAAGGACGAAATATCCCTCCTCGTTTGGAACTTGATACTGGACCATGGAATTCATTTCTCGCTCCTTCCATTACTTAGCTTTGTTTCACCAATATTACGGCTGACTTTTGCGCGCCGTTTCCACTGTCACGTGCAGATGAAAATCGATCAGCCATCGGAAACTAGGCCGTCGTCCACCTGCATTAGTTACTTTTTATTTTTTGTGTTTTTATTTCCTTCGATCTTTCTTTCTTTTTCTTTTTTTGTTACATTCGTCTTGCAGCTCGAACGCGCGAGAAACGCGACCCATTATTTAACGGGAAAGTTTTTAAACCGGCAGGTTAAACGGTTTCGCCGATTCAAATCAGTGTAATTACAACTTACGATTCCCACGAGTGCTCCCCCTTTTTCATCAAGTGCATCCAATGCGCGGGAAATGGAAAAATAACGAGGGCCGCGACATAGTGAAAGTACGGTTAAGTCTGCTTGAACACGTTATTGTTTAACGAGAATTTAATCGTCCGGGGAAACTTGTTAACGACAAAACGACTACTCGAGTGAAACGAACCAGATTCGAATTCGGCTTTCCATTTTTTAATTAGATTTGTTAGCTCCTAACGCTCGGTGTGCGAGATCTCAATTATTGGACACAATTAAGTTTGCTTTCAACGTTTAAAATATTCGGTAATATTATATTGTCAAAAAATGAAATATTTGGCATTAATCTGAATTAATGTTAACGGGAAAGGAACAAATTATCAATGCTTAACCTTTGGGATAGTGTTCACGACTTATTTATATGGGGAGCAGTAGAAGATTTATGATCTTAAAATGCTATAAAATGCTATAAAATGACTACTTTATATTATTTTAGAAAAATAACAATACTGATCTTGCGCAGTTGAAATTATATTATATGTTCAAACAAGCATGATTAAAATTTGCCAGATCCCTTCTTTCAAAAAAGCTGCCAGAATGTAGGACCTTGTAATTCCAGTATTGAATTTACATATATTTAGCAAGAGTAAAGAGCAAGAATGATTTCATATTATATTGAACTATGGTGCCTATTTTCAAATAAGTTGTCATTGAAATATGTTTACGTAATATACCATTTTGGAGCATGAAGATCGCTTCATTTTGTACGAATGGTTCTGTTCTCATTATTTTATGTTGTCTATTTGACGCTACCTTATCGAATACATTCAAAACCGGACGTGAAGCGATGAAAACAACTTGTCATGGAGACTATCAATGAACGGTTAAAACAAAAATAAAAAAAGTTGAAATAAATCTATATTTCTTCTCGGCAACGGTCGGCTGCGTGTCTCACAAATGACTCTGCAGAAATTTCATGAACTGGGCTATGAGACTTTACTTCACTCAGCTCATTCCACAGACCTCTTTCCAAGTGATTACTACCCTCTTCAAGAATCTTGACAAGTTCTTACGAAAGAACATTTTGAATGACCAAGAAGCGGCTAAAACGCCTTCAAAGATTCCATCTGCTCCAAGACTTTAGAATTCAATACTATCGAAACAGACTTGTTTCTTGTTATAAGAGACGTGTAAATTTTACTTATTTCAAGAACACCTGAACACATTTGTCATTTCTGTTTCTATAGAAAATTTCCAAAGGACAAAATTATATTACTTCAAAGAGCACATCTAGTGATTAGATTATATCTTTCTAAAGACTTTTCTTCTAGATATTTCAAGATCATGAATATTGTTTGAAATGAAGTCATACATTCTATTACATATTCTTGCACAAGGAGAAGACGCGGTCATGGGGTCTCAGATTTTCTCGATACTTTGCATATTGGTAGATTTCGTTCTCTTGTTTATGAAAATGTAGCATTATAGGCGTGGATACTCAACAACTTTTGAGATACGTTAAGGTTGATGAAGTTAGTGTTTCTTTCATATTATGTTCCTTTTCAAAATAATTTTTATATTTTGTTTCCTATAGATATTATGAGTGTATTTTTCACGTGCAAAATACAATTAATTAAAATAGATAAGCTGAACAGGAAAAAAGAAAACAATGGAAAAAAATGAAAATTCTCGGTAATTAATCTAGTACGTTACCATCACGCCGTTTGGCACTTGACAGAAACTTCAACCAAAACTGTACTTAACGGCTTAATGGGTATAATGAAATTTAAATTGTAAATATCTCATAAATTATTGTGTATCTACGCCTATAATGCTATATTTTCTTAAACAGGAGAACGAAATCTACCAGTATGCAAAGTTTCGATAAAATCTAAGACCCGATGACCGCGTCTTCTCCTTGTTAGTTAAAGTACAAAACGGCAAATTGATTAACCTTATAATCGTATGATATCGGTCACTGTATCTCAAGAAGTTGTCATCGATGTTCTATAAAGTTAGGGAAATTTTATTGCTTCATAGCTTCGTACTGAAACAATAAGATTGAAATCTATTTAAAAAACGAACGTGGAAAAATTAATCTTGCCGGTCAAGGTGCGTTTTGAAATAGTGTAACATTGTACTGAATACAAACTATGAACAAACCTAAAACGTGTATTAGTTACGTTCTTGCAATGATTTTAGAATGCAAATGTTACAAAGCGTTTTGATAAAATAATACTACTACAGTCTATAGATTTACTGAATATCACTTTCAGATACAAAGCTGTTCCTTGAAGTCTCACCTTTAATTTTAATTGTGATATACATATAATTTTACTTTTAAATTTTGATTTCAATGTCAATTAATGCGATTGTCGTGCACACTTTTTATATCAGTGGAACGGCAACATATTGTCGATAGCATTATTTGATATTTGGTCAAAATGGTGATTAATCAATTAATCAATTAGCGTCTCATTTTCGAGAAAATCGAGTTTGAAGATTCGTCGGGTTCGCGTGCTTTAGTGTATGCAGGAAGTAGAATTCGTTGGTCGTGATCAGACGCGTCAGACGATTACCATCTAATAGCACGCCTATTCGCTGCATTTTCAAACTTGATTTTCTCGAAAATGAGGTGTCAAACAACAAAATCTTATTCTTTCTTTTCGCCTTATTTCTGTACGTAGAATCACCATCTGACCGCTTGTACAATGATTTCGAAAACAACCTGTATAACGGAGGTATTTAGGTGTTTCCACGTAAACTGTCATCCTATATACAATATCTTTCCAAAGTTGGAGTCAAAAGTTAATATTCTAATTCTAATGGTCTAAAATGATATTTTACCAAGAACAGCAGATCTTTATGGAAAATAAAAATTTTCTTTGTCATTTACGAGAAATAAAAGACAATGTGTCATAAAAATTGATTTCTTCTCTTAAAAATTACGTGTCCAAAACAATGTGAAAACTCTCCTGATATTTTTACTCTTTTGTGTTCAACCTAGACTATTGTCTCAAACGCATAAAATTCGTAGTCTAACTGATCCGGCACCATCAATTTCCAATTGTTAACCAACGAGACATCAGCTTCCATGTTCCAAAAATGCAACAACACGTGAATTTTGTCCAGCAATGCTTTCTCCATGTATTTATTTACTGTTTCGCGTGCGTGGAACCGCATCAATTTACGAGGTCTCTAATCTCTTATCTTTAGGCCAATAAATACCCGGAGCAACCGAAACGACGGTCGGCGAAAGAATGTTCCAAGGGCTGTAAATATCCGTAATGTATGATCTCATATTTTGAAAAGCGGAACGAACGTTCTCTTCGACACGCCCCCGCTGTTCCTCCCTTTATTCCCTTGCTCATTCGTCGGACCGTTCGTTTTCGCACACGACACCCTCCTTTCTTGGCCCTGCTCTGGCGAAATGCTAGCAACACTTTAGCACGGAGCCAAGCAACCAAGAAAGTAGCCGTTGACTCCGAACTGGATAATATAGGTGCTGATTGTACCCTGCGTAATGTACTCAACCATGCTGATCCACGGCCTCTGCAAAGGGAACGAATTATTTAAAGCTCTTACCTCCATTCTTTGTCCACGGCGTTCCCTATTCTCTGGCTTCTCTAGCGGCTTATCGCTAATAATTTATGGCATCGGCAAACAATGGCTATAAGCAAGCTACTCTCAGCGTTCAATCGGTCATCCGGTACGATTCGCCTCCCTGTTCGGGAACGGACCGCGATGGCGGCTCGAGACTTCTGCATATAATGTGCATCAAATGCAGCGCTATTGCGACAGCTCATAAAT
Organism: Sphecodes monilicornis; assembly: GCA_913789915.3. NCBI lineage: Eukaryota > Metazoa > Arthropoda > Insecta > Hymenoptera > Halictidae > Sphecodes > Sphecodes monilicornis. The sequence goes on along the minus strand of OU565295.1, from coordinate 6,692,945 downwards.
CTGGATGTAACTATCAACGCAACTGAAGATTATTCATGATTTATGTATGCACCGTCGTTTTTCTGCTTCGAAATTTGGACAATATTCCGTGGTACACAAAGACTTTTGTTGGTAATAATTATGTGACAAAAGCGTATATGCGTATTTATATTAGTTTCTGCCATTAATTTAGGATTAAATTTATTACTTTTTTTCGCATCGATTCTTATATTCACAGATAAATGCGAAGAATTATTTCAGTTTTTACAAGCAATATTTTTAATCGTTTTGAGACAACTTCTTGAAATATAAGTAGTTTACGTTATTTAAATTCATATTTTTATGGGTTCTGGTAATAAACATTTCATTTGAATGAAACTGATATGAAAATATTATTAAACTTCCTTGAAAATATTCTTCTGTGGTGCTTCACACTTTGCAATATACAATAATTTTATAAACTTAGCGGCTTGGAATGGAATACACGACTGAATTACTTCTTTAAGGATACATTTATCGCAGTACGTACATTAATAAACAATTTTATATACATATAAATAAAGGCTAGAAATTTCCGAAAGTGAATTTTAGTACATCGTATTCATCAAATGGAAGTTCATATTTCTCTTATTGCATATTATTGCTGACTAAACAATATATATAACATGCCTTCAATATTGAATTATTTAAACCAAGTACTAATAGTCTCGTAGCAGCATGTTTTAAGGGCTAGAGATGCAAATTTTTAAATCGGAGAATATAGAGGGAATTTAAATTGAAGCATTCTAGAATTAACGAGAATGTAATGTGGTTTTAATTCATCTGTCAATATTCATGTCTGAATATGTGGCCAATATTTGTACAAATGAAACAATTTGTTTATCAGCACAAACGATTAAATATGTTTCTCTTTTTATATTATATTTCTCCTTCTTCTTGTTACTGTCATGCATTTTCACTTAGAATTAAGAACTGGATAAAGACAATAAATGATAATAATGGTCTTCCAAACAATTTCGAACAGCTCTTGCCACACAGTTTCTTTCATTCTAATGATGTTTTAGAAATTAAAAAATTTATATTTAACCTATATCTATACTTACGTCAATGTTTAAATATTGATTGCAGAGGAACAGAATTTTATTTCGTGTTAAGAGAGAGGAATAGCATTCATATTTGACAGATTATGATTCGAATAGAATATATTGACTGGATATATTGTGGCAAGGAGTTAAACAAAATCGTCCAATTTAAGTAGACTCTTTTTGTACGTATAACATTATACAGGGTGTTAACGCTACTACTAGCCAGCGTTTTTCTTGTAAAAAGTAAATATTTGAAAAAAATGAGAGAAAAAAGTGATACCGTCTTTTGCAAGCAACGTAATGACGTATGTAATTTTCTTGTATTTGCATTGTTTTCATGGAAATGTCGATGAACTTCAATTTTTGTAAATGGAATGTTATATATTTTTTCATACCATATGAAAGCGTGTGCAATACAAATTCATTCGTATACGACACAATGACCTTCAAGATCGTACAAGGCCAAAAATGAAAGAAACATTTTGAACATTTCATAATAATGCCTTTACTAGTATACTTTATTGTCGTGGCTATAGTAAATGTTCAATATACTTTCTCGTGCATGATTACATATTTCGGCTCTATTAATTACATTTTTGTTAGCTTCTTCTAACGTTATACGAAATATTAATCCTTAACACTCGAATGGCGACTCTGTGGCGCCACTACAACTTGCTATATAACAATATTCAAAATACTGTTTACATTATTGAATTTGATCATATTTAATAAATTAGTAAACATTCATGTATTGTACTAGGTATTATATGCAGTTTCATATGCGGAACATAAAAAAATCATGAGCAATGGAAATATTCTAGGTCGAAAGAAATGTTTGGTTCCTTCAATTAAAATAACTCCGAGTGCAACGGGTTAGTGCACACGATTGCGTTAGTTTCCTTTGCAAGTCGTTTACATTTCTGGGCGTGTGTATCGTGAATGAAATCTTTACGAAATATTTACGTACGAAATATTCAAAATTTTCCTGTCATTTCTGACTTTGAATGACCTTGAAGGTCATTGCGTTGTATACGAATAAATTTTTCTTGACTCACGCTTTCATATGATATAAAAAAATATATAGCATTTCATTTAAAAAATTGAAGGTCGCCTTCATTACTAAGAAAATAATGCAAACACAAGAAAATTACATACGCCATTATGTTACTTACCAAAAACAGTATTACCTTTCCCTCTAACATTTTTTTCTAATATTTATTATGTGCAGGAAAAACGCTGGCTAGTAATAGCGTGAACACCCTGTATACATTGTGGTGGATGTAATGTAATTTTCACACCAGTTGTATTCAAGCACAATGCATTCCGAATTTGTAATACAAGTTTCGTGGTATTTTGAATTAATCAGTATGATAATTTTATGCATAGAACTTTACTGATCTTCCGGGTGCGTCCGGTATCATTGGCTATCATCTCCGTGTATCAATCAGTACAAATATCTGCGTCGGACTGTAATTCGCCCAAGCTGCTGAGTACTGTCGGTAATTCTGGAACGTGCGATGCATCGAATCTGTATGCACACACGTACCAGGGGCACTATGCAACTGCACAAACCTAGTTACAAGGTCGGTATGTACGGTATCCGCGATTGAGAGTTGAATTCGATGCAGAATTCAAATGGTCGGAAGCACCATGGTGGATATTTTTTTTTATCGCTGAAAGTCGCAGGACCGTGTGCTACAAATACCAAGCAGAAAAAACTTATTTCCGTGTGCAGCCGGAATTTTTCTTTTTTTTTTTTCATTTTCGAACGTAGCTCCGATGTTACCGGAATTCAAAGCCTGAATTATAAAATGCCGAACTATATAAACGTTTATATACACTGCGGATTTTTTTTATTCTTCAACACATTGCCTGAGGATTCTACTGCATGACAGGATAACAAAATATTAAAGAGAACGTGGTTCTTTACGCGTTTATGACACTTAGTGTCTCGTTGCTAAAACGAAGTCAATTTATCCTGTATTCTGGTTTTTACAAAATCGTACAAGTTAGTGAGAATCGAGTAATAGATATACAAATGTCATAACTAATTGATATGCTGATCACATTACAGTTCTTATCAAGACAGTTGTTTTACTCGCATTTTTTAAATCACTCCTTTTCCGTTTTAAATTAACTTTGTACATTAATACTTTAACACTGTTGTAAGAGTTCAGGTTTAACAGTTATTTTATATACGATTTGTATACGTTTTGGAAGATTGTGTACTTTAGAACAGGAATTAAATTAAAATTATATATTAATTTTCAATCAAATCTAAAATTAAAAGAGAAATTCAAAAACAGAATAAGCATCGAAGGAAAAGCGCATTGTAAATTGTACTTTAAACTCTGGATTTATCCACAATATTTCCAAGATATCGGTTTGGTACTATACTAACTTTTTCAGGGCAGGATAAGTGTTCTGGCGTAACTACAATTTTCTGCTACTATCAATCACATAAAAATTGCCTATTTACACAAAAATGTATAGAATAAAAGTTTGAGGTAACCCTCTCCATTTTACAACAGGTTTATTGTAACAAAAATGATAATAGTCCTAAATCGACTGCAGATTTTCATACCAAATAAAAATGTTTTAACTTACTCAATCGTTTTTGTCATAAATATACAAATCCCGCAGTCTAGTCATAAAACTACATTTATACCATAATTGATTGAAAGTACAAGTAGTAGACTCCCGTACAATACGATCAAAAGGACCGTACACTAGACATAAATGTATATATTTTATACGGCAGTAAATGTCCAAAAAATGATTTCACTCCTTGCCGTATTTTAACGATTCAGAGTTTCTTTTGTTAGTGTTTTAAGTTGCATCAACTACCAAGGTTATAATCGACTATACCGATTGTCAGTGGAGAAACTGGTTTACAGTGTATTAGATATTTTGATGTCCTTACAGAAGTTGGGTATGCTTCATTGAATTGTGATCAAGATTTTAAACAAAGTTTAACTAATATGAATGTTATATCTTCCTTTTAAAACAAAATCAAATTGAATTCTTTTGTGACCAATATTTAAGCATTGAAGTAAATGTAGTTAACCCATTTTTCCTCTTTTGAGAGATTTTGGGGGATAAAGACGTTGTAATTATTGTAGTTGTAAAGAAAATGGTACCGCAAGGGATTAAGAAGATTATATGCTTACTGCCACAGAAGCTAAATACATGTAGTCTTTTTAATACTAACCGTACCACGGCCGGTCAAATGGCCGGTTTCATATTTTTTATTTTATAATTATTCAAGTTACAAAGATGCTTTCATTAGAAATTATTAAATAAATGTTTTCATTCCAGCACATTTTGTTTTAAAAATTGTATTATAATAGGAACACGTATTCTGTTCATCAATATTAAAGGAGTTCACATTCATTGCAACAAATACTGAACATACTATTTAATGAATAGTACTCCAACAATATTAAATCATTTCCACAATTAAAATGATATTCTGTAGATATTATTAACTGCAACATTCATGTAATTAATTCATAGCTCAAAGCTTATTTGTGTTGCTCTAAATAAATTGTTCTTATGAAACTTTTAACATACAGATTTATTATATAGATTTGAAAGTATCTTTTCCATGGGAACACATTCTAAAAATGCCCATTTCTTACCATAAAAATTCTATTGGAACAGACATTTTCCTAAACGAAGCAAGTAAGTTCGAACAGGATATATTTACAAACAAAAGATAACTGTTTGTTGTGATCTCTGATTAGAACGTCTTTATCCCAAACATATCGCAAAGGAGAATAGAAAATCTACATTTTATGTATGGCTAAACAACGATTACAAAAACATAAAATTTTATTTCGTCTAAAAAGAAAGGCATTGAAAATTCATAATTGTTAGATTTTGTTTAAAATCTTCATTACTAGCCTGACTCGTTAGAATACGGCAAGGGGTTAAACAATTTGTGGCTGCCATTACACAGGAGTCCATTAACATTTTCACTGAGCCGCCGCGCCAGTTTCCTTCATCGCGAATGCAGAAACGCAACATTTGCCAACGATGGAATGCGTTCGGCAGCGCTAACAGTTTTCCGTCGCAATGTCTACGGCCGAGACGTAGTGGCAGATCGGAGGAAGCTAGTGTAGACATGGAGTCTCGTTTAGTTTACCTCGTGCTTGGCTTTGTAAACCTAGGTAGCACGTGTGTACACATATCATTGAGTGTGACTCGAAATCGAAGCAGCCCGGCGAACGTGACACAGCGGTGTAACGAACCGCAGAATATTTTTGGACACCTGTCGTTCCCTCGAACCTATTTATTTATTATTTTATGAAACATTGCGGCGGACAGATCATTTTCAGCCTGTTTTTTTTTATTATTTTCATTTTTTATTCAGATTCGAGATGGGGTATCGTATCTGGCGAAATTGTGCAGCGCGGCTGCGGAACGTCCGCAGTAAAATGGGGAACATTTACGAAATTGGTTTGATTTTATTGAGACACATTGCGTCGCGATGCGTGCGGAATTTTCTACTCATGGACCTGCGGGAAATGCTCTCTATAGCGATGCGGTGATGCGCGAATAATTCGTTCACTGTCAGTGTTTCTGTTACAGATTATACAGGCTGTTCCAGAATATGTGCGAAATTTTCGCACGGGTCAATTCTACGGAATAAACCGTCACACGAATTTTCTACGCTTACACGTTCTAAGAGTGTAATTGTTTTACGAGAACAGGCCAGACACGTGCGCAAAAGGAAAATTTAACAGTTACATTTCTTGACCCACTACCCTACTCTGACCTACTGCCCTACTACTTCGCCACACATACACAGACATCCGGAAAAATACACTTCGTTGATCCACGAAAAAATATTTGAACAGCTTACCTTCTTAAAATACTGTTATTCTTGTGGCTATGTGACTTCGTGCTTTTTCGCGATATTAATAACGAAATTCAAAGGGCGGTGGTTGATTCTCGCGAAAATCAACGGAGGACCGCTTGAATATCATTACACGGGTCTTAAGCGTTTGTTGATAGAAGAGTCAGAGGTGTATTTTCCAAGGAATTTCCAAGAGAAAAGAACGTTTCTGAAATTTAACGCGAACGTGTTGCAGAATAGTAATGTAGCAGAGGGTCAGAGTAGGGTAGTAGGTCAAGAAATATGTCCCACTGCTACATAGGTTAGCGTTCTACAATCTTTTTTGGTTTATTTCTCGCGGTGGCTGAAAATTTGTTTCATAAATTTCCTCCCGTGACATAGATTCCCGAAAGCCGCGCATCGTGGAACGCGCGGTAGCAGCGCGGGAAAAATTATGAAAATATTCGTTCCGGCGTAAATTCCGCGGAGTAATGGAATTCTCTGAAACCAAAACCGCATGGAAATCCATATTCATTTCCGCGGCAAAATATTGTTTTACGATATTATTACAGCATGGAGCCGCCAGTGAAAAATACATCGCAGAAATGTTAAGCATCCGATAGCCCATGCCGGTTATTTAATCATTTCCAAGCGAATCGAAGTTGTTACAACCAGGCCGCTCAAATATTAATATTTCTCCACCTCTTGGGGCCCGCCGTCCGCCATGATATTTAAATTCAAATTGATCGTTTCCAAGTCCGACAAGTGGTATTACATCACCATAATTGACAATCATTACGGCATGCCGACACCGGTGACACACCGCAAAGCAAACGCGAGGCGGTTTGCATCTGATGCGCGTAATATATGGCAAGCAATAACTTCCAATTATCCTCCACGACGCAACATCGATAAGACTGCCTTTATTTTCTCTCTACCCACGAACGTTCCATTAGCCTGCCATTCCCAGCAATGCTATGACGCATAGTATACAGCTAAACTGTTTCAACCCCCGAGAGTTGATAGTGAACGCTCTATCGCATATGTCCCGGCCAGTACACGAATGAAAAAAGAAGACGAGAAAGAAAATAAAACCGTGAACGAGACGTGGGGAACTGTGCAGCGAGGTGCTGCGGTCGGTTGCATCAGCTAACAAGCAAGATTCGCTTTTTCCCGATGCTGTCAAGGCGTTAAAGGGGTTCTGCCATCCCCCTCCCGGGCCGCCGTATTTTCGCCATATTCCGATGCCAGCGAAAAACACGATCATCGCTACCTATATTTAATATTAGGTTTAATTACAAACCTTTCGGCTACACGACCGTATTTTATGATTTGAGGGGCGGTTACAGTTTTTATGATACCTAAAGCGAACGATAATCTTTTTAAGTTCTTTCACGATAATAAAAAATGTATAAACTGCTCTTTATTGCCGCCTTTAAAACATCCTATAATATTCGGGTGATTTATTTATACTATAATGCGGCGACGACTGACACTTATTTCAGTAATTATATTATTATTTTAATGGAAAAGATCTTTTTTTTATTCACGTTCGGATCTGTAGAAGAATTAAAAAAGGACATTCATTAACACTCGGAGATGGTGGTGTGAAATATTATTCCGGTTATTCACCGTTTTTGTTTTACACTTTAGTTTAACCTATTGTGTTTTAGTCAGAATTTAATAACCAGAAAGAAATATTTTGGAACAATAGGAAAACTTGAATACAGGAAGAAACAGTAGCTGTGTAGTAACTTATTTCCTTTTTTAATAATTCTAACAAGCTGAAAATATTATATCGACATTCTACCGTTTCACATTGCTTTAATGCATAAAATTCGTAGTCTAATATTCTATAATAAATAATAGATAATATTTCATGTGCATAATCACACTATCTACGATCTAAAGAAACAATTACGTTTGCTAATATTACAAAATTTACAAATATTTTAAAATCTTTCAATCCATACTTCTCTCAAAATATTCCTTAGGAATATTTTTTAGAGTAGGTCAAATAACCGGGAAGGTGAAGACCATTTAAAACTATAAATTAAGAACTTTGGTGTTCATTAAACTTTAATCATTGCATATTATTTGTGAAATTATATTCTTCAGAAAAATGTTTCCAAAAATTCGCACTAGACTATCTTTCCGACGAAATGGATTTATGTAATCAGAATGAAACAAAAGTGTTATTAACACATTAATTGCGAAATTAAAACGCGCAGAAAATCTATAAGAATTAAATTAATTTAATTAATGAAACCAAAATTGAAAAAATGTATTTCATCATAGCGATTATTCCTTTAATCCATCTGCATCCTTCGGTCCTAATAAAATTTCATTGTCTCCAATATATGGCAATAAAAATGAATGTCTAAATCTGATGAAAATATAATGTTATCCTTATACGACATATACAAATTTTGTTTTATTTACATATAATATTTACATATTTACATATTTACATATTTAGATGTTTACACATTTACATATTTGCATATTTACATGTTTACATGTTTACACATTTACACATTTACATATTTACATATTTACATATTTATATGTTTACATGTTTACATGTTTACATATTTACATATTTACGTATTTACATACTTACATACTTACATACTTACATACTTACATACTTACATACTTACATACTTACATACTTACATACTTACATACTTACATACTTACATACTTACATACTTACATACTTACATACTTACATACTTACATACTTACATACTTACATACTTACGTACTTACATACTTACATACTTACATACTTACATACTTACATACTTACATACTTACATACTTACATACTTACATACTTACATACTTACATACTTACATACTTACATACTTACATACTTACATACTTACATACTTACATACTTACATACTTACATACTTACATACTTACATACTTACATACTTACATACTTACATACTTACATACTTACATACTTACATACTTACATACTTACATACTTACATACTTACATACTTACATACTTACATACTTACATACTTACATACTTACATACTTACATACTTACATACTTACATACTTACATACTTACATACTTACATACTTACATACTTACATACTTACATACTTACATATTTACATGTTTACATACTTACATATTTACATATTTACACATATCATAAATATATCAATATCCGCAGTCAAATTTTTACACCACTTGTATTACCGTACTAATCTTATTTCGTTTTCTTGTAAGTTTTGAAATTGTCGATGGTAATAACTGGGTCAAAGGCTTAATTTGAGTTAGATGAAGGTTGCTGCCAATGTGTTGCACAATTTGTCCAACTTATTCCCCCATCGCAGTTTCAATTTCAACAAGCAGATCGCAGCGGCCATGTGTGTGCGGGTGGGTGGTACCCGTATCGGACAGATATCGGTTCTGTAAAACGAAATTTCCGTAATTCCCGTGAAATTTATCCGGGTGCCGCGCCGCACCGCGGCGATGATCGCTCTGCGCGCGAAATTTGAAGTTGCTGATGCTGATGGGATTTCAGCAGCCTTTCCAACAACGATACGACGGTAACGGTGTAAGGCGCCTTTACACCATCTAACATATATACATCCCGGGTGCTCGAGGAGTAGCGAGCAAGCAGGGAAAATCCAATTGGTGAATTCCTGTGCGTCACTGGACCGCGAAATGGGGTGGCGGGCATGGCCGCAACTGCTTCCATCCCCCGGGGTAGTGACGGCGACGGTGGTGGCGTTCATCGTGGTAGTGATGTCGCTGGTGGTGGTGTTACGAGATACGAAAAGGGCTTATAAATTGCATACGATAGCGTTGACTCCCCCACCCTGCCACCATGCAACTCAGCCACCCACGTGTCCGACCAAGATTGCTCCAATCCTTGCAATTGATTTATTAAATGCTGCGCTCCACTCTTGCAGAAAACAGAAGGATCGCCCAAGAATCCATGAAGTTCCGACTTGACCCAAAACCCGACGCAGGGTATGCGTTCGAGGAAACGTCGATAAAAGTAATATTAGCGGTACCGGAGGGGTCCGGCCACATTTCCCAAGGATCTCGCGATGACGACCGGCAATATCGAACCGGTCCCATATCCATTTGCACTAGGCACTCTAAAACCTTGTACTCCGATTCAGTGCGGCAGGGATCCTGGAGTCTGTTGAATAGCCGTCCACATGTCAATACTTCAATTTCCTCGTATATTAATCCAACCGGTCTCTTATCTGCGAGAGCCCAGGATATTCCGACCGGACCGTTCAGAGAACAGAACTTGGCACACCATGTTGCGGATGGACCTTAGCATGAGCCGGCGTGGAAGAGACTGTGTGCTAGCCCCGAAGGAAATATCAAGTGGCAGCAAGATGGCGACGAAGAAACAGCCACTTCAAGGATTGGACTGGAGAGGCCGTGTTAGGTCCATCTGGTGCGGGCTCGAGAGTAACCTACCGACCAGATTGGGGTTTCTTGGCCATTTACCAAAGAGGTAAAGCGAAGAGTGCCGGCGTTGGCGATGGTAGCGTAACAGTTGCCCACGGTGGAGATGGTATAGGGCGTGCTAGAGTTGAAGATGGCAGAAGCACCGGATCCCAACCTGGTCGTGGGATATTCCTGAGACAGGTCGTGGAGGTCGAGGGCCAGCCGGCACATGATCCCCGTGTCTACATGCTAGCCGGTGTCGCCTGCTCTCCTTCTGCTTCCTCTTGGTTGGATCGGCGTATTTACCTACATTGAATCTTTGCCAACCTACAATTACCGGTTACCCATTCTTCGCCCCGAAAACCAGCGGCTGTCTGCATGCTCGCCTTCCTCCTCGGCGAGCCTCAATGCCAAATTCACGAGGCTCGCGTGATAGCGAGTGAAATCTGCATAAAGTGATCGCTCCCGCTATGTGTACGTGCTGTCGAGACGATAAGCCAATCCTGTTATTTTCCTATCATCCGGTGAAAATCGAAGCTTTGAAGATTGCATGATCTTCTCTAAACCCCGCGAGCGAAAATGTGTTTGCATTTAGTTTGCAGATTATACGGGACGACACTGTTCGAATAAAAGGTAGAAAACGTTGACACGTTGTCGCGGTAACCACCTAAAATAAACAACAGGCTACATTGCCGCCGCGAAATTGCTATTATCTCTGTCTATGGGGTAAATTGTCCGGAAGAGGGTGGGATTTTATGGGGTACGAAGTTTACGAATATTTTTCACGCTGCTGTTACGATAATTTAATTCTAAAGCTATCGAAAATTGTATACATATGTATGATGAATTAAATTTGTAAACTGTGTTCTTGATAGAAAATTGTGTGTATGGTTATATATATATGAATTACAATTCTCATTCTTCGGTGAAATAATTTAACGTATCTTTAGAACAAATCTGCTTCTAAAATGAATCCGGATGGAGAAGCAGGTTGGTAGGGCACCCGGAAAATCAATAACGATTTTAGGGTAGCTCGCTAATTGTGCGTTCAACCTACAAGCGAGCCCGATAAGGCGTGCAGTGTTCCGTTCTATATGGTAGTTGATTAAAAAATAACAATTTTCCTTTTCGTTTTGCGGATGTAAGATACGCCAAATGCGATTGATAGTCGAGCTATTTAGCAAAAGGAAGTTTGCTCATATTCTTCAACCTCGAGTGCTTGAGGAATTTATAATATAAACGACAAGCTCGATTGATACTGTTTTAGAAATTCTACTGTCGACATTTACTGTAGTCTAAAACGAAGGAGTAATCGAAGCTGACGACGCAACAGATGTTTCTATGAACGTTATCTATTGAATTGATCTCGTGGAGATATCACCACACTATTTTCTAAATATTTCGAAAATCCACGATTAGTATCTTCACCTAGTTTTAGACAACACTGTTCACAAGAATTATGTATACATGTTCCGAGTGAATTACATTTCTCATTAATTTGTAAAGTATTGACTGCATCTATAGAATTGGAATTGAATTGTGATCACTAGACTGCGGATCTTCATGCAAAATAAAATTGTTAAGCGTCAATTCCAGGCTACAGAAGCTATGTAAAAATTAATTATCGTCGTTAACAATTCTAACGTGTTGAAAATCGTATATCGACATTCTTGTATTTTTAAAATATTCTCACTGTTTTAAATTACACCTACAGATTTTTCTTATAAATGCATAAAATCCGCAGTCTAGCAATCACAAAATTGACCAGAAAGTATGGTCATCCATATATATATAGATATATTGACATGAACTAGTGAAAGAAACTTAAAAACACAAGTTTTATGTTATTCCTTAGACAACAAATATACAGGGTGTTCAGGCTATTACTAGCCAGCATTTTTTTGTAAATAGTAAATATCAGAAAAAAATGATAAAGGAAAAAGTAATACTGTTTTTTATACACAAAACAAATTGACATATGCATTTTTGTTGTATTTACATTATTTTGATAGAATTCATCCATTTATTACACAATGACCTTCAAGGTCATGCAAGGTCAGAAATGGAAGAAATGGAAGCCTTGTACTTTGTGGTATTTCAAGGGTTTGTAATTATGTAATTTTAGGATGTTATGGGTTGAACCAACTGAAATACCATGGAAGCTACTTTTCGTACGAAAGTTGTTGAATTTTCTTCAAAATGCAACAGGACTTCTAACTTCTTATCTTCTGAAATAAGAAATCTCCGATTGTGACAATTATTTTCTACGGACCCTGTTTCCTCGAAACGCTTTACAAGCAAAACAAACTGATTTTCATTTGGTTGCACTCTTTCCGGATATTCTTCTAAGTATTTCAATTTACATTGTCTTTTATTCCTATTGCACTGATAATAAATGCGTACCATATCCCTCTTCTCGTCTACCGAATAACGATACATTGCTATACGATATTAATGATCGGTTTAGAAAGTAGTACTGAAATTGTCTCGTTATGGTGGAAATTAGAAGTAATCACTCTGACAATGATTGACAACATCATCCGATTCGTATCAATAAGGAATACTAGTAAACACATTGGTACGCAATATTCAAATTGTTTCTTTCATTTCGTCCATTTCTGACCTTGCATGACCTTGAAGGTCATTGTGTAGTAGATGGATGAATTCGTATTGACACACGCTTTCATACGACATAAAAAAATATATAGCATTCCATTTAAAAAATTGGAAGTCACCTTCGTTTCTATCAAAATAATGTAAATACAACAAAAATGCATATGTTAATTTGTTGCGTATAAAAAACAGTACTACTTTTTCCTCTATCATTTTTTTCTAATATTTACTATTTACATAAAAATGCTGGCTAGCAATAGCCAGAACACCCTGTATAATTTGTTATGCTGGACTGAAATATTTATGTTATTCTATTAGGTTGTATCTCAAATAACATCTAAACTAATTTCTCAATTTTAGTTTTGTTAAATAAATTGCTTTGATTTTACCCAATTTTTGTGATCACTAAGTGAACGATCAACACGTCAATCCTTTCAGATCCTTCAGAATCTAATCAAATTTGTTTACAAAAATTTATCATGACTAGACTACAGATCTTTATGCGAAATAAAAATTTCCTACTTCGACTGCAGCAAATACAGGTTTAGTAGACATTAATTTACATTATTAGTAGTTTTAATACATCAGAAATAATGTAACAGTATGTTCCAATTCTTTCTCGTATTCCATTTACGTACTTTTACCATAGATACATAAACGTCGCAGTCTAATTGAGCCGTTTAATGCAACAAAGATTCCAGTCCAAACAGTTCGTCATCGTATAATGAGGTTATGTGTGTCTGGTGCAAGCCACGCTAAAATGAAATTACAATTATTTTATTTAATGACAATTACTCCCTTGAGACACAACGTTAAATCAAATAGACAAACATTAACTTACACCACTTTTGCTTTGAACAGCTCAATTGTGACAAAGTTTAATTTTTATAGATGTACGATCAATTTTGTCATACACATATGACTGACGAAACAGTCAACGTGGTGATAGAGCATTCTATCAAGTTTCCTCTAGCATTTCGACATTTTGCTTCCTAAGGGTAGACATTCCAGTGGCAGCCATTTGATTGACGGAGAAGAGAAACATCCAATATCGGCGGATGTCCAAACAATACCCGGGCGATCGCTGATTGATCCCCCGCAAAGGAAACTATGGAATTTCATCTGCTCATTTCATTTTTATCGATGACCTGCTTATTCGTTTCGCGGTGGGTGCAGTTTCACTTAACAACTCATAAAGTCGTTGACGGCCATACTCGTTCCCGCTTGCTATCCGACGTTAGCCTCGTAACGCTAGCGCGTTATGCCTTGCTGGCCTCGGTCAGCCCCGACTGTACATTAGTGGTAGTGACTGCGGCTGCAACGACGTCGTCGCCTGGAAATTGAAACAAATATTTTACGAGGTTTCCAAAGTTACGGCGATAATAATTAAAAGGTGGTTCCTGGCGCAGCGTGCGGCCATCGCGCTTCAGATATAGAGCCCCCGATGTTAAATATTACCGTCCCTTCTCCTTGAAGATCTTCCAAAGCTTTGATGTACGGGGTACCTTCTGTCTTCCGCTGATTTTAATTATGAGACCAAAACTTTCGAGGGCTTTCAATTAAACACGTAAGAAGTCAAATCCGTTGAACTTTCGGCTGGTATTATTTTACGACGACGCAATACGGCTCGAGGTTGCAGCCGCTCGTACTTTCAGAAAAGAAAGACTCTGAAAATACTTTCTCTCGCTAATGCTTGCAGCGTCAGCTTTTTGTTTGCTGTGTACGTGACTCTAGGGAGAAGCTTATTACCCTGTACAAAAAGTCCCAGGACAAGTCAAATAAAACACTTAACGTTCATTTATTCGTCAATTTCTGTTATGTCACCTTCAAAGTAATCTCCATTGGTTACAATACATTTTTCGAACCTTCTCCCAATTTTTCAAAACATTCCAAAGATTCAATTTTCTTGATGGCATTAAATTGTTCCAGTGAACTCTTTGGTAAATATTTACATTAGGGGCTTCCTCGCCGATTTTAATGACGTTGAAATATGTTGTGAAGGTCATCATTCTGAACATTTTTTTCCTATACATGTTACCGTCGCTCAGCTTTAGTTTCCGAGATATTCGCAAAAAAGTTTCAACATCTTGAAAAGTGATCGGAGTAGGTCTGGGTTAGATTTGAAATTGTGGCCGCCGATGACGCGACCACGGTCTCAACTTAAAACGACTTCAATCAGTTGAGACCCATTGACTTGTCTCTTTATGTTTACGAACTAAAACGTGAAATGAATCGTGTCGAACGCGAACTCATTTCATTATCAGATGTGTCAGCATACAGAGTATTAAGCATGAAACTATACGAATTCTTGGATATCTGCAACAATCAAGAAAATATATAATAACCCAGTATATAAATATATAAATAATATATAAATTATCCAGACCTAACCCAGACTTACTCCGATCACATTTTTGAGATGTGGAAACTTTTTTGCGTATATCTCGGAAACTAAAGCTGAGCGGCGGTAACATGTATAGGAAAAAGTTGTTCAGAATGATGACCTTGACAACATATTTCAACGTCATCAAATTCGGTGAGGAAGCCCCTAATCTAAATAATTACCAACTCTTTTAACACCTCAATCGATTAAACTCAACATCCTCGTAGTAGTCGTTTAGTGGCGGTAAAAGAAAGAAGTCTTCTTAGAGAGCTTGATCGGGCGAACACAGTGCCTCAGGAATGAGATTTGTTGCATTCTTACCCAAAAGATTGCGAACAAACATTCAGATGTGGGCTGGTACAATCAATATCAACATTATGAAGGTCGCTACTTGCTCTAACCCCAGTTAGCGAACTCCACTGCTGTTTACAAATTATTCGACTGATCTGAAGTTGGTAACGCAAATATGTTCAAAACATGTTTCTTGTAAACGAGACTCTCCTGGAACTTTTTGAACAACGAAGTATTTTCGAAAGATTTGTGCTTTCCTACTGGCTATTTCCTCATTCAATGTATGTAGTTAGTTTCATACTACATATTTCTTCAATTAGTTCGAACTATTCATTACTAGGTTCTCAACAATGATTGCAGAACTAGTAAATTATTTGTTTGATGCACATTTAATTCTAATGAGAAGCTAGTTTTCAAATGATCCGTGCGTTTCTATTGATTATTTCGACATTTTAATATTATAATAGATTCAAGCTTATTGTTCATGTCAAATTAGAACAGTTGGAAATTTTGTACCGCCTGGTACAACGTTTCTGTTAGTGCAAATTATTAATTACTAAGTCGTAGCTACTGGTATTTTGAGAATGAAAGACTATACAGGGTGGGCATTTATCCTGGCCACCTGGAATATCTCAAAAACTAAATTCCAGAGAAAAAAATGTTTCAGATAAAAAGTTTATGTCAAGCAGGGACTGATACAGCAGTCATATCCATTTTTAATTTTGATCATGTTTTCTAGGTCATTCCAAGGTCAACATTATTTTTTTAAATTGAAACATACATTTTTCATTATAGATACTTAATCTAAGACTTGAAACAAATAACTTTTATTTGAAACATTTTTTTCTCCGCCGATTATTTTGTATAATATTGAATTTTCAAAGAAAAAATACACAATGTCGTTTTAATGGAGAAAATCATTTTATTTATGATAAATGAAATTAATACCCAATTAAAATACATAGTATCAAATAAACATGAAATCTAAATGAATAATTAAATAATAGCTAAATATTGAAACAGGCAAAACAATTAGATAAAACTTAGCAAAGAAATTCAACGCTCAGCATACACATCCTGTTTCTTTACGCACAGCGATACACCAGTTTTTTACTGTCTTTTCTTTGGAATAAGATTACACATTCTCTCGCATGCAATGCAAATAACATTAGAATGTTACTGAATACTTGTTAAATTGATTTTCTTGTAATTAAGTTGCAATTCTCCTGTATTATTAATAATAAAATAATTACCTTCCCGTTTAATTGAGATTATTTTTCCCTAATAAAGTCAATATTATACAAAATAATCGGCAATGAAAAAAACGTTTTAAATAAAAGTCATTTGTTTCAAGTCGTAGATTAAGAATATGTAATGAAACATATATGTTTCCATTTGAAAACCTAAAGTTGACCCTGGAATGACCTTGAAAACATGATGAAAATTAAAAATGGATATGACTACTGCATCAGCCCCTCCTTGACTTTTTATTTGAAACATTTTTTTCTCCAGAATTTAGTTTTCGAGATATTCCAGGTGGCCAGAATAAA
The DNA here is from genome assembly GCA_913789915.3 of Sphecodes monilicornis. NCBI lineage: Eukaryota > Metazoa > Arthropoda > Insecta > Hymenoptera > Halictidae > Sphecodes > Sphecodes monilicornis. Next base: position 6,675,759 of record OU565295.1, on the reverse strand, counting down.
TGCCCCAGCCTGTATAAATACTTTCTCAAATGATTACAGGCTTAGTAATTTTTTATTTTCTATACATTCTATTATAGGGAAGAGCACGTTTTCGATTGATTCGTGCATTTCTACTACTGATTGCGTCATTTTAATGTTATAGTAGACTCTTTTCATTAAATGTAATTAGAATTTTTGTACCACATATTTTTCTATTAGTGCGAATTATTAAAGAAATGCTATCGAGACAGAAAGAATTTTGGCAATCAATATATTTCAGCCATCTGTCTTTTCAAACTAACTCCTTTCTAGGTAACTACGATCACATTATTCAGGTCTACTTTCGAAAGCACTTCTTTTCCTCATGTAAAATTCAGAAGTACACACGAACTTCACGTTTCTATTGCATTTCACTTTCGACTCAAACGAAATTTTGAATCGCGGGAGAGGACTAGTATGACACTTAAAGTTAAATCAATTCTGCGTTTGCAAAAATTGCAAAAGAAGCAATGTTTTAAAATGGTAGAAACTTTTAATGATTTTATTCAAACATCATTGGCTGTTTTTTTTCAATAATTACTATGTGAATATATAATTTTATAAGAAACATAACAGAAATAATTTGAAATTATTTACTCTAGTTTTGTCAATATTGTACATTCTCTTTCTTCCAATTTCAGTTTAATTCCAAAGGATAAGAAAAAATTAGGGACGCTGTATCTGATAATTCAGCAGAGCGTGGTGCAGCAGGAATTTTTCTTGGCAAGAAATTCTTAAATTAAAAGGACGCTGTTAGCCTGAACGTTGTCGAGGTGGAGAAGCTATCCATCACTTTGGAAAACTTCAGACCACCATATACTGACTTTTTCTCTTCAACGCTGAGCACTTGCATTTGAAATTCATAATTACTCATAATCTTTGCTGTATTTGGAGAGTGTACATTAATACATATTGTAAGAGACGTCAAAACCTCTTAACCCTTTGCCATATAACACGAAGTCAGTCTTATAATGAAGATGTTGCGTTATGTCCGCAAGCATGATTGCCGAGTTAAATGCATAATATAAGACATTTTTAATTAAAACAAGAATTGTTGAATTTCATTCGTGCAGTATTATCAGACATCGTCGTTGAAAATAGTGCTCAAGAAAGTATATTTGAAAGGAACTACTGAAAACAAATTTTAATATAATTCTGAATCTTTATCTACGCATCTTAAATTGCACAGTTAAACCAATTCATCACTCAAAACCAATCTCAATCAATCACTATGGATATACAATAAATGCAGATTTTTGTATTCTTCTAGGAAATGATGAGAGACAAGGTAGTTCTAATGTTTGTAACCACGATGAAAATTATTGATTCATTTCGTGACTTACTCGTTTACTCGAAGTCGCGCACGTATCGTTGAGAGCTCAGAAAAATGAAATTGCAGGACCGAATACCATTCCGTTCACCGCAAATAGAGCAATTCGATTTCCGCAGTCTGAGCAACGTATCAAACGGGAGAAGTTTGTGAGAGCTCGGCTACTCCCCGGTTCCGCAAATATTTTTTAAAACTCGCGAATGGCTCGCGACACGGCACGCATAACGAAGCCATTCCGCTGTGTGTCTTTCACTACATCTTTAACCTTACTGCACGACTGAAAAGCTCAGCTCGAACGACCTTACGAACTTATCCGCCACGTATCGGGCTGCTTCCAGTTATCGGGGATCATTTTGAGCCCCGAGGGGATCGAGCGAACGGGCTTAAAGCGAAACGAATCGCCGTCGATACACCCCATACGTGCACGAGAAGCGGAATCCTTTTTGCCTGCGATACGAAGATACGATCATGCCGACAACTTTCGAAATTGCCACTGGAACGAATTATTTCCCTTCGTTACGTATACCGTTCGCGATTAAAGTACGACGTATTGGACAAGGGAATGACAAAGGGACTATATCGTCAGACACGTCGATTTAACTCCTCCTCGTTTTCGATTCAGAGCACCTGTTATAGTTCAAATCGAGCTTGTAACGCAGGTTTCTCAGTTTTCCGATGAACTAAAAACTCATTGCATTAATAAACCGATATTATATATCTTTTAATGCTGAAACATATCCGACTGGCATTATTTCTTTTATCATCTTTCTGTCCATTCTTATGTTCTCTAATAAATAGACAGCGGACTTTATGCATTTATGACAAAAATGAGTAGGCTCAATTTAAAACAGTAAAAACAATAGAAGAATTTAAAAATACTGTCACAGTACTTTCGACTTCTTAAACATATTGAGAAAGAAAATAAATTTCTATTCCACCTCAGTTTGTTGCAATTCAGGTAGAAAGTTTTTATTTTACATAGAGATCCGCTGTCTACTAATAAATAATGGTTTTATTTTTCGTTATTTCTTTACTTAGTTCGTAATATTTTCGTTATTGTTAGATAAAATGCGGATTCCTTGAAGTATTAAAATATTGGTGTACAATTCCGTAGTTATTTCACCGTGGACTGCAAGAGTTGAGTAACACATGTAGACATTCGTAATGTTCTGTTTTTAGCTTGAGCGTTAATGAATTTATTTTAGGTAACTAGTATTTCATTCTTAACAGCGACATTTCATTACTGTTATCTCTGATTACGACAGTGAAACCAACTTATTAAATAAAAATTCATGTATCGGTGGAGTGATCAAGTATTATCATTTCCACGCAAACAGGTTTCAAACGTAGTGCTCATGCAAATACATACAACATTATTAATTTATATAAACTAAGTATAATTTGAAGTAAAGTGACCGTATTCATACAAATTTTAAAAGCTCGAAATTTAACTAAAATTTGGAACTAGTTTGAGATAACAAGAATTTCATGAAACTTTACTATTTCGTTCGATATTTTTGCTACAATAGAAGAGCCACCAATGTGTTTTCAATTCCTCTAAAATTTATATTTCGCTAGATTTCGTTCATTAGAGTTTTCTATGGATTTATGAAGATCTACAATTTAGGAATAGAACAGCGCTGACGATTTTGATTAGATTTAGAGACAATTCAATTTTTGCTAGAAGAGCCACCAATGTGTTCTCAATTCCTCTAAAGTTGATATTTTGCGCGATTTTGCCCGGTAGAATTTTCTATGAATTTATAAAGATCCACAATTTAGTTATAAAATAGTGTTGGCTTTTTTATTAGATCTAGAGACAATTCGATTTTTGCTAGAAGAGCCACCAATGTGTTCTCAATTCCTCTAAAGTTGATATTTTGCTCGATTTTGCCCGGCAGAATTTTCTATGAATTTATAAAGATCCACAATGTACTCATAAAATAGCGTTGGCTTTTTGATTAGATCTAGAATTGTCTAGAGACAATTCGATTTTTGCTAGAACAGCCACCAATGTGTTCTCAATTCCTCTAAAATTCATATTTTGCTAGACATCGTCCAATAGAGTGTTCTATGGATTTATAAAAATCCATACTTTAGTGAGAGAACAGCAATGACGTCTTTGATTAGATTCAGAGACTATTCAATTTTTGCTAGAAGAGCCACCAATGTGTTCTCAATTCCTCTAAAGTTGATATATTACTAGATTTCGCCTAGTAGAATTTTCTATGAATTTATAAAGATCCACAATTTAGTTATAAAATAGCGTTGGCTTTTTGATTAGATTTAGAGACAATTCGATTTTTGCTAGAAGAGCCACCAATGTGTTCTCAATTCCTCTAAAATTCATATTTTGCTAGATATCTTCCAAAAGACTGTTCTATGGATTTATAAAGCTTTTCAATTTGATAATAATATAGCGGTGACATTTTCGATGAAATTTAGAGACCATTCAATTAAAATAAGAAATTTCACAGGCATGTACACATCGTAATGTGAATCGTCGGGATCGAGTCGTGATCGACAGCGACGTCCGTGCAATCGTCGCGTCGCCGGAACGTTCTCATCGATTTAAAGTGTATTTTACTCGGGTGGCAGGTATTTCTGTAGATACCTTCGCGTGAAACGCAACGATGAGATCTTCTTCAACGACTGACTCAGTATAAAATCGTGAAGAGGTGCTGAACGTTAATGAGAAAAGAAGGAGATACGGTATTAGAAAAATTCCGCTCTACTGGATCATAAAAGTTAGAGCGCATTTAACGAGATAGAAAATGCAAAGCGTCTGCGAAACGAACTGGATGTCTTCTTCCTCTATTCAAAGGAGAAATGTTTACAGTATACCATGCTCTCTCAAATCGTTAACGAAGAAGTTATAATAATTCTTTCTTCACTATTACCAATGAAAATTCGACCAAATAATGTCTCTATAACTGCGATTTATGAATATTTATTCAAAATCGTACGTTGTAACTCTGACTTTGTGTAAAGTACTCTAAATTGTTGATTTTAACCCTCATATGCATCTCAAAAATAATTGTATAAAAGAATATAATTGCTTTAAACATTAATTTGCCCAATATGTTTCATTCATAATCAATTGTTCTAAACAAATATATTAAATTACAACACAGTGATAGATAAATACAATATCGTACAGTAATTAGTACAGAAAATGAATTCTAGTTTTTTCACAGAGAAATGATATCTGAAAGAAAGCAGGAGCGTAAAAAAATAAGAACGTTCAAAATGATAAAAAAGACTAAAAGATATTTTGTGTATCCTTTATTATAGGCAGAATTGTAGTGACAAATTTTAAACGATTTAGTTCCTTTTTTAATGAGTAGTTCAAAAGGTCTAATTAAACTGGAGTCTGCGACTAGAACGTACTTGTATTTCTGTTTCTAAAAGTCGTACCACCGGTTACACCATTTGCAGTGTCCGAAAAAAATTCCTCATGGTACTTTAAAATTACTTCTATTTCCTCCAGTTTCCAAAACTACCTGGCCCAACTTTCCTCCCAATAATTCCCAGGTGTACCAAAACGTACCGTAGTGTTGAACTTTTCGTACGAGCGAGAAAGGAAGACAGAAAGAAGTGCCTAACCCCCGCAGAGGGAAGAACGAAATCTGCTCGCCACGTATATTTAAAATAACTTCGGCACTAGGCTCTTTCAGAACTCTTCCTCATTGGCCTTCCCATGTGGCGTCGCGTTCAGGATTATTATTATGCGTTCCAGGTTCCATTACGTTGCTAAGACTCTCTTTGCAGCGGTCTAATGTTCCTCCATTAAGTACAATAATTACCATTACGTTTTAATGATATCGTATTATAAATATAATTTTACTAACCTGCTACAATGTATAATTCCTTTGCAGAATTCATTGATATTAGTGAGGCCTTCTTACACGTGAACTGTACATATGTATTTCTTGTTAAATTAATGCTATGTAATTAATTAAAGCATTATCACAGCTTACATATTCGAATGTTTGATACAACGAAAATCGAGAGAAATCGAAAGAGAAAAATTTATAAAGAAATTCTCTTGTCTGTTAACTATTTTATAGAATCATTATATTTGTGTTTAACATTAAACATGAATATTTTCGACGAAGATTATATTCGTATATATTTAATATATTTGTGTTTATCGTTAAACATGAATATTTTCGACGAAGTTTAAGTTCACGACTATACTGCAAAAAAAGAGTTCATAAGCATTCATAATATTCGACACAATTTTTAATTATATTCAATCTATTGAAACCATTGATGAAGCAAGTCAAATTTTATTTAAAATATATTCCCTTAATTTGTCTGTAAAGTGTAAAAATCCTACAGTTTATATAGTATAATAAAAATTGAACCTCTTCTCATATAATAACCAGTTAGAAACATGAACAGTATCCCTTTATTTGTTTAGATCAAAATATTAAGTTTTTGCGTATGTGATGTCCAATTTTGAACAGTAACGATAAACAAACACAACTTTTATCTAAATATAATTATTGATAAAAGTAAGGGCCATTGTAATCAACGTATTCTGTCAATGAATTTTAAGGTTGTTGATGGTATTACAGTAGAAATTGAGTTTTGTGGTCATGTATGTTATTCATTTTCAAGATTGTCATTTACATTTCTTAGTTTCTTTTGCCATCAACGAATAATACACCGATTAATCGTCACATGTTGATAAAAATTTACATAATGCTATTGTCAGTATGTTGTTATTCCATGCATATAAAAAGAATGCATGACAGTTGCGTTGATTGGCGTTAAAATAAATTCGTTTACTAGCAAAATTAGACATCTAAATTAAAATTGAATATAGGATCTTAACGATCAACTTTATAATTCAAAGTGATGTGTAATAATGTAGACTCTAATAGTATTTCTTGATCAAAACGCTTTATAACATTTGGATTCTAAAATCGGACATTTCATATGCAACAACCTAATATAATTGTATTGTTCTACAATTAGTATAATTAATATAAGTGGAGTAAAATAAAATAAAGACGTAGAGTAAATATGCTTCTTCTATTAAAAGAACATTATGGAGGACAATGAAGTTCGAACGATTGTGACCCTGAAAAAAATCGTACAGTAAATGGTTAATGAAAATTTAACTATTAAAAAAAGTAATGTGTAAGATTCCAATGGTAAATTTCAATAAATGACGATCAAGTTGACCGGCGCAACGATCATGGTGCGAAAGTGTATAACGTATTTCCCTTAATTAACGTACTTTATAGACGCAGGTACGGAAATCAGTCATGGCCTTATCTAACACAGTACGTTAACCCGTGAAATAAATTGTCCCATTATCGTCTAGCTGATCTGGCGACGTTCAAAATTGTTCGTATTTGTCAGAGAAGGGTGCCACGTACGTAGTTGCCGGTGGGGAGGGAGGCTGAAATCGACTTTGCTTTAAAAGGCACGAATGAATTCAGCCCGATTCGTGCTGAATTCTAAATTGATTGTTGACCCAGCAAAGAGTAACGAAAAATCGTCATGGCGTCTGGGTAACGCGAACAGAAACAGGGTGACGGCGAAAAGAATGCGGCGGCTCTTTGCAAACGGAGAACTCCGATATAGCTCATGGTAATTTCATCTTACCGACTTTTTTTACAACACGCTTTTTCTTACAACGGATAGTTGTTGTTTCGCACACGCATGCGTGCCGTTGTAGTCGTAAAAAACTACTCGTAGGAACGGCGCACAGAAGTCATTTCCCAGGAGAATCCTGTTTATGATCACTTTCAAGTTATACACGCCGTATAAAATGAAGCACCGTACTTTCTCCATAGGGACGCGAGACAGATATGGCACGTAAGAGAAAAAGCAGTTATGCACCCAATGTATTATATTACTGTCTTCTGTAGAATTGTCTTTACTATCTTCGCGATACATAGAAGAAAATTAATGTCATCGAGATTTATGTCACTGATACCTCCTGCAAGACTCCACATTTTTGCCCTTTAATCTCGTTACTTTTTCAACATCTTTTGTAGAAAGATTTTAATCCTAATTGGGTACTCGCTATCTACGATATTACTCATTCTCAATTTTTTTTTAAATTTTAGATGCTTTTCGAACACTTTCTAACATGTTACACGTTACCTACGAGATTATTAATTTGTAAATATCCTAAACATTTTTACAATTTCATCAAAATAATCTTGATCACTCCTAATATGATCACTTCAATTTATTTTATTGACAGTGAATGGATAAAAAAATTATTTCTTTCGATAGATATAGCTTAAACAATTATTTAAAGTAATTTCTGGATATTGTTATAGTTGCTTTTCTATTAAGTTTCGACAATTTCTCACTGTCATTTATAACCTCAATTACTTCTTTGTATGTATTTATATGTATTCCTCGGCTAAAGAGCAAAAAGATTTTGTGATACTTTAACAAATTAAAATATATCTACGGTTTTTCTTCTTTAAAATTTTTTTTTAAATCATTTACCGTTGCTAATGTTTCCAAGATTGGCATCAAGGTATCGTTTTTATAATTGCTCACCAAAAATATCATTTAAATAAAATGGTGTAAAATGAATAGTTATTTGTACATAGATATATTATTTAATCTTGAAGAATACATTGAATTACCAGAATCAATTCATTTCATAAGTGATCGCATAAATTTTCAATTAAAGATAGATGGATGGTAGATTTGATTTCTCGAATAATGGGAACTGAAATTATTCTTCCAATTCTGCAATATAAAGTACCGCACAAGTGTCGTTGGCATTTTGAACCAGTCCACTTTATATACCGCTCGCGTTCGTAGAAAGTTTCTGAACGTTTGTCCGCTCACGAAGAACTTTTTGAGTGTTCGTGAAGAACTGATCATCCAATTCTACCACGGCGACCTTGTTACAGGATCGATGATCGAGAAGGGGGATTTACACGTCCCGATTGGGTAGTATTTCTCCTAGAAGTAGAGAGCGTTGATTCCTTTAGGACAAATTGTGTGACCTAATTAAGGGCAGTTTGACCCAATTAAGACACCGATTCCATGATCTCGACAATCGTCCCTTACAAGGGTTTTTATAAGTATTCTTTCGCCAATCAAACGAGTTGTCTGTTTTTATGCGTATCTTATTTGATCTTGTAGAATCATTTTCCATACTCTTTCTACTTATTACCAAACAAAGGTGAGGTATGATTTGTGCTATGACGACTTTTACAATTGTTAATTTACTTACAATATATTAGAAACATTTCCCTCGTATGTAACTAAAAAACCATTATTATATTTGCTAATAAAGAGACAGAAATAAATTGCTGTGTATTAAATGAACAAATTAATTTGTAGCTGTACATTTAAACTAAAGTTGTAATTGTTTATCCGTAAGGTTAATTGTGAAGTATTCTATCTGTTATATTAGGTGTCACCAGTGTCAATTCTACAAATGAAAAAAAAACATAAAAGCACACAATACACTATGGAACTGGATGTCATCACCTAAGCAACATCAGACACTGTATTCATTTTGAATCTCAATTGAAAATAATGCTCTGAATGCTAAAAATGATTTAAAAAATTATCCTTTTCATTTCCAATTGTGCTAGCGTGTTCGTTTAATAAATGTGAAAACTTTTCATTATTTCCACATAGAGTACGTTACTGGAGGTGTATACTTGTTATTTTGATGTTAATTTGTTCGTTTTCTTCATTTTCTCCAGATCAAATTAATTCATGTAAATTTAAACACTACTGATAACTTTTATTCAGGTTTTAAAAAATACTCCTCAAAACTCAGCAAGATGTAGCTGCCCCTATCTACCCTTTCACTTTTAACCACATTTTTTATATCAGCGGCGATCTGTTACGAATACTTAAAGAATTTAGGGAATTAATTAGTTGTATATTGAGTTTTGTATTGAATTAGAAAGAGAAAGGATTTTTAATATAAATTAAATAATCTAAAAAACCAATAATAATAACTTATTTTACTCTTTAAAAACACTAAATAATAAAAAAATAAGGAAGCTAAATTTATATGAAATTGTGAGGGGTAAAAATTTTTATTTAAAAAATTGTTATATCTTCGATATATGGTTTTCAAACTATCGAAAATAGAAAAAACTCGAAAATTCTTTTGAATCTTGTACTTCCATTAACTGTTTACAGATGAAAGTTACAAGGCAAAGAGGAGAATAATGTCGTGCAAAGTTCAACTGAACAACTTCGCGATGTACGCTGTCGGCAGGACAACTTTGGAAGCTTACATCTCGGTAATAGTTTATGCAAAGACAATAGTATTCTAGTGTTTGGAAAATGTCTTGGTCTCACCTTCAAGAATACGTAATCAAAAATATAGGATTCATCTCAAACATTCAATTCTAATCTCTACAGTTTTTCAAGGTCACTGCAATGTCAGAAAACCTATGTTTGACTTGTTTATTGCCTATTCCATGAAAACAAATACGAATTTTTAGAAATCAAGTTTTTTATTTTTGAACGCAAACTGTCACACTGTGAGACGGTCCCGTGATATATATATATATATATATATATATATATATATATATATATCAAAGTGAGACTTCGACTTGAAAAGTTCGTGGTTCAGTCGACTTATAGAAGCGGCTTCGGCTCTGAAGCGGGGAACTTAGATGTGTTGTTAAACGCGTGATTAAATTATGTCAACCAGCGGGCCGCAACGGTACATAGATAATTAAAATGGTTACGGGCATTTCGGGCGATATAATTCCTTCAATATTTTAGCCAGCATTGGAACAGGGCGCCGGCCGCTAAAAGACCACCCACCTAAGGTTGGCAGACTTCCACGTCGTCACCGCAAAACTCCTTCATCCGGGAGCGGCGTGGCACCAGTGATTTCGAGGAAACCGCGCCATTTCGCATGCATAATACATTCTAATAGTCCCCCTTTCCTACCGGCGGCAAGTCAGCCGCTGTAACCGAAAAGAACCAGCGTAAACCGCGATCATTTCGTTTCCTTGTTCCTCTCCTCACCCGCGCATTTGCTTGTCCGCGACCATGCTCTCGCTCCCACACACTTTTACTCCATTCTTACGTATTACCGACAACCGCCGCGAATTTATTCCCCCAGGCTCGTTAATGACCCTTTAGTAATTCATTCGACTCGAATTCACCGATTTGCCAGAAAAATGAGATAATAGCCGGGAAAAGAAAGTATCAAAATCAAGAATTATTCCCGTTGGCACGCGTTCCGCGAGTGCAGGTGTCCTCTTTGCAAAAGAATATCGTATAACGTGGCTCCCGTGTGTTTTATGGTTCCTAGGACAGTATTTGGCGATATGGAAACTTGTAATGCTTACGATCACTCAAATTTTTATTGCTGTTAATATACAGTGACCAAATTTTTAAAATTATTTGCATTAATTGACGAGTTTATAATGATGCAATCAGCTTTTAAATAAGAATTTAGCTCCAAAGGATTTTTATTAATTATTAATGAAGAATTTATGTTTGAAAATTGCAAATTTACATTTAGCAACACTGTAAGCTAAATTGTCCGTTGTGAGCGCAATACCTCCATACGTATTTGATCAGGGAGGTCCTGATGTCAAAATTAAATTTTCGAAAAATGTGTTTTTTAGGCTATGGCTTCAATATTTCGATCAGCCACTCACGATATTTATGTTATATTTACTAACGAAATAGAAAATATTTCAATCAAAAATTAATTGCTATAAAATACAGAATTTACAGATGGAAAAAGAATTGAGAAATATTATTTTTTTTATCATATTGTTGCGATACAATGAGAGACATATTCAATAGTAACATGTTTCATTTAGATTATCTGATTCTACATTAATGAGGACCTTATTGTTCTCAATATTCAAACAAACAGTAGGAAAAATGTCGAAATTTGCTATTTTTTGGTTCAAGCAACACAAGGGAATCCAATTTGAGCAGTTTTATTACTTTTACACGTTATGGATATTGATTTGTTTTGCAAACGTCAATATTATGGATGTGTATGTATTATGGACATGTATGAACAAAAAGTGTATTTTAAAAAGTTATTTACATGTAAAAATTCTTCACGCAGTACTAAATCACTTTTGTATAAAATATTCTTTTGATAAATTATTAGAAACAGCTGAAATATTATTGTGTCTGATTCGTAAACCTCTCTATATATTAATAATAACTAGACTGCGGATTTTGTGCATTTATGGAAAAACTGAGTAGCTGCAATTTGAAATAGTCGAGAGAATAAAACAATTTAACAATATCAATATATTATTTTCAGTTTTAACAAATTTTTAAAGAAAAGTCGAAATTTCTATTTGTCTCCCGAGACTTACAATTGACGAAGAAAATTTTTATTTTGCATAAAGATCCGCAGTCTAATAATAACTTACAATGTGTACTGTCATAAAGTGGTCATTAATACCTGCGTAAACATTCGTCTAATTAAGTGAATTTTGAAGGGAATAGTGGAAATACACAATTACATGAATGATACATTTCTGAGATTAGTTATTTTGTGAAAATTGGTTATCAATTCCAATATTTGCTATAGATAAGAGGTGCTAACTGACAAATTTTATTAATTTTCATTTGGAAATTACCCATATTCAATGACTGCTTGTTTATTTTCGTGGTCTTCATATTTTTTAGTGTACCCTTAGATGTTACGCTTTTATATAATATCAAAATTTGGATACTTGATATTATAATAAATTATTTTCATTACATTCATTGAAAATGCATTAAAAGTATAGTCATAACATAACTTTCCAATTGATGTGTCATTGTACAGCATTATTATCAGATTTCTTTATAATAAATCTTATGAATAGTTAAAGATCGACATACGTAAAGAAAATATTATTGGCTTGACAATGTACTATGTACTGTTAATGTTTTATCAGTTTGTGTGCTGTATTCACCTTGCGCGTGTACCCAAAAGATGAAGAAACAAACAATAATAATCTACATTTATTAAAACAAGTTTAACCTTGTATGAATTGTGATTTTGTAATTGGGTTAAACCAATATTTTTCTATATTGGTATGTATTCTATAAAATGTGTCTGTATCATTCTACCATCAAAGTTGAAATTTACGAAATCCGTGTCATCCCACATCGTTAATGACGCGTGCAACTCGGTAAACGTATGTTTTGATCAAAATTAGTGTCGATCAATATTGATATTAGGTTTCTGCTGATATTACTCAAATTTGACGTCGGTTTGTGACGTTAAACAGTGTCGAAACCACTGACAGCGATTTCAACGTGATTACAGTTATAAATTATCATATTACCTTAGGCATCGATAAACTATACGAGATGTCCTGAAGCTATGAGCGTTTGATCACTAGCAGAAACTAAACACGATCATAATTAGCTTAGGATTTATCCATGGCGAACGCCACCGTAACACATTTGTTATCCTCCTACAAAAATAATACCGTTCAGCCAAAAACAATCTACCGAAAGTCATAATTGCTCTTCAAACATTCTACATCCATACATCAACGATAATGTCTCGAAACGCTCTCGTCTTGGCAACCAATGCACGTTTCTAAAATTCGAAAAAATCGCATTACCATGTTTTTTCCGTAGGAATCTGACACTGAATCAAGATGCTCGCGCCACGGTCGTTGCGTTTTGTCATCTTGCGCAAAGAGAATTTAAGAATCCGAGATCATTCGTTGCGAGAAATACAAAAAGTGGTATAAAAGGTGTGTCAAAACCATGGTCGGTGCAATTATCGTTTGGTTCCACTCTGATTGCTCGAAATTCAAACGAACCGAGTCGTTTGAATTTCGTTTCGCGCGAAGATGAAGAACCATTGCGAAGGAGGTTACTTGGTCGGAGGAGTTGGCCCTCACGTTTCCATTATCGAGAAAGAGAAAAAGAGAGACAGGGAGAGAGAGAGAGAGAGAGAGAGAGAGAGAGAGAGAGAGAGAGAGAGAGAGAGAGAGAGAGAGAGAAAGGGAAGCAAACCAAAGCAGCAACAACAACAATACAGGAAAGAAAAAATATGGACAAGAAGGGTTACTTGAGCAGCCCTTTTGTGACACTCGACATCCACCGAGAGAGCAACTACCTCTCACCACGATTGTTGCCCCTCGACGAGACTAGAAGAGAGCGTGAGTGTGAGAGAACATGAATAAAGGGCTGTGGAAACCAGAGGGGGGGAGGGGGGAGGGAAGGAGAGGGAAACTTTTAATTGAATAGTAGGATGCCACGACTGCCACGATGTAGGAGCATACCAGCTGGAAAATCAATTGGATATCGGAGATTACGACGTGAGGGCTTTGCTGATTCGACCTCTAGAGACAGAAAGAAGATTGGAGGAAGATAGAAAGAAAGGCAACCTCCTCAGAGTCTTTCGAATACCCGAAGGCTTCGGTCATTGATCCGTATGTAAGGAATACGGCCGATACCTACGTTATTGACACTACAAACCGTTTCCTTTCGATTCAACGAGTAGGAAGCATGCCCGTAATTCGAAAACAGTTTTCTCTCGTGCGAGCGATAATCGATTCTTGTCGATGAGATTATGGCTGCAGGTTGTAGAACGTGGCCTGAGAGTATTAATACTAAACCTACCGCGATCGAACAACTGGTTTTTGATTAAACAATTCAGCCGTTCAATGAAAAAGCAGTGTGAATCAGTCTGTTAGTTTTAGCGCGGCGCACAGTGCCGCCTGTCCATGGACGTTCGGGACAAAAATCATAACTTCTAAACTAATCAATTTTTGACGTAAGTACCCTAATACTTTTTTAAAGGGAATACAGAGATGCATCGATTAGTGCAAAAAATATACAGTTCCATTATTAAAAAAGTTTCTCCTAATTTTCTTTTAATGAAAAATTTTTTATGATTAGTTGTTCTTGCAATTTGTTGTCAACTGTATACTGTATAACATTTGTTCGAAATATTTTTTGGTTATATGATTAAATTTAATTATATCTGCTGTAATGCATAATTATTTGACCATATACAATACCGTATTGTTTTAATACTGATAGATAAATCCGTTTTTCTACGAATTTCGAAATAAACTAAACGGCATATTACTCAGATACCATAATAGTTTTAATAGAACTATAATATATACATGTAAATAAAAAGTTTAATTGCATAAACAAAAACTATACAAAAATGATTTACTGTTTCGACTTTTTTGCATTAAACGGCTTCGTTATTAAAATTACAAAAACGGTCCCACGAGAAGTGATAGAAAAAATTTCATTACTCAAGCACATAATAGTATACATTTGTTGGAAATAACGCATTTCGGAGATTGCGCCGCACAGTGGTTCCAAGTCCCGAAAATGTGGTCGAAACTACAACACGTTCCTGGATTCTATTGAAAATTTGTATTTGAAGGTTTTCGTGGTCACTGAGAATGAATATATGTAACAAAAACATCCTCGTCAAAAATGAATGATGGTCTGCGGAGATAAATGCTTCGAGCTTTAAAATGAGTTCAACTTTATTATTGTACTATTTTTCTTAACACGTTCAACGCTATGCCAGTTCCTGGGGACTGGCGGTATTGAATTTACAGAACAATATGTAATATACGGGGTAGGTTATTTTGTCTGATAGAAAAAATATCAGGGGGAGAAAATATTGTGTTCGAAGGCGCCAATATGGTGATGGGTTAAATTTTTTTCTCAAGGTCATTTTTTCGAGATCTCAAGGTCATCGTATTTTTTTAAAATGGGACTGCATATTTTCAGTACAACAGTCTTATAGCTTATAAAAAAACGATCCAACGAGGTGCAATATGCTGACCTTCGCGTGACCTTTAGTATATAGATACCGATACCGTAGCTTGTTGTGCTGATACTGATTGTAAAGCGATAATCTTCTGCTAAGATTATCGCTTTGATAATAATGCTTCTAAGCATACTGCAACCGATGAAAGGAGAATACGGATGTCTGTTTACAAGCACCAAGGACAATTACACGGTACACTGTTTCAATGAAATTGAAATTCCTTCTTGTACCGTCCCTGAACGCGTACTGAAGTTACTGGCAGACATTTCATAATTTTCTCGCTAAAGGTCACGTGAAGGTCAACAAATAGTACCAGTTGGATTCGTGTTTTTATAAGCTACAAGAATGTTGTAGTGAAAATATGAAGTCCCATTTAAAAAAAATACGATGACCTTGAAATCTCGAAAAAAATGTCCTTGAGAAAAAAATTCGGCCCATCACCGTATTGGCGCCTTCGAACACAATATTTTCTCCCCCTGACTATTTTTCTACCATACAAAATAAACGATATATTTAAGGTGGTCAAGTTAGGTGGAATACCCGGTATAATTCATATTATATTATAAAATGTTCACACTATCTTAACAGATTAAAGAGAAATAAAGTAAGCAGATCTATTGCTTATGCAAACTCGAATTATTGTATTTAATCTTAACCCTTGTGTAGCCAACCGGGTACCCATTTTCATATTTTCGTTAGTAATTTTTTAATGTTCCTAACAAAATATTGCAAAACCCTTCCGGGTTCCCATTCTTTGTACAATATCACGTAGAATAACTTTCAGTGATAAAAAAACAACAGTAAAATTGTCCCTACCTCGGTTGACCAACAACATTGAACATTCTCGTTGGCTACACAAGGGTTAAATAAAAAGTGGAATGGAAAACGAGGGAAACTTACTCCGCGATTAACGCGTTAACGAAATTTTATTCAAATATTGACAATTTCTCGAGAAACGGAAATTTTTTAGCGTTCAAATACTTTTTAGATTCACTGTAAATTCAAGTAAGCGTTTAGAAGCAAATGATAACTAATTGCTACAATCACTGGAGATTTAATGTATACCTATTTGTACCGCAACCGGTCAAATTACCGGTTTTTAGATAAGAACTATGTTTTTCCTGATTGAATGGAGAAATATTGATTTTAATAAGGAAATATTTAAAAAAGTAACTTTAAGATAATAATTAAACATAAATTTATTTTTTCTATTACTATAAGAAACAAAAACTTAATAATAGATAATTCATTGCGGACCACATTTTTTACAGATGCAGGGAGGTTCCAATGTGCATTTTCCGCAAACATATTTCTTACATTTAGAACAGATTTTTGTTGTTTTATTGTCTTTAGAATACTTTATTTGACATGCTTTACGTTTATTAGAATCTGTCGTAGAATTAGTCGATGTTCTTTTCGTATTTGTTGTTCTTATTTCTTCTTCTCTGGCTTCTCGATAATTTCCTTTCTTCTTCTTTCTTCTTCTTCTTCGTTCTCTTTTCTTCTAAGTACTTGGACTGTCTTGATTGTTTCGGCATTTTTTAGGGTAAACGGTAACACTAATGTAACGGTAATGGAGTAACGCCCTAAAAAGCAAAATATAAACTAGCTACCAACAATATTTAGTTTTCTTTTACCCTTTCTTTCCACTAAAACTTGCAACTTGAAATTTTAGGCACTTTATTGAAATTTCAATTCACAACTATTTTTGATTGAGCTTACTACGCAACAGCCTTCGCAGAAGTATACCACAAACTTATATAATACGTAGAATGTGAGTGCGCATTAAATTTTCGAATCCAATCCTCTTAAAAGGAAGTAAATATTCCTCTAGGTCAAATGACCTGTCGTGGTAAATAACGGCTAGGCTACACGTGTTTATCAGATTTAACAAATAAAAATATAATAACTGATGTAAAATTATTTGTATATATTTAATAGAATAAGTCATGAAGTCAAATGTGAAAAGTGATAACATTTTATGCGAATTCTTAAATCAAGTTTACAACCGGTCATTTGACCGGTCATGGTACGTTTAGTGTTAAAAGAGATCGTATGAAAGGAGACTTAGATTATTCCCAGACCGAGTTCTATTAAAATCGTATGAAACCAGAATCGTTGATACCGTATACCGTGTCAGGAAACTGGACATGGAATCTTCGTAGGGTAGCGGCGGCTAATTTGGCTACTAACCCTCCAGACGGAAGTAATAATTAAATTGCCTGGTCATTTATTCGTTAGTGGCGTATCGTAAGTTTAAAGGTAACTCGGCGCAAATACGATCCAACTGTATTCGCTTATGGCCCTTTGGGACTGTTACACCATCTGGCGAGGTTAATAGCCAGTTCTCTTAGGCGAACGACCTAACGTGACTCAGGAATGAGACGTCAGTGTGGGTTTCGGATATGTAGTTCGTATGTACAAGTTGCTACAAGTTGTACGAGTAGGAGAGCTACTCAACACGTGTACGTCCCACGGGAGTTCCTAAGGATGCGACCACCGCAACTTACAAGGGAACGAATCCGAACTAGGAGAGACGTCTGCGGCACGGCGTCGCGGTGGTAGTGGTTAAGATGCCGGTTACTCCCACGGGAATCCTTTAAATTTAATATACAGTCAGTTGGAGGGAACCTAATAAAATTGCTACCGCCCCGGAGCAACGAAGCGGTTCGGTTCGGTTTGGTACAGGCAACGGTTAGGTTCGGTTCGGCTCTCCCGCTCCCGAAGCCTTAAGCCAAACGACTGAGAAATCAACCGAAATGCAACGTTAAACATCGTCGCTGCAAATCGAACGAAAAACATTTCGAGCAAAGAGGCTTTCTGCTGGGCTGAGCACGTTGAAGCCCGGGAACCCTCTCGCGCGCACCATGCTCCCTCAACCGAAATTTTCGTGGTCGATAAGAGAGTGAACCGAATCAGATTTGTCTCGGATTCGCAGCCCTTGAATTTAGCGATCCTGATGATTTCATATTTCATTTGTAAACACGCCGCTACGCCGTTTTGCACAATCGCCTCGCGTTCTTTAAATATTTTTTCAATACTCTGCGCGGTTTTGAACGTTTTTTTAGAATTTTATAAATTATTTACATTTAAAATAATAGTAAAGGCACCAGTAGTTGATCATGCACCAGTAGTTGACCAGTTTTTAGAAAAAGATAAAAAATAAGGTTATTATAAGTTGTGCACTTTTGATGAAAGTAAACATCGAATGCCACACTATCTGTTGGTTAAATTTTAAAACAATTACATGAGAACTGATATATGCATAGTAACAACGGACGTCTAAATTCATTAAGGTAACTAATATGCCGATACATTTCTATTTCCTTAACGTTTCTGTTAAGGGCAGCTGTACGGTTCAGGTAAAAAATCCATAGGTTGTGAACTTTTCGCGACTGAATTATTTCCTTTTTAAATTCTCACAGCGTTTTATAAGTGATAAATGCATCGTTTCTGTTATTCTAAACTCAAAATAATAGTTTATTGAGGGGTCAAATTCTGAATACTGTTATTTGAACAATTTTCAGAAGTTGACCCCCCAATAAATCAACGTCAATTACTAACGCGACTCATTTAAATTTGTTTACGATTTATAATGTATCCATTTTACATCTAAGATTGTTAGGAGTACAAAACATAATTCTAAATTTTGTAGCATACTGTGTTTTAGAGGATGACCACATGGTCAACTATTGATTGCTTCCACGGTCAAATATTGACTCGCAACGTCTACTCTGTTCCGGAATTGAATTTGTTATAGAATTGATTTGTTTTGTAATTGTTGAAACTAAATGATACTAAAATGATTTCTAACATTATTGCTTTAACCTTCTTTCTAGTATAAGTGGTCAACTACTAACGAACAGAAGGACAATTACTAGGTTTTTCATTTTTAAGAGTGGTCAACTTCTGAAGCAATTACTGAATTTTTAAATATGTTTTTTTAAATTTGTGTAACTAAACTTTTTTTTAAAAAGTGGTCTTGTTACATAATTTAGAAGACTTAAAGAGTGTCTTCAGGTATCGACTCTCGCTATTTGATGGCAGAGCAAGTGGTTACTATTGTTCGCGTGGAAAACTTCTTTTAACTGGTCAACTACTGGTGCCTTTACCTTATATTTTTAGATTTAAACACGAAAGAAATTAATTTGGAAACACGCATTGTAATTATACATTCGACACTCGCGCAGAAACTTTTTTAACTCAACTTCTTCCGTCTCTTTCTTCTGAAAACTTTGTATTCTTAACCCTCTCGGTGTTGAATAAAATAAGAAAATGTCTAATTTTTGTGTTATTTATATTGTTTAATATCATAGTCATGGTATACCTATTCATATTATTATATTACTAGTGTTCCGTCCTAAGATGAAACAGATGTTTAGCTACAAGCAAACATCTGCATGGCAGACTTCAGTGCCCTTAGCCTGCCACCTTTCCAATTTCACTATCAACTAAAGTAGCGGCCCAGGCCAAGGTTTACAACTCCTTACCGGGCCTAGGTTTACAACACCTTACCGCCCCCATCGAGTGAGGGTACCATGCGTCCACCTCGGACTCTCCCCCATACCCAAGGGGGTGAGACTGCTCGGGGAGGCGCGCACAAGGTTACCCTCTCTTTCGCAAAGGTGGGCGTTGCAAATTATTCTAATGACCAATGAAAGATAAAATATAAGACAGAGATTCTTTCATCCCACCCACAGCGAGGCTAGCTGCGAAGAGACACAAGCGACGAAAGTCATTCTGCTCAAGTTCACCATTCTGTACACAACATTTTAAACAAGTCAAAGAGTCAACCTCCGAGCGACCAATCGTTAACAGTACAGTTTTTCACAAATACAAGTATTTTTTTATACATCCTTCGGTGCTGATAACGTCAGTACCGAAAGTACAAGTAGATACGCACAAGAGTATCGCTTGCACACGCTGCACAGCTCAGTTCAATTGAGAAAGTGCACGACTAAACAACTAGTGTTTATATTGCATTCATATTATAAATAATATATAAATCATGAAACATCAATGTTTTCGTAAACGTCATATACTAATCATTCCCTCTCGTTCGTACTACATACAATGTAATAATAAGCACCGAAAAGGTTAATAATTGTATCAGAGTAAAACCAAAATAATATTATATTACGTTTACCTACAACTTTCAGTCTTCTGAGTTTTGTAGATTTTAATGAAGTTTGATGGATGTATGAATGTCCACGATCTACTTGTAACACACTTCTTTAGTATTTCTTGCTGCTCTATAAAGTTTAGATATTGTGTTCTAATTAAAACAATTAATCTCTTGCAATTGTTCTTATTGCAGTGTTAAGTCTTCATTATAAAGAAACAATATGTAATATAGGGACAGTAAAATTGAAGATAAAATTAAATACTTTTATAATTTGCTTAAGTGTATCTTAATATCGATATTATTGTTTATTATTGCTTACTAATATAATTATTAACAACAGGTATCAACGACTCCTTCATAGTTCATATATATTGATTCATTTAATTATTGCATTACTAGTTAAACTGTTTAATTTGGTATTGGAAAGTAGATCAATAATGAATATTACAGCGGCATACAATGCAAGATACTTTTATCAATTTTGCAGGCAGTTACACTAATTCTATGCCAATGAATTAAATAAATCGAATCTGTACTACGAATAATTCTTTAATTACAACAGCGTTGTAATATGTATCGAATATCGAATTCACGAAATTACAGAAACCTAACATTCTTATAACGCAGTATTATTAACAAATGTTGCTGATTCCATATTAATTTTGTTGGCTGAAGTATTCTTTAAAAAGAAATAACGATATTCTCGTTAAAACAGATCTTTTGGTTTTTGACGAGAATTATTCAATTGTTCCGCGGACACGGAGATAAAAGTATTTAAATGCTGCATAATGAAATACTCTAAAAATTGAAACATTTCGCAACGAATTTTGGTGTCTATGTTTCATTAGCGAGAAAAGGTTCCTGTAGTGGTTGCCCGGATTCATTTATATTCCGTCCACACCGGATAATGAATCCCAGCGAAAAACTGGTGGCGGTATAACGGAAATCAGCCGGCGAATAATGAAACTGCTTAGCATTCTTTACCTCGTAGGGGCGGAGACGAAATAATTAAAAGGAAAAGATCGAAAGCTATGCGGGTCAACGAACAGCTATTTTCCTTTAATGAAGCTTTTACATAAACCAGAATACCATCGTTCAAAAACTCTTAAAAGTTTGCCATTTTATAGAATGAGGAATTCTTTAGCGTTTAAGAACTTGTTTGTTCTCTTAACAAGCATTTCTCCATTATAATGAGACGATTAATTATTATTGACTGAGAAGGTATAGTTTGCCAAAAACAGAATGGCAAACAAGTTGTTTTTAATTTTGAAGATTTTGTCAATTCTTTTCTCTTTCGATGTATAAGCGAAAGGATTGCTGGAAATTTTTTTTATTGATTCAGAGATTAAATTAGAGGTAAAGTTAAAAATATAGAAAAATCTTTAGAATCATTTTGAATTATGTACATCCTTTACAGAGCACTGCATCTTTTATTTAAGCAAAAAGTGATAACAAAACGTTTGAAATAATATAGGAATAAAACGTTTCGAATATTTATATATTTTATGAATAATTTACAAAACTATATATGAAACCTATCAACTAGAAAGAGCAAATGTTATTTATAATAGCCTACATGTATTGCCATTTTTAATTGGTTTAGTACTAGTCTTCATAACCACAATATAGTAATATATGACTCATATACATATTTCCTGGATATTATCTCATGCATTTTTGAATTTCAATGTGGGAATGTTTCATTAGTAACTATTCTTGTTATGCTTAAAAATCTTCCTGTGTTACTACGTAAGTATAACAGTATAAATATTTGAGTTTATATTTATAACAGCAAACATTCTCTATTAAATGTAACAAGTTTTGTCAGAATATCATTGCAGTACCAGTTCACAAACATATCAATCTTTTGTCACTCATTACTCACACAAATTATACATTTAACATTCACTAATAATGGGAATACCATCTTCAATTAACCAAAAATCGATACATCGTATTTCGTTACTCTTCTTTCATTTATGCAATTAACAACAAGATAAATGAGATGATGAAAGGACTGCAGATTTTATGCATTTTTGAAAACCATGAGTGCATAAAAGAAACTATATAAGAAATTTCAGAAAAAATTAATTGTGGCATTATATTATTCCATCTTATTATGGTTAATAGAAGAAGAAGTGAGTTTTTGTTTAAGGGGATTTTCTCATCAAATTATTTAAAATAAAGGTGATATTAAGGATTTTTTTTAATAAAATACACATTTTGTAAACAAATTTTTTGTCCATTGTTTATATACTCCTTTGGTGTACAAAACATTTTTGTTGTGATTCCAGTTGTTGTGTCATTTAGAGATGGTGGTCACTGTATTTCTTAAAAAATCAAGGGTGAGAAAGATGGCCGCGTTCATAAAAAAAGTTGTAAACCGATTCGAAACATTCTTGCGGCATTATTTTCGTCAATCTATTGGTTATCGCATGAACCTAAACAATGAATTTTGGAACACTCATTTTTTTGTTATTCATACTATTATACGTAAAATTGAACGTATTTTTATTCGTTTTGATGAAACTCGCAATATACACCACTATTGCGATGTTTTTGTCTCGCAATGGTTCGTACCATAGTCACTGATATAAAGTTAATGAATTTCCCTAGTTTTTGCATTTCAAAAGATCTAACAATGAGTTATTATTAACTCATTATGAGTTATTATTTTTCGTCCCATATTTTTTAAGCAGCACAGTGACCGACATTTATAAATGACACCACAACTGTGACAGCAATAAAATCTCTTTTGCATATTAAAAGAATGTACAAACTGAAGACGAAAAGTTTTTTTATAAAATTAATATTTTATGAAAAATGATTCCTAAGTATTATCTTTATTTTAAACAATTTGATGAGACAGACCACTTAATACCCGTTTCTCGCAATTAACGCACACAATTATTTCGCATGAGTATCCGGAGTCTAATGATCAGTATTGATTCTCCAACTAATGATAGAGCCTTGTTTCCATTGCACACTCGACTCAAACTATAACCAGGTATTTGCACGGCAGACTGTGCCGTAGGTACAGTTTCAGAGTATGCAAATACTCAACTCTTTCTTGAAATACAGGTCCCGAGGTGCCACCGGTTCCGGTGATGGGTTTGTATTTCATTATATATCACAACGACGTTTCATGTTTCTTCCCCTAACTGTGGCTGTTCCTCAGGATTATTTATTCGGCAGGTTTCCGCAGAACTCGCAGTTCCGGCAAAACCGGATACCGCCTACGGTAATGCACCCGGTCCGACAGGCTGTACGTAGAGGGAGCCGGGATGAAATAGGGTAAAAAGAACTGAATAAAACACGAAATAGCAGTTAGCGAAGAAAAATACGCTGTTTCGCGAAACGCTGAATTATTCTCTCTGTCGTGTGCTCAAAGCAGCCGAGACGGTACCGCGTGGCCTTTCGTTGGATGGTAGTTTTTCGATTGTGCCTCGGCGCTCTTCGTCTCTTGTTCCTCCTCCTTTTTTAATTTTCTCTCATATTCAACTCTGTTGGGAAGTAATGAATTTATACGAGGGGCTGGAACCGCCCACGCTTAAACTATAACATAGCTTTCCCGACGAGCAACTACGACACGCCACGTCTGATGGTCATCGAGATTTTGCATAGACCTTCTACGCGTTGGCCGCCGAGCCAGCGAACATAAAAATTCTACCAAATTCGAGCGATGGAGTTCAAACAAACGAAAACTGGAAAGTTCGAATTCATCATAAATCCGGGTAAAATAGACGTAGGATTGCGTTAGAAAAATGTTCTCGAGTTTAAAAGGATTTTCTATTGAATAATTAGCGTCGTCAAAAGTAGAATTGTTTTAATAGTTAACCTGAAAAATTTGATTACGTACCTTCAGAAAATAGTGGAGATGTAACAACTTGTGTGAATAAGTCTGTCAATGATTGTTTTAATGAATGACCAAGGTATTCTTCCATAACAGACGAATAAAACTATCGTTTGTCATACCTGGCTTTAAAAATTAAATTTCTTGTGGTATTTGATTGAAAAATCTTATAATTTCTTTATATCTAAAAAAGCTATGATAGATGTTGTAAAAAATTTTATAATAAGCACTGGACAACTGTGTCAAGAACATCTGTGCAAACCGTCAGTTGAATTAATTATTTAATCTCTGAGATATATCTTTGATGTTAATCTTGAAGAGCAGCAAGTATGTTCAAAGCTTCATGTATGGCCGTGATGGGCACGGTAGGGGCCCCTCAAACGCCTGCTTCTCCCGCCAACCTCTT
Source organism: Sphecodes monilicornis (assembly GCA_913789915.3). Lineage (NCBI taxonomy): Eukaryota > Metazoa > Arthropoda > Insecta > Hymenoptera > Halictidae > Sphecodes > Sphecodes monilicornis. The sequence continues at coordinate 6,651,265 of OU565295.1, read as the reverse complement.
TCATGCACGAGACCTGCGCACTGTTCGCGACCAGTGATGGTATATGGTCTCGGTTTTCTCACGCATGCGCGACGATTTTAGCGTCAGTAAAGTACAAAGTTGGGCTAAAATGGTGTACGTTGGTCACCCCGCATAGTTACGCAAATTTTTTTTTCGATTTTCAGATATGAATGTTTAACATGCGTAAGTTATATTTAAAATTTTATGTGTATGTACATATAATATATAAATATATCTTGCACTCTTCTGTCCAGTTTCCCGCCAATAACAGTTCTCCCCTACTTTCCCCACAAACATTAGATGTACATACGTTCCTGCATTTAATCGCGCATGCGCGAAAAAACCGAGACCATATATCATCACTTTTCGGGACGGGCGAAACACTTCCTTCTTCTGTCGTAACGACGGATGCTGGTGGGGGACAGTGGGCGCTATGGTGGGGACGGTTTTGTCTCAATTGAGACAAAAATGCCCATCCCTGATGTTTGGTTTACACTTTCATTTGTCTAGATATAAAATTATATTTTCCTGTATGTACCGCGTGTAGTTCAGATTACCAATAAACACAAATCAAGGCTAACATCAGTTTTATCGAACAAATTAAATGGATTTTTTGAAAGTGTTGTAGTTATGAATTAGTAAACTGCGGATCTTTATGCAAAATAAAAATTGTCTGTAGCAACTGTAAGACACGGGACCCATGGACAAATTTCTTTCCGTCTTTAATAATGTCTGTAAGTTGAAAATAATATGTAGATGTTCTTAAATTCTTTTTATCGTTTTATTGTAACTGTAAGACACGGGACCCATGGACAAATTTCTTTCCGTCTTTAATAATGTCTGTAAGTTGAAAATAATATGTAGATGTTCTTAAATTCTTTTTATCGTTTTATGGTACGAAATTTCGTCCACCCATTTTTCTTATAAACGCATAAACTCCAATAGATTAGACAGCCACCATATTAAGTGCAGTTAAATCACACAAGTGTTTTTATGAGAAATTGATTAGCAAGATGTAACCAAATGCATGTAATCCTTAATAATAGACTAGTCACGTTGGTGTGCAAATAAATTCATCGTTAGTGCCTCGTGAATTCCGCCTTAGCGTTTTATTTAGGTTCATTAACATGACATTGTTACAGTTTCAGCGATACATTGCCGACGATATATTACTGCGTAATTTTTATTGCTCTAATCGCGATGTACGGTCTCGTTGCGCGTTACCTTCATGACTTGGAAATCGTTAACGCACGCGAAGGAGAAAATATGTCGTTCATTGAATACCAAACCGTACGTAACAATACAAGTCGAAAGAAAGCTTGTTAAGAATGAATCCAAGGTGGAAGTGGCAGTACGGCTTATCTGTCGGACGGTTTTCTATATTATGATACGGTGGTCGATTAGAGTGCGTGCAGAATGGCCTGCGTGTTTGTCGGTTCGTTCGTTCCTTCGTTCGTTCGTTCGTTCTTCCACGTTCGCATTCTCGACGCATTGCGTGCACGGTTATAATCCTCACGGTGCAACCCTTTCCTGGACGATAAGCACGCTGACGCCTACACTTCATACGAGCCACGTCTATAACTGAAAGTACCACGATACGTCTTATCGTTATAGGATATTATGCACTCTTGGATTCTTATTATCAATCTTAACGTGCATTCTGGTAACGCTACTTACTGATATCGGTCACTGGGATCTGGTAACAAAGATGATTAGAAAAAAGAGGGAAAGTGTTATGGAAGTTTTTGATAGGTTCTCACGTTGTCAGATTCAATGCGTGAGTACTTGATAAATAAGAACAGAAACAACTCGTTCTATTCTACATATGTGAATGATGTGCATCCAAATAGTATTACACTAAATTCTCTGTTTTCGAAAACTTGTCGATAATTAATCTGCGATGACATGGACTCATTTTAATCCTCGAAGGTTCTATTTTTGTCGTCCATCATTCATTTTTATCTAAGATAATTTTACATGATACCACGACTGGGAAACTGAAGACGTCTGTGAAAGCATTGAAAAATTTTTCTCGTGACTGAAACCAACGTAGATTTAAAAATTGAAGCTTCCCTTTGACAACGACTTCTTAAAACTTGATGGACGATTTTTCTAGTCGATTTATCAAGCTTTGAATGACAGATATACCGTCATCTTTTCAATAATATGAGGTAAACCGTGAAGGCCACATACAACCAAACTTGTTCCTCAGTTTTGTTAAATAAAACAGCCGAAAAACGGCGTAGATCAAGTTTTAAGCAGCCATGGGGGAGGGGAAGATTCAATCTTCAAATCTGTAATAGATCCATTAAGAAAAGATTTGTTGGTGTTTTCAAAGCTGATTAATTTTGTAGTATTTTTATCCAAAAACTTGTCGTCGGGTTTTCACCTGCATGCACAAATATCCCTGAAAAAAATGAATGGTGGTCTATCAAAGTAGAATATTTGACTTTAGAACTCTAAAATGAGGCCCAATTTATTATTGTACTATTTCGATAACAAATTGATTATAGGTCAAGTATTGACAATTTCTCGAGAGTCAGAAGAATAGTGTTCAATTCGCTGAATGTCAAAGCCAAACATTAATTACCAATCACATACTAAACGATCGTAGAGACATAAAACAACAAAGACAAAAATACAACATAAAACCAGACACAGTTTTAATAGCTCAGAACCTCATACGAGGCAATAAATTATTTTAAAGGAATAAATATGTACACCAAGATATAATTTAATTACACCCATCATCGTCACTAATGGCAATGATCTTGCAGTTGACGTGACGTAAAATACAGAAGAAGAAATTTCAACTAGAGCGCATATGGAAACGTTCTTAATCATTATTATAATTGATAATGTATTTTAGGAGTAATATCTCTTGCAAAACAATCATACTTATTACATGAAAGTTGCAAGTCAAATGACTTTTCATATCAAGTGGAAGATTAAAATATTTAAAATAAAATGAGATACATAACACATAAATATGTAAATATTAATGCATGTAAAAGTATGTAACATGTAGAATTACATTATTGCTGCAAATTCTTGAATGAAATATTTCAATAGTAAATTCAGAATTTTATTGCTCGGCAGGTATAAAGGAATTATGAAACACACTAAATGTAGCAAATGCATGAATTTTAACGATCACGTGTAACAAATAAAAGAATGTAAGTAAGCTGCAGTAAAATAAAAATTGATTTCTTAGAGTAATAATTGCATTACATAAAAGGCAATACAAAAAGAATGAAATTTTATGATCGCCTATATTTTATCCCTTTTAATGTCTTTAAAAGCTGTAAATTCATGAAACTACATAGTTATACTGTGTTGCAGGATTATGAGATAATAAATGTGTCTACATATTTTAGATTAAATTAAATAAAAAGTATAAAAATTTCTTAACGTTCTCGAAAATTTAATTAATCTTATTGGTCAGTAGAATATTTAGAGCTTGCACGTTAAATATTTTTATCATTCAACGATCAGAAAATTGATAGTGTTTGTCTATTATTTATTATTTCCCTTTCCAATAAACACTTAAATGACGCAATTTTCCTTTTAGGTTTATTGCTGCTTGTTTTACTAGTATTGACCAGTATTAAAAATTATAATTCACCATAAACATTTTTCATAATCAAAATAGTGCATGAAAGCATATCATTGTCTTTTATTTAATTTCTGCATGAATTACATTAGTCGAACAAGATTTTGTATTACAGAGGTTTAAGGATTAAACATCTAATAACTTTACCCACAAAGATTTTATAATAGTAAAATAATTTAAATATTTCTGTTTCTGAATTCGTAATAAAACAAGTCGACTTTAAATTTTCTTTTCAGAAAACACTTAACACAAAGGAGGTTAAATGCCACTTTACCGTTATGCACTTTTATTAAACATTCCTGTGGGTGGTAAAAATGTAATAGCCTGTCCCCACTTCTCTGTACAACCTTTTTATGTTACACGACTTACGCGTTCACTATCAACAACTATGAGTTCTACAAATCCGTTATTACATATATCAATTATTATAATTATCCAGTAATTCTTTCATCACATAATATAGAAATTTTTGTGGTTATAATATTATTTTATTATATTATTAATAGTGCAGAAATAGTAATAATACAAAGGATAACGGTATGACACCAGAATCTAATGAGAGGACAAAAGAATAGACGAAAAAGATTGATACCGTGTGAACATTGAGAAGAACATGGAATAGAACTGTCAAAGACAGCAAGTAGCATCGACCATTTGAAGTTCCTAATCCTTAAAAAAAATGTATACAATAATGGAAGCAATCTATTGTATATAAGAGCATTTTAAAATAAAGTAGACTTAAATTAAGGGTCATCATCGATCATTCTATAGATAAATTCGCTATTTAAGGTTAATTTATGAGGCACGAGAAAATTCGACTCTTCTTAACTGCTCGCCTGAAAATGGAACAAATTTGGTTCATGAATAAAACTCGCAATTCGGTATTAAAGGAGATACGAGAGTTCATATGGAAAATAATTTATGCCATTTTGGGACGGTGAAAGCGGCAGAGCATTAAAAGACTCATAAATTCAAATTAGTGGGTGGCATTACTCAATTTTCGCGAAAACCTGTTACATAGCTTTTTGTTAACGGGCTTCTACCCTCGCTGTATTCGGTCGCCATTCACTGACGCGCGCTGTGGTGAATAACACTTTCCTCCATCGCTTGCCTGTCTGCCGGCTGGCGCTCTTTTAATTGCACATTATAGACGCCCGCCATAGAGGCGGCCGATGCCAGCAAACACAGAGATAAATATTCGCAAACAGCCAACCGTCGACGTCACAAAAGTATTTCGGTGTTTGTACACCACGCAATATTGAGTTGTCAACTTATATTTATTCCCAATTCCGCTCTTATTACACCGTTTTCCCTTTTAGAAAAAATCGTCAGAAATTAATACTGATATTTTAAAGAATATATCACTAGACCGTGGATTTTTATCCGAAACAATTTTTCTGCGTATTACTTGTAAGTAACAGGAGTTCAATAAAAATATACACATCTCTTCATTTAATGATTTTGATACATTGACAATAGCACAAGTTTAGAAATTCCGATCAACTTTTGGACCCGAGCAGATGAAAACGATTCTTAACGTAATTTGATGTGCCGAATACGAATCCTTGTCTGCTTGTCAAGATTGGTTCTCGTTTTCGAGTTCTCGCATGTTGGCAGCATTGCGCTGTCATTACGACTGTCAGACGGTAGCGTCGCTAGAAAAATCATTTCAATTGTATTCGAAACGTTTTGGTTTTGTTTAGGAACGTATGAAATTGTCGAGATATCGTCGCATAGTCGATTTTCTGCATTCCCATCTCGATATGTCCTCTGAAAACTTGAGCGATACGAGCAACGAGCAATCAGAGCGGCTACACCATGTTATGGCGAGAATCGAAAGACGATACCAAGGATTTCGGGATGATGGCATGAAGAGCGACTACTGTTGGAGTATAATGTGAACAAACGACTCAGTTCAACCGCTCTTCATTTCTGATTTATCACTTTTAATCGAATAAAATGGCCTTTAATTGTCAAAAATTGTAAATAATCAATTTATTGAATATCTCGAACATCAGAACCAACCTTCAAAACGGATTAAAAATTTGGATTCAGCGCCCAAATTATCCTAGAAACAACTTTTGTTTGCTCCTGAAATTCGCTTCTGAAATTCTTCTGATGTCTTCTGATGACTGCTCTGTATTTCACATATTTTGGTATTAACCCCTTGTCGTACCCGCTAACTCCCGATTGATCGGTCCATAATAAACAAGAAGGTCGGTCACGCGTCGAGCCATTTATCTGTTTAGCCGTGTGCCCGAACTTGCGCAAAATGTATGCGTCTTGTGACATGTATATTTCGGCGCAACGAAAGGAATTGTGAAATAATAACACGTTTGGGCACACCTAATACTTTTAAGATGTCTGGGATGTAATTATGATCAATTCATCGGTGAACAGAAATGATTTATAATTTGAAAGTGGATAATGTATCAGTTTCCATTTGTAAATTAATACTTAACTTAAATTAATAATGTTTCGAGAAAACTCGTAGAAAATTAGTAATCTTCGTGTTAGTGCTGTTTACATTTGCCACGAATGAAGTATCACGAGCCAGGCTCGCGTTGTTCACGTTTGGTCCGAACGAAGTACCATGAGTCAGGCTCGTCCTATTTTTTTTTTTGGCCCAAATTTTTTACCACGAGTCTCACTCGTTATTGGAGGCCAAGCGGTTAATGTATAAAATTCACAATCCATGTACCACGAATATACAGGGTGTCCGACATAAATAGGAACACATAAATATCTGTCGTATTTACAGTCCTTTTAGAAAACTTCAGTGGACAAAGTGACACTATTGCAGGGGGCAAATATAATGGTAAAGAAAAAAATGTTTTATGTCGTGTTTTTTAATGAAATTTCAAGGTCACCGATGTTTTTTTAAATGGAATAGTATTTTTTTACGAGAGCATGATAGACAATAAAAAATTGAATTTAGTGGATACCACCTTTTTGACCTTGAAATGACCTTGAGCAAGAATAATCATGTTGGAGCGGATAAAATGTGGAAGTTTAACCTTTACATATCATAATAAATGTGCGAAATGTTGACCATCTTCATTTATGCAATATTGCTTGTGATCTGTAGGCATTGTCGATTCCCTGAGACGTGATAGAAGCTCATAATGCAGTAATCCTTTGCCGCATATCCTCTGGCGTTGTGGGTTTATCTTTGTACACAATACATTTTATCTTGCCCCATAGATAAAAGTTCAATGGTGTCAGATCCGGAGAACGGGCTGGCCATGGAATTGTTCCTCGTCGCCCAATCCAGCGTCCAGGATATTTCGTATTTAGCACCGTTCTAGGAACTTTAGAATAATGCGCTGGACAAGCATCATGTTGAAACCCACAACGCCAGAGGATATGCAGTAAAGGATGACTGCAGCATGTGCTCTAATTACGTCTCAGGAAATCGACAATGCCTACAGATCATTTAATGCAAGATTGCAATATTGCATAAATGAGGATGGTCAACATTTCGAGCATTTTTTATGATATGTAAAGGTCAACCCGCCGTAAACAACGCGTAATCTTTGCTGGAACACGTACGTTTTAAACTTCCACATTTTATCCGCTCCAACATGATTATTCTTGCTCAAGGTCATTTCAAGGTCAAAAAGGTGGTGTCCACTAAATTCAGTTTTTTATTGTCTATCATGCAATCGTAAAAAAATATACTATTTCATTTAAAAAAACATCGGTGACCTTGAAATTTCATTGAAAAACACGACATAATAATTTTTTTTTCTTTACCATTATATTTACCCCCTGCAATAGTGTCATTTTGTCCTCTGAAGTTTTCTGATAGGACTGTAAATACGACAGATATTTAGGTGTTCCCATTTATGTGGGACACCCTGTATACTACTTCGTTAAATTGAAATTCAGAAAATATAAGAGTTGTATATTTTGTACGAAAACGTGCTGCATCTTCCAGTGTCTTTATTTCGTTTTAATATTTATTCTTGTCATTAATACCATCGGTAGACTAATAGGAAAATTGCAAAAAATGTACGGCCAACCATAATATACGTATAAGTATAATATGTATAGTGGGCGATCAGAACCACTTGCATAAATTGGCGATTTTAAATTAAAACAATCAATTCAGAGCAAATCAGATGAAAACAAAAATCAGCTTAGCTATATTGAATTCTCACTAAACTTGCTTTGAAAATGACATTGTTAAAAAATGAATTTTTCGTGACGTGGCTTCAATAATTTGATCACCCATTATGTTTACACATATATTCGATACAAACATGATATAATGATACAAAGATTTACTCAACAAATATTTCATTAACGAAAAATGAACATATGTTTATAAGAAAAAGTGGACGAACTTAGATTGGATGACTTGTTACGTTTGCATGTATAAAAGCAAAGTAGAATGAATGATGTTAAGTGATTATAGGTAATATGTCAATATCTGTTTGATATATTAGATCTCCAATAGAATGGGGTTCCAATGGATTCAAAAGGATGCCCAGTTTGCGGTTACACCGGCCGCCATTAAAGATCTTACTGATTCATATCTCTCCCTGCATACTGAAGTAGGACTACAGTATTTCTAATTTATGGCGTTACCTTTGCAATGGTAATGCCCGTGTAAATCGCGGGAACACGTACAATTCAGGGTTTATGGTTTCTCCTGTGTAAATGATCACGCGGCTTTTCCGTTTTTACTTTGTCTTCAATTTGTTTTCTATAAGTCCGTCTCAGACAAAATCAAACCCTTATTCTAACGTTATATCAGCTTTGTTAGATATTTTCCTTTTATATCAAACTATGTAAATTTTAGGTTGGATGAATGCAATGAATATTAACATAAAATAGTAGTATTATTTTACATGCGATTAAAAACAAGGAGATATGAGCAAAATTAAAATAATACCTGAAATTATATATCAATACCTGGTTAATGCTTGAAACATTACAAGTAGAAAGTCTAATAGCTGTATGTGCCAGACTCTTAAAACTTATAATCTAAAATTTGGAAAAATAATTTTGAAAGTGTACTAGATTACACGATTATAGAAAATAACATTTTTATAAGTATATACAAATGTGTCGCACAAAGCTGTTTTATTAAGTCTGTTCATTTATTCTAATTCTATATAATGAACTAATAATGATTTGATATAATGTACATTTCATAGAGTAATTTCAATTATTTTTACAATTTTATTGTGTGTTCTAATAATTTTAGTGAAGTACCTGCTCCAAATTAATATAATGTTTACTATAAACTAGGCAAAGAATTTTCTCAATCGCTTCTGAAGAGCAACATTCCATTAAAACCACAGAAACGCGCACCAAATGCTAAATATATGTTTACAATGTGCAATTAGTGTTCCTTTAAAAAAATTCCCTAGTTACCTGTGTTTCCATAGCACAGGCCCGCCCAGCAATTTGCATGCCTACGCAGAAATCTGAATTTTTTACTCCGGCTTGAATTCTGTAAACATTTAATATTAAATCATGTTACACGTAGGAGCTGCTGTGTAGAAATTTCAAGCTTGAATTTCATGGTCCTCTTCCTGCAAATGATTGCGTGTCTGCTTCTCCCTCCGACTCCGTGTGTTTAGTTGAATCCATTTGAAAACAAAAATGCGCTCTGAATATTTTAACGCACTTACCGGAGTACTCTCAAGTATTATGCCTGGAACGCCCACTAATTTTATACTACGTGAAATATAACCGGGCCAGCAACGATGTTTCCAATACCCTTGGGGCAGAGATGCATGCTACACCTTTATACACCAGCAAACTTACTACGATAATAACAGTTTTTCTCGTCAACCTACGACCTTTCGAGAGAACGCTTCGGAAAATAAGAGACTGACTACGTAATTTCAGGTTATCCCAAAAATTGTTCCTTAAAATCTCTATTGTCTGGTGCAAAAAGTGATCCTTATCAAAATTACATTCATGTATATTATATTGATCCATATAGATAATTAATTGATATTGTAGTAAATTAATTCCATCATTAACACTTAGAAGGATAGAACTCGTCAAAACGGTGGGTTCCAAATTTTTCAATTTACGATTTTTTTTCTTTTTTTTTTTAATTTATAATTTATGTCGCATCAACTACAAGGTTATTAGCGACATCATATGGAACATATATGAGTGGTTCACATTATTTGATTAATCAGTACGGTTTTTTTAATAAACTCAAGTAAATCCTGTATTTTTCCCTTTTTTATATCGTCCTTGAGTGTAGTTTCCAGTTGATATTTATTACGAATCATATCATATCTTTTTACATTGAAGAATTAGGTGTTCTATGGTTATTATATCATCGCACTCCTCACACTTGGGGAGTGGGTTTTTGGAGATTATGTGCGAGTGTGTAATTCTCGAATGTCCAATTTTAATTCTTGAGATGATCACTTGTTCTCTTGTCGATGTACCAGGGATCGATTTCTGTTCTTCAAAAAACATGTTAGTGATATTTTTAATATGGTTAGGAGCCTTTTGTTTCCATTCCTCTTCCCATTCGAGTTTCAGTCTATTTTTTGGTTTCCCTTATATTCAGATTCTAAGCACGCATTTATAAGGAATTACACAATACATTTATTTCTTTGAACATACAGCAGTGAATCCAAGAAAAATTTCCTGTATTTAACGCTAGGTTTACGGAGCACTAACGTGACTATTTTACATTACTTTATAAAAATAACTAGAAGGTATCTATTGAAATTTGTAGCTACTTTTTTTAATAGTATATACCCAAAGAAATAAATTTGATGAACAAATCCCCATGGATCCATCTTTACAATTTCAATAATCGTAAATTAAAAATATTAGAGCCCGCCAATTTGATAATTTCGTAAGAAATGATCACAGTACAATAAATTTGGACTCATTTTAAAGCTAGAAGCCTCCAGTTTCATAATCCATCGTTCATTTTATTCTAAGATTTTCTTTTATAATGCAGTGGGCAAAAACCTGAAGATGAGTTTTTCTAGAAAATGCTGTACATTCAAACATCTGCGAAAACTTCGAAAAATTTTTTTTAGTGATTGGTTCCACCGTAGATTTAAAGATGGAAGCTTTCTCTTTACAATGACGTCTTAAAAATTTATTTTTCTAGTCGTTTTAGCGAGCCTTGAATGAGAAGTGTGACGCCGACTTTACAGTAGTACAAGTCACACCACGAGGGCTTTACATGACCGAAATTGTGCATTATTTTTGTTCCATAAAACAATGAAACAAAACCGCACTTCAATATTTAAAGAGTCGTTGTAAAGAAGAGGGTACATTTACGAGAAAAATTATTCACAGTTTTTGCAGACGTTTGGATTTGCAGCATGTTTGAGGAAAAATGGGTATCCTGTCTCCCACCTACTACATTAGGGACAAATATTTTAGAGGAAAGTGGGCATTGTTTTGTACTACTTGTTTTTACAAAATTATCACAATTTAAATACTTCTTAGATCTGCTAAAAATCGCTCAACTTCTGAATTAGTATATTCTTATTGATTTTGTAAAATAATATAATATAGTAATTTTGTTTGTTCCGTAAATCTGTTGTCAAACGTAGTGTTAAATATGTTATTTGAATTTATAAATGCAAAATTTTCTTGTACGCTTTTATACTCTTAATTTCTATACTGAAATTCAGGAGATTTCGTTTACACAGACTACAGTGGAAAACGGCGTAAAAATTCCGGTTTGAAACAACATAAATGCAGTTCTCAAAAATCTGCTTCACAAATCGCTGCACTTCTACAATTTTTCATAATTTCCTCGTTATGATATTGAAACACAACTGTTACAACTATGTATGTCGTTACTTTAAGTGTTGAATCATTTACTGGATACATAAAACTGCAATTTTGCACACGCTCAATGTTCTCAAATTTACTTTTATGGCTAGCTCGGCATACGAAACTCCGTAAACGACCATAAATAGTCTCAAATTGACTGCACGTCTGAAAGTTTTGCAACCTTGTTACATCTTCATAAACCTAGCCGGTGTGTGATGCAGAAAAAACAGTTACCATCAGGCCGTGATTTGTGGTACAGAATCACGGTACCTTTACACTGCAACATCACGCAATTTTCCGAGTCGTAATGACTATAACATAATCACTGCCGTGCCACTAAAGTTCCCACCTAGAATTGAGCTATAGGGCATGTAGTTACGCCCGTGCAGACCGAGACACCGTGCGTCAGCCGTTGCGTGCTTGCGTGCGTTACATCCACATAGTAGGTGGTAGTAATGTAACGTGTGGACAGTAAGTATAGTTATTATAAACCTAGCAAGACGCCCACAAAACGCTCCTTGGTTTGCTCACACGGCGTCGTACGTGGCCGCCTGTCGCACACACACACACCCATGCGCACGAACCACATGTTATTTCCGCGTCCCTGTAATTAAAAACTACACGGAAAAATCGAGCGATCGATTATTTAGACGATTTCTGACTGTATTAAGTTCTACTGAGAAACAATTTAAGTAGCGCACGAATTCCAAAATGTAATACTATGTATCGGACATGAATTTTCATAAAATTGAATGTGTAATAACTAGACTGCGAATCTTTATGCAAAATTAAAACTATCTGCATCAATTACAAGACAAAAGGATGAAGTAGAAATTTCCTTTTTACTCTAATAACTTCAACAACTTGAAAATAATACATCTATATTTTTAAATACTTCTAATGTTCCTGTTCTTTCAAATTGCACCTGCTCATTGTTGACATAAATGCATAAAATCAGCTGTCTAGTTATAACATATAAAATTTCCTTTTGAAATTACGTCAAATTTAAAATAAAATGTTAACGTATAATACAGTAAAGTATTATTCACATGTACAATAAATACACACTATGACATATGTGAAACTGTTTACAAATGAAGATATCTTAAATTAATGTGATTGTAACAAATGTATTTTAATCTCAATTTAAAAGTGTCTATTTAGTACTATTATTTGGTAAATATATAAGACGATTGTAAATTCGTATAAAAATAAGTGTACAAATGAGTAGAATACAAACTGTTATAACTAAGAGTAGTATTGTGTATATTGGTATGAACGTAGCGAAACTTCGAACGACAAAGTGAGTGTAATGAAAACTAAAAAGAAATCGATTCATGCTGTAAGATTATTACATCATAATTTCTAATAAACTCGGATAAAATTGATGGTACCTTTTAACCTGAGTCCATAAAACTTCTGACGCCAGCAGGACATTCGAGTTAATTGAAGAAATAAATCAAAGTGTAGAATGGAACGCACGAATGGCTCATTTTTATCTCTCAGTAACCTGTGATTAATCCGATTGACACATTAAATGCTGTAAGAGTGAAACACGTCTGTCAAAATATTAAAGCAAAATTTATGTGTACATAACAATTAACATAAATGTTATCTACGGGAGATTATTAGAAAGTTGTATGTTAAATCGGGCCTATAATTACTAAAAAAATGAAAGAACATATCTATGTCTATGATTTAGAAAAGTTTTAGAAAATTAGATTCGTAGTTTTTATTACCACTAGATTTATCTATTAATAGGATTTTTAATGTTTGTTCCATATGAAAAAGAAACTTGCAAATAGTTTTTTAATTAATAATCCCAATAGAAATTATTAGATTACGTTACAGGCACTGACTCTCTGGTAAATGGTTGAAATTCTTATTGCTATTGATAAATTAAGCAATCCTCAATCAAGAATCGTAGTGTTTTACAAAAAAAATTATATATCTACCGGTAGATAATATACAGATTGATTCGCCAATTACAAGGAAGTTCAAAGAAATAAATATTTTGTTGCGTTTAAAACTCGACGAAAGTCTTTAATCGTATTGTGCTCGTTCCATTCCGGTTCCAGTTACGATATTTCGTTTCACTGCGTACTCGGCCGCTTTCATCTTCTATTTTCCCCATGGCTTGGCCTGATTTCCATTTTGTTTTGCCTGATCTTCGACATTATGCCGAGCGTCATTGAAGAAAATAAAGTTTCCTCGTTGCCTTCGGGGTTCTGATTAAAAGTTTGCCGATACTACACGATGACGTAGCCCAGGACTAAATTTACCCATCCACTTGTGTACGAAAAAGCGGATAGACGGCGCAGTTCATAGCATCGTGGCACCTGCGGAGCTTAAGTGGAGGGCCTGGTTTAAATTGCGCCTCTAATTTCGTCTATCTTGAGGAGCGCACCAACTACGTCGGCAAATTTCTTTTTCTTCCACCTGTTCTCCAAAAAGATTCCATATACGGCTAGTTTTTCACCAATTTTCAAACCTTAAAATACCTAAGCGCATTGCAAATACTTTTCATAGCCTTTTTACGGATGGATAGATTACTTACGGGCAATTTATTTCACATAGACACATAAATAGATTGCGGATTATATGCGTTCACGAGAAAATCGAGTTAGCACAATTTAAAACAGTAGAAAGATTAAAAGAATTTAACGATGATGATATTTCCAACTTGTTAGGATCATTAAAGAGAGAAAGCAACTTCTAAATGACTGCTGTGTTTCGCTATTGATGCAGACAATTTTTATTTTGCATAAAGATCCACAGTCTACGCATAATTAAATCACATAATTCATTGATTAAGATATTAATGGCAATAAAGCTAGTCTGCGAATTTTATGCATTTATGATAAAAATTGGTAGTTCTAATTTAAAAAAGACACACAAATTGCAAGAATTGAGATGTAAAAATATATTCATTTCGGCCTGCATAAATCATTGAGTTATCAAAGATATTCCTAAGTGTCTCCTATCTCTTGCAACAGATGCAGACAGCTTTTAGTTTGCATAAAAATCAGCATTCTAATGATAACTAAAATGGAGATGTAATCACTAGCTGGTGTTGCTAAGAGATGATTCATTGTTTTGTATGGATTCATTGAAAGGGGAATAAAGGACACATTCTTCGAGCATCCTCATTTTGGACGTAATTCCAGAATGACTGAATAGATGTTCAATTTATTATTTTCACATTTATCGGAAACACTATACTTATTTAAAGAATCAACAGTTAATATAACGTCTGTTAGAATATACTGTTTACTAAGTAACGATGTAGTATTACACTAAAATAATAATAATTTCACTACTAATAGAATGTCGTTGTTAAAGCGAATAATATTAAGCCCCGGACGGCAGATCTCGTACGCTTGATAATGCTCAGGACAATTTATAAATGTATTTATTAGTTTCTTAAACATATTTTTAAAGGTTCTCCTTGCAGACTTTTCGTCTTTCCATTTTTCTAATGGCATAAATGTCCATTTAATTTAATTATCAGAGATTCAGTAATTAAATGACGATTTTGTTATTCTGGGTTAAAATAGACTTAGACACTGACGCCGGGTTAAATTAACAAATGATAAATGATATTCATAACAAACTAACAACTAATGTTACGTTTCCTTGTCTGTTTCAGGTAAGCACCGATTTGCTCTCGATTGGGTAACTATACCACTAATCGTCACAGGTACAGTTCAATCTACTTCTCAAACTAACATCGCGAAAAAGTTCTTCGGAGACTTCGGCAAAGTCGATTGCACCGTGTGGTCGAAATTATTAACCGCATAAAACGCAACTTTCGCGCTGATGAAAGCGGTAACTAGGTAATCGTGGAATTCCAATTAAAAAAGTACGTCTCCCGTAAAATATTCGATAAGATGACTATCTGGAAATTCTCGTCCGACTAGCTGGTCCTGCAGGCTACCATTCGCTAAGGTGGCTGCGCAAGGCTATGACAAAGTAAAGTATATTAAGCTCATCGGCATGCAGAGTTCGCTCGGCCCGGCTTAATACACGGACCGGAGCCTGGGTACATCCACCTCTTCTCTATCTTCCTCGATGGCGACTACCCTCTCTTTGGTGCCACCGACCCACGGTTTACTGAGGTATCTCCATAGCATCTGCAGGATGGTATACCTTTCGCGGAACCCCTACCACCTATTCTTTTGTTCAACCTTTCCTTTACCCCTCAATCTGCCAAGAAACGCACGTCTCATCCTTAACTCGGCCTACCTCCCCTTTTTAACAGTATGCAATTGTTCTCGGGGCTCACGTAGTCCGCGATAGAATAATCCACGGTGGTCGTTTAATTATTTATCTACACCCCTCCCCCCGCAATACTTACCGTCCTGCGGAACGCGATTCCGCAGTTCTATTGTCAAATGGAGACAGTACGGTAATGCCTCGATATTGGCGCTATAGATGTGCACGATATTTATGAAAAATTCATCCCCATTACCGCGACTTATGCTCTCTGAGGAGCCTAGAATCTTGAAGTGTAACATGATAAGGAATTAGATCTATCGATCAGAGAATACTATTGGTAAAGCCCCCTGGTTATTGAACTATTTTTTTAAGAAACTTTTGTCATCATATCTGCGGTATTTTTCTCATTCAAACGACTCCAAACACGACACAATTCGAGGCATATTAGCTTGTTTCAATCACGATTCAGTACAGTGATGCCAGAAACAACCAGAACTGGTTGTTTTTTCCTTTCCTACTTTTCCCCTTCCACTATCCCATTCCACTACCTGAGCCAGTGATGGGCAATTTTGCCTCAATTGAGGCAAAACCGTCCACACCGTAGCCCCCTTCCATCAAGCGCGGTATAATGGGGCAACGAAGACACGAGACATCAGCGTACGCAACGAATGTGCGCACTGCATGAAATAGAGGTTCGTGGGAGAAGCAGGCGTTTGAGGGCCTCCACCCGTGCCCATCACTGACCTGAGCATACTCCAACGTCCCCCACTAACACCGTAGACTGGTCACGTGACGTGCCGCTCAACGTATCACATATTACTCTCTTCATCAGAGAGGTGGTAAACTGTATTCCCCTCGATTTAACCGATCAGGCATCACTGATTCACTAGAACCTCTGTTATCCGAAGCGATGATATCAAAATTCTCCATTATCCTTATTATGCATTCATATTTCACACGTTAACAGTGCAATTTAAAGACACTCATATACAACATGATTCGTTGTACAAAAATTTAATCTAAGACCTAAATCTAAAAAGCTAAATCACTATCAGATATTCCACTGATTAGTTCGGATAGCGGAATTTCTACCGTATCGTGAATTAAACAGGTAAACATGACCCAAACTGAACCGTGTTTGGTATCATTTTAATTAGAAAAGTGTCGCGAATATGTAGGTAAAAGTTTCATAAAGGAATCATCAGAAATGAAAAAGTTTGATCACAGAATTAGTATTTTATTAGTATTCTACGTTCGACGTTAGCAGCAAGATTTCAAGAAGTAATGCCTATACACGATATAATTGACATTTCCGAAGTTTTCGGATAAACCGAGACAGACTGTGCTTAACACGCCGTATGCCATTCATCGATCTAATATAAACGAACGGAACCGGCGCGGCATCGTATGACGAAAATTAACATGGCGTCAAACCATAATATCCATACCTAGAGGCTGGATTGAGACTTGTTTGATACCATCGATACGATCGCATTTGAAATTGATGCTTGGATATTAATCTATTGTACGGTACGTGTCCAAACAATTTGAGACATATTGAAACAAATAACTATCGTACCGATACGTATCGTATGTATCGTGCTCGATATGTATTTAATTATAGTTTGCAACTGATCAGGAACAGGACAAAGTATAATTAATCATGTAGAACAAAGCATGTCACATGGATATGAATATGATGTGCAGATATGCAGTTACTCACGTAAGTATTCGAACGCCCTATAAATCGGAATAACTTTTTTAAAATTGGACCAAACAAATTAATTTTTTTTTTTAGAAATTAGTAGCATTGATCTACTAAATTACGTGCAAAAAAGATTTCGAAATAAATTACTTGAAAAAATATAAATGGCACTTTTTAAAACTTTTTTATTTCTGTCGACAATGAAAATTGAAAACGTGCGTTTTGTAGATCTGTGTTAGTTATGCACATTGTAAAAAACTGCGATTTTCACCACTTTCAACCGCTTGTATCTCGTACGTAAGTTAATCGATTTCGATGAAATTTTCAGCACGTATATTATTAACATTGGTCTACAAGACGCTTATTTTAAATTTTTATTACGGGCTGAAATAAAAAAGTTTTAAAAAGTGCCATTTTTATTTTCAAACTCATTTTCGCACATCATTTAGAAAACAATTCTAATCATTGGTTGATTCAAATCAATCAAAAATGCTTGTATTTGCTCAAAAAAATTTAAATTGTGTAGTGCAATTTTAAACAAATTATTTTGATTATTTTGATTTAAAGGGCGTTCGAATACTTACGTAAGCCACTGTAGATATTTGATTTTATTGTAACATCATGTTTCATGAATCACAAAAAATCGAATAATCAATATAGATATACATATTAATTATAAATAATTTAATGTCAAATATTAATTAGAAATTTCTAAAACAATCATTGTAGAATTTTTAAAAATTCATTACATTTGTCTCTATCTTCGATCTTACCATTTAGACTGCATATCGTCATTTTGAAAATGTAGTGGTGTTCACTATATGCATTTATAATGTTCAACAATACAATTTCATTGTACTCCACATACTAAAGTTTTATAAAACGTAGTGGAAATCCTAATCCGAAATATCAAAGAGTCCTTTCAGCCACCCAATTCTTTTAAAGGTAGTTATAAATACCTGAATATCTGAACAATAGGGGACGCGCAGTGTAGCGGCGATTATTCTGTTGAATTTTCTTCAATCTTCTTTCCGCTGCGTGCTGTCGACCATTGTTACATTGGGAACCATATTCTTGCGGATTTATGAAAATTTAACGCACATCACTGATGCAAGCAATTTCCTTAATTGCTGAATCCATTTACCTAATAATATATTGGATTGTTCGGAAAGTAATTTCGTTTTTCCAAGGGAATATGAATAACGAGTTTTCACTATTTATTTATATATTCGACGACGTAGTGACCATTTTGATCTATAATCTTTTCTCCCTGTATACATGCACAAAGTTGCACCAAAATCGATTTACGTTGCTATGATACAAAAATAATTAAAAATGGCAAAAATTGTTATAAACTGCGATTTAAATCAATCGTAAGCTCAGAATTCAAAGATACTTAATCTTTCAATGCCTATATCTGCGTCAAGCGATTTCGAAGAAACTTTGTATATGTAACTTGCACAGATCTACAAAGGTAATATTTTTGTTGTTATTGGCACTAATATTTTACGTGAAAACACAATGATCGTTTCTTTATTAACCGATTACAACAACGCATCGCACGCTTAGGACGCTTGCTCTTAGACAAAGACAATAAAAACAGGCAGGAAGGCCCAAACGCGAACAGCACCGCCACGAGAACGCCGTCGGTGCGAAATTCAAAACAAAGAAAACAAGGAAAGATGCATGACAATAAATCGAAACCAATCAACAATTTTAAATGATCATTATAGGCACAGATAAAAATGTTAAAAATCGTGATTTTCAATTTCTACTTCCAAATTCCGAGCAATAGCAATTTCAAAAACAATCTTTTTACACATTACATAGTAAACTAATCCTTCTAATATCCCAAAACAGCTCAAATCGTTCAGCGCAATTTTAGAAAAGTTATTAGTTTTTAAATGTTGTCCACTACATTTTGTCCCTGACTGTAAATGTGTCGCTGGCAGATGATCTGAGAAAAGTTTCCGACTGCGAAAGAGGTTAATTTATAATGGAAGAAACGAGGTTGGTTTTCAATGTGGTTAGGTTGCACTTGTTTTATTGGGAGTCACGATTCACAGAACTGTGCACGACTGTGCTTTCCCTAACTCGCTTCCTTGGCTTATTTTTTCAAAGAACTACTGCGAGGTTTGCGTTTATGCTACGGCAGCTAAGGGAATACAATAATTCCCACGGGCGGTCATATCTCTTTCGTCGTAACAGCGCGCCGAAAAACCGGCCACAACGCACTGTGAATATTAATGAGTCTTTGGAGGGCCGCACCACGGCGACACGATATAGTCGCTTGAAAGGGTTTCGTTGGAAAGGGTGGAGGACTCTGTCAGATAACAGAGTTGGTCGGGAGACCGGCACCAAATGGAACACAGGTCTGGCATAACCCTCTTTTTTCGCCGTGGCTACTTCTACGCAAAGGGAGAGACACCATATTGCTTAATGTCGGGTCTTAAATTCTTTCTTCGATGTGACAAGCAGAAATTGTGGGAACATACAGTGGTCGCAATAAATACACCAATTTTTAAAAATAGTCTTTGATGCATCATTCAGTTGAGTAATAGTTTTAACTCCTTAACAATTTTGAGTCGTTTGGTTTAATTCTAAAAAAGTTATTCAAGGAAAATTTATATATAAAATGATACATCATATTCCTTTATCAGAAAAATAAGTTTTTAAACGTTTCTATTACGTGTTATCTAATATCTAATAAACTTTTAACTCCTTAAAAACTTCAATTTGTTTGGATCAATTTCAAAGTAGTTATTTAAAAGGAAAATTGTACATAATATTCATTTCAGAAGAACGACTTGCATGTCAAATTATTAGCTAATTTTAGTTTATTTTCCTTCGTTGTCTTCTTCTGAAATATTTATCTTAATAATTATTGAAATCATAATATGAGTTTAATCTACTTGAACAAACGCACAGCTTCCAGATAGGATTTACGAATCACTGTGTTTTGAAATGTAATATTATAAACGTAATAAAATAAAATAATAAATAAATGTAAACTATTAAAAGGGATTTTCTTGTCATTGGATACACAATATTAAATTTGTAAAATCTTGTCGTCAGTTTAGTAAATATACTAATTCTTTAGGAAGGGGTTGGAGATAACTAACTATACGCACAGATAACTTTCCTTAGTTTTAAGATTTCGGATAACATCAAAACCGTATATTTATTCACAAAAGTTTCAGACTTTTCACCGATTTCATTTTATCTGTACGCGTTATGCAAAGGATGCTATAAATTGATAATGAAATTAGTTGGTTAGTTACATTGATATGGCAAACAAACAATTGCACAAATAGGTGGAAGATTAGAAGTCATTATTAGACTGTGGATCTTTATGCAAAATAAAAATTTTGTTCATCAATTGTACGAAACAGAGGTTAAGTAAAGACTTCTTTTCTTCTTTAATAATTTTATTGAGCTGAAAATAATACATTGATATTTCTAGATTTTCTTAATTTTTAGACTATTTTAAATTGGATATACCCATTTTTATCACAAATGCGTGACGAGCTGCAGTATAGTCAATATGCATGAACGATTGAAAAATATTAAAATTATATGTTTCATTCAATTTCTTTTTATGTAGAATCATCACCGATACTGTATTTTATTCGTCGAAGGTGAAATATCCGACAGCGTTCAATGCCTTTAGATTGATGAGATTAACGTACACGTATCGCATACTGCGTGTGACACGCACAATTCGAATAAATGAGGCTCATCGACGCAATTCGTCGGTCCTCCGCAGGGCACACGCAACTGATTGCATTGGAAATCAAAACGCAAGCAATCAAAAAAATGTAATCCACGTTGTTTTTACTGCACGGCGTCATTTATACGGCGTATCGTACAATATACATATGGCGTGCGCTGACGTGTTACATTTATGCAATTGATGCGTTCATGTATAATGAAATATAAAAGCAACGTGCTTCTATGTGACACGCGTGTGTTTCATGAAAAATGTCGCATGTGACACGCAACATGGGAAACGCTCATCTGTCTGAATCCTGTATGTGCCACGCTCTATGGAAAATACTCGCATAGTTAAATCAACCCCAAAACATTGTACGCATTAAGAAGTTTTATGTGCAGCGTAGAAACTGCTCGTATATCGGGAATCTTTTGACATTCTAATGGCTTTTTCTAGCTTCGCAGCTTACGGTAACTAATTAAAATTGACAATTATAAAACATAAAATCCAACTACATGTCAACGCATTTCAGAGAAGCGTTTAATTCGATTTTTTATTTTACATTTTTTATAAAACAAATTCTAGATTTATTGTAGACTTTAAATTTTTCCATTATTTTTTACCATCATTAATTTCAATGATTAATTCCCACTGTTTTGATATTAGACGGATTTATTTTGCATTATACTATAAAGTGTAACTAGTTTTAGTTAAAAGTTGTTTGAGTATTCGAATCATTGAAACTTTATCCATTTGAAACATAATATTTTATCTTGTTAATTTTTGTTCTTTACAATAACGATCACATTTAACATTAGAAGTTCATTAATACTTTTTTTCGTTCATCTAATGCGTTTAAAAATATATCTATTATAGAAATGTACAGAAATAAGGATTTATAGGATTACAAAGTCTTACTGTTGATTCCTATTAATTTTGTACTAAATCCATCAGTATAACAAGACGATATATGATATCTGCTAATTTTTTTGTTAATATTTATTTTTATCTTAATATTTGACAAGTGTTTGAGAAACATATTTGATCGAATATTTTTGAGAACTATAAGTTCTAAAAGGGTATGAATTGCAAAATTATGTAAAAGTGTCCACTTTAGTTTCATCTTTTCGTTTTGACTCCCACACTTCTTTAATACAGAATTAAAAATTTAATATTTATGTGACATTTTTTCTCATTTTCCTCATACTAAAACCGGCGACGTTTTACGAGAGAACCCTGCCAGTGCACGCAAAGTGAATAAATTCATGGAAAAATAAGCAAACCATACAACGACTACCTCTCTGGAAATTGAAAAGTTTCAGTATCATTCTCTACCTCAGCACACCATAATACAAAATGTAACAATCTACAAGCTAAAAATGAATTTAAAATTCAGTTAAGAATGTATCAATGTGCTAATCTCGTATAGCGAGCGTACTATAATAATTTTAATAACATAGCACATTATTTCCACCTTAAATCACTTTAATTACATCTAATAATACCTAACTACACCTCTTTTGCATTAAGCGATTTTTATGAACGGGTAACTCGAAAATAACACGGCGTACGACGCGATGAAAGTTTTACTCGTTTTCGTTTAACGCGTGTCAAACACGAACTCGATTATGCGCGAGAAAAACCGATTATCATAGTTTCCTACCACCCTTGGATGGCAGAACTTGGGTCCGTGTGGACCCAGCATTATAAGCATTCCATCTAAATTAAGTAGTACAGTCGGTGATCAAATGATTATAGTCACAACGTGTAGTAAATGAACGCACTTTTAAAGTTATTGATAGAAAAAACTCAAAAATAGAGATGTCAATCTCATAAATGAAGAAGGCGAATGTTGTGGATTGTGGCGACCGTGACAGGACGCGGGTAATTAGTACGGAGAAAGAATAAAGGGCAGCACGAGGCAATTAACCTAACCTCAAATTCTCTAAAGCACTGTCTCCTTATTTTACCCAGTCCCAATTTGTTTATTTAACAGCGAACGACCAAAAGTTTCATTTTTACCGAAGTACAATCGGAAAACTAGTAATTTGTTGAGAGAATGTGATGATTACAATTGTGATTACTCCAATCAGTAAGATTTATTTAGAAAAATGTTGTGTTCGTTTAAAGTCACTGTTATGAATCGGCCATTTCATATGCAACATTCTAATAAACTCGTCAATTTATGCAAGTAGCTCTAATAATTCGATCTGTGGGTTCAGAAATATGTAGAAAATGAAATTGACATGACCGAATTTATCCGCGGCTGTCATGAAACCCTCGACACCGTCTGCCTTGAGATTAACGGTTGTAAAATTTGCACACAGACCGGCTCTGTACCTGTATTCAGACGCAATAAGAGCTCATAAACGCATTTCGCCGGCGACGTCGTAAAAATACCTTATCTCCCGTTCCAATTTTCCACGAGACTCGTTCATAACCAATATAATCGTTGGGAATACGTCAGAATAAATGATCCCTTCGACGCTCCTCGAATTCCCATCATAACTACCTAAAATCACCATTTCCATTCCTCTTTATTAAAAGAAAATCGACCGTCTGGTATTTCAGCATACGCATGTATGTACATATATGTAGAGAAGTAACCAGATATTCCTCCAGGGGCGTCGTGTTACCGGTCCCCGAAACTGCTCCCTCGATTTCGATCACGACCGGCCCCGCGAATCGTAAATCACCGTCGCCGGCCTGTCCTTTCTCTAGTTTTAGTGAATTATCCATCATCGAGATTGAAAAGGTTTTCGGAACAATTATCGAAAGACAAGGGAGCGAAGCTCGCCGGAATCAAACGAAGGGGTTGTTCAACGGGATGCAGTGGGGGTAAACGTGGAATGGCTGCACGGCTGCACTACATTGCATGGTACACTCCTGGACAAAATGATAGCTCCTGTGTGCTATCTTTAATTTCTCGAAGACTTACCTAGGTTTCCTAAATGAAACACAGAATCTTGACACATTATCTACTACACTATCTCAGTAACGTAATCCAATAATTTCGTTTGAGATTATTTCGTAAAAGAAGATGTTTAAACTTCGATTTGGTGCAACATAGTAATTGAAAAGCATGTTAATATGCTTCTTCAAAGTAATAAAACGGATTACTTTGTAAAAGAAGATGTTTAAACTTCGATTTGGTGCAACATAGTTATTGAAAAGCATGTTAATATGCTTCCGGTAGATAAAATGTTTACTAAAGAAAACAGCTCCTAATGTTGGCCGAAATAAACGAACATCAACAAACTTAAGGGGTGTGTCATCCTTTCAACATGGACGATGGCCAAAAAATTACGCAACAAATTTTCCGAAAACTACCCCTTACTAAAATTTCATCAAGATGGGTGAGTCCAGATTTAATGTATCCCCCTTTGCCAGATTCTGCACCGTACATTGAATTTAATGGTAAATCAAATTTATCATATAAATCTCATCATTATTCATGTAAGGCATTGTCTTTTATTTGAGAATGTTTAATGATATTTTGCCAAAATAAGGATGTACAGTTATGTTTGAAAATTACATGAAATCATTAAACTTTTGAAACTCTAACGCAATTGCGGAACGGGTTCCTGTAAACCGATTGCTTTCAAATGTCGCACACATCACTTTCTCCACCAAGTCTCGCCATTTAGGTTGGTGAGACCAAAAAAAACTCAAAAAATATTTTTGACCCTACAGCTAAAGACCACCCAAATGTTTTTGAACCATCCATGGGCACTCTGGATAGTTTATGTTCATAACTAACTTCCTCACTGTTCTAGGCTTCCAAAAAATCTAATAAAAATTCTGGAATACGTATTGAGGTTCGCAATTGAATATGGGATCGTTAGAACGTAAAATATTTAAAGCATTAATACGAAAAGATAAATACAGGAAAAAAAGAAGTAGAAGAGTGAAATATCATTCCGGATATACAGGTCTCACGATTGGTTAAGCATTGCCCACGAAAGGTTACTCACTGCCTTCGAACAGTTAAAAATAGCACGCGTGTGCTACCGTTTTGTCTAAGAGTGTAGGCTGGTGCATTAGCGTCGAAACAGCTCGGTCCCTCCCCGAAATATTCCCCGTTGTCTTTGACGCAGTCTGCGCGGTTGAGGCTGCGATATGGTGGCTTTTGCGCCTATGTGATGTGTCGCCCGTCAATCGGTGAGCTATGGCGAGAAGAAAGTTTTGGCTCGCCCTCTTTCCTGCCCTTCTACATTGCGCTTCCTACGTTTGCAGCCGTGGAAGTTTTAAGAGAAATGTGAAAGTTGGATAGAGAATGGATAGGGTGGAGTTATCTATCGATGGGACGAGACATCTCTGTTTCTTCCTCTCTCCCTCCCTCTTTCTCTCTCTCTCTCTCTCTCTCTCTCTCTCTCTCTCTCTCTCTCTCTCTCTCTCTCTCTCTTTCTGCATCCTCCTCTGTCGCGTTCTTCCATGCCGTCGTTGTCGTCTTCCTCAATCTTTGCCTTATGCGGTTTCGCCTGTGTACGTATTTTTGAGATTTCCTCTGCACCTACGTACGTACAGTGCATCGAGCTCCACCCCCTTGGAAATGACATTCCTCGTCGTCTTTTGTGGACCAACGTCAAGCCAGACAGAATGATTGCGCATCTCTGGGTCTCCGGGAACGAGAGCAATTCATGTGCTCTACAATGATGCACGTTCCACGGCTACTATTTATATGTATTGTAATAAATCACGCGCATTGTGCGGATACAAATATATGTGCGGTCACGAAAGACGTTCCCCGAGACTAAATTTTTCTGTCTCTTCAAAAAGTCTATTGCATATTGCAAGTGTTATAATATGTGGATGGACAGTTTGGACAAAATTATGTGGAGAGTTAGCAAAAACATTTGCACTACGACAAATGAAAACATTAAAAGATTTGTAAAATGTAATTATATTATTTCCACACTATTGAAATTATTAACACTTTATCTACCGGAAACCTGTTAACACTTTGATTGCCATGTCGCTCATATCTGGATGACGGAATTATTTACACAGAATTGGAAATTAATGTTTACGTTGGCAGATTGAGTGTACAAAAATTGCTTACAATCTGCAATATATAAGAGATTTGAAACAGTAATTGATATCAGACAACTAAACATCTCAGTTTGGGTTTTGAACATTTTTATTTTGTCCAACAATCTGCAGCCTATTGATTACAGCGTTTATTTTTATCAACAAGGCTTTTTTATGAAAAATATTACGACTGTGTAACGTCACCTTTTTCTCTAACTCCCAATTGCATTAATTGAGGCAGAACATTTTTATTTTGTGTAACAATCCGCAGCCTATTGATTACAGCGTTTATTTTTATCAGCAATGTTTGTTTTTTAGGAAAAAAGTTACGATTATGTAACGCCACCATTAAAATCGAACATCTCATACGTAACAAGCTAACACAATGAAGATTTTGTTACATTTTCTTTACGATGGAAAAGGATTGCAGTGGTATTATTTCGAGTAATGTGTCTTTTTTTCATTCTGTTTCCGAGTCCTCATTTAGTCTGTCAGAATACTTATTCTCATTTTCTTGCATATCACATAATTCTTCCTATCGCAGACGCTTAACCAGCGGGTTTCTCTTCATAATGTCGTGAACGTTCTCGAGAGCGAAGATATCTCGAGCCAGGACGACATTTTTCCTTTCACTGGCGCTGTCCAAAATTAATTGCCACTTCATTTTGATCGCCGTCTATTTATCCCAGCAGTTGCTGGGTTGTCCCTTATTCCCCGACAACTGTCTCATTAATCAAGCCTTCTTCGTCGCCAGAACGAAGGTTCCTCTGGCTCTCCGTTCCGCAGCCTCGAAAAGATTTGCTGACGTGCTGGACTACGTGATCTTGATTGATCGTCGCTGACTGATCGATCTCCATAACGAGCCTGTTGAGCACAAAGACGAATTCCATTACAATATAACGATCTTCGAGATTACATTATACCTCGTTATATTCCGAATTTACTTTTTCTGTCAACAGATTTCCGAGAATAATGCGATCTGAATGAAATCTGTACATAAATGGTTTAAACTGTTTAATTACAGAAATTGCTATGCATTGCTTCTTTCGAGTATTTATCTTGAACGAAATTTATATCAAACACTGTTAATGTTTGTTAGAAATTTTATTTGATTTCATTCTATTTCATCATCATCGAATAATTATACAGGGTGTCCCACGCAACTGGAACAGGATCTACCTCCTAAACGGTTGGGAATAGAGGAAAATGTTATAAGAAAAAGTTGAATGGCATCAGACGGTGCATAATACGCAACTAATTTTATGCACTTTTGTGCATCGGTGCATCAGAAAAATGCAACTGCACTTTTTTTTAAAATGGAAACCTGCATTTTTGACTGCACCAGTCGATGCAGTTTGTTATGTTATACATAAAAGTAGTAACATACTTACAGTCACTTCCATTAATATTCGTACACTCTAAAAGACGATCACGTTTTTAATATTGGATCATGTGACTTGTATTTTTTTTCAGAAGTTAGAACAATTAGTTTACTACACGTTGAAAAAAAGAAATTATGAAAAAATTGTAATTGGTCGGAATTACAAAGAAAATACAAAAGTTGTTTTCTACAACTGTTTTATGTCGGTCTATATTAAATGTTCAACAAATACGTTTTGTAGATCTGTGTCAACTGTATACACTCGGAATATTTCACCAAAATCGGCAAACGTTGCAATGTTCTACAACTGTTTGAAGATTGTAAAAATTGCAGCTTTTCACAATTTTCGGCCTTAAACTGTAATAAATCGAAGGATTCTTACGTCATTTGATGCCTGTCACTGTTTTTCACGTAATCCAAATTGGATGAAAATTTGAAAATGTATACAATTGATACAGATCTACAAAATGGATGTTTTAAATTTTCAACATAAGCCACATAAAAAAAATTGTAAAACACAACTTTTAGTATTGTCTCTGCAATACCAACCAATTGCAATTGTTTTATAATTTCTTTTTCACGTCATGTAGTAAACTAATTATTCTAACATCTCAAAAAAGTCCAAGTCGTATGGTCCAATATTAAACAAGTTATCGTCTTTTTAAGAGTGTACGAATATTAATGGGAGTGATTGTATGCCCTAAACTTATTCGTTAGGACGTTATCGTAAATAAAAGTTACAAACATTATAATGGAGCACTACGTGATACTCCAGAATACTTGTCAACAGAGCGAAATCATTCACAAATCTACAACAATCTTAGCTACGATATCTTCCGAACGAATAAGTTTGGGACATAAGTATGTTAGTACTTTTATGTAGAGCACAACAAATTGCATCGATTGGTGCAGTCAAATATGTAGGTTTCCGTTTAAAAAAAAGTGCAGTTGCATTTTTCTGATGCACCGATGCACAAAAGTGCATAAAATTAGTTGCGTATTATGCACCGTCTGATGCCATTCAACTTTTTCTTATAACATTTTCCTCTATTCCCAACCGTTTAGGAGGTAGAGCCTGTTCCAGTTGCGTGGGACACCCTGTATAAGTGACAAATATTTATGATTTTGTGTAAATATACTGAACATATTTTTATTAGCTTCTTCTAGAATTAATATATAGACATAACTATCTACCATTTTATGTAGATATATTAATATGATAGGTACCGTTAAGTATGAAAATATCTATAGGTATAATAGTAACAATATAGTGCCAGATATTAAATGTTGATTCGTAAACTAATCAGCTCTATTAATCTGTGATTTATTACAGAAAGTATTAAAATTTGCCTTCTTATTTTTCGCAGTTTCATAAATTCTTATTACCCAGTAAAGCCGGCACGGAACTTGTTTAAAAACAAGGTAAAATACGTTTCTTGCAATTCACTTATACACCGTTTCAAGATTTAAAAAGATAAGAAAAGTTGCAATGCATAATTGTTTTAGATAAAATTGTACGCAAAAAGTGTGTGTGTGTGTGTGTTAATCCAGAAGTTAAATGTGTCAACGTCGCTGGCTCTATCGTTTTGAAGGCCTGCAAACTTTTAAAGCTTTTAAAAACTTTTACACTTTACCATTTGAGATATAAACAGTAAAAATATTTCTCAGTGCATTGGTACAAATTGCTAAAGTTTTGGACAAATGTGATTATGGTATTCGTGCCCTTAAAACGTAAAGATGTGATTTCTAATGATACAAGCGATCTGCATTAATGTTGTGATTTCTAGGTTATTAAAGAGTAAATATAAGGTAGAAAGAAACAGTAGCTAGATTAAAATCTTACTGTGCCATTCAACTATGTTCGTGTTCCATATATGCATATTTTTGTCGTGGAAACGTGAATATATCTGTGTGCTACTTCGTGGAAAGCTTAATTAGAGATATGTCTAAAACCATATTTAATATTTAGTTGTTCTTGAAATATTACTTGTTCTTCAGTAAATATATTCATTTTATTTTCATGTTATTTATTCATTGAATGATATATAATTAAATGTTTGTACCTGTTAATCTGAAGTACTTTTAAACTTGTGCTGGTTATAGAAACTTGAGGATATAATTAAATTATATACTGTGAACAATCTGGTATTAATCAGTCTATGGCATTTGATTCAAATAATATGTTTTAAACATTGTGTAATTTAGTAAACTTCTAGTTTAACTGAAATGAATTTGGTAATATTTACACTAACTCAGAATAATGAATTCAATTCAGTTCCGAAAAACAGTGCTCATAAATTACGTGTGAAAATGAAAATATTCTTTCACATATGTGATAAGAAAAATCATCATACACACACACACACACATATACCATAAAATAAGCACAGAATAACTTTTAAAATCACTTTTGATCCAACGTCTAAATTATACGCGCTAGTAATGAAATTAATAAAAAAATGGATTGAAGAAGAAAAATAGGTATAATATAATTTCTGAAACAACCTTTGATCTATCGAGTATCTCACAGTGGCTCACAAGAGTATTCGAACGCCCTTTAAATCAGAATAACTTGTTTAAAATTGCACCAGACTACTTCACTTTTTTAAAAGCATTTAGAAGCATTTACTTATTAAATGGCGTGCAAAAGAGATTTTGAAAATAATGAAATTGCTAAGAATTACATGAAGAAATAGAAAGGGCACTTTTTATATCTTTTTCATTCCAGATCCGTAATGAAGAATATACATCTCGTCGACCTATGTTAGTTACACACATGTTGCAAATTTCTTCGAGATTGATTAACATACACACGAGCTAGAAGCGATTGAAAGTTGTCAAAATCGCAGTTTTTCACGACTTATGGTCAGTTTCTGCTTAAAATCAACATATTCTTCCACCTTTCAATACGTGCTGTTGTTCTCTGCGTGAACCGATTTCGATGGAATTTTCAGCACGTGCATAAGTAATGTACATCTACAAAACATATATTTTAAATTTTTATTACGGACTGAAATAAAAAAGTTTTAAAAAGAGCCATCCTAATTTTTTTATGTATTTCCTACCAATTGTACTTTTTTCAAAATCTTTTCTTCACTTCATTTCGTTAGTAAATCAATGCTTTTAATTGTTAAAAACGCGTCAAGTTGTTTGATTCAATTTTTAAAAAGTTATTTTGATTGAAGGGAGTTCGAATATTTTCGTGAGCCGCTGTATAATGAACGTTTAAATTATCCTCTAAAGATTATATTAAATTGCATTATTATATTATATTATATTATATTATATTATATCATAATATATTAAATTATTCTCTCTGGTCATGAAAAATATTCATTTTCGTTTTAAATTACACTCAATCCTGTTCCATAGGAGCAGGAATAATTCAGACGCTCAGTTGAAAATGGGACACCCTGTACATGAAATTCAGAAGCCTGGGGGCTGGCTGAATACACGGAAGAATCGATAGGTATACGCAGAATTTACAACGATGCTCGACCGCTGCGGTCGTGAAATTTCACCCTCGTTTATTAAAATCATATTAATTCCAGGTTAAATGTATCTTGATGTCAGCAAACAGAATCACCTCTTATTTGGAAGTGTGTCGCTGGTAAACGCAATCGAATATTAATAAGTGTAATCACACAGTTGTCATTTACGATTAACGCACGCGGTATGCGGTAACGTTTGGTAATCGATTTAATATCGGCCGACGGTTTATCTCATAATTTCATTAACACTCGTTCGCGTGTGACGGTCCAATTCGCTTTTGAAACTCACAGTCAGCTCGATGTTCATCCTTCGTCGAACGAGCGCTGCGATAAAAGAAGGAAAATTGTAGGCGAATTTCAGAATAATATGTGACCGTGTCCCATGACGTTTGCACACCGTAAAACAACATACGTGGCCATATTTCTTCCGTTTCCATGTCACCGTTAAAAGTATAACTTTGCCATGGCCGACTTCTCACAATGCATTATACATTCCACCATCACGCTTTGATGTGTCCCACGAAGTTATGATATCTTTGTGTCTCGCGTTTGCGCTGACCCTCGTAATTGCTGCGACAACGTCGGACTTGATAACTTGCTGGCCGGTTCCTAGTTTCGAATATTACATCCCTGATTAAAAGTTTGCCTTTCTTTCAAAGGGAAGAAGCAAATATGCGATTTTAATCATGCAGAGTGGAAGAAGTGCAGGAAAACGATAGATAAAATTATTAAAGTCACTTGCACAGATTGACATGTTTATCTATACTAAAGTAATACATTTTTTAATAAAAACCTAGTTGCACCGAATATTTTTTAGATTTTTTATGAAATACTAACGTTTACAAGTGGAGTATACAATTGGCAATTCTGTAGGCAACATTATCTGTTACCGGTCACCGATTGTATACTACTGTATAAACGCGTCATGTGTCTTGAATTATATAGTTAATAATTTTACGAAATGGAAATTACTGATGATAATTAGCCCAAGGGTCTCTTGCAAAATAAAATAAATATTAATAACAAACAGTAATAACATGTTTTTGTATTCTATTCTGCGAGAGGCCTCTGTTATAAAGTAGAAACAAGGCTTTCGTCATTTCATCCATTTTTTATTTCGACGAGCGCGCTACTGTTAGATAAAACTTTGATGCCGGCTAGGATAATACTTCAGCTAAGCCAGCCGCAGGATGCCATTAAAAATTTATTGCGGAAGTGTTTAATCCCTGGCTTTAAATTATTAAATCATTACATATGTCACGTTAGATTTTATGACTGTGAATGTCACTCGATTTATTCAAATAAAAGCTATATATTTCTTTTATATTTATGTCAATATTTAATTTTTAGATTAAATTTAAAGTTACAATGAACATGGAATCTATTTTTCATTTATGAATTTGATAATGGGAAAATACTACTCCGATCAGCATAGTTGCGAAAGAAAAGATACCGTAATCCAAGGGGTAATACGTTAAGGATCGAGTCACGTTTACTTTTCTTGCGTTCAGGTCACTTGCATTGATGTAGCATGCTTTTGCATTTGTTCTGTATATTTGCCAAGTGTCCCGTAACATTCCAAAACCAATTAAAAAACTACAAAAATTATTGTTGACAAGAAAAAGCTCTAATCTGAAAAGTGTGTCGTAAAATAAAACATGTACTTGTGAATAGATTACGACTAGTGTGTCTGGTCACGGCGGTCCGTATCTACTGTGTACAAACGGTAGTGTATGCACTGCTCAAGAATGATCAAACTTGATTGTGTAGAAAAGGAAGCATTAAATATATAAGTATTATTCTACATTTTCTATTTACTTTTGCATAAAAAAATCTATAATTTCATTTGTAATAGTTGTATTATAGAATTAAGAGACTTCCGAACAAATATGAATATATCATTTAATTTTTCCGACTCGAATTATTTGCCTGGCATCAATATATGTACAGAGTGAAAAATTTAACTATCTAAATTTAATTGAAATTTGATCCTTACATAAACAAATATTTTAAACAGAAGTTGTTTGATATCCAACAAACTATACGGAGTAATCATTAGTTTCTTGATGTTCCTCTTTTTTTAGCAATATGATGTAAAATAAAGTTGAGGTCACATTTACACTTCAATGAAAACGGAGAACATCAATAAAACAATTATTACATCGTATACTCTGCTCGATACTAAACAACTTTCACTTGAAACATTCTTTTTTTCCTAGTTAGTTTATAATCGCATCAACATCGTAGGTTATTCGCGACTACTCTACCAATGGGTTCTATTAAGTCGATTAGTCAATTAAAAAATATATATACATATACATACACATACTTTATATAAGATGTCCGAAATGTATATCAATTATAAATGAAATAATTGCAACTTGGTGTAGTTGGTCGTTGAGCGAGTTTTTAAATTCGATTGGAAGTTTGTATTTATTGCTAATGCGGTTAACACAAGGACGATCTTGGAGGATATGAGTAACTGTAAATTCGACATTACAGCTGACGCATTTGTTGGGGGGTTGTCTTCGATATCAAGTTGTCATGTGTTAACCCTTAGCATTCGAATGGCGACTCTGAGGCGTCGCTACAAATTGTTACACCATTATTCAGAATATTGTTTACATGATTAAATTTGTTTATATGTAATAAATTACTAAACATTTAAGTATTGTATGATGTACTATATCAGTTTCGTACGCATATAATGAAAAAATTATTTACGACGGAAATATTCTAGGTTAGAAGAAATGTTTGATTTTTTAGTTGAAATAGCTCCGAGTGCAAAGGGTTAATATTGCGTGGTCTATTCTTAAGGAAGTAAGGATTGTTTGGTCACGTCAGTTTAGTTTTCTCGGTGGAGTGTTTTTGTAGATGTTAGAACCACTTTATATGCAATTTTCGTGTAAAAAGTTCAATTGCGGACTTCTTGTGAATTATATTTGAGTGATACAGTTAAAATACTCACCCAGTACAACTTCAGAAGGAGCACGGATGTACAACAAACACGGAACCGTTTTTCTAGCAACTCATTGACGATGAAACTTCGACGAGCGCGGTATCCAAAGAAATGATAGAACCACGGATTAAAAAGACGTATAGCGTATACATTTTCTTGCGGTGAACTATCATAACAACATCAGCGAGGCGTCCAATGTGGCAGACCGATGTCCCCAACGTGTTAAATCTCGTGGACTCGGTGTTTTGCGCGAGTAGCTGAATTAACGACGTGGTGAAGTTTTTGCTTCGTTCCGTGTCTGGCCATGGCGGAATGGCCGGCAATAGTAGCCGAGACAGAGTGCTGCGCAGATCGCGAGATAGATTCTTGAAACAAAAGGCGATAGATGGGTATGGACAAAGGACAGAAATGGGGATGGAAAGTGCGCCCATGAACGGTAACAACCACGTCGCGCCGACGCAATGCGAGAACCGCCTCTTATTCTCAGACACGACTTTGTTGGATTTATGGATTATAAAGAAGAGCGGCACGAAGGAACCCTGCTTGTGACAACACGACAATGAGAGGACGAGAAAGAAGTGAGCGATAAAGCTGTCGTGGAAATGCATAATTTATATACGGCTTCCTTGTACACTTTCGTTCCACCACCCGCTCGTCACCAACCCTTTTGGCTAGCAATAAATAATGCGAGGAGAAAGATAGACCAACAGGGAGAGAAGAGGCAGGAAATGGGGCCGCGTGTTTGCCAGTCCTCTAAGCGCTAAAGTCGACGATTAATTATGGTCTAAAAAAAGGTTCGTAAAATCTGATTTGGCACGCTCGATGACCGACCCCCTAGCAAACTCAAGGTTTTGGCAGTGTTATCCTTTACGGCGTTGTCGCGAGTTATTTATTCCAATCGCATGCACTTTGGAATGTATCCTCTCTCGAAAATGGAAATTTCTCTGTTTCTGGACGGTTTGGATGACCCAGTTGATGCCACCCTTTAAGATGAAGCGTCCTGCTCGATACAGCTTGGTTAAACGACGAAATCTCTGAACATTAAACCTTTGGAACCACTGTGAAAGGGCAAAAAACACTGTAAGCTATGCGAGATAAAATTTATTGATAATAGCATGTTGATTGCCACACCGATTTCTATAAAAGTCTCAAAAAATCAAAACAACTTTTCCAACAATAATTTGGTGCACTTGATAGATTGTACAGGGCTATCCAAAAGTACCTTTAGGATGTTGAATGAGAATATCTGTCAAACACCATGTTTGTTTCTTGTCACTTTCTTGTATTTCTAACTTACAATGATAGACAATTTTAACAATGCAGTCGTATACAATTGAAGAGCGTATTAAAGTTATTAAAATTTATTTTGCAAATCAGTGTTCGATAAAAAATACCCATCGTAAATTACGTGATTTTTTCGTCATACAAAATCGTCCATCTGAGCAAACAATTCAAAATTTGGTTAGGAAATTTGATGAAACTGGATCTGTTCATGATAAACCAAAGTTTGGCTGACCAAAAACAGTTCGTTCGAATGAACACGTTGCTGTTGTTTGTGAAAGTGTTGCTAATGACCCATCAACATCAATTCCACGTTGTTCTCAAGAATTGAGCATTTCTTATGGCAGTTTGTGGCGGATTTTGCATAAATTTGTTTATTTTCAACAAAACGGAGCTACGCCACACACAACGCGTGAAAACATCACTTTATTGTGATAAAAATTCAATGGTCGATTAATTTCAAGGAATGGTGATTTGAATTCGCCACCTCGTTCGTGTAATTTGACCCCATTGGACTTTTTTCATTGTGGTTATTTGAAAAGCAAAGTTTATGCCAACAAATCAGCAACAATTCATGTCTTGAAAAACAACATTAGAAATGAAATTGGTGAATTAAACGAGCAAATATGCCAAAATGCCATCGAAAATTTTTGATGTTCGAATTGGTGTCTGTAAACGTATTCGTGGTGGGCATTCGACAGATTTCGTCTTTCACACATAATTGTCATAGATGATACCTGATAATTAAATAAAAAAACCAATAAAATTAAAAATAGTATATTTTTTATTTTAAGAAACTTCCCACAGTCTATTTTGGATAACCCCATAGTCAAACGTGGTAATCGAGTCTGGTAAAACAGTTGTCTTGGTCATATGTGACCGTCATGGCAATGAAAGTGTTAATAATAGATTCTTATTATGATAGAAGTACAACTTGAGGATTTCAAAGAATTGTCCTGTATTTCGGAATGGACATTTGAAATGTCCTTAAATATAGATAATCTCCGCTAATAGAACTTTCGTTGAGAAGATTCCCGAACGAAATCCAACAAATATTTGTCGAACCGTCCCTATGAATAGCAACGACTTGAACGCAATTTAGCGACAGCAATCGTTCCACTTTCCATCACGTTTCCGTCAGTTTGCATTTATAAGTGCACTGGGTTCGATCCAATGTCACGAGATTTGTTTTGCATAAGGGAGGAGAATTCGTTTCCTTGTGCGCATTCGGGTTCGACGGTGGATTTCGGGGGAATTCTTTTATTAGAAAGACTGCGATGCTGCAGTTCCCTTCGTTTCCCAATGGCGTCGTAAAGAATTACCACTATTCCCAAAAGTTAGCGAAAGAGGATAAGTAAGAAAAGGGAGCGGTTCCCTCCATTACGGCGAACAGCCAGCGACAGCGGCGGCGGGGTTCGCCTCGAAGAAGTTCCAGTAGCTCTTTCTCCAGGGGTAACTGAAATTAGGTTTGCAAAGAGGTAAACATCAGCGGGACTCTACGTTTGCATAAACGGAAGGCGTTGCTTGCATGGGGGGCACGGTGACAAATGCCTGTCGTCGTAGTCGTCGCCCGTCGTCTTCCTTCTTCTTCGTCCTTATCCTTTTCCGGTTGGTAGCTGGGCGTGCTGGGTGCTTCGTCGACTGTGCTGCAACTTTTGCGAGTCGGAGTTCGTTTTTGCGCCATTAGGACCACTTTGTTCGGCTCTCTGTGAAACCCACGACTCCGCAAATAGTCCCTTACGACTGCGAGGCAGCACCACTAGAACTTGCTATATGAGAACAGTCAAGGTACACGGGAACTCTAAACGAAACAGCTCACGATTGCAGAAAGTAGATACCCTAAGTAAATATTTCAAGGACACTGCGACAGCCCGGCTAGGTATCGTTTATTCGCGCACGAAAAATAGCGAAATGATCACCGCAGTCTACTCAAACGTGTTCACTAAATTTCAACGTATTCCATTCGTTTCATCCTTTTATTATAAGTTCGCCATTGATACATTTATACGAAACAGATGATTTAGAAATTGATAATGTTTCACATTGTGCGAATGACTTATTCAAGCTGTTTTATTTAAGAACTTGAGAATCATATATTGATATCCTTAAATTCTTTCATTGTTTTAAAATTTTCCTACTCTATGTATTAGAAATGAACTCTTAGCATAGCTACAGCGTTGAATAAAAAGTTTAGGTAAAATGTGTTCTTTTCTTTACATTTGTTGGTTAATTGAGGAGACTGAACCACAAGCACATAATAATGTGAATGAAAGAATATATTTTACAAACTACAGTAAAAGATAACGTGTGCGATACATTGCGCGGCTAGAACTCGTCCGTTTCAATCTCGACCACTCCTTCCGCCAGGGGTCTCATCATGGAGGTGTGAACATACAGTGGCGTGCAAAAGTATCCGGACACCCTTTAAAAACGACTAACTTTTTCAAAATTAGTTCAAACCGCTTGAGTTTTTTTGAGATGTTAGAAGGATTAGTTTACTCGGTAGCGTGTAAATAATTATTTATGCAAACTGCTAATGGTCGAAATTGTGAAGAAAAAAGTAAGTCATGATTTTTAACTTTTTTATCAGTACCTGTAATGAAAATTTAAAATATACCTTTTGTAGATCTCCATAGGTCATATACATGCACAAAGTTTCATCAAAGTCGGTTAATGTTGCTATGAGCTATTTTCGGTCTTTCCAGGGAATTTTGTCCTTATGTAATCACCTTTAAATGTTCGTAACTCATAACGACGTTAACCGATTTCGATGAAACTTTGTGCATGTACATAACTTACTTAGACCTATAAAACGCGTCTTTTAAACTTTTGTTACAGGCACAGATTAAAAAATTAAAAATCGTGACCTTTACTATTTTCGTCGCAATTCCGACCAATAGCAATTTTTAGAAAAAATTATTTCCACGCTACCTAGTAAATTAATGCGTCTAACATCTCAACAAAACTCAAGCCGTTTGAACGAATTTTGAAAAAGTTATTCGTTTTTAAAGAGTGTCCAGATACTTTTGCACGCCACTGTACATATGTATAATTGTCAATGGTTGCCAACAACTTTGTTTCCATGTTATAGATTTTATATTTTGTTAGTTGTGCATTTATTTTCACAAAAATTGTTTGAAATCGGTTGAAGTACTTTTAGATCAATTACAACATTCTAAATGTCTTATGGACTGAACCATAAAGAATTACTAGATGATCGAGTTTGTTGTTACTTTTTCCAATACTAAAGATACTCAATAATTACAACAATCAAATACATTTTTATTTTCTCATACAAATATCAAAAGTGTATTCATTGGTATTGTATATAGATGTATGCTGGTATTGTAGATTTTATATGAATAAATCGATTTACTTAATTGTTTTCTATAGAAGCACCATTCCAACAACTGTAAAATAACGATTATAATGTAAATCGTTCTGAATTCCGACCCATCTAGTATTTTTAGTATTAGTATGTGTCACAATTTTAGTAGTACGATACTGGAATATGTCAACGTTATGCACTGCTGTGTTGTAAATCAAAGACTGTAGTTTGTCAGAAGGATTACTGGAAGACAGAAACTACGATAACTCGGAAACGAGGTCAGATAAAACACGCGTTATACAAACTTTTTCTATCATTTATAGCGAGCATTATATTTCAATTTTAAAATACTAATACTGGAAGACGTATAAACAATAACCTACCTGAAATTTGTGCAATAAACATTTTCAAAACACTATTTGTAATCTCGAACAGTCTCTGACAGGGATGGTTTAGATACAATTTCCAATAATAAATAATACGGAGTCCATTTCATTGTCGGTCTTGTGTGCAATTTTTTTAAAACAGCAATACAATTTAAAGGCACTGAAAATAGTTTTAAAACTTTCTGTTTCACTTCATTAAATTAATTATGTGTTCGGGAAGTAAATACTGAAATA
Organism: Sphecodes monilicornis; assembly: GCA_913789915.3. NCBI lineage: Eukaryota > Metazoa > Arthropoda > Insecta > Hymenoptera > Halictidae > Sphecodes > Sphecodes monilicornis. Next base: position 6,612,141 of record OU565295.1, on the reverse strand, counting down.
ATAAAAATAAAACTGTTCCGAACATCATCCCTTTCTTAAATTTATATCTGTCAGAGGAAGGTATTATAATGTCGCTCGTGAAGTACAAGATCATAACTCATATTCTCATTCTTTTTCATATGTCACATTATTGTTATCAATATTTAGTTTAGTCTGTCACATAGTTAAAATTTTATGTCGACTGTAGTTCGCCTGCAATTTCAAGTAATATTGTAAATATTTCTACTTCAAATTCTACCGTCTCGTGGTTTCTGACAGTTCTACTATATCCAGGGTATATTCGGAAGCAGGTACAGTGCCAAATTCAGTATATGGAACTATATGAATCAATAAACTCAAGTGGGAAGTGGTACGTTTCTTTATTACAACTTCACGCTGCAACGTGGTAAAAGCTTTATTCCTATATACTTATATTTGAAAGGGGATTACAAATTTTTTAGTTAGAAAATAGTTAAATTTCACTGGAATGGAATAAGTCAAACTCTAGTATGAGAAAAACAAGCACCTACCATGGTTGCCATAATTAGGAGCCGTTTTGCATATCTGAAATAAAGAAATTCAATTAATTCTCATTTAGTCAACTCCCCGATATGATCAGTACCAAAAAGAAAGGAAAAAATATTCAGAATTAAAAAGTGGCGACACCTTGAGTATAGAGTTTCGATTTTTCGTCTGTTTCCTGCTTTAAGAGACTGAAAATATTACAGGGAAGGTAATAAAATCCCCAAAATTTCTAACAAAACCAAAGAGTAATTTAATTAAAGAAACCAACATTAAAAAGTTCTAATTGATCATAGTCGTCGATGTTTTACTATGCTATGGTACTAACCCCTTCACATTCTGAATCTCCTAATAAAATTCAGTACATTAAAAATATATCGTAAGAAAAATAAATGTTTAAACTTATTCAAGGATCAGTGTCATCTGTATGTGTCGAACGTATAAATTAAGCATGCAAACACCTCTGAATATCCGCAAACAACAGCACACTTGCTTCCAAAAGGGGCAACCCTACACGACCTCGACCAGCAGTGTCCGTGATTTTTGTAATCTCAAATTAAAAGTACACCTGCGCCACAATGTCGCATGGCTCCGTGCAGAGCACTGCTATCAACAATCTCAACTAAAACGCAACCTGTCGTGCCACAGCACTTGAGAGGTTCACATAGCCGTACGAAAATTCGAATTTTTCGGGCGTAGGTCACGGGTCGAGCGAGAGAGCGACCTCAAGCTATAAGGAACGGTGTCGAAACCCACCCAACCGGAGCCGCGACGAAAGCGCAGTAAAAAACAGCATTAAAACGAAAACCGTAGGAAGTCGGGTACGAGAAACAGAGACGACGGTAGGAAATCGAAAGAGAGTACCGGGCTCGCATGAGGAAGGAGAAACCGTAAATGACGATGGTGTGTGAGATATCATAGGGGTAGCTCGGGGGAGGGGGGTGATCGGAGAGAGGGGTGCACACCGTGATGCTCAGTTGTTCAAGAGTTGTTTCATCGAACACGCGTACACGCTCTACTAGCCAAGACGGGCGACTGTGGGCACGGTAAATGCGCGCGGTAAGCTGCTGTCATTAAAATGTTCCGCAAGATCGACTACGGTCGAGGTCTGCGGCCTGGGCGATGGTAATGTGATGCTCCTTCTCTCTCTGTCCCTCCAGAGTTCGCCTTTCTCGCGTCCCTACCCTCTCTCCGGTGCGGTCGTGCAAAGGGGTGTAGGAGGAATATTCCGACGGTGGAGTGGGTGGACTTGATGGACATTGCATTGTGCGCCATAATGATGCATTCTACAGCTCACGTAATTCGTATGCGTCGTCGGCGACGTTTCGCCCCCGCGCATTATTAAAACGTGCATTCGAAGGAAAAAACCTGCGAGGTTCCGCCCGGCCGTGTCCGCGCGCCATTGTTCGCCGCCGGCCGGGATAGAGGCGTTCGCACCGAGAAAACCCCATTGCCTTTCTTTCTTCCTTCTCTTTATCCTTAGCTTGCCCCTCACCAAAGGCGGGATTTCGAGGAACGCCGGAATTTAAGGGAATATAGCTAATGCTTCTCTCGTTGTGACGAAAATACGCGCCGCGACGGCGATCGTTGCGCTACCGGGGATGAGCCTTCTTCCTTGTGAGACGAATATGTATGTCAATAGGAGTTTTTGATTGCCGCAATTTGTTTTTAGGGATGTGTTGACACGTTAAGCGCCATGCCAGCACGTGACAAAAATCCAAGAAATCAAGTCAATTTTATAATGGAACGCGTAACTGATAAGTCAAGATTTATTACAGTCACTGCATTTTTAGCTTTCTTATAATTCGTAGGTCCAAACAAAGTTTTGATTTACTCAGCCTGCCACCCTACGAAATAACGTTGTAATCTAGTAAAAAAATTGTGTCAGTCACGTATGACTGACGTGGCAGTGAACGTGTTAAGGGCCTTAACACATCCCTGTTAGGACGTTCCGTAAGTCGTGTCGTTTCTTATTATTTGATTGTGAATCGTCAGGCAAGATGAAAAATTTCCAAGCGAACTATAAGAAATAAAAGATAAGTAAAAATGAATTTTTTTCTTAACCCCTTGTAATACAATTTATTTTACTGTCAAGGTTATTAGATTTTCATTATATTGGTAATTTCCTTCAAGAACAAGAATTTTATAGAAATTGTGTGTTTATGTTTCAAACCCCATTGCCACTCTTTCTTCCTTTGTACTTAGCTTAGCCATTGCCAAAAGCGAGATTTCGAGCAACGTAGGAATTTAAGGGAATGTAGATAGTGCTTCCCCCGTAGTGACGAAAATACGCGCCGCTGACGACGATCGTTGCACTGCCGGAAGTGAGCCTGCTTCGTCATGAGACGGATATGTATGTATATCAGCTGAAGCTTTTGATTATAACAATTTGTTTTTAAGGAAGTATGGGATACTCTCACAAGGCATGCCGTTTCTTATTACTAGATCGTGGACCGTTAAGCAAAATTATAATTTTTTAATTCAACTAAGAAAACCAGAAGTCAAATGAAATACGTTTTTATACATGGTGTCGCCGGTCAGGTGGTACAGCCCGCAAAGAAGTGAATCTGCATGAAAAAATTAAGGTTTCATTTTCGAGAACATTGAGTTTGAAAATTCAACGAATACGTGTGCTCTTAAATACGAATCGGCTGGTTTGTCTGATCTAGTTGCTGCAAATACTAATACAAGCAAACCCAAGTAGATTCACCTCCTTGCAGACTGTACCACCAGATCGATGACACCCTGTATAAAGAGAATATTGAATGTTTGTCTTAATCACTTGCGCTACGATGTATTTTACGATTACAGTGATCACAACTTCTTTGTAGACCGTAATTTTCTGTATGAACAAGAAAATTAATACAGGTTGTATCAGGATAGGTGGTACAGGGTGTAAAGAAATGTTTGGTCTTGGCTGCCATAGGCGTATTCTATATCTTCGGATCGATGAAGATCTGTAAAATAAAGTTGTCGCAAAATTGTCCTTGATCTTGAATTTCAAGGTCAACTTTTTCTTATTGCATTGTATTCTACGCGACATGGGAATAAAAAGTGTGAAAGGAAGCCTCTGTCAAAACTCAATAGTTCTCATAAAAAATAATAGCAAAGTCTCATTATTAGTACTATGTATTTTCTTAAAAGTTGTTTCCACTTATAATAATCCACTCATAATCACTCATAATCAATATTACCATCTACGTCTTGAAAGATGATCATCTTCTATTAAGAAATATTTGGAAGAACGGGTCGGTTCTTTGGTATAGAAGAAGAAATTGAAGATGAATATTCTTGAAGACTGAAAACGTAATATTGATTATGATTGATTATGTAAGATTTCTGATAAACAGCACATAAACAACAACACTAACTAGTTGCTTTATTACAAATTGAAACAATTTTCATGATAATAAGTAATTCTAATAATATAATGAGACTTTTTACATTATTTTTTATGAGAACTATTGAGTTTTGACACATAGTTCCCTTGACATTTTTTATTCCCATAACGCGTAGAATACAATACAATAAAAAAAGTTGACCTTGAAATTCAAGGTCAAGGACAATTATTCGGCAACTTTCTTTTACAGATCTTCATCGATCCGAAGATGTAGAATACGCCTATGGCAGCCAAGACCAGACATTTCTTTACACCCTGTACAAACCAGCAAAGGGAGATTGTATTTTCAAAAATTAGTAAAAGAAAACGAATCATATTTTTTCGGCTGACTTTGCTTATAAAAAATCCTGAAATTTCGACGAATTTGCGTGTCCTATCACTCACAAGAAGTAGTATTGGCTGATCATGGTCAGACACGGCAGCAGATTCCTATTCCGTATAGCACGCGTGACCAACATTGAATTTGGAATCTCGATTTTCTGAAAAACGAAGCGTCTAACGCAAAAATGTTATTCGTGGGATGTTAAAATGTTAATCGTGTAGCTAACAAAGAAATAATGCCGAGAATAAGTTATACATAATTTTGCAAAAATGTAGAATCTATGTGAAAATTCGATGTTCTATAGGAAATGATATATCCTGCAATGCAGATACTTTTCCAATCACGCTAAACGACCAGTCGTCCGAGACACTAGCATTACAGTAGCCGAAGTCTATAAAAATCTTGATCACCAAACACGTCGTAAATCGGAGTATTAAAATAAGTGAACTCGAGTTTTCCAATTCCTAGCACGCAATGAAAACTCATTTAAATACCGGGCCGTCACTTGAGGTATATCCCTTGTTAGGAGGATTATGGTCATTCTGGCGACGACAGTGGCTCATATACATGACGACAATTGGGTAACGTTGACCGTCGGCAGTGAACGTAAACCGCGTTTACTGAAATGACCTGAGACGCAGAACGAAAGAAAATACGAAAGAATGAGGGTGCGCCAGACGCGTCTCGCTACGAATAGACAGAGGGGGGTGGTAGGGCGGAGAAAAGCGTCAGCCGAATGGAAGAGAAGCGTCGAAGGTAAAAGGAAGGTTAGGTCTTCAAGTGGCCAACGTAGACGTAGTCGTCGCACGTCCATTTTATTAGAGCATCTTTCAGCGTGGAATCTTATATCGTTTGTCCACCGTCGGCTATTCACCCCTGTCGTATTCTTTCTCTGCTTTCCTCGGGCCCACAGTCTGCGCTATACATCATCACTTTCCGCCGAATAGCATTAAACTTGATGGTTCCTTCTATTTCTATTAGCACTCTAGATTTTCCCACAGATCAAAGCAATCTACATATTCGATTCCAATATTGTTCCCGATGACCAACGATTTATAGTATTAATCATAGGAAGATTAAAGGAATGGTGGCTCCTTAATCACTGTAAAGGATTTGCCTTCCAATCTATGAATAGATCACAAATTCAATAATTTGTTTAATATTAAATTTTTGTATTTTAAATAGTATTTAAAAGTACTTCTGTGAATTTTATGGGAAGCATCAGATCATTTAAGTTTACTCGTGCCTTATTTTTATTTTAAGTTTGTATTGATTATTGAAGTCGTATACACACTGCAACGATTAAAAGAATTCTTGAACTTTATGATTTCTGTCAAGTTAACTTCTGGTATGATGTTTCAATAACAAATACAATTATTGAGCAAATTATTATGAAATAAAAATATTTTAAATTTCAAGGTCAATTTCATCCTGAAGCATAAATATTAACAACGGAAAAGATGACACTCCATTTCACTTAAAATAATTGAATAACATCGACATTGTTTAAATTCAATTTAAAGTGAATATCTTTCCGATTGTTTCTTAAAAAATTTCATAACTAAAAGGTTTCGCATACCTATTAGTAGCTCAGCACCAAGACATAGACATCGTAGGGGCGAGTAACGGCACACTGCTCGCGAAACGTAATCTTAGCACCACAGAACTATTCGAACGACCGGGAGAGTGATTAATTGAATTCACAGATGGTTATCAGAAGCATCAATTTGTACGACATGTTATCACATAAAAGAGATCTACACTAATTAGTTTTCTTCATGGCGGTAGAACGGAATCTGCAGCTGATCTAACATGGCGGTTCTTTATAGCGTTTGCCCCGTAAGTAAAGTTTGATAGTAGCCGCTACGATTGAATCATTAACAATATCATCATTTATCTTTGGATCATCAGTTTTAGTCGTGCACGGTCAACAATGAGTGTTGTATGGAAAAACATGAAGCATTTGTTTTATAAGATGATTAATGTTTTCGCTGGAAAAAGAAAATAGTGGCCGCGACGCTGGATAAACTCGGAGAGTACGCTGTTTTACCGTAATTAGGAGCACACTTTTCAACTTTTTCTTGGGTACGATAAACCGTCACATCTTGATCTGCGGCTTCCATTCTTTTCAGGACGCAACGGTGTACGCCGTCGCAGTCTCGATGACCTTTTCAACGTGACCTAACCTGCTAAGATAATAAACAATTTTCTGAATTAATTATTCAAAAATTACCTGCATGATCTACAATTTTATATATTCTACGTATTATATATGTGGGATTAGGACCCCCCAGACCACAAATACCGTAGGAAATTAGAAAGAAGGGGGGAGGGTTCCATGGGTGAGCGCGTTAGTCGATCGGCTACCAATACGGGGGCCCGGGTTCGATTCCCGGCGCGGTCCCTTCCTTTTTCCTGAGATCCTACATATATATCATAATTATTATCTTGGACCTAATTTATAAATCGTAGTTAATTAGCACCACTTGTAATACTGTAACTATTTTTCTTATTAATCCTCAAACAACAGATCATTCCTACAACTACATGATTGATGATGTTTGTGATCATTCACTGCTGTATTTATTAATTTTTGTAAACATATTTTTTAAGGTATTTCTTGTAGGCAGGTTAGTCTTCCTTCTTTTCCCAATGTAACAGCTGTCCGTTGAATTGTATCGCCAGAAAATGAGTAATTAATTGTTGATTTTCATATTCTGGGTCAAATAGACCCAGGCTCCGCTGTCGGAGGGTTATACAGCTAAACCAGATTCAAAGCATAATTTTTAGTAATAAACTTACTAAATATTTAAATATTATTCTTTCTCAAAATACATGATGGTTCAACCAACCTGGTGGTCCAAATTAGATTGCTCTCCCCTATATAGCTTAGTTGAAGTTACAAGACCGACTTTGTCAAGTGCTAGCGTCATTAATAGTGTTAATGAATTTCAATATTTTTAAGTTTTACAGGTTATCTGTACCATCAATGCTCATAAAAGTAACACAAAATCAAAACCACTAATTATAATAATACTAGAATAGAAAAGATAGAGTTTGTCGTAATAATAATGTTTCTAACCTTCTTACAACTTGTAGTTCCTAATAAAATTTGGTTTACTGAATAGATTGTAGTAAAAATTGATTTTCATGTTTGGTGAAAGAATTATGTCACGTTTGTACGACTCACGTAGTAGTCAACGTGTTGAAGAACGTTTTGAGACAAACATTATTTCTAAATAGTCAATTGCCACATAGTTACCATCGTATTAGAAATATTCATACACGTATGTAGTTTTACAGGAAAACAAAAATAATTCTTATAGAAAATTCTTTTATCTTGCACTGTGTAGCCACACATATATGTTGCGTACTCTTATGATACAATGTTGCACAAGTATACGTTACTAAATTCTTGGACTCCCTACAATCTGTAAAATTGCGTGATCAGATTATATCCTTCTAACGCGTTTTGTATTTTTATTTAATAGGCTGGTATTAGTAATTATTGTGTTCAAACCACACACGGTATCAACTGAGCAATACCGACAAGATTTAATTATATGTTAATGCAGCTAACCTGGCACACTACTTGCTATCAATTTCCTTAATTGCAGTGTCAGTCCGAAGAACGTGATGAATTTCTAAAACATGATAGTGTAGCAATTTATCAGATATACATATGCAAGTGTGTGTAAATATACATTATTTCAGGACTACTGTGATTATACGATAGGAGAGTGACAATCTACGATTTTAATGATGTATTATAGAAATTATTACGAATATATAATTACAAATGAAACTAAAAATTGCTAATTTCTATTGCCTTTAACATCAATAAGACAAGATTTATCGAGACATTACCTATGTATTATTACAAAATACGTCTGAATAAGTACGTGTGTATAGTAAGAATTCGCAAAAACATGTTTGTCATGTCGTGTCAGTGTTGAAACTGCAATTAGTGAGCCGCTGAGATACACGCCTCAAAGAGAGGTAATAAATAAAATGAAGAGAATAATCGGGTTTCCGGATAACTGTACAACTTTAATAAAACGGGTGTGCCGGCTACTTCCTATGCTCGTCAACAGAGTGACATTACGACAACAGCTTTCCCGCTACTACCTGAATCTTCCTCTGTTTGTATATACACCGTCCTAAACTGTCCTTACGACATCCCGCGTCTAAGGGACGGGTCCGTTAGATAGCCTTACTGACGAGTCCTCTGGCGGGCCTAGGACGAAACGCTTCCTTCTCCTTTTTCCTCCTCTCACACACTTTTCAGCCGCCATACGGGTATGCAGAACGGTATACAAGGAAATAAAGTAGAGTTGACTACATAAAATTCGACTTGTTCCGACTTTCGAATCTAGTTCACGACTGGCCTCGCAACGAAGTTATATGAATAAGGTTACTTCGTGGGGGTTAAAATTTCCCCCACCAAGTACAACATAGTGGAGCTTTAGCCAATCATACAATTTTAGGAACACAGGCCCTCGCGCTATGTGTGTGCCTGATTTTCCCAAGCGAGTCAGCTGATACTTTCCAGCCGTACCCGAGTTGTAAATTAATAAATTCGTAAAAAACACATTGATAAACTCAAAAATGGCATCGTCTAAACGCAACCGCAGCGTAAACCCAAACTGCAATGCGAGCTGGTTGTTGTGTCGTGTCAGTGCTCAATCTGCGATTAGTGAGCCGCTGAGTTACACGCCTCAAAGACAGGTAAAATAATAAGGAGAATAATCTGGTTCGGATAACTTGTAACTTTAATAAAAGAACGAGTGTGAAGAACATTATATAAAGGTATAAAGTAGAGGTTGACTATGCATAAAATTCGACTTGTTCCGACTTGCTTACAACGACTCTTAATGTACGACTGTTAGTATACGACTTTATTCCACGACTGTTAATTCACGACTGATCTTATAACGAAAGCGTAAGAATCAAGAAAACTCGTGGGGTTGAAATTCCCTCCACAAAATACAAAATAGTGGGGGCTCCAGCCAATGATACAATATATGGGAGGCTACAAATGACCTCCCAAAACAAGGGCAACGCCCAAAGAAGAAATACGTCGCTACGAGTGTCGCCAAACAGACGACACTTGGTTTCCTGTAATTTCGCCGGAAACCATAATTTAGTCTTAGGGCCGCAGGCCCCCCTGGCGCTAGGAGTGGGCCTACGCTACGCCAAGTGCCATTGAGAGCTGCACGGCTAGGCTGACTTTCCCATGGTCGGCTGATTCTTTCCAGCCGCACCAGAGTCATAAAACAATAAATTAGTCAGAAGACGATAGAAGACGCCTTCGACAATGACACTGTCCAAAATCGACCGTAGCGTAGACCCAAACCGAAATTCGAGCCGACCATACAATAAGCACGTCTCAACACTGGTCATACAATAGGAACGTCTTAACAATCTTTACAATCTCAACAATCGCAAGATAAAGACTCTAAAATCCGCCAATTTTGACATGTCCAGTTCCAGTGTTAATGGCTAGTGTCTGAGCATACAATCTAGTATCAAGCATCCCGTTGTCTCCACATCGTGCAAATCCTGAAATTGTTCCAGACGGACACAATTATTGTTCCACACTATAAATACCGTGCAATAGTGTAGCATCTAGCAGATATTCGGAGTCTTTGCGAAATAAAATAACGTTTCGGTAATATATTCGTTTAACCAGGGCCGAATGGCTGACTAGGATTTCGAAAGAGACGAGACACAGATCTCGTCTATGTATGCGCATAGAAGATTTCAGCACGGACCACAACATTACCATAAAGCCGCCGCGGTGGTTATGCATAAGCATAATTTTTCCAGCGGCATAGCTTGCTCGTTGCAGAGCTTACGAGGGTCGCGGCGGTTGCCCCATCTCTAATTGGTCATGCGGCTAAACATTGCATAAATTCGCAATAAAGCTAGCCCCGGGGGTCACGGTCCGTTTTGTCGACGTCCAAATTACCCGGGATTTTCTTTGCGCGCACTAATTTTCGGTCGTTGGATCCTCTGTAACCGTCGTTTGCCAACTTAGAAGCACGAAGCGACGGTCACCCTCTGTTGCTCGGGGCGCCACGCGACCAAGAAACCGATCTGATTTACCCGACATTCCCATGTCCTCGAATCGCCTCACTCTCCTCTTGTGCTCCCGGTTCTCCGAGCCGTCCAATAATTGAAGAGTGCTTGGATAGATAATCGTTTGTTTTCAGTACGCCCCGATGAATCGTTTGTATCGGGGTGGAAAAGGACAATTAATTGGTTCGCGAGATTCCACGGAGCTTGTTTGCTTTCTCGCTGAAACAATGAAATATTCAGCGCGTCCGAGAGCTCCATTATACGATAAAAATATACATACTTTGTACTCCCTTTCGGATGTACAAAAAGAAAAGGGAGTTGAAGAGAAAGAGATTCGTCAGAGAGAAAACTGGTAATAGTATTGATTTCCTTTTATTTAAGTCATTCATTAACGGTTTTTCACATTGATGTTTAACTTTTTTCTCAAGTTCATTAGGTGCTCCACTTTGCCCCCGTCCCTTCTCTTCATTCTTTCCCCGGATCCTGGACCCTTTCTTTCTAACCGGCGCGGCGGCTTCTACGCCCTTATACTTTCGCTTTCTTAGTCTTGTAGCGCTAAAAAGCGGCGGAGCGAAAGGACTGAGTGCCCAGGGCGCTACTTACAACGACAGTCGAGTGAACTCTCAAAGTTTCTTTCAGGCGTCTTTGTCGCCGTGATGTCCTATCAGCCCTAACAGATCTTTGGTAATGATTACTTTGCGGGAACGCTTTCCGCTTTATCGAGACATTTGCGTTTGTGCGATTGTCTTTTGGGAATTGGTATCAACGGCGAACTGCGTGGCCTTTTTCTTTAGATGAAAACTTGAATTGGTGTTGTGATTCTCTTTCTCAGATGCTTAGAATATAATTAGATATATTATAATATAATTGAATATATTAGAATGTACTGGAATATACTTGAATATTCAAGAATGTACTGCAAATTACTAGAATATATTCGAATATACTGGAATATACTTGAATGTACTCGAATGTAGAAGAACATACTAGAATAAACTAGAATATACTAGAATACACTGCAATATACTAGAATACACTAGAATATACTAAAATATACTAAAATATAGTAGAATAAACTAGAATATACTGGAATATAGTGGAAAATACTAGAATATACTGGAATATACTATAATACACTGAAATATAATAGAATATATTAGAATATATTGGAATATACTAAAATATACTAGAATAAACTAGAATACACTGGGATATAGTGGAAAATACTAGAATATACTAGAGTACACTGGAGGATACTAGAATACAATGGAAGATACTAGAATATACTAAAATATACTAGAATAAACTAGAATACACTGGAATATAGTGGAAAATACTAGAATATACTAGAATACACTGGAATATATATGCTTTAAAATATTTCTACCTGATCTAAGTAAATATTATACTAGGCCATCGCATAAGCAATGCTACTTTTTCCATATTTTTGGAAAACAATGTACAAAAGCATCATTGCAACCTTTCAACAGTATCACTTTATGTATATTTTTCTTCATTTTTTATTTAGTCGATGCATATTAAATGTCTGATTTCAAAATGCCAATTATATGAAGTGTTTTAATCAAGAAATAATATTATAATCTACAGGTTTTTCATATATCTTTACAATAATCATTATTTAAAAATTTTTTAAGTCCTATCTTCTGTTTTCATTTATATATCCAACCTTATCTTTAAATAAAGTTTATTTCAATATCAGCTGATGTGATCGTATTGTATTCTTTTTATACCTGTGAGAAAATAAACATATTGACCACGTTATTATGTAATGTTTAGTCAAAATGTGGTAAATGAACGGACTGTTAGTCAATGATAGAAAAATGTTTACAATAGAGAAGACAGTCTCATGAATGAAGAAGGTGAATGACCAAAAAATTCAATTTTTACCGTAGTTTAATCGAAAAACTCGTGATCCAGTGACAAAATATAATGATTATAATGGAGTTGTTTAAAGTTACTGTTATGAATCGCACATTTCATATGCAACAACCTAATACTCTTTGTTAAATGCTAAACATGCTTTAAAATATTTCTAGCTCATGTAAGTAAATAATATGTATACTAGGCGATCACATAAGTAATGCTACGTTTCCATATTTTTGGAAAACAATGTACAAAAACATCATGTACAACCAGTAGTACTCCATGTATGTGTTTCTTCATTTTCTACAAGCCATCAAATTGTAGAAGATTAATGATGGAAATTACTTTTTTGTATTTCACCTTTAACCTACAAAAAACGTGTTACTAAAAAATGTGAAAAAGAAATTGAAGAACTGATTTACGATCAGAAAATATTCAAATTAAACAGTTTTAGTTTCACAGTATGCAAAGATTGCTGTTTGGCAACATTTAAAGTATGAATGTTTGTACTTGGTAATATAATGTTTCTACAAAATTCGTCTTCTTCTCCGTCACAATTTGGCAAATAAATACGAAGAATTGGGACGCTGTGAATTTCAATGTGACTATTAAGTACTTATGCGCGTGTTGCATAATCTGATATAATCGCACTTTCTCTTCTTGCGTGTTCTCCAATCCGATAAATGTAATCACTCTATGATTTTCATAGCAAGGCAATTAAACCGATTAAGATGTATGTTATGGTAACATAATAGGAACCAGTGTTTCCATTTATTCAGCAACCACTGCCTGTGTTAGCTTGTGTTACCGCAATAGTTTTTTTAACTACAGTTCTGTTTCATGAAACAGATCAAGATCTTCAGACTTGTTAATACATATTCTCATCTACGGAGTTAATAATTGTTGTAAAATTTTCTAAAAGGTTTAATAAAATACAGTTAAACATTTTTGTTTGGAATAGACCATTTCGTGCACGTAGATTAAACTTTGTTTCTTTCAGGCATTTCTCTCCTCATATAAATTCGATTCGACATTAGTAAACATAACCAAAATTTTAATTGAACAATGTAATATTCAGTGATTTTAATACACGCTAGCGTTGAAGTAAAAATACTATGTTTGTCCAAAATCTTTTTTGTGTATATTGCAGTCTAATAAAATTGTTTAGCTCCTCTGTCACATTTAATTTAATTGTGTCAGTGGGTTCTCTTTTCAGATTCATGTTGATATTGGAAAGTAAAGTATGTCACTGGGTTAACAGTTGAAAATCCGCTCTTAACTAAATATATATATTCTGGCTAATATTATTAAGGACTATAATTGTGATTTCTATCGATCGAATTTTGAATTATGTTAGAGAAGATGTTATTGGCGCAAGGTTCGATTTTGCGCAAGATCGAACCTTGAGCCAATAACATCTTCTCTAACATAATTATTAAGGACTAACAGAAAAACAATGTTTTGACGAAGTCCTGAAAACTTAAATATTTCTAAAACAGAAAATTGTATTTAAGCAAAAAATTTTTCAGAATTTCGACAAAGGATGTAACTGCAGATAACGTTTGATCGGTTAAAGGTTTAGAATGATAAGGATAACAAATTTTCGAGTCGAAAATGAATTGTAAAGCAAAGTGCTGAGGCAGTAAAACAACTCTTTGTTTAAAAAAAATTGGGGCGGCCACTCCTTCAGATTTTCTCGCAAAGATAATAATGCAAATAAGAAAGAGATTTTTCTGTTAATCAACGTCGACCGTCAGTGCAAAATCGTTATCAATTTGAAAACGGAATGCAACTGTTACAACGTTTCATTACAAGAAAATCTCGATAACCGCTACTGCTTACCCAGAGACCGATATTATCTAGCTCCAATAACCTTGCAGTGGCGCAGGATGGCTGGAATGGCGGGAATGGTGGGCGTAGGTGTATGAAGTACAGAACACGGATCGGCTGAAACTGTGCGAATTACGTCTAAAATCCATTCTCCGCAATTAAGTCAAGAATTGGGATATTAATAATCGCGGATGCGCGTACAAAGCGAAATAATAATTCATCGCCGAGCCGAAAGGGGCGTCGGTTTCCGTGGGTTGGAGCGGGCGCGCGCTGAGATGCCACTACCGCCACTGTCCCCTCCTTAAATTTCGGCTAGCAAACGAGAATCCAATTAGTTCGTATTTATTACCTCCTCCAACGACATATATCTCACCTACTGGCTCACGTGTTAATCTTCCACCTTACCCTTCGAGCTTAGGCACCAGTTTTCCTTTCCATACATTCCAGTTCGCATGGACGTACCTGTTTCATGAGCAGCGCCATATGGTCTTCATGGGTCAATTTTCAAATTGAACTCGATTCGAAACGACCCTAACAGTATTTCAACACTAAATTCACAATTTTTACGATTTCATAAAAAGCAATAGTACAACAATAAACTTGAACTTCTTTTAAATCTGAAAGCTTCTCCTTTGGAAAGACCATAATAGAATGAACATATTCTCACATAATGTACCGGGTGAGAAACTGAAGACCCATTTTTCCTAAGAAATACTGTAAACTAAAACCTCTGTAAAAACGCTGAGAATTTTTTTACGGGATTGAATTTACCGCATATGTGAAGATTGAAGCTATCCCTTTGCAATGGCTTCTTAAAAATTGTCGTACCATTTTTTTTCACTGCATTATAAAACAAAAATGAGGAGCAAGTTCGGTCGTGTAAACGGCCCCAAGAAATTGTATACGGTTTTTTTTTATTGTCTTTTAACGTCGCATCAACTGCCAAGGTTATTAGCGACGGGGATGGAACATTCTGATTTGGTACTGTTATCTGTGAGTGTACGATGGGATATCGTTGCAAATGGGGAGGCTTTAATTTTCAAATCCATCGTTGATACATTCACCAATAAAATTTGTCAATGTTTTTAAAGGCGCTTCTGAAGTCAAAAACTGTCCTAGGTAACAACGAATGATAGCTTGTGAAAGTAGAAGTCTCAAGCTGCAAAATGAGATCTGGTTCATTGATGTACCTTTTTTTTATAAAATTATCGCAGTTCAAATATATAGACGATTTTTGACAAATCGGAAATTTAATGTACCAATACTTGTTGGATCCACTATATTGCCACATTTCTCACATTAAACTAATTCTCCGATTGTTGTAAAAAAAGTTCCGTGCTGAATCGTTTCTGCTCCACAATTCGTTCAGCCTATTTGATCTATTGACTAAAGATTGATACTGTATAGATTGCGGATCTTTATACAAAATCAAAATTTTATGCATAAATTACAAGGTACAGACTCTAACTAGAAATCTCTTTCTTTCATTAATCATTTTAATATGTTGAAAATAACATATCGGCACTCCTAAATTCTTTTAATCATTCTATTGTTTTAAGTTTCACTTGCTCATTTTTGTCATAATTGCATCAAAATCTACAGTTTACTGATATATTACCACAAACTATTTCACTATATTATCGACAGAGAAGAAATGATGTACCATTCTCTTACTTTTGGTGGCAATCTCAGTTCTAAACAGACTATAAAATTATAGTGTTCTGAATGCGTGTGACATTAGTGGCACACGTGGTAAATGTTAGACAGTACAACAATAACTCTGCTCTCATTTTAAAGGTTGAGGCCTCTATTTTCGCAATCTATCGTTAATTTTCTTCTAACATGTCTTCGGATCATATAGCGAGTGAAAAATTAAAAAATTTTTTCTGAAAAATGGTACAAATTGAAATGTTTCTAAAAACATTGGTAAATTTGTTTCGAAAGTGAATCTGTCATAGATTTGAAGATTGAAGCTTCCTCTCTACAACGACTGCCTAAAAAATGTATGTACGATATTTTCGGTTGATTTCCAGAGGAAATAGATCCATTGAACTCATCAGAAGGTACAGTAGAAGTAATTCTCTCGTCTTCGAAGGGTTAGTATCCTGTTTTCCATTTGTTGGAACGAGGGACCACGTACGAGAGCCGTGCAGAAGAAAGCGAAACTGAGAAAAAACTGGTAGATTCGCTGGGACATCGATGCGTCGATCGATATAGGAAATCGTCAACCAAACGTTGTGTTACCGCGGGAGTGAGTCGTTCGAAGTTCCCATTGGCATGCACACCAGATGGTTGTACGATCGATCGTTAAATCCGACATCGTTCGTTCGTAGATACATGACACGACTGGCAGGGATTGCAATTTTCGTCGACGTAAAATTGACAGGCACGTTATTACGAGATGAGCTTCGTCGTGGAGCTCTGTCCTCCTCTCGCGGCGCCCGCCACGACGTTCTTTCTTCCTCGGGAGGTTTTAATTATTCCAGAGCGAGATTTAATATCGTACGCTAACCGCCGTCGTGTGATCGAACATTCTCACACGTGTACGTAACAGGAGCACGTCTTCCTGGGCACATACTTCGAAGCTGGTTATTAAATTTTCACTGGGAGGCGAACAGTCTTAAATATCGATTTTGCCCGCTTTCTTTTTCCCCTTTTTCACCGTGTGCCTCTCTTTTCCGATCGTGACGTCCTCCTGCTTCACCGACGACCGCTTTCCTACTTCTCGTTTCCGCGTGTCCATCCTTTTTCCACTTTTTCGGATTCTTCATGGTTCTGTACCAAGGTTGAATAACACGTTCGACGAATATAGGTGATTCATAGCCTGCGGATCTTTATGTAAAATAAAAATTGGTGTGTGCTTAGACCACATGGCTGATGTAAAACTTCTTTATTTAATTTTCTATGATTCTATTATTGAAACAATTGGCTTGTGATAGCTAAAGTATGATATAAATATTCTTGATTCAATTTTGTCTGAATGTCTTGCAAATATTGCATCGAGAGTTGTTCCTGATCTTGTCGCTTCATTAGGATTATTTACCATTTCCTATCTTAACTTACTTCTAAAAAATTCTATTAATAATTTTGATTGTTCCGATGCAAAGTTCACGTTGAAATCTCCACTTAGCATCATCGGAATTTTATCATAATCTTTGTTAAGCAATGCCGAATCCTCAACCGTATATGCTAGTTAAATAGAATTTCGTTTCATCGTTTCATCGTCAGATCGGTTTTACGCCTACCGTACCTAAAGAAGTTATACTTCAAAAGTTTATACCTGAATTACAACAAATTGGAGTGAAACACAAGTTTAGTTTTTTTCTAAACATGTTCAGTAGGTAGAAACAAGAGAAAAAATGGAAATTAAGTAATGAGATCCACGCAACTGACTATTCTGACACAGGATGTGACGACTACAACGAAAAAAGAAATTAATAAGTACAGTAGACAACCGTGTAACGCTGTCAATAAATTATTTAACCCTCAGACGGCCGACTATGTCTACAGCTATGTAATTCACGATGCTTATTACCGTCTGCAGCTTTGATTCTTCATTTTTTATATATATTTTTAAAGGTACTTCTTGTAGACTAGTGAGTTCCAACGTATTTCCCTCGGAGAAATGCAAGGTCCCCACCATCTAACCTTTTCCCACTACTCGTACAGCCGTAGAGTTAGTGAGTGTTGCAAGCGCCGCGCGGCTCTCGTGGTGCGAGCTTCCCACTACTATACATTATAACGATGAAGTCTAAGAGTGGGGGAAGAACCTAAGCGGGGAAGGTGCCTCGAATAGCTCCGGAGCTACTGGTTGCAACTGCCTGTTGTAGACACATTAGTCGTTGTGTTATGCCGAATGCTATTCATTTAGTTTATTGTAATTCCCCAAAAACGGGTGCATATATGATCATTTTGTTTCTCTGACTCAAAACAGACCGAGACTAAGACTTTTTAAACAGTTCCTTTTATTACAGAGATAGATATTTTGTTCATTGATATTAAAAGAGTCGTCCTTCATGATAACCAGCACTGAATGATATTTAATAGATAGTGCGATAACAATATTAAATAATTATTGCAGTTAAATTGACGTTCTGAATATGCTCATGGTTCAAACACACAGTTCAAACCTTGCCAATGCTTCCCTTATGGAACCAGTTTTAATAAATATTTTAAAATAAATTTAAAGTAACTCGATTTCATGGAACTTGTATCATGCAGATTCTAAAATATCTGTTCCATAAGAACACCTTACGATGACATTTCTAAGTGAGTTGCTACAGTAACATTTATATCGTCTAACATCTAGCTGCATTATTTTCTTTATAACTACAGTGATTAGAAATTCTTTGTCCTTTAACAATTCCCTAGTAGTGAGAGAAAGTATATGTATATATTGTATGTCTACATGTAATTCGAAGCTGAAATATCAATAACAGACGAATTAAATTTTATTTTTATTTTAAAAAGATAGAAAGCAGCCATACTTAGAACAGGCTGTTAAAAATGTTCATCACGAGTTTGCCTCATTATTGCACAAGAAGGAATTATACAAATGGTCGAAATTCTAACAGAGTGATTTTAAAAACAAGAGATATCTGTTCATTGATCATTGATCGAGACACACAATAGTCCAAAAGTACATTGTGGGGGACATTGCGATATCGAATCAAGAATATGCGAAAATTCCGAAAAATTGTCAGACATCTGGTCAGCCTAATGAAGTCAGGACGGACCCGTCCGAAATAAATATGATTGTATCTTTTCAGTATGAAATTTCGACAGTATCTACGAAATTAGTTTCCGCTGCGGCGAAAAGGGGCGGAAGGAAATCAGAGGAAGAGAAAACTGTGGAAGCATTAATCTTTCGAGAAGTTCGACAGTAACTCCCGCCTGGGAGAAGAAAGGTCTTCGATCTTCGTTGATACTTCGGGACTGCGTTTACCGTGGCCGAATGATCTCGCTTCTTCATTATCGGTCCAGAAAGTTGCGACGTTTCAGATTTGCATCCCCCGAGTTACATGCGCTGCAGCGATTCTTGAATGCACTTCTTCGTGTTACATGGTGACGTTTCTGATTTAAAGCTTTATTTGCGGAGAACGTAGAGCCGTTTAAAATATTCGATTTATTCAGACGAAAGCAATTCTTTTTAAACAATTCTGAAATTCTAGTTCTCTTATTGGAGATATCATTTATTTTATTCATATTGGAATCTTCTAAAAACATTTAATCAACATTTCCGAAATATTTTTCTGATTGGTTTCATCTTTATTACGTTATATTAACATTGTCGGTATAAAGTCTTTCACTTTACAGTGTTTAACGTTTTATGATATTAATTGGTTCTATGTTCAAAAAAGTAAAATTATCGTACGCCTAAACATTTAACTCACCAAATTACTGCTCAAGATATTCTTCTACAAATAATATTGTTTTTTCTATTGTTGTATTAACAAATCCCAGAAATATTCCGCACAAGTTAAATTTGACAACTGCTTCATCACATCGTTAGTTGTACAATGGATACAATCAATTATAAAAATATGGTCAAAAGTAGAGATGGGATCAGGTTCAATACGTACTCACGAATCCGAGTCAATTTCAATAACCAAGTTTCATTTCATTGGTTTCGATTACTACTTAAAAGCAATAATGTTTTAATGATTATATTTGAAAAGTATTCATTTTATACAAACTGATATCGAACCTCGGAATGAGTATGTACTTACAAGTTTCGAAAAGATACTTATAAGTACTTAGATGTTGAAAGGAATCGAATCTTTCACAAGTAGTACTCGAACCTTGAAAATCAGAACTGCATAGTATGTTTTAAGCACTTTCTTTATTTATTTCGTAACTATTTAAGAGTAATATTTCACTTACAATACTTGGTTTTATCCTATTTCTTTTTTTATCCACGATATTACCTGGTTTTGAAAACACTCTTTCTGAAGGTACAGAAGTGGCCCTTACTGTTTATGCTTATATCTTACAGAATACCTCTATTGGGTTCTTAGGCACTTCATAGCGATTATGTGCGGGGGGGGGGGGGGTAGTGGTTGTTATTATTCATAATGAAAGCTGCAATTAGATTACTGGATATGTGTCCATATGAAAATCTGATAGATTATGAAATGTTGCATTAAATTATGCATTAAAGGACAGCATAATTGATTTCAAAAGTAAAAAATAATGAGAAATTAGAAAATTCAGAGAATTTCTGGTACGATATTCATAAAAGTTTCGAATCTGTTCGACCAAGATTCTAATATACATACAAGTATTACTTCCGTTTACCAAAGTACCTGTAAACGGTTCGAAACTATCTGGCATAGGCTCGAGTATATTCAGGAGTACTATTGCTATTTTTCGAAGTACTTATAGAGAGTTCGAATGCAATCAACGAAAGTTCGAACCTGTTTGCGAGGTACTTGATCCCATCCCTAGTCAAAAGTAGTTTCCATGTATTACTCTGTATTTACTTTTGAAATTGTACTTTCATGGTAGCCATAATGAATCTCAAATGAGATTCAAGATGCTATAATAACATAAAAAATAATAGAATGAATTCATCAATGAATTGGCAATGATGACATTTATAATGACCATATAGGATACAATTCTGAGTAGACCTACTGATACAAGCTGTTTCTATTTATCATTTTTAGGTAGCTATTAATTTGCAATGTCTCTGATTTTTATTTCGACAATGTAAATCCTGTTACATGTTCAGAAAAGATAGATTTCTATAAAATTCAATAACCGCTTTCAGAAATATAGAATTATAATTTCATACACTTGTACTATCGCATGAAACGGAGGTATTAAAGCGGAAAGTCGATGATAACAGCGAAGATGCAAAGTAAAGTTGGCTTTTATCCTATCAGCAACGTGGGAATACTACAATGAAACAGAACGGGTCCGTTCAGTGATATTAAAGTTGAGCAGATTAAGTTAATAAATCCTTGTTTCAGCTTACGACCACGGCTCGGAGCTCTAGACTCTCCATGCCTAGAGCAACTACCGGGCCCGAGAATTCTTTAAATCATAGGAGCTTCAAAGTTAGGATCGCCAAGCTTGACACGACTCATTCATTACATAATGCTCGCAACTTTCTTCCCATATTTGCGTGCCTTACGATTTAATTCGTACAGATTTCACTTGTCTACCCACTTGCACGTAACCACCACCATCTGAATCTTGCCAAAGTTTGTAGTCTTCCACATTACGCTTAATCACGTATTCTGAGAATCATTATACAGATTATTAAACTGCTAATTATTACTGTTATTTTAACTGTCAAAATCGTTTTATGACAGGATTTACGATAGGCTTGTATAAATGTCTCTCATGATAAACTGATATAAAATTATTTCAGGTAAACATTATAAATTATTCATTATTATTTTTATTTTCATTGCCGAGATGCTTCTATGATTAGATTCTAGAAGCTGTTCACAAAATATTAAGCGAATAAAGACATTTGCTAACAAATTGTAGAAGATGTTCACAAAACACTAATCGAATGAGATATCTAATCTTAAGCTAATGAGAAAAATTGTAATCATATTTCTAACTGTTTACTTTGAATCGTTATTAATAAAGAACGGGTATAATGTTCGTTGCTGATATTATTTTTTTGTTAAGAGAAATGGGTATACGAGAATCAAAATAATTACGAATAATATTTAAACACTGGTGTGGCGCTGAATTAATGATTTATCTAATTGATTCATTAAACTTTTTTGCTTTCAGGTAAAAACCTTTTCCTTTAAACATTTTTTTTTAAAGATGTAGATCATAACTATTTTGTAACTTCATTTCTCAATTTTCAATGATGAAAGAGTATAATTAAAAAATGAAAACCAACAATAAATGGGAGAAAAATTCGAATCAACAAAGAATATTTGTAATTTCCATATACACGTGACAAATTTTATATTACAAACGTATTAACTAGACAGCGAATTTTATACATTTATGGCAAAAATGGACGGATAAAACACGAAATAGTAAAAATGTCAAACGAATTTGAGAACTCTGTGGTAACATATTAAAAATATTAAGAGAAAGAATATTTTTCTATGCAGCTCCAATTTCCTGTGATCAATGCATAACATTTTTATTTTAATATAGATACTGAGTAATAACCATCTTCACATTCATATTTAACCTTTTCCTTTTAACTGTTATGCAATCTCAAATGTTTTTAATGGCCCACTACAGAAACCGTGTCATATTAATTAATCGATCCTCGTAAAAGCTATTACAGATTCTGATTTAATCTTGCATAAAGTACAGTCTTCATGCTGAGAAATTGGAGCGAGGTCTTCAATTAGCCTCCTTGCACGAATCTGCGAGGACCGCGTTTATTCAAAGATTGCTCTCTTTCTGAGAACGTATTTATTTTCAGGAACGATATTTTATGTCACTTTTCCGCATAGAGATTCGTCGTAACGTTTTCAAAGAACCAGATTCATGATCAAATAAATACACCTTGTGAAACGAGGACAAGGTCAAACATTACTGTCCTGTGTGTATAAACGGACAGGTTACCGGTTGCAAGGCCTCGAATGGCTTACGCATGACTGCTTACAGTACACTGTTCCCAGCGAAACAGCTCGTTGCACCTTGTTTCGTTTCTTTCAATTGTTTGCACTACTTGTTGCTACCACTAGCATGCCACGTTGAAAACACCGACATGAGTTTCACTAATACCGTTTCGATCGACAAAGATTTCAACAAAGTTTTGGCCAACAAAAGTACTAATAGTTAATAACATTAGCCGATACTGTATGACTTTGAAAGACATTCACCATCGGAAGTATATACTCTAGTGAACGAGGTAAGTCCTCTTGCAGTGGAACAAATTGCGAGCGGGTCATTCAGATTTTATGCAGTTAAAGCTGATCGATATAAGTCAAAAAAAAAATGACAAGATAACAAGTACAATATTTTGCAGGGTGGTTTTTTATATTATTGTGTGCTGTGAATTCTGCAAATGATTAAATATCTTTGAACACTTGTGTAACGATAAGGAGAATATAAGTATTTACTTGAAAGACTGTAGATCTTTGTTTGAAATGAAATTGTTTGCACTAATTATAAAAAGAAGGAGTTAAATGGCCATTGAAGGACAATTATTGTCAAATTAAACTTTCTTTGAGTGAATGAATGTTGATCAAAATGATAAAAACCGTAACAATGATATCAATATGACCGTCCTGAGAAAGGAAATAGTATTCTCAGTTTTACGTAACTTATGTATAACGCACACAAACATAATGTTGTAATGCGATTCGTATACCATTTTTGCATAAATTATCTGGGTCATTTATCGAAATAATTGCATTAAGTTTCACCTTTAGTGCACGAACGATTCCACACACGCTGTATTGCATAATATTGCGTAAGATATGATATTTTGCGAACTTTCCAATAATATTTTTTTACTCCATTCTTTAATTTTTCTGTAATCTGTCAAACGGAAAGTTGACGTTTGACATTGCTAATCTAAAATTAAATTACTGTCTAATAAATACATCATGTTTCCTAAGCGTAGTATCCTACTGAACATATATACTTTAAACGTTTACACTTGTTATGTTCGTTAGAAACCTTCGACACTCAGTCATGTTACGTGTCGGTTTATTAAGATTCATACACTGTAGTTTCCTGAATGATAATCTCTGAATAATAACTCAAATTACTTCAAACGTGTCATTACGTTCTTCTGTACTTCTAGTTCTGTCATTATGCTATTTACTCAGAATGTTTTGCAGGAAGTATCATCTACATTTATGTCTTCTAATGATGAGAGAAAAAAGGAGAAGAACCATTCAGAGGATAATTGCATATCCTGCATTATTGTCAGTATAGCAGTAGTACCGATTACATGCAAACAAATATTTAATGGACGTTTGGTACCGTAACTTACACATATTTCTCTTTAACACTGTATAAATAATCATACAGCTTACAAGATTTTTAGAATCAGAACTGCGGATCATTATGCACAATAAAAATTGTTTGCATTAATTGTAAGAAATAGGAGCTAAATAGAAATTTTTGCGTTGCTTCCTTGATTTACTAAGCTGAAACTAATTCATTGATGTTCTAAAATTTTATTATTAAATAGGCAAGTATAAAAGTTACTACCACTGCAATATGTAAAGAAGGGCTATTTTTAGAAGATTCTATACAATTTTGAACTATAAAAGATATACAAGATTCTCCATGATTGAAATATATAAAAGTCTACAGGCTTGTTTTTTTTTAATTTATATAATATAAATAAATATATATTTCAATAAGGTTACTGACACTAAGAAAAGTAAACAAGGACTAATTTTAGAATATTTTATACAATTTTGAGGTATACAAGATTCTGTATGAATAAAATATATAAATATCCTGATACCATTAACTGCAAGCAAAAGTTGCAGTCTTTTTTCAATTTTCTATTATTCGTATGCAATATACGAATTATGTTGCCAGTTGATAATAAAACTGGCCATTTCGACACATCGATAGCAAATTAACAATTGTCGACAAACGCGAAAGATTAGAACCATTACAATTACAATTGACAATTATTAATTAATTATTAACCAATAACAATTGAAAAGGACTAAACCTTTTGAATACACCTAACAAAAAAAATAAGGAAAATCCATCTTTAAAAGATTGTGTACAGTTTTGATGCATTCAAGGTTTTGCATGAATGAAATATATAAAAGTCCACACGAACGTATAGTTTCCGCGCAACCGCCGCGTAACATACGTTTCATTATGTTAAGAGCCTGCGGATAGTGCGTTCATGAACTATTCAGTGCACCGACGCGGTGCATTCTGGTTGTTGCGCCTTTGGTATGAGACTTGACTGTCGGTCTTTCAATGGGGACATTATCGTGGACTTCGGGGCATCAAAATACACATCGATTTCATGTGTATCGCATAATGGACACGGTGCTGCCGTCAGTCCGCACAACTCAGAGCCATCTACCAATGCTGTGCAATCGACTAACTGTCAATCGATCGGCCCCGGATTAAGATAATTTCGTTATCGGCTAGCAGACCAGCCTCGATATCCGTCAGCCAACGAGGCCGGGTTTCCGATGAACGTTCGATGGCTGACGTAACATTTTATTCGACCAGGCTAAAAGCACATTGTTCAACGCGAACTCGCTGTTTCCATGTAAGCGAAATATTTCCCGACCCTGTAAGCGCACATTTGCCTACTCAAACGGTTTTATCTTCTTTTTTTTCCTCACCGAAAAAAAATCTGATTCGTCCTATGCCGATGCGACGCGAAACTAGAAAATGTAATAAAATGACGGAAATTGGCGACTGTTACTCTAACAGCTATGGTTCATCTTCCAAACGTAAGCTAAAAGAATTTACATTCGACCATTATAGTGCAACATCGCTCGATGTCTATTGGAAAATAATATTTATATGTAGAACGTTTCTAAACATTATAAAAGGTATATATTAATGAATACTATCATTCTTTTTTAAGTTATACAAGAAGTGGTTAACAATAATAATGATGATAATTACCGGCCAGTTACTAACTAATTTCTAATCAGTTTTGTAATAATTGTATGAAAAATACATACAATTCACAGTCCATCGATTAGAATATGACCGCATTCAAGGAACAAAAATTCATACAAATATTGTACCCATATTAAACGTGACCTTCAGTTGACCTTGAGGAAACCTTTCAAAATACTCAAGATCACCTTGATCTCTCAGAGAGAAAGTGATATGAAAAATCAAATTGCACTCATTCAATGCGTCTTTTAAAATGCTACATAATTCATTAAAAAGTTTTTTGATACAACCAATAGATATAGAGTTATTTTAGATAGTAGATCTTACTGACTCAGCCTGTGATAAGTTTTGCGCAAAGAAAATTCAAGTTTTCAATGAAAAATGCCGGAACTCTGACGGTTAAAGGTGAGGGAAAGTAACGACAGTCAATAAAAGATTTAGTTTATGATATATTAAGCAGCGTTACATCGATACTGCAACAAATGTGATCCATGACCGTGCCTATTACGAATAGTACAAATTCACGGTACAAATATTGCAAAATATTAACCAGAATATTAAATTTCAGTGATGACGCAGGGCAAAACACAGTGTATATCGAACGTCTTAAAAAGTGATGCTATTTGATCTCGGTGTTGCGAACTTTCCGCATCTCGCAACGGAAAACACGACCTCGGTTGTTTCCCCGCTCGAACGGGTGAGAACTTCGGCGATTTAGTTTGCTCAGGCATCGTGAATCGCCGATTATGAAGACGTCCGAGCTTCACCGTGGCCGGCCGTAAAGAGTCTTATCATAATCGCGCGGCGCACGGTACATTAACAAGTTACGATTCAGGGGGGAGGAGGTGGTTCGATTTTATCAGCGGCGAGAGATCGACGAGATCGCAAGAGCGGACGGAACGATGCAGGGGCGGGACGCAGACGGGACACTGGCAACGTTTGCTGCGTCAACGGTGCGGAAACACTGCGGTGAAATTTGGGTCCGCATCGGTCGTCAATTTTTTTTCACTTTTCCATATTGTCGTTCGGATCCCTTTCGCGGGCAGCGCGGAATCCTGTTTTTGCCAGCTCGACATCATTGTCATTATCGAAGTTTCGCGGCGTTCTCGTTAACAGCGCAGGACCGTTCTCCCCGTGGCGAACGATACAACCAACTCCGGAGATCAGAAATCAACTGTAGAAAGACCTCACTGTTTCTCTGTTATCTTTCTTCCCTCCGAGTTTCCTAAGTTCCGCGGGCTTAAACGTCGAAAGAATTTTCGCGATTAAAACTTTCCCACAGATGGGACATGTTAATTATGGCGGTCTCGGGGGAAATGCGAATCTAGTGCCTCAACCTTCGTGCGATCCTCGGATCAGAATTTACCTGTTTTCTGTTTCTAGATACTGTAAAATCTTCGATTTTTTCAGAATCGTGTTATAGTTTGATGTCTTAGCTCATCATCGTACGTAATGCGAATTTTGTTTCGTATTTTTAAAGACACAATCGTAATTATTAGCCTTCTGTATACGATGCAAATTTCAGAATGTATATAACCGACATATATATACTACAAATGTATTTTTTTAATTTTTAATATAGGCCCACATCAAAATGTTGTAAGAAGTAACCTTTAGTATTTCCTCCGTGATTTCGAGAAGTTGCAATTTTTTCCAAATTTATTTATCACGTCTTGTACTTCACCAATTGTTCTAACGTCTCAAAAAAAAATTCAAATTATTTGATCTACTTTTAAAGAAAGTGTTCTCTATCAAAGGGTGTACGAATACTCATGTGAATCACTATAATTCTACGGATTGTAGAAAATGATGAAAAATACAACAGGGTGAGGCAATTAATGTTTGTACCCCAAATATCTTTGTTGTGTTTAATGACACATTGAATGTCTTGAGGACAAAGTGGAATGGTTTAATGAAACTCGCACGATGCCGTAAAAGTTATTGTTCTTTTATCATTTTTTTATAGATATTGAGGTTACCGTAATTTTTTTAAATGGAACCATCATCTTATAAATGGAACCATTCTTCTTTTAACATGCACGATGATAATCCCTTTCATTAGGATTCAGTGACTATAATTACTCAAGGTCATTCAAGGTCACAGATAGAGAAATCGTATCACCCTGCATTGAATACTACTGATTCTGATTATGTTTTTGTGTTTTATCTTCCAAATATATGCACAAAGTAAAATCAGTTGCCGAATGTGTCTATAAGATTATGGATGAAAATATAATACATAGGATTAAAGTGAACTTCGAAATTAAATGGAAATCAGGGGAGTATGCAACTATCCTGAAAGTATATATAATAGTATTAATTTTATTAATTAAACACGAAAATAGATCTTCTATTCGTGGATGATCGGCAGATTTTTAAATCACCATGAATAATCAAACTTTCTCAGGTTCTTTTGTATATTCTTGGCATTCGTTATTTCACAATAACAGAGGTTTCAAAACTACTGTTGAATTAGGACAAGCCCGAATAAATTAATTCTAGGGATTCTTGAACGAACTTCATTGCGTTGCACGCATTCTGCAGCAACTTGCATTCTTGGACGGCCAAGAATGCATGGCGGAATACGAAAGATCTTAATTATAGTAATGTACCCAGCAGTAGCAGAACATTAACTTTGAACCATTACATATGGGTCATAAAACATTCTGTTTTAACCGACCATTACTAATTGCAAATGGTCAACGTGGTCTAGAAGTTCCAGACTGGAACAAATATTCTTCTGCTGTACTGTTATCTGGTACAAACTTGCAGTAAGTGAATTAGAACAAGAAGCAATTCTAAAATATTCTGTAATACCTTTCGTAAGTCTCTATTCAGAATTTAATTACAATTTGTAATAATAATTTACCTTCTTCAATGTTGAACTTCTACCTTTTATTAGGTTGTTGCTTATATGAAATTACGATTTTTAACAGTAACGCTAAATAGACGTAACATTTTTCTAAATAACTTTCTGGATTAAAGTGAACATGATTCTAATCTACATATTCTGTCAATGAATTATAAGTTTCTTGGTTGTATTACGGTAGAAACTTAGTATTTTGGTTCATGATGTTCTTCATTACAAGCATGTGATCTCCATTTTGTGGTCTTCTTTAGTAACGACGAATAGTGCGTTCAATTAATCTTACTTTTAAAATATTTAAAAGTTACATTAGATATCTATATTAAAATTGATGGTAAGACTTTAAACACCAGCTTTGTACTTTAATATTATGTATAATAAACTTGTAGATTCTAATAATATTTCTTAATCAAATCATAACATTTACATTCTAAAATCGGACATTTCATATGCAATAACCTAATATTAACACATTGTGCACCATGAGAAAAAGAGACTACATATACAGGGTTTCCCATTTAAGTTGTGATTGTAAAAAATTTCAAAGACATGCGATTTAAAACAAACAAAGTGACACATGTCCTTTAGTGTTTAGAGTGGGGAGTCAAATGGCACTACTAGTTTCCTACGTGCGTTTTCAACATTATTTCAAGGTCATTTTGTCTTTTTTTATAATAATCCAATATTTTTTATTTTGGAATCATATTTTACGTAAAAAAATGTACAGCTTTTGTTTGAAAAATCTTTTTGTAAGTTCAATATTTTTTAAGATATTTAGCTGATTTTTCATGTTTATGTCAAGGATAATTTTGTTTTTCTATTAAAATGACAACGTTACTTTCTTCTGGAAGATCTTTTATTTCATTTAAGAACATCATAATAAATGCTCGACATTTTTACCCTCAACTTCTAGACACTTAGTAATTCGTTTAATAAAAGACTCATGAACACATAATAAAGTTCTTACAAACTTACAAAAAAATGCTTCAAACAAAAGTTGTGCATTTTTTACGTAGAATATGATTCCGAAATAAAAAATATGGGTTTATGATAAAAAAGACAAAATGACCTTGAAATAATGTTGAAAACGCACGTAGGAAAATAGTAGTGCCATTTGACTCCCCACTCTAAACACTAAAGGACATGTGTCAGTCTACGTTTACGTACTTGAATATTTCATATTTTTTATTAATACGTTAAGCATCATCAGAAGTAGACGTTTTATGGTCTTCGAGTTAAACGTCACACCAAGTTATATAAATTTTTTACTTATATTATTATACCATCTTGCTTATAATAGTCATGTTACCTTTTTACAGATTTTCTATATTTTTAGCAACATTTGTCCGAGACTAATCTAAGATTTCATTGAATGATATGGCAAGAATTGCAGATGACTTTCGTTTGTACGCTAAAGTGACTTATCCGAAAGTGAAATGGTAACCCATTCTCCCGAAGCTTTCCGCTTTGATAACCGGCCATTTCAGAGGCATACGCTTCATTACGTAGTTCATGCATAGTGATCGTCCAGTGTGCCACACTTTTCAGCGCATTTCTCGAACGTCTTTCAGTGAGACATTTATTTGCTCCGCTTTCACATATGAAAAAGGTATCCGCGTCTGTACGGCGAGCTCTCTAATCGCGTGGTAATACATCGACCTCGTGGGGTTTCGCCTTTCGCGGAAATGTCAATATTGGCGACCAAAGCGTTGAAGTGGATTTATTGGCATGCAAACAGTTCACTGGTTCGTGCTTATCAATACACTATCTGGCTCGGCTGTCCCTCTTTCTCTCTCATGTTCGCCACACGCTGCGGAAAATACTTTACACAACTTTCCGGGGCGAGTATGATGATTAGCGAGGCATTTAGCGAGCACAGAACAACGAGCATGAATAATTGTACACCAGCGGCTTGAGCGAAAGTTCAAATCGACTCTCCTCTATTAAGGCTCTGTAAGGACATACGAGCAAGCCGAGTAAATCATACCGCACAATGCGCTTCTGGTGCTTCGCGAATAACTCTAACTACTTAATAAACCAGTTATCCAATTCATTAAACCAGCTATTACTCATACGCGCTAACCGCGTGCGGACGACGTGTTTGAAAGACCGACGCTTTTATAGTTCGATACAATAGAACATGATTTATCCGAACAATGTTTAATCCAACTCATTCGGTCTGTACAACAAGTATTTCGACTTTTAACTATTTTATTCAACCTTCTTACAAATTTCTAATAAGTTATGGTTTCATCTTTTGTTTCTGTTCACGGATTATTTTCAGTCGTTTCGATTTAAAGGAACTAGAGTCACTTATGTACTGCAGGACACAAATAACTAGTATCACTAATAATTAGACTGCGGTTCTTTATGCAAAATTAAAATCTTCTGCGTTAATTACGAAAGATACGAGCCAAATAAAAAGTAGCAAATAGTACATCGATGCTCCTAAATTATCCTAATAATTTTCCTGTTTTATATTGCTCATTATTGTCGGAAATACATAATTGTCGTAAATGCATAAAATTCGTAGTCTACTAATAACATAAATAAACGCCCTGCTAATTGCGACCAAGAAAGTAAAATTTCTACATTGTAAAATTAGATTTAGGGCAATTTAGTCTCACTGCAGTTCTAGAAGAGTTTTATATCCCTACATTACAAGCTCATAAACTTTCCTCTTTTCTATCAAATGTTTTATATTTGAAAACGATCTTTAATAGCAGCCTAAACTAGGGTTGCCAACTTTTTCTGAGACAATTCCGGGAGGTATCGCCCAAAACTGAAATATATTCAAAATGGATGGACACAAAGTCACGTGCAACAAAAAGAACAATTTTGGAGTGTAAGTTTTATTGGTCGATAGCTTTCTCCGAAATCCCGGGACAGTTTAACATTCAATCGGGATCCTGGACAACTTCAATTCCGGAACAATCTCGGCCAATCCGGGCCGGTTGGCAATCCTAATCTACACTGACTCAAGTTCTACAGCAATTTAATTATTTTGTTCTAGAGCTAATGAAATTGTAAGTGTCAATTCAAATGTATTTTCTGTAATGAGCCACTCATACTGCATCACGAGTACACTTTTATTATTTTAATATACTTTACATATTGTAAAATATTGTTTAAAAGCAGTGTGCTATGCCCCTAGTGTTGGGAAAGTTCAATTGTCCTATTCTAGAGTGAAAGAAATTATCCATGTCACTCGAAATGCATTTTTCTGTGACTAGCCTCCAATTTTATATCACAAGTACACTGTTCTTTAATATATTATATTTGACAAACTGGAAAACATTCGATAAAAAAAAATCTACTGTGACTGAAGTTCTAAAAAAGTACAATTGTTCTGTTCTGGACCTGACGAAACAATCTATGTAACTTAAAGTGCAATATTTGCGACTAGCTTCCTTGCTCCTCTCATTATATTGTACTTAATACAAAACAATCTCCTTAGACTCAAATACCAGAGTAAACTGATTGATCCACTTCACTGAATGATTTTCTCTAACAAGCCACTAATATTGCATCACGAATACACTTTTATTCCTTTTATTCCATTTTATGCATTGTAAAATAATTAAATTGGGTCTGTGTGATCCATGAATTGAATTTGTACAGTTTTAATTTTCTTTCAATTATCTTGGAATTTTTCAATGAATTCTTGTTTCAGTAGGAGTCATTTTATACAACATAGGAACAGCGTTGCGTACGAAACGATCTGAGTTTTTATAAGAAATATCAATGAAAAAATGGATAGTTCTTACCTGTGTACTGAAGGGTTGGGTGTACTAGATGGAACTGAAATTAAAATTATAGACATTTCTCTGACATGATAAAGATTAAGAAGGACAATGGTAATATTGGGTGGGGAATTAGTTCGTAGCGTTTTATGTTTTATTTTATTCTACAACGATTTTTTTGTTCTTTGGCAAAGTGTTGTACATCAATCGAAAGAGCAAAATTGTTATAATCTTTGTTTTGAATAATTTAATTTTTTATTATTTATCAAGCTTAGAAATGAAATATCCAGGAGGCAAAAATCAATATCTTCGACACCTGCTTTTCTTCGCTTTTCATCAAGGTCAAAAAGCTGCCGCAGTCGCTCGTGATATTTGCGACGTATACGGAGAAGGTGTCATAGGCGAGTCTACAGCACGGAAATGGTTTGCAAAATTTAAAAATGGCGAATTTGACCTGGACGACTCGCCTCGCAGTGGACGACCTGGTGTCGAAAATGTTGATTTTTGCCTCCTGGATATTTCATTTCTAAGCTTGATAAATAATAAAAAATTAAATTATTCAAAACAACGATTATAACAGTTTTGTAGAGCAGAAAGAGCTCTTTCGATCGATGTACAACACATTGCCAAAGAACAAAGAAATCGTTGCAGAGTAAAAGAAAACATAAAACGCTACGAACTTATTCCCCAACCCAATATATTGAATTAAATTTTGTATAAAATAGCGCACGGTGTATCACAGTCGATGCGTCTCAGTGAATTGCGTCGTCCTAAACAGGACTTTTTCGTCGAAACGTTGGGTAAGCCGGGACCAACCCTCCAAGGGATAATAGTGGTCGTGGCCAAGTCCCAGGAGGGCGGTGAATAAGGGCCGTACCGTGGACTGACTTCGTAGTAGTTAGATCGCGCAAACTTTCAGTACCCTACCCGCGTAATTTTCGAAGTTATGTCGTCGCGCGGCCCGGCGTAATTTCCACCGTGTATATTATAAGCTGTTCGTGACCCGGGCCCGCAATGTTTTTCCATTTTTCCGTCTCTCGTGCGCGAATGGAGCGGTGCGAGGTAGCACCGGCCGCGAAAATTGCGTAATCATTCCTGCACGACGGACAACCCGACGAAAATCATTGTTCCGCGGGCCCTCCCTAATTTCAGAAACGCGGTAACGCACGATGTAAATTTATCGCGGATCGCCGGGGGATATATCTCTCGACCGAAAGAAATATGCGTCCCGACAACGATATTTCAGCAAAACGCTTCCAATACCGGGGATCCGTCCCTTATCGTGCCAATAAATATTTTTCATCGACGCCCGGCCAAGTAATGAGTTATTTCCGGCGTGTGATTAAAGCGAACGAAGTGGAGATGATCATCTTCACGACGCTCGTTGCTCCTGTGTCGTTCGATTCGGTTTGCTGTGCTGTCACCTGTTCGGTAAATTAACAACCTCCAGTGAATCAACACTGTCCACAAATTTGTATTCAAAGACATCTTATTGAATAGCCTCAAGACAGTTTGACCTGTCGCTCGTTGTTTGCTAAAAGATTTTTAAGAAAATAACAATTATATGTAGAATGTAAATTTTCAACATTGGATAAATCGCGATCGATTCAAAGCGATTTAAAAATGTTTTACGAGGGTTTTTATGAACTTTTAAGAGCGAAAATTGAGAACTAGAATATTGCACTTTATGATTGGATCATAAACAGTGAAGAACAAAGGTAAATCAACAACATTTGAAACAGTGTAATTTTTTTAGAATTACATCAAATGACTTGAATGATTTTGAGAGGTTAGAAGCATTAGTTCTATTTGATGTGGTGTAATCAAATTTTTGAAACAATTGCAATTGTTCGAAATTCCGAAGAAATAATAAAACTTGATTTTAAAATCATTTAAAAAAACTTTTTACACCTTATTTAATAACTGCTCAGAAAATACTCGAGTCATTACGTCTAATTTGAGAAAAGTTATGTTGTTTAGTAGGTTTGTAGGGCAAATTCAATAATTGCCCTATTCGATGAAATTCGATAAGTGACAACTCGAAAGTGTTGTCACTTATCGAATAATATAAATAATATAACGATAATATAAATAATATCGAAAATTTGAATTCAAAATCAAATCGATTTAAAAATATTTTACTAAGAGAATTTATTAACTTTTCAGGGTTCATACCACTGCTGGAAGATCATATTTTATAATAGATTTATTTAAATTATAAAAATTTGGGTCACGTCTGAGTTAATAATATGATATTTATATTCACCTAACGACTAAAATTACACTTTTGCATTTAAAAATATAGAAAATCCATGGTGGAACAAAATAATTATACGCCGACACCTAATTTAGACATATTCCTGATACGGTGTATTTTGATACAGAAAAACTTATTTATATAGTATTATGAAGTCCAACCAGTGTCGCCAGATCAACCCAAAACTGGGTCCCCCTTTTCCCCTTCCACTATACCATTCCACTACATGAGCACACTCCAACGACGCCCACTAAGACCGTAGACTGGTCACGTGACGTGCCGCGCAACGTATTACATATTACTCTGGTCATCAGAGAGGTGGTAAACTGTATTCCCCTCGATTTAACCGATCTAGCGACACTGACAAGGAGAAGACGCGGTCATCGGGTCTTAGATTTTGTCGAAACTTTGCATACTGGTAGATATCGTTCTCCTGTTTATGAAAATACACCATTATAGGCGTCGATACTCAATAATCTTTGAGATATTTGCAATTTAAATTTCATTATACCCGTTAAGCCGTTAAGTACAGTTTTGGTTGAAGTTTTTGTCAAGTGCCAAACGGCGTGATGGTAACGTACCAGATTCATTACCGGGAACGCCAGTGTTCAAATCCCTTTTTCCTTTTTATCTATAGCTAAATCCCTTTTTCCTTTTTTTCTATAATTATTCCTTATTTTTTCTATATAATATCTATAGGAAACAAAATATAAACATTTTATTGAAAAGGAACATAATAAGAAAGAAACACTAACTTCATCAATCTTAACGTATCTCAAAAGTTTTTCAGTATCGACGCCTATAATGCTACATTTTCGTAAGCAGGAGAACGAAATCTACCAATATGCAAAGTTTCGAGAAAATCTGAGACCCCATGACCCCGCCGTCTCCTTGTGAGTCCAACCAAAATGATAGTCAGAAATCAGCTGTCTCTTACACTGAATACGATGTTGTAAAAAATACTATCCTGTTCATTTATTGAAATTCTTTGAAATTCATTGAAAAATATACACATATAGGAAAACATGTATCAGTTTCGGATACCAGATGATATATTTGAAGCTCACCGAAATCGGAAAGAAACCCCGTTTCTAGATTGTTATCCCACGTTGGGTTAGATTTGTACAGCTGTTAAATTAATTTTGGTTTAGGTCTAGGTTAGATTTGTTGGGGTGGCGATGCAGGGAGAGGAGTGAAACCCCTCCCTGCCCTAAAGGACGAATTTGGTCATTGGAAAAAGGCGGAGTTTGCTATAGTCATCCTAATAATTTGTTTGTGAATATCTAAAAATCTAGACAGCAAATTTCAAGGTCATTGAAATCTTTTATAAGGACTAACTTCTATGTATTACCAGATGTTTTTGTGAATACTTACTGAGTAGACTTACTTATTCAGACGTCTTGTTACATTCGAAGGCGACAGAAACTAATCACTTTTCTAATCTAGTGTTCTTTTAAATATAATCGTCTAATACTTTTTGTCTCTTCCTCGTATCGAACATTGTGTGTGATAGCGTGTAGGGGATCAACTAGGCATTTGCGAGTACTAAGTTGAACTGAGAGACGGGCCTTAAGTGTTCCTTCGCTGGACAGGTTAGCCCTGGTTGGGGAGGGATCGCGGTCCGAGGTTCGTGTCGGAAACGCGGTCTCTGTTCGCTCTCGGCGGGATGCTGCACACGGGAGCGAGAAGTTGCAGAGTGGCCCTTTATTTCCATTTTCGTTGGTTCCCTCGTGGCGCTGTTGCTCCCTATATTTATCTAATAGCACCACCTCCAGACCGCGGGCTCTTTTCCTACACCGACAACCGGTTCACCGCAGCTGCGTATAGCTCCGGTTGCGCGCACTTTGCGCCTCCATTATACGGGCAGTTGCCTTTGCCGCTCTGCCGTGTCCTCGAAATAATTAAGAGTTCATTAAGGGAAGATTGATTGCACTGTTTAGAGCCGGTCCCCGGCATCGTTCAATCCCTCTTCCGCATTACCGCAATCTTTTCCCTCTCTTTCTCTCTCTCTCTCTCTCTCTCTCTCTGTCTCTCTCTCTCTCTCTTTCTCTCTCTCTCTCTCCCTCTCTCTCTGTCTTTTTTTCTCTCATTCTCGACTATTCTTCTCGCGTCGTACAATCAAGCGACACCGAAACCTATGAATAGAAGAGTGTTGTTTATTAGCTGCCAGATAGATTTTTGCCTTTTCCTTTTTCGGCTTGCCCACTCCCAGCTTTTTCTGCCCACTCCAATGGTTAATGGTCCCACCGCAATGACTTCAGCGATGCTGGCTCATCGTGATCGGCTTTTTGTCAGACGACAAACTTCTCTGACGTCGCCGTTTTTGTTAACCGTATATTTGGAATCGCTTGTCCTTCTCGAATTTTCGGTAGAAGAATTCTGATAGATGATCGGCCAATCTTTTGGAAACAATGATGATTAAACTGCAAATTGTATGCGTTTGAAATTTAAAACGATTTCTGCATTAATCATGTTGGAAAAGAAATAAATTACCATTCAACTCCGGTAGATGTGAATCGGTTCATGAAAGTCATTATTTGAAAGATAGTAATGTCACAAATGATAAATTGCTTCAACACATCAAAACAGTATTAAAGAGGATTAATATACTTGAAATGATCTTTATGTTAGGAGACAAAATTGTAAAAGTAATTGTGTAGGTGTGCAAATATGCATTTATTTAAAATTCGTTGAATGTGTCTATATTTTATTGCAACTTCGAAGAAACTCTAGAAAAATATTTGTTAAAATATATTCACTTTTTCGATACACTTACTTCATTTTGAACAGTACTGGAATAACCAATTTGTATGAATGTTTGAACCATTTTTACGATTACATATTCTTTTATTTCCGAAACCTCTATACAGGTTCATTTCTGCATGCATAAGTATATTTACATATGTATTTTATATGAGTTTATACAATAAATATTATATTAACCTTATCTAATTGAATTATTTGATGCATTTAGTTTAAATACACGCTTCAAATCGTCTGAGATACTTACCATTAAGTCTTTCATTGAAGAACCTTATGTTCAAGGTTCTTGAATGATTGTTCCAAATATTACTATAAATACAAACTGTGTTTAAAATCAAACAACCACTGAAACTGTCTGATTTTACATTATATTGCAAAATTGTGTACTTTACAATTTTGACATACTTTTATAGAGATACTTCTTTATCTGAGTTATTCTTCTGAATCTTGCTAGATTAATTAATTTTCAATAACTCACCTGTGAATTTGATGCATTAGTAACAGAAATGAATGGGCAATATTGAAGACAGTAGAAAGATTCATACAAAGAGAGAATATGTTACATGTAACTTATTAAAATTATTAATGACAGAAAGAACTGTGTATTCGTCTCCTGCATCTACTACATGATGTATAAAATTTTTCATTTTGTATAAAGATCTGCAGTCTACTCAATACTGTCTAATAGTTTTCTGTTCTACATCAGTAGTGGCGAACAGCAAGAAATAGGCAATTGTGCAGCAGAGAGGTTGTTCACTGCAGTAGAAGAAATATTAACCCTTAGGCACTCGAATGGCGACTCTGAGGCGCCACTACAAATTGCTATACCATTATTCAAAATATTGTTTACATTTAATAAATTACTAAACAATTAAATATTGTATGAGGTACTATATCAGTTTCATACGTATCAAATAAAAAAAATTATTTACAATGAAGTATTCTAGGTTAGAAGAAATGTTTGATTTTTGAGTTGAAATAGCCCCGAGTGCAAAGGGTTAAAGTGTTTGAAGCACTATATTATAAAAGAACGTAATGGAAACTACTTTCGGATGCCCCTTCGGTGCATTAATTTCTACACAAGGATAAATTGTTTGCTTTGAGACGACGTCGTTCCTTTATTTATTTGCTCTTTCCGATGCTGCGTGAACCTACCCCGCTAAGGTAGGAATTTAATCAGAAAGTATTTTCCACGGGGTAGAAGAGGGTTGTCAAGGAACGCGGAAAGCCTCTCGTCCGCTTCCATTTTACGGTAAGACCTGAAACGTCTGCGGGATCTTCTTAACAATGCGAATAGTTTTCGTATTCTCAATGGTCTTTGCACAGACGACGTCATCCGCTGTTATGAAAATAACGGTACTAGAAACGTAAAAGTTGCTACTTTTGTACCGTCGGCCGGAGAATTATATCGGAAATAGTTTCGAGCCAGCTATGCGGTGTTGGGAGACCTGCAGGCCCGTGTCGAAACTTTCCCGGCAATACTGACATAGTTGACAGACTACGGTATGTTGGCACAATAACAGCATATTATTTATTGAGGTTGATTCGTCGCACAGGTAAGGAAAGTTTCGATGGAAACGCGAATAAATGCTTTAATGGTCGCGCGATGAATCTCTCTAAGATGTTCTCTTTTCCACTTTTCCGCGAATTGATGGGTGCAGTCGATGCAAACGATACAAAGAAATCGAATGGCATAACTCATCCCTAACCATGATGCACAATTTCACGATATCAAAAATCTATAAACGTAAATATAAAAATGTATATATTTATAACTTATGCATCGAAACACTTACAGTGAATTAAAAAATTATTTAAAAACTACCTTTTCGGTTCCCGAAAAATTGTCGATATTTATTATGTGTGATAATTATGTGACAATTTCGTAAAAATAAATAGTACAGCCATAAGCCTGGACTCATTTCAAAGCTAAAAGATTCTCATTTCGAAGAACAGTACTCATTTTCCTCTAAGATGTTTTTATATGATGTATCCGGTGGGAAACTGGAGATATAATTATTCCTTAAAAATGCTGCAAATTCGAACGTCCCCAAAAACTTTCAAAAATTTTTCTCGTAAATGAAACCACTGTAGATTTAAAGAACGACTCCTTAAAAATTGGTGCACGATTTTTTCACTACTTCATGGAACAAAATTGAGGAATAAGTTCTGTCGTGTAAAGCCCTCATGGTATAACGTACACTACTGTAAAGTTGTCGGCATACATCTCATTCAAAGCTCGATAAAACGACTAAACAAAATCGTACATCAATTTTCAAGATGACGCTGTAAAGAGGAAGCTTCAATCTTTAAATTTGTGGTGGCCTCAGTCACGAGGAAAGTTTTAAAAATTTTCACATACGCTTGAATGTATAGCATTTTATACATCAAACGCGTTTTCAGCCAGCAACATCATGAAAAAAATTCTTAGAGTAAAATTATCGATCGATTATGAAACCAGAAGCTACTAGCTTTAATATCAATCTGAATATATTGTCGTACGATCATTTTTTACGAAATTATTATTGTTTAAATCTTGGCAATTTTTCGAGAATCGGGTATTTAGTGTTGAAATATTTTTTGGATTCACTGTACATATTATAAACTATAATTGCATGATAATAAGAAATGTCTACCGACAAACTCTGATACATTTGAATGACCACAATGTCCTAATATAAAACATGTAGAAAATAATATATAAACATCATAGTTTAATAGTTTAATAATAATACTAATAATAACAATAATCTAACTACTGGAACAATTACCTAGACATCTGTTTGTTCCATTGACACTTTGAAATAAGATCAAAAAATAATATAACAGTATTTTTAAATTTTCTTAATTTTTTCAACTGTCTTGCATTTGATATATCGTATCTATATTTTTGTCATAAATGCATAAAATCAGCAGTCTATTAATTATGCTTGTTTTTCTATCAATGTTTTAGTACCTATAACCTACTGCTCTTTAGAGGTTACGTCTAGATACAATGGAATACATGAGAAGATATTTTTACATCGTTAACGGTTAAGAAATATACTTGTCCAACTCGTTTCAAAATGTTAGTAACATTTAAGTGTAACCTGACTTTAAAATTGACGTAATCAACTAAAAAGTATTGGCCGTCCTACGTTACGTATCACTTCGTTTGTACGATACTCTGTGTTATTTCATAGAAAAATTTATTAGTACAGTAATTAGGTAAAAATGGAAAGGAAAGAAATAGAATCGTTTTGTAAACAAAATTAAGATAGTAGATAAAATGGAATATTCTACACAGTTATGATAAGTATCATTTATGGCAAGTGCTTCAAAATAATTAATAGTAATTTATAAATAAGAGGAAATTGAATCAGCGAATGAGACGGATTGATTCTCTCTTTATAATTTAATATCTCTGTATAATTAAAACAACTGTAAACTAAGTAGAAATTCTTGTCTGGGAAAGTGAGATGAAGAGTGTACTGCACTGTAGGGAGGAACTCTTTGCTCGTCCATTTGACGGTCTCGGAAGAACCGGAATCAATTCGATCGGATTGAAACGAATGGTGACTATGCAGCCATTAATTGCGTTCATCTGGCAGACACGGTGTTTTCCTTTTGTACACCGCAATCGGTGCTGCCGGTTACGATCGCGCCCGCGACTTTACGACTCATTTGCTAAAAACGGTCTGTGCCCCGTAGAATCTTTCTACAAATCACGCGCATGGTAGACTGATTTAAGTGGCAAGGCTCTCCGGTGGATTTGACAATAAGATCGAACGAGAGATTCGAAAGAAGGATAGTTACCTTCGAAGACCGACTCCCATTACGGTTATTACTCGTCGTCCGGAGTAACAAGAACCCGGTAGATTGCCTCAAATCACCGACTGCGATCCGCCTAGCAATCAAGCCACCCCGTTTTTCTCCGTCCTGCCGATTCTAGCCTCCGTCCATAAGTTAACCCTCCTCCTCGTTCCACGGCCGAAATCTATTATCGATCGTCGCCCTGTAACGAACTTTGAACCAATGATTATACTAATAAGATGTCTATGCAAGACTTCGCACCTACCTAATCCGCAAGTATCCACAAATTGCCTGACGTTTCTCCATGAAGTTCCGCGATCCAACTGTTTTTACCGTTACTCGTTGCTTCGTCGATTCTCTGCCGTCTCGTGGTTTTTAAATAAACTTATCCGTTTAACTTATCGCTAAAAATGTATGTGTGTTGAATATGTTGTACGGATTTTCGGACGTTTATCGGTTACTGTTTGAGTGATCTATTGGCGTTTTAATCACTATAGTACGTTCTCAGTCATAATTGTCATTGCTAGACTGCGGATCATCATGCATTTATGGCAGGTGTAATTTTATGAAATGCAAGAAAGCATTTGCATGACTACAATATAACAATACTTTTAGTTTTGTCTTTCTACAATGAATCTTCCAATCAGCGAAAGAGATGGTTCACTCAATTCAATCTTTATATAATAAACTATAAAAGTAGGAAATTGCATAAACATCCGCTGTCTAGTCATTGCATAAATTGTTTGTTAGTAAATTTTTGCTACTTTTGCTTATTATGTTGGGTATTTATAAAAAACACAGTAGGATAGAAAAATTATTTGTATACTGTGAATCATTATGCAACATATAAACATTCCAATCTTTTTATTATTTTAAATTTCACCCGCTCAATTTGGGTATAGATACATAAAATGTACGATCTATTCATAATCGTTTGCGAATTTGAGATGAAAATTTATCTCTTCCAATTTTATAACATTCATCTTAAATATTTTTATTCAATTTGTACGCTGTAATGGGAATGAAGTAGTTGTACTTTCTTCTTAGGATTCAAAGAGCACTTTTTCTGCTTTTATGTGTTTATTATGCGAAATTTGGAAATCCTTTTCGATATGTAAATTGCTGCAACGACTGCATAATTGTGCATTGAATTCTATTGTTTATTATATAAAAATACTTCTTCCAGAAATCTTTGAATATATGAAGAATATCATCATTTTTTATAAAATAGTTCAGTCTTTATATTCTTGCCTTTATGATCAATATTTTCTTTGTAGTAAACAATTTTGTATGAGTTAATCAGATGAATTGTTCAGTCTGTCTTGATGTTTTGTAATGTGTCTTATAATTCATGAATAGATAACACCTACTATTTTTCTTATGTCGTTGTTTCTGAAATACCTTGACGCATTTATTCGGTTGTTAAATAGCCACAAGGTTTTTTGTAAATAAACTTATTGATCAAAGAAAGCACAATTGTAATGAACGTGCACAATCAATGAATTACAAGTTTTCTTGATTGTATTATGCTATAAATTAATTTTTTTGGTCATTCACGTGCTTCATTTACAAGATTGTCATCTCCATTTTGTAGTTTTTATAACTATCAACGAATAGTGCATTGCTTAATCAACACATTTTGACCAAATATCAAATAATGCTATCGACAATATAATGTTTTACATCTATATGATTCGACATCGATTGCCGTTGAAATAAAATTTATTAAATGAAGATAATTTATTAAAGGAAGATTGTATTCTTAAATTAAAATTAAAGATAGCATCTTAAGTAACATTATTTCTTGATGAAAACGCTTTCTAACATTTGCATTCCAAAATCGAAGATTTCATACGCAATAACCAAATAGAATAGATTTTACAGAAGCGGATTCAAGGTTTCTTATTTTCTTAATTTCTACTCATCAGGTATGTCAATTTGTCCCATTTTCTTATAGTTACTGTACATTGTGAAAAATGTAATAAAACAGTTACCCTCCACCTTACTCTATTATTTATGATCGATTCGAACAAACTTATGTTTCAACGAACAGAAGTTTCAATTTTTTCACTTTTTAGAAAAGAGTTCACAAATTGAACTCAATTTTTTAGGATTCTATCAGTTTGATCTCGGGGGATAAATTAATTGAAGAAAACCAGGGACAGATTTTTCATAATTACATCGGTTTGACATCATGGGACAAATTAATTTGGTTCAATCAGGGACAAATGAGGATTAATGTTCGTCAGACCTGCAAGGACTAGGTCAGCGTGAAAATTAAAAGGGTGATGCTGTTCCTGGCCTAATGGAAAAAAAATAGCTACGGTGACATACTACCCATTAATTTCGTCGTTTCATTCATTATTGATACAGACGGTCTTAATGCTAGAATGAGGAAAAATTTTGGTTTCCTATCTTGCAGTTTACAGCACTTTTTATAGTACCAGTTTTGCTCAGGGTAAGGCTCAGCCATCAGTTTGAGTAAGTGTCAAATTACTTTGTAAAAATCAGGGCCTGTTGAAAATTAATGTTTTACGAAGCCAGGAACGATTAGATCAGTTTGAAAATTAAAAGAAAGATGTTCCTGGACTAATAGAAACATAAGTACGATCACTTACCCGCCATCAACTTCATTCTACTTTTTATGCTTAGATATAGACAATTTTATGCTCGAATGAGAAGACATTACATTTTTCTCTTTAGAAGAAAATAATTTGAGACAATTTATTTTTTATTGTATCAGTTCGACTAAGGCTAAGATATCAGTTTGGCCAAGGATCGAATTAATTTGTAAACATCGGAACCAGATAAAGATTAATATTTGGTGAGGCCTGTAACGATTAGGTCAGTGTAAAAATTAAAAGAATGAGAGTATTACCGGCCAAATAGAAAAATAGTTACGATGTCTTACTCGTTATCACCTTCGTTGTTTTATTTGTAGAAGGATATAGACAATTTTACGATCGAATAACGAGAAATTACATGTTTCTCTTTACAAGAAATTAATTCGTCGTTCCATTTTTTGTTGTGTCGGTTTGACTAAAGCCAAGATATCAGATTGACTAGGGGTCAAATTAATTAATAAAAATCAAGACCAAATAATGATTAGTGTGTCGCGAGTCTGACAAGGACTAGGTCAGCGTGAAAATGAAAAGGGTGACGTTTTGTTTCCGGGCC
Source organism: Sphecodes monilicornis (assembly GCA_913789915.3). Classification (NCBI taxonomy): domain Eukaryota; kingdom Metazoa; phylum Arthropoda; class Insecta; order Hymenoptera; family Halictidae; genus Sphecodes; species Sphecodes monilicornis. Next base: position 6,567,966 of record OU565295.1, on the reverse strand, counting down.
GATGGAAAAATAGCCACGGTGAGATAACGGGCGCAGCGTGTTGTATTATTTTTAACCTAGTATTTTTTTCGTGGGCAACGTTCTGTCGTACGTTCTGTGAATTGAAAACCAAGCGGTGCAATTTCAACCAGGCTTCGAGCGTTCTCCCTTATGTACTCTGTTTTCATCTATATGCGCTGTTTCGCTCGCGCCGCGCGTCGTTGCACCCTGTCCCTCTCGTTTTTGGCCTTTCCTCGTTTTTGAAAGTGTGCTTGAAAGCACGAAAAGCGAGGGGCCGGTATCGTATTTACACAGACACTGGCTGCCGACATTCGTGCGACCAGGGGAAAGAGCAGCGGCCATTGTACTCCAGTGGGTCACACGTGAAATAGCCATGGCGACAGGAAGAGAACAAACAACTATATGCGAACTTACTCGATTAAGGACGATTGAAACGAACCCGTTTTACTGAGACTCCAGTGCGAGAGAGAACTAACACATTGTGCGCCTCGGCTTTACGTGCAGCACCGACGCGTAAATCAACATTCGAGTTTAACTGAATAAAGAGCGAGAAAGCGCTTGGGTACGTTCGACGAATAAACAACATATTCACTTTCGAAAGCAACCGAGACGAATGTTAACGCGTTAATTTTAACGCTGACTTTTGTAATCGGCGCTTTGACAAATTTACCATTCGACGCCGAAAATTTCAAGCCGCGTCGACGCAAAAGAATTTTCTGTTACGTGGTTTTTATTAGAGTTTCTGTTGCAATGCACACACATCTTGGAAAAATGAGTAAAATGGAAACTTTAATCAAATTCAACATAGTTTTGCTTTTATTCAGGTTAATTTATTTATGTGCAGTAATCGATATTAATCACTAGACTGCGGATTTTTATGCAAAATAAAAATTGTATGCAATAATCGCAAGACATAGGGACCAAATATAGAATTTATTTATAGAATTTATTAGTAGTTTTATTAAGTTGTAAATGTATTGGTACTCTTAAATTTTTGCAATAGTTTTATTGTTTATTGTTTGAAACACCCACTCATTTTTGCCGTAGATGCATAACATCAGTAGCTAATTAATCGCATAAACTTTGTTAAATTCATAAAATTACGTATTCTTGTATTCTTTTGTTGAGTCACTTCAATTCAAAATAAAAAATGATGTAATGGAACTAAGAAGACCAGTAAGGCTAATTTAATAGTACTACTCATGCGGGGAATATAATACATATTTTATTCATTGTCTAAATATCTTTAAATGTCTTTTAATAACGTGTATTTATTTACACTTTCAAGATCTATTGATAAAGTTTGTATTTTTAAAACGATTTTTTTACATTTTTCATAAAGCATTTTGAACGCAGAAAAGGAAGTTCAATTTATTATTTACAAAATCGTAATATTTCTGTAAAATTCTGTCCTATGTATCAATGATTGTACTCTAGATGTTATTATCTCCAAAAATTGTATAGAAATTATTACCGGTTGTGTATGTTACGTAAAAGTTAAGACTGCAAAGCCTGTATACAGACAGGTTTACGAAGTTTTATTCAATCAATGACTAAATCAGTCAGTTCGTTTAAAACTTGCTTTTAACGATTTACATATGAAAGTTGTTGTCACACCTGAGTACTATATTAAAAAAATGTATCAATGTTAATTACTAGACCTTACTGTATCATAGGTTATTATACGAAAATTTATACGAATCTATCAAATAAATTCTTTAAATGACATGACATAAAGGGAACAAATGACTTGGACTACTATAAAAATAAACGTAACATGAAATTGGTTGAATTCGGCGATGAGCAACTTCAATTACAATGCAATTTATGAACGTTTGTAAAAAATTTTCATAATATGGAAAATCATTCGATATTGTACAAAACAAGTGAAAAGTTAAATTTTTTTAGAATTATGACTTAGTCAAACAACTTTCATAACTACAGGCACAAATATTAATGACGTGTCTACTCTATGCTTACCATATGGAATTTTCCAAATTAATAAATCGAGCTTGTTCCACAGGATGCGTTTTTACAAAAGAAGCCATGAAACTGAAAATCTGCATAAAGATCCGCAGTCCTGTGACCAATAGGCAACCGGCAAGTGTTTCCTCGCAAACTTTTGCGAGAGATTGTGCGCGCAGCTAATGCAACAATTCCTTGAACTCCGACGACGGGGTATCCCGAAATAGAACACAATTAAACCGAATCGGCATTCCGATGCAGACATCGGCGCATCTTACCGGCAATCGTGTTTATAGACCATGCGCAGACACACGACTGGATGCGCTGATCAAAGTGCGTCTGCGTTTGATAGATGCTGGGGCGATCAGCGCGGGGCGTAATTCAATTCGACAGAGGCAGACGAGACACAGGAGAGAGGATGGCTGTTTCAATGGACATAAACTGTGCGATACCGTGATTAATGTCCCCCCTACTTTTATTGCTGTCATCTTGTCGATGTACCCGCCGGGCATAAATAATGTTGTTTTCGTATTCAAAGAATCCTTTCAACATCCTCAGGTATATATCGGGTGGTGCTGGCCGCGCAACAATAGTCAATTGCGCCCGGTTGGCGAGCAGAGCGGCGAGCACGGTTCAGACGTGCAAGAAGATAGTGTGAAAAAGGAGAGATACGCGGACAGGATAGGAAAAATGCGCAGGGCCACGGGGTTACGGTGATAAATCACCCTCGATCTTACTCGGGAGATCCTTTCAGGTTCTTGTTAGCGAAACGTCGCTCTTCCGGGGGGCCGAGCGCGCGTCGGAGAAAACGGGTCGAAAGGAAGGATTCTCGTGGGCTAGGAATGGCAAAGGGTTCCATCCGACGACGAGCGACGAGATGCAGTTCTTCGCACGCAACAAAACATTACAAGATTCAGGTGACGGTACAGTAATCCTACTTGACTAACATGAGATAAGCGACGTCGCAGTGTCTCGCGGCCGGAAGAAAAATTACAGACAAAACAGGACGCGGTAGCAGCTTTTCTCCTCTCTTCTCGCCTCTTCTATCTCGGCTTCTCTTTCTTTTCTTCTTCTCTGCGTTGCCTTTTCCTTCTATTCCGCGGGGAGAGGGGGGGGGGGAGAGAAAGTGGCTGGCCATGCGACTGAGCACTTCCGATAATTAAAGTACCGTGTCGGTGTGTCGCACGCCGCCACGCGATGCTTCTCTTGCTAACGTTACGGAGAAGGTTAAACGGCCCTAATCCCTTCCCTACTGATTGTCCTAACAACTTCACCCCTATTTATTTTCGCGAGTTTGCCGAACCCACGACCGAACAGAGATGCGTCCGCCCGGAACCCATGAAATTCATTTGGGAATTTAACGGCGCGAGACTAATCAAGAACGGATATCGTAAGAACCGCTCGAATCGGTAATTACATTGCAATTCAATTCGTGGATGCGGTGTTTTGAGAGATGGATTATTATTACGCTGAGAATGTATGAGAATTTTGTACTCTTTGAGGTGTTTGGTAGTAATTGGAACGAATGCGATTTATTTTCATGAGTTTTACCAGGTTCAAAATGGAGTAATGAATTTTGATTGCAGCTTGTAGAGGGCACGGAATAAATTAGGCATATTTTTAATAGGTTCTCTTGGAAACGTGGACTATGGAACATTTTTCGAATAACGTTCTCACATTTTAAACTCCAATAAGAACAGATCAAAATTCTTTACAGTAAAGTTTTTAGTTTGAACATAATTTATAAAATATACAGGGTGGAAATTATAAAGCGTTGCAGACGAATATCTCCAAAATATTGATTATCAGCAAAAATGTTTCAGATGAAAGTTGTTCAGTACCGATGGGGAACATCATGTGGTGGAACTTTTATTTTTCCCGGTGGACACTGCAAGGTGAGGTGAAGGTCAACTTTCATTTTTTAAATGGAATAATATGTTATTTTATCCACCATCAAATAGAGCGTTTCAAGATGAATTCAATTACCTATGACTCAAGGACATTCAAGGTCAAACTTGCAGGGAAATGCAGAAAAGGTGCGATCGTTTTATTTGTACTTCTGTTTAGTATGTGTTCAAACTGAATAGCTCTTACTTCAATGCACTTAACAATTCTTTGTTTAAATGATTCTCTAACTTTGCTCAACATTTCAACATTTATCTTTCAAGCACGGAACCTGAACGGAGAAAACGCTGTTCTAGTCTTTTAAATGCGATATGCGATTTTGATAGCCGATCTAGGTAGCGTTGTGCATGAAAATTAGCAGACATTCTGTAATTTTTCCTGCATTCTCCTAGTACAATAAACATATCAAAACAATTTTATTACATTTCCATTTTCACCACTTATTTAAGTACTATCGTTCAGTGAAGAATGCCTTAGCACAAATAGTAATGAAAGTAAACTGACTGTCTTGCAGTAGAACATAGTAATACATAAATACGTTTGTTTTCATTTCATTGATAATGACTTTGATGTTGTCCTGAGTAATGCTGATATTGAACACATGGTATTGTTTTGGTGTGATAGTTCGAAGGCACGAACTAAAGTACGAATAAAACGGTCTCACCATTTCTGCATTTCCCTGCAAGTTTGACCTTGAATGACCTTGAGTAATAGGTAATTGAACTCATCTTAAAACGTACTATTTGATGGTGGATAAAATATCATATTATTCCATTTAAAAAATGAAAGTTGACCTTCACCTCACCTTGCAGTATTCACCGGGAAAAATGAAAGTTTCACCACATGATGTTCCCCATCGGTACTGAAAACATTTTTGCGTATAATCAATATTTATGGAGATATTCGTCTGTAACGCTTTATAATTTCCATCCTGTATAAAATATCAATTATCTACTTTAATTGAAAAAGAGTGGGATGCTGTAATAATTCTGTCCTTTCTTCTTTCAATGACTTTAATCTCTTGCACACCGATGTATTGTACGATTACGATGATTAAATTTTTTTTGATGCATATAATGTACTAGGAAAAAAATGAAAATTTATATTTATTGTGTACCCACGTGTTCTCTAAAGGCTAAATATTGCCTAGAATAAAATAGAATATCATTTCGATTTAAAGGGAATTAATGGAATTAATAACATATTTAGCAATTTCTATTCGAACCTACCAGAATTAATACCCTTAAATATTTGTAATCTACCTACCGCCGTAAGTTAAACCTACTATTTGTCACAAGCGCACAAAATCCGCAGAGTTGCAACTATCGTCTACAATAATATAATTCAGCGTTACAATGAAGCTTTTCTGAGAACTAAGCTGCGGTAATTTCCCAAAATTCGGTGCGGCTGCCGGTTTATTTAAAGTTCGGTAGCAAACAATCGACAGAACGCGGTCGTTCCATGAACGCGCACGGTCAGCTGTAATGAAAGCAGCACGTGGCTCATGTCTGACATGTTAACACGAGTCTCGGTGCTTAACGCAGCGAATGATGTTATTCAAATTCGTTCTTACCTCTGACCGCCGTTATTTCCCGGTGGCTTTTCGCCGGCAACGCTCGAAACAGTAAAGCCGCGGCACAGAGGGTTAGAGGCGGGGAAATTGTTCCCCTTTACCGTCTTTAATCGCGAAACTCGTTACAGAAACAAATAGCCCTTTACTTTGCATTAATTCCCGTCGCGATTAAAAAACCGGCCGGTAATTACTCAGGCCGAATGGAAGACAAAATGAGGAACACATCGTGGCTCGGTGGATTTTTGGTGGTAAAAAATTAGCAAGTACGCGCGGCGGTTCGGTCGCGATTGAACCAGAAAAATTATTCATTAACAAAGAGCCCCCGTTATTTGGGCGTTCGATCGTATGGTTTCAGCCGCGTACGCGTAAGCAGAGGGAGAGATCGCTGTTTACACGCACGCAGACTCCGAACATTTAATTTTCTCTGGCTTAAGTAACCACCGTGGTCGTTACCTACACGCGCAGCCCGCTATTAACGGTTTAATTAGCATAAGTTTTCATTTGTAGGATTACAAGGCAACGAAGATCTGCTAGCGGGCTAAGGGAGACGGTGGCGAGGAAATTGCTGATTCAGCCAAAGAAAAAAGAAACGAATTATCGTTTCTCACTGCAAATATTACTACCGTTTGCATTTTTTGCGGATCCCTTGGTGAAGCTTACTCTCACGCGAAAATGCGAACGCGTAATTATTTTACATGTTGAGAATGTTTTTGAATAAGCCGGTGAACCGTAATGCCAATTTTGGTTGAGACCAAATTCGGCTAACTTACGGATAAATGACTATATAAGACAGTAGGGTGATTGTTTGAAGAATGCTAATTACTTTGACGCTCATATTTTTATTAAATCTGCTGGTGAGAAATTAATCAATTCACCTTCCCATATATTCATAGTTTGAACATAATTTATAACACATTTTGAAGTTTTCGCGGCTTCTCAAACATTCTTGCAATACTTCAAAACAAACAAAAATTGTTTCTCTTACGACTATAAACCTTTCTTATCATGATGCACTTTGTACTAAGAAGGTGAAACTCAGAGCTGTTGGATGATGAACTTTAGGCAAAATAATAATTTTGTACTTTAGTTGCAAGAGACGGGAACGACGTGGACATTTCTATTTTTCCTTTAATAACTTCTATCAGCTGAAAAAATTCATCAACATTCTTCGATGATTTTGTTAACGATTGCAATCAGCATATAAAATACCTTGTAAGTTTGCGCCTTCCGTCGCGCCGCTTACCGCAGCGTTGGAGAACCATTACGGGTCCCATAGTTTTAAGTTCTGTTCGTCAGCTAATGGCATCGCCACCTGATCTCGTTCGAATCACCTCCGTATGTTATCCATTATAATCTCGCCAGTATTTAACAGATTTCGATTCCATTAGTCGTTGTCATGAAATTTTCAAATAGAGTGTAACAACCATAAAAGTTACTCTTTCCTTATAAGTTGAAATAAAATTCTATTATTTTGTATTCATTAGACTCCGTATTTTTTACGTATTTATGCCAAAAATGTGTAGGTTCAATCTAAAACAATGCAAAGATTAAAAGATGTTTTCACCATATAAAAATGATTACTGAAAGATACGAATTTCTATTCAGTTTCTGTATCTTTCAATTCATGCTCAAACTTTTTATTTTTCATAAAGATCCGGAGTTTAGTAATGAATATTCAAGCATCAAAGGAAATGTAGATATAGAATAAATATAAATTTTCCTTTTCCTTGTGAAATGATTAATGATGAAAAAGTTCCAATTATTACATCCGCGCAGAAGGTTAATATCCAATATGGCGACGCCCTAACCTGTCAAAAACGCTTAAAATTGCTCATGTTTACATACGTACAACTTATAAACCAGTGAATTCCTAACAATAATACTTACATTTTCGTACTGTTCTCATCGATATCTACAGGATTACATAAAAAATGTTAAAAAAGTGTTCAAGAAAGTTAAAAACATCTGGTCCTCCAAAAGAAAGAACAGTGGGTAATACCATTTTGTATATCTTAAGAAGTTAGGAAAGCAATGTACCTTGTAGATGAAGAAACGAAATTGGCAATTAACGGAGCGACACATAACCGTAGGCGCTATTAGGTGGCACAAACATTGTCAAACGTGTTCCTGTACGGCATTGATGATAGAATTGAAAAGTTCCTCAGAGAAGTAAAAGTGATACTTACTTCATAATTTAAATGATCAATAAATTCTCAGTAAATATTGCCGTGATAGAAAAGGATGAATAATAAAAGATGTCGTTCCAGCCATTGTACATTTGTTGCTTCTCCAATATTTAATATAATGCAGTGTATCTTAAGCTATACATAATTAGAACAACCGAATGATACATGACCGCAAGCGCTGCTAGATTGCACAGACATGGTCAAACGTGTCTCTGTACGGCACTGACGATAGAATGAAAATGTTTCTAAGAGAAATAAAAGTGATATTTACATAATGATTGAATTGATGAATAAATTTTCAGTGATTGTCTCCGTGTTAGAAAAAGATGAAGAGTAAAAGACGTCGTTCCGGCGACGTTCTCATTATTCAAACGACGTCAGGGCATAACTAGTTGGCAATTTTCCGGAAGTAATGAGTCCTTTATTTCGTTAGGTTGCCAGTAGTTGGCTACGGCTTAGCTACGTAAAACTTCTTCCGGTAAGACTGTCACGTTCACTAGGTCCAACAGACGTGCCCGTGACACCAAACTCGAATGGATTGGTCCATGGGTCAGACACCGAAGAGAAACGAGGTGTAGCAAGATGGGAGGGGTGCACCCTGTGTGCACCCCACTCGAACTATTTATTCCGGCACAAATCGCATTACCAACTTCAACTGCAAAATTGACTTCGCCGAACTTTTACGACGCCTTCGCTCTTACGCCACTTCGACGCCACCCGCACGGTCAGAACTTCAACTTGTACGAGGGTTTACCAAACTCAGTTTAAGAAGAAGAAGAACTGTTTCAACCAGAGAGAGAGACGCATCTTGCGGGACTTTCTCTCGTCCCTTGTCGATATAAAATCGTGCGACGCGAGCTTCCGACGGAATGGCAGTTCGGGAAGTTCGAGCCGCTGGGAATAACGAACAGTATCGCCGTAAATTGCTTTATTTTTTTCCCCTTTTTCCATTAACCGTAACGGAGAAAGTGTGGAGAGTGTATATCTTCGGCAGATTGAAGTTTCAATACGATCTCTTGAAGAGTTCCGTTAAGGGGATCGAATATGACAGTGATCGTGCGGCGAAAATGTCGGACGAACTGTTGCCTTTCTCTATAAAAGTGTTCACTGGTCGTGTGTAGACATTATTCACTTACTATTAATATGAAAAATTATCTGAACCATTAATTGGTGTGATGAAATTTTAAGAAATACAATCTAACAGCGATAATTATATTATCGCATATAATAGCGAATTAATGTTTGAACGTAGCACATAAAGCTACATCTTACGATAGTGCAGTACAGATAATTTTCTGATTGCCTAACATTCAGAAAATCAATAATCCAAATTGTTACAGGACGATAGAGACCCAACGACATCAACTAAGAATTAAAATATGTTCCTTATAATCAAAGTAATACAGATTTCGATTCTTCTATGTTCTAAGTGTGTAGTACTTTATATGTGGTACAAAATTTAATTGATGTAATATAACTAGAGTGTGGATCCTTATGCACAATAAAAATGTTCAACATCAGTTGCTGAAACAGGGGACTTCAACGTCAGAGACTAAGTAGCAATTTCATTCTTTTCTAAATAAATTCAGTAAGCTGGAAGAAACTCATCGGTAATCTTAACTTGTTCTAATCATTCTACTCTCTAAAATTGTAACTACTCATTTTTATTATAAACGCATAAAATCTGCAGTGTAAATGTAGTCATCATAGAACAAACTACGCAATTTTGCATGACCAGGTATGCTATAAAGAAAGGTAAACAGCCGATGTTTGGAACAAGATGCATGAATCGATAATTAAAAAATTTATTTTTGTAAATGAAAATAAAGAACGAAAGTCACTATTTGCATGCTAAAACGAGGTCAGCAATCTACTTTCAATGCGCCGTGTTTGTTCAAACAGCAAACTCGGTTAAAGTATATTTACAATTCATTAAGACAGACTAATTTTGTTACATGCATTTAAACTCAAAAAATGCAAAGTAAACTCGTGATTCAGCGTAACAAAGTTTAATTAACTTTATCTTATGGATTTTTGTTCAGAAATCATCCTAAAGGAGATAATTATTCGAAGTAAAATTAAAAATCTTATAAAATGAGATGGCTTATTAATGAAGTCTAATTTGTCAAAAGTGTTTATAACTATTTAAAGTCTTAATCAATTGTTACTACACCATATTAGGATTTAATATTCTGCAGGTTAGCAGGACTAGTTCTTTTTAAATAAAATTATTTTACTTTAATTTCTAGTGTATTTTTATGTGCATTATCTTCATATTTTGTACAAGAGCCTTCATTAGTGTGATGGTTTAATGGCCTCTGAAAATAATGATTGGGCCATTAGTGTCTTGCATGTCCGACTGCGTAATCCATTACACGGCATAATTGCTGGAATACTTTTCGTAATCACTTTCTAGCAAGAATATTCTCTCGTCAGTACTTTGAAAGTGTGTGACACTCAAGAGACACGCGTGACTTGTTATATCTTTTGTGAAGCAAACATGTTTTTAACCTTAATAATATCTACACTATAAAAATTAATCAATTATGCATGCAGTACGAGCGCAAAAAATATTTTCGTACCAGTAATCCACGGTATTGGGGTTACATCATTATACTTGTTTTATGGGCGTCTCGTCGATTCCAGTATTGCTTAAAGTCGTTAAAAAAATTCTGCTAAGGTTACTGGCTAAAATTATATTCGCTGCCTTTCACCAATAAATACTGTGTTATACATAGCTCTCAGAAGCAAATGCCAATAATCGCAAAACCTGAAAATTTGCTCAACCTCATTGTTTATATAAACGGAATACTGAATCTTAATAAAGACATTAATCTCGTTTGACGCATATTATGCATTTCCAGATGCTTCAATTATGAGTTTCAATCTTTCGTGATACTGCATGTAGTATTCCAACAATTTCACCTTAAATACTTCCAGTAGACACCGCAGAAATTATGTAAATAGCAAAAATTTCTCAATATTCAGTATGTGATGCAATATAGCAATATTTTACATTACTAGCGGTACTCTCAAAGTGAATGAATTTGTAGCCCATCAATCAGAAGACTGCCAAGCGTGAGAAATAAATCATTAGCATACAAGACAGACTCAGAATAGTTTTCTTAATGACAGTCACCGAATTAATTCTCCTGATTAATACACCTGATAAAATTTCCAGATAGCTCACAATGCAAAATTTACAAATACTGTAACATTCGAGCTGCATTAAATCGTGTGTAGAATTTTGTTCTAGTTAAATGTAAATTGATTTATACTCCCTCAATCTAAATGTCTGCTGCGCGTGAAAAATAATAGCAATAACATACCAAACAGGTCCATAATATTTTTCTTAATAATGGTCATCGAATACTCTTGATAATATTGCTGTGACAGTTCACACGTATTAAGATTTGTGAAGAATCTCATACTATCGGCACTTTCAATATACATGAACTTGTAGATCATTAATCTAAATATTTTCCGAGTGCGAAAAATGAAAACCTACAAGATAAGCTCACAATATATTTCCTAACCGATAGTCGCCGAAATAATGATCATGGAGAAATCGTCAAATCACCCATAACGCTAAGTTTGAGAATGGGGCTCTACTTTATATATAATCCATCACAGTGATAGAACGTGATTCATTTTTTATTAGCACGGAATAAGAGCCCGACCGTGCCTATAGCTCACGATAGAACCGGTTAACCACCCGTTTGTCTTCTCCTTCGGCTTAATCGTGACCAGCCAGGTGATTTATGATTTCCACTTCTCCTCAGCAAATACAGTTGTGTTGGCCATACGCGCGCAAGGCGTGTGAAGCAATTAAGCGTTGAAATCGAGAAAACCTGTAAAAAAACTCAGCGCTGCCCGCAACGAGGCACGGACAGATTATGACAGTATTGCGTGATTCATAGGTAACACTTTTACACAATCGATTCGACGCATGAATCCTTTGAACAATGTAAGAAACGTCACTCTTCGCGCCATACATGCGAAACCTTTCACTTCGCATATATATTTTACAATTATAAACATACAAAAAGTATTGTATGGAAATATATAGGGTGTTCGCGCTATCACTATCACCAGCCTTTTTTCTTGTAAATAGTAAATATTAGAAGAAAATGAAAGAGGAAAAGGTAGTACTGTTTTTTATGCACGTCACAATGGAATATGTAATTTTTTTGTGTTTCTAGTATTTTGTTAGATATGAAGGTAACCTTCAATTTTTTAAATGGAATGCTGTATATTTTTTTATGTCACATGAAAGCGTGTGTCTAGACGAATTCATTCGTATACTGCACAGTGATCGTCAATGTCATCCAAGGTCAGAAATGGAAGAAACATTTTGAATATTTCATACCCATGGGTTTACAAGTATTCTTTATTGGTGAGGCTACAGTAATTATTCAATATGACTTCCTTGTGCATGGATGCACATTTCAGCTCTATTAATTAGATTTTTTTTTGCCTTCCAATTTTTTTCTGAAATTGTCTCATCATAGAAGAAACTAGAAATATGGACTCTGGTAGTGAATGACAACATCATCCGATTCGTATGAATAAGGAATACTTGTAAACACATTAGTATAAAATATTCAAAATGTTTCTTCCATTTCTGACCTTGGATGACATTGACGATCACTGTGCAGTATACGAATGAATTCTTCTAGACACACGCTTTCCTGTGATATAAAAAAATATACAGCATTCTATTTTAAGAATTGTAGATCACCTTCATATCTAACAAAATAGTATAAACACAAAAAATTACATACGCCATTGTGCTGCGCATAAAAAACAGTACTACTTTTTCCTCTTTCATTATTTTCTAATATTTACTATCTACAAGAAAAACGCTGGCTAGTGATATCGGGAACACCGTGTATGTTTCAAAGCTTCATCAAAAATTCTACACACAAATTTGGCACACTTATTATCAGACTGCGGAACTTCATGCAAAATAAAAATTGTTCGAGTCAATTGTTAGAGGCAGAAGTTACATGAAAATGTATTTCCGCTTTAAATAATTTTAATAACTCGAAAAAAATATAACAATATCATTCAATTCTGCTAATGTCTTTACGGTTTCAATTGACCAATCCATTTTTGCCATAAATGCATAAACTCCGTATTCTACTTAGTATACTTGAATTTTTTAAATATTTTTATGGCGAAGTCTCTAAATGCAGACGGTTAAGTAGGTAGTAAATTATTAGTCCTTATAATTTACATCATTCTTCTAGTTTTAATAATTGACATAGTATTGTATAAAATGTATTCCGCAGCGCTAAGTTAAAAATTGTTATCATTCTCTTAATGTCGATGAAAATAATATGTGCTGAGCATTTTTATTATCAGAGTTACACCACAATCATCAATTTCGATTTCGGTACGTTTCCTTGTTAACGTTACTATGATGTAAAGCACGCGTAAGTCGGCGATCAATGCAATCACTTGCTCTTCATGCATTTTCAGCACAAAGGGTATTGCCACCTATTCATGCGACTGGTAGTTACCGGCGAGAAAGGTGTTAGCACAGACGGGGTTTAAGAATAGAGCTGACGTCCTATGTATTTTCGTAGCCTAACTTTCTGGGGCGTTAGAGCCCCGTTACTATTACCGTGTCATCTGCAACGTTATCAACGGAGTATACGAATAATAGATCGTAACGTTTACATAGTCAAAATCATGATCGATCGTCGACCGACGAAGTGGACACTAACCATTACAAATAATAGTTAGTAATATGTGACATACTTGCAACCCACAACTTTTGCAATATTCCAAAAAATACTACCTTAAATTCTCAATACATAGGACACAGCACTATGTTTAAAGACTATTTCATTCACGATGTTAGATATACGGTGGCTCACAAAAGTATTCGCTCGCCCTTCAAATCAGAATAACTTTCTTAAAATTCGACCAAACCGCTTGACTTTTTTTGAGCAATTATAATAATGATACTTTTTAAAACTTCTTTATTTTAGCCCATAATGAAAATTTAAAATATGCAATTTGTAAATCTATTTTAATTATATATATGCTGAAAATTTCATCGAAATCTTTTGACGCAGAAAAAAACGACGCGCATCGAAAGATGTAAAAAACTATAGATTTTAAGCAGAAGCTGACCAAAAGTCGTGAAAAACTGCGAATATCAACACTTTCAACCGCTTGTAGCTCATATGTTCGTTAACTGATTTTCATGAAATTTTCAGCATATGTGTAAATAACATCGATCTACAAAATGCACATTTTGAATTTTCATTACGGGCTGAAATAATAAAGTTTTAAGAAGTGCCATTTTTATTTTTTCATGTAATTCCTACTAATTGCAATTTATTCATTACCTTTTTCGCACGTGATTTACTAAATCAATGTTTCTAATTGCTCAAAAAAGGTCAAGTGGTTTGGTCAAATTTTAAGAAAGTTATTCTGATTTAAAGGGCGAGTGAATACTTTTGTGAGTCACTGTATGTATGTACGTAGATATACTGGAAATATTTATTGCACAGCTGTAAAATTTATGTGATAAGTACTTAAACTCTGCACTTACACGAACGATACAATGATTCACATACAGCTTATGTTATGAATTTATGACAAAAATTATGAGATCAAATTTAGAACAGTATTAAGACTAAAAGAATATGAGACGATCAATATATTACGTTCTAGAAGTTATTTAAGAACAAATTAAATGTTTGTCTAGCTCTTATCATTTATAGTTGATGAAGGTAATTTTTATTTTTCATAAAGATCCACAGACCAATGATGAGTTACACATGTTTGCAATAAATACGTGTTTTATAATGAACTGTCTACCAATATATGAAAATTATATAGAAATTGAAATACCATTATAAAATATTAGATTACCTTTTAATGATTCTACCGATGATAATAACGATAGACATTACCAAAAAATCAAATGATTAAACCCTTCCTTAAATATCCATTTTTTATATTAATATTTTCTTTACGTATATTACGAGTTTTATCATTTTCATTGGCTTTGCCGTTAATGGAAATATTTTCCACATTAAAAATCTAAAGAATTATAATGAGAGATACTTGATTTGTTTGATCGAATAATTATTACCATGTGGCTCTTGAATTTAGATTACACGATTTTTCTTTCGCACGAAAATCGGAAATCTATTGTATTTACTAGCACTTTGTCTGCGTTTTCGGATGCAAGGCGATTACAAATTCCACAAGGAATATTTTGGATTCTCCGCTCCTATCATTTCTGCGTAGTTCACGAAATTTGCATTCGTACTAATAGCGCGATGCTCGAAACATAACTGCAAAGATACGGTCGCGCGGTGCACCGCAACTTGTGTGTAATTGTGATCGCTTGTTCTGTATATGGGCGGGATATCGTGCTTCACATTTCATATTACAGTCGGGGGGAATTACCGGCCGATTATAAGATTGCTGAGTAAAGTACTGGAACGAAGACACGAAAAACGTAAGTGATTAGGCAATGTTCGCGCAATTCCGCTCGGGCCCCGGGATAAGAAAGTTTTAATTCGCGCGCGAAACACCAGAATCGAAGGCGAGCATTCATAACGACCGACGCCCGTGTTCGAGAATTTGCACGAAAATAGTTTCCAGCTCTATTTCACGTGGGCGTGTACTGCTTCCAAATAGCTGATCCAGTTTCTGATCACGCAGTGGTTAATGCGTTCATGACCACATTCCGTGAGCATTCGTTATTAACGTTCCAACGCGCGAACCGCGAACATTTTTGACAATACCTATGCATATTCGATGTATACTTTCATAACGCCGGCAAAAAACGACCCGCACTTCTGAATCCGTTTTGTATGTAAATAAAGTGTCTTTACTCGATGAATAGTGGGATTCTATTGGTTAGCAATAGATTCTATTTGAGATGATAGAGAAAGCCGTGCCATTGATAACACGGTATTCAATTTCAATTAAAATTTAAGTCTATTATGTAATTACATGGAATATATAACTTAGGTAATTGTGCATAAAAGGTCCCACCTCACCGATTTTGATAAGATTTAAATATGTTGTAAAACTCAGCATTCTGAACAACTTTTTCCTATACATATAATCGTCGCTCAGCCTTAGTTTTTGAGATATTTGCGAAAAACTACTGCTACTACTACAGTAATTCCTCGATCTAAGTTCATTTTCGGTTCCCTGCCGGGATTTAGATCGCGAAGGGACACTATTCTTTTGTGACCGCGTCGACCGTGCCTAACGTAGAAAAGGACAGCACGCAAACACGGACCGCGCGGTCGAAGGCGCAACAAAAAATAGCGTATCGGTGAGACAATAGTAGTGCCATTATAAAACTTCTTTATTTTTTATTATTTTTCTATGGAACTTTCACGAACATATTCGTGGCATTTTTCTAATGAAAATGATACCAAATATGATATAATTCTGATGATATTTGCATGTTTAATGAACGATGGAAGTTTTGGACGTAAAGAAGGACAGCGTATAGGAAAGAAAGAGACGACAATAGTCGCGGCCACCGGCACAGTTCTAAGGCCCGCGTGTCCGTACAATGTAATGCGAATATAAAACTTCTATCGTTCATTACACAAGTAAATATCATCGGAATTATATCATATTTGGTATCATTTTCATTAGAAAAATGCCACGAATATGTTGGTGAAAGTTCCATGAGAAAATAATAAAAAATAAAGAAGATTTGTAATTGGATTAGTAGTGATTCACACCGATATACCCGAGCCAGGATCAGATTACGCGGCATGTTTACACTGGTCGGCGACCGAGGCAGCTTGAACTCCTCAGTGGAAGGAGTAACCAAGGGACATAGATCGAGACGTTCCGTTGGACTTAGATCGCGGAATTACGGTACATTGAATTTTGCAACTTTGCAACTTCAACTTTTTCTACAAATATATCACGCAATCGCCGAACATTCTATATACTGCGTGAACTTTTCAAAACAAATGTTAATCAAGCAACAATACAACGATAAATAATTATTCTGTTTTTTCTTCACTTACTCCAACCCACTCTCGTCTTCGGATTCGCGTAATGCAAAAATAAAATAAAAAACATTATGGGTTGAATTTTACAGTACTAACACACACCCACACAGTAATTCTGAGAAGAAACGGCTAACGACTGTGGATAACCTGAAAAGTTTATTTTAAGAGAAGTTGTTGTTAATCTGGAAGTTGTTGTTAATCTGGAAGTGGAGTTAGTTTAATAATAAACCGTGGGAAAGTGTGAATGAGTACATATTAAACTACACCACACACACCCACAAAGTGTTTCATACCTGAAATCTTGAACTTTTTTCCGAATAAATGTCATGGGCTGATTGCACTTAGTATTGGATTTTTTAATTGCAAAAGATGTAATTCATGGAACATTCAATTGTACTAAGTGCAATCAGCCCATGACATTTATTCGGAAAAGCTTAAGATTTCAGGTATGAAACACTGTGTGGGTGTACTCATTCTTCATCATCATATATTTTACAAAGTTCACGCGGTATATAGATCGTTCAACGATAAGGTGATATATCTGTAGAAACAATTGAAGAGCGGTCGCATCATTCTAATGCATAAGCGCAGCTCGGACGTGCACGAATAGGCAAAATTCGATGTAGTGGTAGCTGTAGTTTTTCGCAAATATCTCAAAAACTAAGGCTGAGCGATGGTTATAGGTATAGAAAAAAAGCTGTTCAGAATCTTCACCCTGATAACATATTAAAAAATCATCGAAATCGGTGAGGTGGGACCTTTTACGCACAATTACCGTAACTTAATCTGTTTTTGTAGGAATTTTATTTAAGATCACGTAATAATAAATGTACAAATGTAATTCAAATGTAAACCACGAACAACGATATCACATAATCAAAGACACCAAATCAATAAAAACAAAAACGAGATAATTATGTGTTCTAACTTTATTCATAAAAAACACTCTTCGATACATCGATTCAACAATTTCTAACAGTTTTTTATTGAAGACAACCAACTTCATCGTTTCTTTACCCAATGAATAACGGTACGAGCTCAATTGAAAATTGTAGGGAAAACCATTCCATTTATAACACAATATTTGATTAAAATTTTTGGTCCGTCGCAAAACCCTCCGTGCGCCAGGACAAACGTGCGACCAAGGTCAGGTAAACTACATGGCTACGTACCGACCATAAATGCCATAAACATCGTAGGACTCGCCCAGAGTACAGCTGATAGCCACATGTTTCGGAGGCCCTGTATTGTGTTTAGTTACGACAATTAATAATTATGGCCTTTTTTCATCATGCGTACTTTTTCTCCTACTCTACCTCAATTTTTCTCTGTTCCCACTGTAACTTTTCGCCATCTCCACCACTTTTTCCGACACACCCTAGAACGAATCATATGCAATTTTCCAAGACCATACCTACATCTGAGCTTTCCTAAAATCTTACGCGACCTCACCAAATCAGAACATTCTCGACAATCGATCTGCCGCTATCTTTAAGTATAACCGAGCCTAGCATAGATCTAACCAAAATAAACGAATTGTTCTCCAAAGTTGGAATTTACACCCCTACTTCGTAAATCCTGTCGGATCCCAGTACACTAATTTGAGGTGACCGATTCGATAACAGAATTTTATTCTATTATAAAGTTAGAAGTGTTTTCTACTAAAAACATGTAACTATAAAACGGATTCTATGCATTTATGACAAAAATAGGCAATCTTTTTTGTGTCATATAGTAAACTAATTTTTTTAACTTCTCAAAAAGTCCAAGTCACGTGGTCTAATATTAAAAGAGTTATCGTCTTTTTAATAGTGTCCGAATATTAAAGGAAGTGACTCTACATAAACAGCGCAATCGTCTTGTGGTCAACGCTATCTTAACATTTGCGAAGCTTCCTCCTGCTCAACCATGCTATTTATATCGTTAAAACATGTTCCCATTTCGCATAGCATGTTTCAAAAGATGAAAACTAAACGTTTGCGCCATCTGATACTGTACTATTCCAGCTGACAGCAGAAACGAGACTTGTTATTTTTATGGAGATCATATTGTGTCTGACCATCCTCTGCGAATATTGATACCATAAAACCTCCAGTCTATAAAAATCTGTGAAATAATTTAAGAGTGAGTCATTATGAAAATGCCCTCAACATCAGTTTACAACCATCTCTTAAAGCTTGGACATGTGCATGTGCGACACTCTGGAATATCATTTCAATAAATGGATGGAACATAATGTGAAGAAATATGTCTCCATCCGTGACTTGGCTTTCCAACGTCACAAGAGACTGTTATTTAAAAATGATTACTACACATAATATTTCGATTTTTTACTACAATGAAGTGCGCAAATGATCATGTTGCGATTGAAGCAAGGATCCTGTGGATATTGCTAAACGTCGATTTACATTCGAACAAAATTTTATTCAAACCGGGTACAACATTACACATTGCTGCAACCAACTCTCACAAGAAGAAGACGCGGTCATGGAGTCTCAGATGTTCTTGAAACTTTGCATACTGGTAGATTTCGTTCTCCTATTTATGAAAATACAGCATTATAGGCGTCGATACTCAATAATTTTTGAGATATTTACAATTTAAATTTCATTATACCCATTAAGCCGTTAAGTACAGTTTTAGTTGAAGTTTTTGTCAAGTGCGAAACGGCGTAATGGTAACGTACTAGATTCGTTACCGGGAACGCTAGTGTTCAAATCCCTTTTTCCTTCTTTTCCATTTTTTTCTTTTTTTTCTGTTCAGTTTATGTATTTTAGTTAATTGTATTTTGCACATGATAAATACACTCATAATATCTATAGGAAACAAAATATAAAAATTTTATTGAAAAGGAACATAATATGAAAGAGACACTAACTTCATCAATCTTAACGTATCTCAAAAGTTCTTGAGTATCGACGCCTATAATGCTACATTTTCATAAACAGGAGAACAAAATCTACCAATATGCAAAGTTTCGAGAAAATCTGAGACCTCATCACCGCGTCTTCTTCTTGTCAGTTAAATGAACTCAGTGTTGTAATCGCTAAATAAAAACCCGAATTGGTTTACCAACTCGATATTGCTTATCACTAGGATGGTGATAATAGGATTGTCGCTTTAGATGGGGATTTCGTACCACATTTTTCCTACACTCCAAACTTTTTCCTTCAAATTTTTATTTAATTTCATCATTATAAAATTCGATTCTGCCCATCACGTAAAAATTCACTTTGAAAATCCATCTTACTACTACATCAAAAACATTTTGAGATTCCTTGATAAGTAAAGATAATTATCAGAAAAAGATGGGGCGTGTTGATTACAGTAAATTATGTTGATAGCGAAATTTTTACGGTTGATATCTCAGTCAAAAACGAAAAGAATTATTGGAACAGCCTAATATTTGCATGTACAAAAATTTATTTTCGTTTCTGTGGCACTGTTTTATGGAAATACATACATACATTGAAGGTTCTCAATTAATTTAACCATAAAGCGACTCGTAATCGCGATAGAAATGCATTACGGTAATTTAAATAATAAATTTACTTTAATGGTAGAACATTTGCATAGCAGAGTAATTGGGCACTTGAAAGTGAAACGCATCGATTGCTTTTAGTACAGATGATATGGTTTTCAAATATTTGCATTATCGTCTCTGCAATGAAACAATCGAAGTTTATTAATTTATGAATGGTATACGAAACGTTCTGAAAGTACATTTGTGCTTAGAGCAATTAGCGATTCACAATCATTGTTTAATATATGTGTGTTCCGTCCAAATGTATCGTTGCTGGAAATAATTGATATCATAAATATCTTTTCAAATAAATGTAAATTTCAATTATTGATACGTTTGTTCGTTAATCTCTTTATAGAGTAATACTGTTACAATCGTTTAACACGAAACACTGATTTCAAGATATTAAAATAATTAAGGTACTGAACTATATTTTCTCATTTTTAACAATACAATAGAAGAAACGGGGTTTATTTATGTCTCCTGTATTGTACGATACATCGTCCCTTCTTTTAATTTCACTATGTTTGGATAAATTCCAAGAAATGTAAAGAATTTTGTCCTACGTTTTAGTAATTATTGTTCACTATTATTATATAGAACAGCGTCATTTATCAATTTCATTCGATGAGATACTGCTAAATAGAATGTAGATCCATTCTTATAGACAAACATAAAAAAGGATGTCATCAATTTTGATTGCTTGGAAAAAGTCAATAAATTATCAACAAATTTTCGTTTTAACAGGGACCCCTTTAAAAAATGTACAATATTTCAGTATAAAAAATTATATTTTCACCTGTTAACACTAGGTTTACGGAGCACTAACATTGATTATTTTACATTGCTTTATAAATATAATAAAATTGCATTTACTTAAATCTTCAGCGATTTTTATTGTAATATGTACACAAAAAAATAAATCTATTTAATAATTCCTCACGAATGCCTCCTTACACTCTCAATAATCGTAAATTAAAAATGTTTGAATCCGTCATTTTGACGGGCCCCGTAAATCTAGTGTTAAGAATATATGGATTTTGTGCTGCAGAAGTGAAAAACCTGTTTCCATCACAGAATTATCTTCAGCAACGATACCAGTTCTTCAGTCCACGCACTTCATGAAACGCACCTGTTCCTGCGTTCCTTGAGCGACGCACGTAATGCATTCGTTTTGCGCTATAACAAGTGCGGTGCTCGCGGAAACGTCCTTGCGTTTGTCTATTATTCAGAAAGCATACGTAACTAGTTCTTGCTTTGAACCTCACCTACCGTGTATAAGCGTTTCCTGATGATCCACTGAATTGTAAAACACGATGGGCGGTGCTCCTCAATATCCGGTTCAAGGTGAACCGCACTTTCGAGTCGTATCAACAGGGAAAGTGACCAAGTGTTCTTGGTGGTAGTAATTCCACTGTCAGGAATGTTCCCGCACTGCTCCGAGTAACAGTGCACCTTGGATCGCGAACTCGATCGAATCCAGGTTTCTGCGAGTCTCCGCGAGTTTCGGTTACGCATCACGGCAACACGTTCGGTCTTATGTGAGAAGCAAAAATTGAACTCGTTCGACGATTAATCAAGCGGCGCCGTTAATTATTTAAATAGCATCAAATGGTGCCGTTTCTAAATTTCGTTTTCATCCTCGGTACCCTGCACTGTGCCAATGGAGGGGGTCTCGAAGTCGCTTTTCAGTGGAAATACTTGGACTGGACCTGGCCCAATGTCCCCCTAACTGGAAAGAATTTCACGCTGGGAAATGCGTTCACACAAGACGTTGACATTGACCGATACGGCCGCATATTTGTAACCAGTCCTCAATGGTTAGACGGTGTGCCCATCACGTTGTCTTTGGTGTCAACTGTACCAGGATCCGGTGGCCCTTTACTGATACCGTACCCTGACTGGTCCTGGTTCACACCGTACAACTGCGAGAGCTTGATATCTGTCTATAGGTTGGCGGTAAATATCCCGATGACAAGCATAATTTGAAGGGGATCTAGAGTCGCGT
This sequence comes from Sphecodes monilicornis, assembly GCA_913789915.3. NCBI lineage: Eukaryota > Metazoa > Arthropoda > Insecta > Hymenoptera > Halictidae > Sphecodes > Sphecodes monilicornis. The sequence continues at coordinate 6,545,789 of OU565295.1, read as the reverse complement.
TCGTGACACGGTTTTTTGTAAATGAAACTTTTCCTTCATGGTATCACGCTAGTGTTGTATTCTCTGTTACTAGGAGTTATATCTAATTAATTGTTTCCGGAGGAAAACGGTAATGTGATTTAAAAATTGGTGCCTTAGAAATGATTTGAAATACTAATTACATGAATATGTTACTGTGTATCAAAAATGCTTAAGGTATCAGTAATTAGTTATTTCCTGAGCAAAATGGTAACACGATTTATAACTTGGTATCTGGAATAAGTTTTGATTTACCATTTGTTCTAAAATGGTACTGTGTTTTAAATATGCTTAAAATTTTTACAAAATTTAATTTGAATCGCCTGTTAAATGTGTTAGTGATTTAATCATTTTGAAAGACTTTTGTACTTTAAAGTAGATGTTCAGAATACAGATTGCAGTGAATGGTTATGAAGACAGATAATTGAAGAAGTATTAAATTTCTTGATTATTTTCAGTGAAACTGGAAATTCGTGAAAATATTTAAAATTGTGGTAGTATCATACTACTTTTTAGTGAATATTCTTTTGGATAAAATATTCCAATATGTGCAATCTATAGTTTATATAACCAGTATATTAATCTAGTGTAAGTAAACAATTGTTTAAAAACATTGCCAGCGATATTTACGATTTAGTGTGTGTATATTTCAACAAAATCGGTAACATTTATATTCACATTCTAAATAATGAAGTTTTAAAATAGTTTACAAAAATTGGTTCTATTTAAACAAAAATTCTAATGAAATAAAAATTTGTTTGTATTCATTACACGATACAGGAGCTACGTACGCAATTATTTCGTTCCTCAATCATTTTAATAAGTCGAAAATAATACAACAGCGTTTTTAAATTCTTTGTTTTCAATTTGATGTATTCGTTGTTGTCATAAATTCATAAAATCCAGAATCTACACATTAAACATACCGATAAAGAAAGAAATCGTATTCATACAGTAGCCCACAAAAGTGTTCGTACGCCCTTTAAATCAGAATAACTTTCTTAAAATTTCACCAAACCACTTGACATTTTCTGAGCAATCAGAAGCATTGATTTAGTAAATCATGTGCAAAAAAGATTTTGAAAAATTTGCATTTACTAGGAATTACATGAAGAAATAAAAATGGCACTTTTTAAAACTTCTTTATTATAGCCCATAATGAAAATTCAAAATACGCCTTTTGTAGATCTATGTTAGTTATACATATGCTGAAAATTTCATCGAAATCGGTTGACTCAGAAAAAAACGATACGCATCGAAAGATGAAAGAAACTATGGATTTTAAGCAGAAGCTGACCATAAGTCGTGAAAAACTGCAATTACCACCACTTTCAACCGTTTCTAGCTCATGTATTTGTTAACTGATTTCGATGACATTTTCAGCATATATGTAAATAACATAGATCTACAAACCGCATATTTTGAATTTTCATTACGGGATGAAATAATAAAGTTTTAAAAAGTGCCATTTTTATTTCTTCATGTAATTCCTACGAATTGCAATTTCTTCAAAATCTTTTTCTCACATTTTAAAAGTAAATCAATGCTTCTAATAGCTCAAAAAAATCAAGTGGTTTGGTCAAATTTTAAGAAAGTTATTCTGATTTAAAGGGTGTACGAACACTTTTGTGGGTCACTGAATGTCTGATTCTATTTCACCATAAAATAGTAAGTAATTACCATTGCTAGGTATGGGAAAGTTTCTCTATGCCATCATTGCAACCAGGAGCTCTTTTAGGTATTATTGCGTTCAGAACATTATACAGGGTGGGCCATATGTAACTGCCTGATTGGAATTACCTGCAATTCGAAAATTGTTATGTTGATAATGCTGAAGTTTTGCGATTATGTTCACGAGGCAATATAATTTAATCATGGAGCGTTACACGGTTCAGCAACGCGTGGATATTGTGGAAACTTTTTATAAAAATAACTCATTAGTGGTAGCCACTTTACGAAAATTAGCACAAGAATTCGGTTTGAATGGAAAAAGGTCGAAGTCTATGCGAATAAAAAGTCAGAGACACTCAAGTTGGGGGATCTAGGGAGCCAATCGGAATTCTTGTGCTAATTTTCGTAAAGTGGCTACTACTGATGAGTTATCTTCAAAAAAAGTTTTCACAATACATACGCATTGCTGAACCGTGTAACGCTCCATGATTAAATTTTATTGTCTCGCGAACATAACCTCATTCGAACATTTTAGCATTATCAACATAGCAATTTTCTAATGGCGGGTAATTCAAATTACATATGGTCCATCCTTTATAATCATTCCGCAAAGAATTCCATAAACATTTTTCTAATAACATAAACAGGGGGTTAAGCAACATTTAATGTAGCTTTTAAATTTAAGTTAAACTAAACGGAAGAACATATGCTGTTCAGATAGACGAATGCAATCGCCTGTGGGTTGTGGATACTGGCCGTATGGGCAGCAAGGCTGTTTGTCCGACGAAAATCCTGATCTTCGATCTTGCGACCGATCAGTTGATCCATAAATACGTTGTACCGGATGACCAAGTGTTGTACGGGAAGGCGGCATTAGTTACGCCGATCGTCGATGTCGGAAAAACGTGTCTCGATACTTATCTGTACGTGGCGGATGTGGATCAAAATGGACTACTGATTTATGACTTGTATCGCGGCTACTCCTGGCGGGTAAATAATACTCGCGGCAACGCTTTCGGTCCGGATGACGATGCCATGAACATCACGATTGCCGGCGAATTTTTCGACTTAACTGATGGCACTCTTGGAATGTCATTGTCACCATATGGATTCTACAATGAAAGGTATTAGCGACCGTTGTCTATATTTATTATACAGTGGAGCGTTCTATAACGAAGTAATTCGTTCTAAAACCGTATTTGGATTCTAAAAATGTTCTAACGACATATGTTCAAACAAATACATATTTTCTTACAGCAGGTGAGTTCAATTCAATCACAGTTATGTACAGTGGATTCGAAATGTATTTAAACACATATCCGATTTTTGAAAAATTGTCGAAATTTAAATTCTGATAGTTTCGTAAATGCAAATAGTAGAATCATTGGACTGGGGTTATCTTAAAAATTGAGGTTTCTACTTTCGGGAATGTAGCAGGTGGGAAATTGAAGATCCATTTTATCGAAAGAAACGCTGCAAATTCAAACGTCACCACAAAGTTCCAAAATTTTTTCCTGTAGATGAAACACCATATACGGTGGGCGAACGAAATATTCGTACACCTTTAAAAATCCAATAACTTCATTAAAATTGGGTCAAACGACTCCAATTATTTTAAGATGTCAGACGCACAAGTTTACCAGGTAGCGTGTAAATAATCTTTTTCTGAAACTTGCTATTAGTCGGAATTGCGACGAAAATAGTAATAATCACAATTTTTAACTTTTTTATCTGTGCCTCTACTAAAAATGTAAAAGACGCATTTTATAAGTCTAAGTATGTAATGCACATGTTCAAAGTTTCATCGAAATCGGTTGACGTTGGTATGAGTTACAAACACATAAAGGTGATTACATAAGGACAAAATTCATTGAGAAAATCGAAAATCTACGACTTTCACCCTTAAACTTTATTCTTGTATTGTTTCTAGCTCATAGCAACATCAAACAACTTTGATGAAACTTTGTGCATGTATATAAATTACTTGGATCTACAAAAGTCGTATTTTAAATTTTCATTACAAGTAAAGATAAAGAAGTTAAAAATTGAGACCTTTACTTTTTTCTTCACAATTTCGATCAATAGCGATTTTTAGAGAAAATTATTTACACATTACCTAGTAAATACCTTTTAAGAACTTTAACCTTTTAACATCTCAAGAAAAATGAAGTCGTTTGGTCTAATTTTAAGAAAGTTATTTGATTTTTAAAGGTGTACGAATACTTTTTACACCCACTGTATTTCAAGACTGAAACTTCCTCTTTACAACGACTCCTTAAAACTTGTTGTACGACTTTGTAACTTTTTACCCTAACAATGTAACTTGTATTACTAAACAAAGAACTAAAAAGGTCGTACATAAATTTTTAGGAAGTCGTGGTAAAAGGTAGGCTCCAATATTCAAATCTGTAGGAGATGTAGCCACGAAAAAGTTTTTCCAATGTTTTAACAGATATTTCAATTCAGAATACTTTTGAAGAAAATGATGAATTGTGAAACTAGACACTTCTACCTTTAAAATTAGTGCAAATTTATTGTCGTACGATCATTTTTTCCGAAATTATCACAGTTTAACTATATGCAATTTTTCGAGTATCAGATTCCAATACCTTTTTGAGTCCACTGTACACTTAAACCGAGTCATATCTGCAGTGTTAAAATTAGAACATTTTTGTAATTTTAAACGAACAAATTTATTTATTTATAAAATTAAATTTTATACGTTACACACGTGTGCAAATTTATAATTAAATCATACAGAAGAGTAAGGATTAAAGTAATCAATAGTTAAAGGCCTTTTAAAAAACATTTCCAAACATGTCCTTTTTTAATCTCTACTTTTCAACTTTATTTCTTTATTTTCATTGTAACATATTCGTTCATTGTAAGCGTTTTGGTTTAATCTAGAAAACTGCTTGTTATAACATTTGTTTGTTGTGAGGTTCTTCGTTATTTAATACTCCACTCTAGATGATGATTAAACAACGCATCTTTATAAACAATAAAAATTTTCTTCCCCAATTTCAACAAACTGAAGTCAAATGGAAAGTTACTTTTCGTAGTCATTTGTATAAGTTGAAACCAATTTAACAATATTTCAAATTCTTATAATAATTGTACTGTTTCGTGTTTCTTTTAATCGTTTTTGTCGTAAATGCATTAAGTCTGCAGTATATTGATGATGTAAGTGAAATAGGTGTAGTTTTATGTATAAGAGAAATTGTAGCAAACGCTTTTTGAAAATGTATCTTCATTAAATTAAATAAAGTGAAGGCATTTGTGACAATAATTATATTTTCAATTTTTCAAATGATAACAACAGCATTTTATACGTTCATGTGTCACAGAAAATGCATTTTGAAAATTTATCTTGGATTCTGCATTCCTGATAGGAATCAGTAGAAAGAGCAAGTAATTGGTCAGACATAAAATTGACGAGTACTAAAATTTCTTTGAGGAAATAAGGTCGTACTATATTCGTTTTTATTTAGTTTTGTATGTAAAAACACGGTTTTTTACTTGTATTATATACCCCCACAACACCGTGCATTTCATGGCTTCGAATAGTCATTACTATCCTGCGAATTTTATGCATTTGTGACAAAAATGAGTGCAGTAGAACCTCGATTATCCGAACTAAACAGGGTAACATGACTGTTCGAATATTAAAACAATTTCCCACTTATAATGCTAGATTGGATTTTTCTTAATTTGTACAATAAATAGAGTTGTATATGAATTACCTTAGATTGAGCTATTTACATACGAAGCATATTGGAATACTAAAGGTTTCAGAAATCGCAGGTTCGGATAATGGAGGTCCTACTGTACCTGCAATTTCACACAGTATAAAGATTGAACGAATTGGACAGCAGTAATATGTTACTTTCCACTCAATATAATTTAGACTGCAGATCTTTATGCATTTATAGCAAAATTGAGTATATGAAAATCGATGTTATTGAAAAATTTTAAAAATTGAAGATATCAATATATAATTTCTCCTCTATTAAGATTATTACGGGAAGAAGTAATATTCAATTTAGTTTCTATTTCTTGCAATCGGTGTAGAAAATTTTTATTTTGCATAAAGATCCGCAGTCTAATAATTATTAAAGGAAGGAAAATGTTCTGAAGTTGCTCCTACATCCTGTAGCAAAAGCAAAAAATTTTTTTATTCGTATAAAGATCCACAGTCCAGTCATGACTAGTCAGTGTAAATGTTCAATTCTTAATATCGTTTGTCTTAATGATAATATCTCACGATTAACATTAATCATGTTATTATAACGACCAGAAATCTAAACTTCTGAATGATTGTAACATAGGAAAACAAGACTGATTAAATTAAGTAGTATAATTCACTGTTATAAGCAGTATATCAAATCATTCCATGAGTAATATTTTTTCATTTCTTGGAAGATACGATACAAAATCACAAGCATTACTGTTATATGCACATTTTCCTTCATTTTTTACACTTCACAGAATTACACATAGAATACTAATAATTATAATTGTTTCTTTACATTTCATTTTTGAAAAATACAAAACGAATTTCACATTACTTACGAGAAAGTCCAATACAATTTTCTGCATTCGGAAGGATCATTTGATAAGGTTGTAAGTGATTTTCAGGTATCTGTACTTCAACTCTTTGGCTAGCTTTCTGCAAAAGTTCGCGGACACGGCATCGTTAAAGCAAAGTCAATACAACGAACCGATAGTATACGAATCTAATTACAAAAGAGCGAGCCAGGCAGGTGTCCAAGCAACGTCTCGGAGAGGCGTAATATTTTTCCAATTAGTTCAGCTAACAGCGATCGCTTGTTGGAACATCGAGAAGCCCTTCGCACCAGAAAATATAGTGATCATTGCTCAGGACGAAGCAAAGTTGCAGTACGTGAGTGGTATCAAAGTAATCGTAAACGATCGCGGCAAGGAAGAATTGTGGTTTAACACGAACCGATTACAAAAGACGATCAACAAGACTTTGAAACCTACCGAAATCAATTTCCGTTTAATCAGAGGAATGGTGGATGACATAATTAGGGGCACAAATTGCGAACCGACTGGTAGAAAAAGCGATAGCCCGGATACCACGTTCTGGCACCGGGTATAAATTAGACACGTCGTATTGTGCTAATCAAATACTCTCCGACAGTTCCTTCACACACATCCCTACGGAAAATACAGGAATTTGTAATAGATCGTCAACTTCTTTAAAGTTAACGCCATTTATAGCAGAAAGATTCTACTAATCTTAATGAAAGACAGAACGAATCATTTAATTATAAATAGCAAACCAAAACAAGTTATACCTCCTCTTGTGCACATTACTATAAGAAACTGTTTGTAATTCTTTTTACGAATACTACGATAGATACACTCTATGAGACGGTTGTCGTATATATTATTCATTTATGTTTAATTCATTTGGAAAAGTTGACTACTGATTAAATATAAATTTCATTTAGTACAATTAATACGAAAATATAGAAACGTGCTTTCTAAATTTTCACTAATAGAATCGTTACATTTATTTTATATCATTTCCCTCCTTCTTCCTGTAACAGTTTTATTTTATTAATCAATATGCAAGTATAGAAACAGGATTTCTAGATTTTCACAAGTAGAATCATTACATTTACTTCCTACTTTCTATTACTCTCTCCCCTTTCTTCTGTAACTGTTTTATATCACTCAGTATCGATTATAAGTTCTCCAGATAATTGCACGATACCAAAAATATGGCAAATAATTAATTAGAAACTACCGTTCCTAAATGATTGATAACCTCATTTGTTTAGATCCTAGAAATCGTTTTAAGAAATATTTCTTCGTCAAATAAACATGATTCAAGTTTTGTTATTCTAGTTTTCATTTGCTGCTGTTCCTTCCTCTTTTCATGATGATTTGTTTTAGTTAGATATTGATCCGAAGTGACAGAATATGTAATTCAAAACGGAAATATTTACAAAGCAAGGAATTAATCAAAAACTAAATTTCCACTTATCATAAACCTAGGCAACATTCTGCATATTTCAAACATTCGGTATAAACGTTTAATTATTGATATCTTAACCATTACATCTTACAATTAACAATAAACAAGTCATAATAACGACCAGAAGTATAAGTTTCTAAATATTCAGATTACAATCTTTGAAAAAGGAATTAATACATAGACAAGCTTCAACATTTGGCTTCGCTATGAGTATGTCTACATTAAAAGGTGGTTGAACGCAGTGGTTAACATTCAAAAATCAACCAAAACTGGGTTGATTTCCCTCTAATCCTTTTTCCCTCCAACGTCCCCCACTAAGACCTCATACTGGTCACGTGACGTGCTGCGCAGCGTGCCACATATTACTCTGGTCATCAGCGAGGTGGTAAACTGTATTGCCCTCGATTCAACCGTTCTGGCATCACTGGTTGAACGTTCATGCTAACTAAAACATTTATTACCATGCGTCTTTGTGGATTATACAATTCGCATTGGCATATCATGTGATCAAGGGTTTCGCAACCCTGATTGCGTTGTGTTACTGTATTAACTTGTACTATTATTGTATTCTTCTGTATCCCATATCATCGTATTTACTTATATTATTCGTGTAAAGCGAAATAAACCTAGAATGGTTTAAAATGCATAATAAAAAAAATTATAAGTTTCTAAAAATGTGAAATATTATGTCATCCCAATAGTTCGAGCCATTTGCTGTTCTACTATTTAACACTGGGATTACGAAGCATTAACCCTTAACACTCGAATGGCGTCTCTGAGGCGCCACTACAAATTGTTACACCACTATTCAGAATATTGTTTACATGATTACATTTGTTTATATGTAATAAATTACTAAACATTTAAATATTGTATGAGGTACTACATCAGTTTCGTACGCATATAATGAAAAAAATTATGTACAATGGAAATATTCTAGTTTAGAAGAAATGTTTGATTTTTTAGTTGAAATAGCTCCGAGTGCAAAGGGTTAAACGTGACAATGTTACATTATAGGAATGATGAAAATGTGTCTATCCAGATTTTTAAACATTTTTTGCATAATATATACACCCAAAGAAATAAATTTGTTGAATAATTCTACATGGATTCATTTTTACAATCTCAATAATCGTAAATTAAAGATATTAGAACACGTAATTTTGAACGGATTAAATTAATATTTGAAATATACCTTTAAAGTTTACGAAAAAATGTAATCACCCTCTCGTTCCATAAACTCTTTCCACCTGTTTGGTAAAGACATTATACGGTCACTATAAAATTTCTGTGGTTTTCCATTGAAAAAGAAAAACACACCTCGGAGAGTATAAACACATCCGCGGCACGAACTTATGAAAGGACTTAATACCTAAAAATATGTCTGATTAAGTTATGTATTATAATTCATTCTCATTAGTAGTGTACGGATATCCAGCCAGCCCATAAAACTGTTCTCATTAACATCGATTTATCACTTCGTTTGTTAGAAATCCCAGACATCATTCCACGAATTAAAAAGGAACATTTTCTTGTTCCAATTTCCATTCGGCACCGTTTCCCTCTCGAATTTCTGTAACCTCGTTATTTTATACCGAGCCGGTGCTCCCCGAACATTTATCCGAAACGTTAGGTCCGAAAGAGAATATAATTAAAAAATAGTGGGGTGGGGGCGAGGAGAAACAATGTAGCGACCCGTTAAACGGGAATAACCCCTTGAAGCCCAATAGCTTCATCCGCCTCGGTTCACCGCCGACTGCTTTCGACAGAGAGAACAAATAACCGCATTAACGACTTCGATTACTTGTTTTTGCGAAAGTAGACCGGCACGGTAACCGAACGCCGAGGATTGTTCGGATATCGCCGGTTCGAATAAGCCGGGCGAGGAGAAGTAAGGGGGTGTTCTGCGAGTGACAGCCAGCGTGCAGCAATTTAGTTAACCGTTTCATTGCTGCCTTTTGAGATGTAACGACGACAAGCCTGGCCGTGACAGAAGCGTCACCGAGGTACCCGAATGTTTCGACGGTGGACGAGAACAACAGAGTCGAATGGGAGAGGTGCTGGCGTTCCAGCCATTGCACAGTGGGTCAGCATCTCTCAAAAAATGTCCAACAACAGAATACAAAATTAACGTAAGAAATAATTATCATCGCGTTCAGGGATAGTTGAAGTACGTAACTCATTCAATAGGTAAATTACACCCCCCACGTAAAAAATATGCGAATGAATAAGAAAAATATTTTTTATCTGTAACGTAAACTTATATTCAGCTATTTCTTCTCTATACAGGGTGTTCACGGTATTAGTAGCCAGCTTTTTTCTTGCAAATAATAAATATTAGAAAAAAAGTGAAAGAGGAAAAAGTAATAGTGTTTTTCGCAAGCGACGTAATGGCGTATACAATTTTTTTGTATTTATACTATTTTCATAGCAATGTCGGTGACGATTTTTGTAAATGGAATGCTATATATTTTTGCATGCCATATGAAAACGTGTGTCAGGACAAATTCATTCGTATACTACATAATGACCTTCAAGGTCATGCAAGGTCAGAAATGGAAGAAACATTTTGAACATTTCGTACTAATGCGTTTACAAGTATACTTTATTGACGAGGCTATAGTAAATGTTCAATATAACATCCTTGTGTATGACTGCATATTTCGGCTCTATTAATTACACTCTTGTTAGCTTCTTCTAACGTTGTCCGAAATATTAATACACATGATTGCGTTAGCTTCCTTTGCAAGTGGTTCACATTTCCTTGCCGTTGTGTATCGTGAACGATATCTTTACGAAATACTACGTACGAAATATTAAAAATGTTCCTGCCATTTCTGACCTTATATGACCTTGAAGATCATTGTGTTGTATACGAATGAATTTTTCTTGACACACGCTTTCACATGATATAAAACAATATATAACATTTCATTTAAAACTGAAGATCACCTTCATTTATAAGAAAATACTGCAAAAACCAGAGAATTACATATGCCATTATGTTACTTACAAATAACAGTATTATTTTATCCTCTATCATTTATATCTAATATTTATTATTTGCAAGAAAAACGCTGGCTAGTAATAGTGTGAACACCCTGTAGATATTGTAGGCCAATTACAGGCGTCTCCAGCATAAAATTTTATTACAACCTTACTGCATATGCGATTATGAATTTTTATTGTTACATTCGTCTTCAGCCACCTCGAGTATCCCAAACTAGCAAGTTTCAGAGACGTCTAACAAAATGTTGAATTTTGCCATTTTTGAGGAGCCGCTGGCCCACTGTGACGTTGCAGGCACTGCCCCCAAAGTGCCCTGGACATCAGGTTCGGTATGCCAGCCTTTTCTTGCCAGCAATTTCCGGAAGTTTTATCTGCCTTCTGGATACCACAGACTCGGGGCTCGCACAGGTTCAACCGTAGGACAAGGGAGGAGGCTGGCCGAGATAAATGCGCATTCACGAGGAATTGTTCGTGTTACTGCCGCGGCACTTTCGGGATACCAATAGAGGCGCCCAATGCCGGGAAATTCGTGTCACCTACTTCTCTTTCTACGGCGTAGTTCGGCGTGTGACTAATGGCGGCATATTCATGGCACAGCTTCGCCCCCTCCGTTCCCTTCAGCTCCCCTCAACACTACCCCGCCCGGTCCCAAACCCTTTGCGAAGCTTTGGCAGTTAACCTCAGACAACCCCTTCGTCGCGATAATATACGGCCGCCCTTAAATTTTCGTTCCCCATCGGCGCCTCCTGCCGCCCACACCCCCAACTTCAACATCAGCCTACTACCCCACACGTATGCTGGAAAAGCTGCCGCGTCCTGGCTGCCGCCGCGCCGCTACTGCTGCTGCAGCTCCATCGTTTGATGCCGGATCGTTTGTACCGCGCGACAAAATCAGAGGATATTCCGAGAGTTTCCCGGTTTCTCTCAAAATCTTGGACTTTTCAACGGTGCTCGGAAGAGATGTTGAACTTTTTAATACTTTGACTGCGAAGGACGCATAGTGCGACATTTCTATAAAATAGGTGGAATTGATCAACAAATTTCAATGTCATTAAATAGGTTAACACTATGTCTTTTCGTAAGTTAATACTTGATTGAGAGATATTAGGTCTTTCTATATGGCATGTATGTGAAATAATCTCTTTGTTGAAAATAAGCAACATTCTGCCACTGGATTACAAGTTTCCTACATTTCTTACGGTAGAAATTTAATTTTTTTATTATTTACGTTCTTCATTTATAAGATTGTCATCTGCGTTTTGTAGTTTCATTTCTCACAAACGTAAGCTATCGTCAATATGTTGCTTTTCCAATCATAGAAAAAGAATGCACTACAGTCGCATCGAGTGTAGTTGAAATAAAATTTATTTGAAAGTAAAATTGGATATCCGAATAAAATCTGAAGACTGAACCTTCTATTTCGTGATTGAATCGCTTTATAATATATGCATTCTAAAATCGGACATTTCATATGCAAAGACCCGATGCACTGAGAATAACACAGACTTATATCTGATCTCATTTGTTAAATGAAGAATATATCTCTTTAAATAATATATCAGTCAGTTTTTCTCGAAATCTCGAGTGTTAATACAGCGTTCTGGTTCTAAGCGAATATTTTCTTGCCAATTAAGAATGGATTTTTATAGTACAGGCATTTATCTGTTTCAACTAAAAAAAAAACAAAGTGACCTTAGTTATTTTATATTGAAGATTACAGAAGAGCGAATACTGAGTAGTTTTTATTAAAAACATTTTTTGTTGGAGCACCTGAAATGCTTGTAAAATTGCGATAACGCGTGAATAATGAATGATATTTAGAACAATATTTAAAGAAATGGTTATACTTGAAATCTGTCTTCGCAGGTATATTCCTTATAAAAGGACTGGTTTTGACCTCAGCTGTTCAGGTTTTAAAATAAAAAAAATAGTCCTTCGTTCTGGAAATAATAGTATTTATTATCTTGATCAACGATTATTTGGTGGTCTTATCTTGAAAGAGTTACATGACAGGCTTAGGAACCTCTTAGCTTTCCGTTCGGTTTCACCGACGGAGCAGGTTTAAATAATAATATCATTCTTTCCGGGACGAACCGGAAAGTGATATTGTGGTATGATTATACAGGGAAAAATATGTTGAAAACATTCCACTTTGAAAGAAAGCGGTACTTTTTGGAAGTTGAAATCTATTCATTGTAAATTATATGAAACGATGACAATTCTCCTTCATCAATTGGATATTAATTTTTTAAATAAATTGTAAACAATATTTCATATAGACAACAGCATTCTTAATTACGAGAAATGTACTATAGGTGAAAAGAAAAAATAGACAAATATTATTAAATAGTTTCTCCAAGGTCTGGGTTAGGTCTGGGTTAGATACGAAGACGAGTCATTTTCACAATGAAAAATAGTACTTATGAAATGTTCATATCTACAGGGTGGGGCATTTATCCTGGCCACCTCGAATATCTCGAAAACTAAATTCCGGAGAAAAATATGTTTCAAATGATAAGTTTAAGTCAAGGAGAGGCTGATGCTGCAGTCACATCCATTTGGAAGTTTCATCATGTTTTCAAGATCATTCCAAGGTCAACTTTAGTTTTTCAAATGGAAACATATATTTTTCATTACATATTCTTAATCTACGACTTGAAACAAATGACTTTTATTTGAAACGTTTTTTTCTTCGCCGATTATTTTGTATAATACTGACTTTATTCGGAAAAAATAATCTCAATGAAACGGGTAGGCAATTATTTTATTAATAATAATACAGGAGAATTGCAACTTAATGACAAGAAAATCAATTTAACAAGTATTTAGTAACATTCTAATGATTTTCTCCGTTAAAGCAACATTGTGTATTTTTTCTTTGAAAATTCAATATTATACAAAATAATCGGCGGAGAAAAAAACATTTCAAATAAAAGTTATTTGTTTCAATTTGTAAATTAAGAATCTGCGATGAAAAATATGTTTCCATTTGAAAAAATAAAGTTGACCTTGAAAACATGATGAAAATTAAAAATGGATATGACTGCTGCATCAGCCCCTCCTTGACAAACTTTTTAATTAAATCATTTTTTTCTCCGGAATTTAGTTTTCGAGATATTCCAGGTGGTCAGGATAAATGGCCCACCCTGTATACACTTTTTCTAACTAGAATTCTTAATAAATTTAATCGATTTCATCGTTTTCATAAGTGATGAACTTTTATAAAATGATATACAGTTGATAAAAGTCGATAATGGAAAGGTGATTTTTTAGTAAACGGACAGACAATTTTTCGATTGGGACCATTGTGCGTCGCCCTCTACAAACTACATCTACGTCGTAATCCGTCTGTGGTCTCATTGAAGGTACGATGGCCCCGTTTGTAAGGCCGAATAAAAGTTTCTTCTCGGCTGGCGTGGTTAATAAGCGCGGGCATAAAGAGCCAACGATAACCACGCCCGTAAAAACACGTTATACATCGTCCAATATTCTTTTTACGCGATTTCGTAAAATGGAGGAGCCGACTGAGTTATAGCACCGTTCAATATACTATCGTCGTATCAAGGTATTATAAAATATTGTGACTCCGGCGGAAAAGGCTCGTGCGCAAGGGTATAACGTTGACCGCGAACGATCCATGCAAGAGCACGTTTTCACGATCGAACTCGTTACCTTAAGGATACGACGTGGAATTACTTAAGAGGTGATAGGCGTCAGGCGGTAAGAGCTCCGGTCGCGGACGAGTCCGCGGGTGCTGTGAAGAAAAGGTCTGAAATCGTTTTACGAGTGTACTTTTAAAACAACTTTACGAGAACACCGCGGAATTTTGAAATAAATTTGCATCAGTTTTACAGCCCCTAATATACATAACTACGGGTGTTTGGCACTGATACTACCGGTACGTACGCGCGCCCGACGCCGTCGGCCGTGTACCATTCTTTACCGACAGTTAGCATCTGTAATGCGATACAAGACTCGCCACGAAGAAAGGATTACCACTCATCGGAATATCTTCGCTCAGCAAGGTCGGGCGGCTCGCCGCTAATAAACGTCGTAATTACGGTGGGTGGGGAAAAAAAGTCCTATTTCATTCCGCATGCAACCGAGGCGACGAGAAGTCCCTAAGCGCGTGTACCTGAGCGCGAACGATCGCGCGTCGTTACATGAAAATTCAATTAGTAGCGGCTAAACAATTCACCGGAGAGGCAGGGTCGCAGTTCCTGTGCGAAAGAATGTATCCCAATTAAGGGGTGAAACCCGAAGGAGGGGACAAAAGCGGGTGCCATTTTGCTTGGCGTTTTCCAGGGAATGAAATTTTAAAATTTAATCGCGAGATTAACCGCGTATCTCATAGCAGCGGCTTTTCTAGTGAGCACGGTAAATTACTTGTTTTTCTCGGAATTCTACCGGTCTGCGTGTTTCGAATGAACAGGCTGCCGGGGGAGAGAAGGTAGACTCGAACCTCGCCATGTTGGAGCGTGCGTGGGCTCGCTCGCTCGCTTGCTACCTAGCCGACTTGCTGGCTAGCTATCTAACTTGCTCGCTCGCTCGCTCGCTTAGCGTTCGCCGGCTTCCACCGAATGAACCCACGTGGTATCCGTTTGCAATTCGAAGGAACGTCGAGTTCCTGCGGCGGGTGGAACGTCGGGAGAATTTCGGGTATCTCCCGTGTCTTTATTAAGGCAGCTCATCTATAATTCACCGGGTGGCCTAGACGGGCTGACAGTGCTGGACTCACCGGCCGCATAAACACACGGCATCTCGTGCAGAAGCTCATGTACGCCAGTGTGTGGCATGCATTGCAGTTGTCAGCTCTAGTCAACGTGTAATTTACTATCCTGCCGCGGCTCAATGCAGTTGCACCCGCTGCTGCTACTGCTGCTCGGAACCTGGACCACCAAGTACCGTCTGCCTGGCAGAACGTCGGCGCTAACGGCCACGAGAACGCGAACATCGGCCACACTGCTGTTGCCGTATTGCCGTTGTACGCTGTCGCTAGTTGCGATCCAAGTGGATGATAATCCTCCACCGCGTACTGGACAACACTCGGAGCCACCGCGGTGGATCCTGCCACCCCATAAACTAACTGTTACACCCTGATTTCTGCTCCGCCATTAGTCCGCCAAGAAGTTTACAGATGCTACCACGAGACCAGCTTGTCCGACACTGTGGAAGAACCGAGTAATCTCGCTGTTAAGATTACGCGAAATTTTCATTGTTAGTCAAGGCTTACGATAAGGACGCCGCACAGCGGTCTGAAAACCGCTGAATTGTGGCCAACATTCAAAATTGCATGGACTCTCTATGAAAGTTTGTAATTAATGGCTTTTGATGTTACTGATAACGAATCCAACATCGAAAACTCAAAATTCAAAGGGGGGCATTTATTGTCTATTTTTATAACAAGAACGTAAGTAAAATGGGGTAAACAAAACAAGGTAGTAGTATGTATTTACGAAATGGAAATTTGAATTCATGGAATTTACACTAGAAGACTGCACTTTTCTACTATAAGAGATGATTCGCTTCGAAGGTTTCAAAATAGATCAATGCGAAGAAGAAATACGCTACGTGAGAGCCAATCCGGTGTTTATGAAAATCGATACATTGTAATACTAAAAAAGACTTCCTCAAAAAATTTTAGACTTGAAACCGTAGTGTAGTTATCGCAGCTCAACTTCACGTGATCATACAGGGTGGTCCACGCAACTTGTTGTCCTCAATAACTTCCAAAATATGTATTGTATGAAAAAAATTTTTCTAGAAACCTTGTATGATTTGAAGGAATATATTATCTAATTCATGTACTTTTTTTGTAAGTGACAGCGTTTCGGAGATTTGAAAGTCAAGTTCCTTCTTCTAAATGGAATGCTAAATTATGTATGCCAAAATATCGAAGAGATTAAGAAAGTACTGACCTTTATAAGCCGTAAACCTAATAGTTAACGAATAAGTTCCCTTTGTTTCTTAAAAAGGGTCAAGTAAAAGTTTCGTTTAGTTTTTAGAATAAAACTAAAATTGTTCACTTCGCTAAAAATCAATGAAGTTTAAGATATATATTCCCAAGTAAATCCCTCGCTATTTTTAAGAGAACGTATGTCCTTAATTCATTTATTGCCCTATTACTATTCTACTATTACACTTCCTGTACGTCGATAGCAGTATCATAATCCTTGTAATTTTTGATGCACCGACGCGACGCGAGTTATCGATACCTGAGTTTTTATAATCATAACATTAATAAATTTTTCCGAAAACCTACACACCGTGTGCAGTGGTCCATCTCTTTACCACCATGGCGACCATTTTGGAATGATCTTCATGAATTCAGGGAAACGCCCTAAGATTACCATTGGCAATTTTCTTTCCCACCAATATTATAGAAGTAAATCGCCAAATTCGAATTACTTGTGGAAGAGCTTTTTAGCCGAGGGCACCAGCGACATCGACTAGATTAAAATTAAGTTAACAGACGTAACGAATACATCATATTTCACAAATACTCCGTGCGTATACAATTTATTAAATTTCGTAAATTATTAAGAGGCAAACCTAAGCAGTTTCTCCGTCACCAAAGTCCTACAAAAGTGTCAAGACCTGAACATTCATCGCAGGCTACAGATTTCTCCTCGCTCAGAATATGGTTCTAAGGCACAATTACTGTTAGCTGTGTCGAGCCGACTGACCAGGAAGTGAACTGTTACCAGATTGCTAGTTGTAATGGAATGCGTAACGACCCGCAATGATAATGTGCTACAGAGTTGCGCCTAGGGAAACGTGAATATAAGTAAATGAGCTCTTATGTAATTCTAGCATTGTGTGAAGTCGTGTAAGAAATTATTCTGTTTGATTTTATATTTGTCTTCTTTCGTGTAAGTCTGGAAAGATGTGGAATAGATTTTATGAAATAATTCTCGTCAATTGCTTTCAATCGGAAGCGGTCAATCTGCTTTCATGTATGTCGAAGATAATGTATGTCATTCCGCTTGGTTAATTGGAAAAATATGGTGTAGTAAATTGGTTAGGATCTCTAGTTAGGATTTCTTGAGTAACTTCTACTTTAACTTCACGTCACGAATCCTACTTCTAGCTAGCATTTGAAGAAATTGGTATTCGCAAACGGACTGTAAGTACTTCTGCAAATATAATTAGTGGGCTGTGAATATTCTTGCACATATGTATTTGTATAAATTAATTTGTATTATTTCGATCTAACTACAGAACTATTTACTCTGTTGAAGATTTTATCAAATCAAACTAACCTCATTAAAGTTTTGTGGTTCGAGTGTATGAAGCCCGCAGTTTGCTGATTATTTAGGCCGCAGATGTTCATGCAGTTTGCAATTTTTGTAGACGAATGTTAAGAAAGTAGAATTATATAAAATATTATTTTAGGTGGTAGTAGCCTTTGTAGATCTAAAATAAATAAAAATTGTACCAAATTCTGTCGAATTTTATATTCCAGCAGTTTTAAAAAATATTCAGAAGCCATAAATGCATATAGATCCGCAGTCTACTGATTTTTTTTTCAATCAAATAGAAGAAAGTGTGCAACATTGGTAGAAATAAATAATAATGGAATAAGTAAATAATATTGAATTTAATAAGTTTAATTTGAGCAGTTTCTTTATTTATATTAATATAGGGTTAAGTTTAAATTGGTCTAATAAAGTAGGTAATGATATTCTGGGATGAAAATGACTTTATTACATATTTGGAATAGAGACCTTGGGCTCCTAAGCTCTTATTAAATCATTCAGGGTATTATTTGAAACATTTAATAACACTAACATCATGTCATAAGAGCAACTACCACTTTAGCTTTTATGTAATGTTATCAAGGAAAGCCATCTTCCCATTATCAAGCTAACAGCTCGAAATGCGTGCATATAGACGGAGTCGAAATAGCTTAAAATGTAATACTTCTATGAATACGATTTTACATGTAATTAATAAGATATATTATGCCATTTTATTTAAAAACTCGATGGTACCTTCTTTTGTTCTTAAAGCCGCTCAAAGAAATTCTACAACACACCAAGTAACGTGCTCTTCCGTCGAAGACGAAAATTTGTATCTATTGTATGCCTACACGTTCTCTAATGGCTGTACAGGGTGTAAAGAAATGTTTGGTCCTGGTTGCCATAGGTGTATTCTACATTTTCTTATCGATGAAGATGTAAAAGAAAGTTGGCGCAAAATTCTTCTTGACCTTGAATTTCAAGGGCAACTTTTTCTTCATTATATTGTACTCTACGCGTCATGGGAATAAAACGTGTCAAAGGAACCATGTGTCAGTTCTCAAAAAAATGGTCGAATTTCTGTTAGCGTTGAAATCTGAAATGTCGCTGAAAGTAAGTTCTGCATTAATTAGCAGATTTTAGAGTTCACGGTCATTTCAAGGTCGTGCTATTAAACATGGATGAATGCACAATAATGTTTGCTATAACATACAACAACAAAAAATGTGTGTATATATGTAAAAAAAACACGAGTGACCTTGAAAAACCGATTAAAAAATTACAATTTATAAAAAACGATTCTTCCATCTGATTCGTCTTTTGAAACCATTTAGATTACGTTAGAAACATTTTTTGTATTTTCAGAGGTAGAGGAGATATTTAGGTGTCCTGTTTTAGACGAAACACCCTGTAGTATGGTCGCGTAGTGTTGGCGCGTCCGTGGACAGAGGCGTTCATCCTAAACGCATTTAAGCCGAGAAAGAGTATTTTCACCAGCACCGGTTGTTTACTTCCTGTGCGTAACTCCGTAGGAGCTCCTCCCACATTCACGCCTGGCCAGCCCCGCGTCCGCGATGTTTGTCTATCCAGCATTCCATCCATCTGTTTCTGTGTAGCCACGTCAATCCATCCGCCTTCTCTCTTTTCTTGCGCGAGCGGGGCGCAACGCGTAACGCTCGGTTGAAATGTCGTTTGCTTTGCGAACCGGTCCCTTACATTCGTAACCGTTCGTTATCGTTAGTTCCGCTTGGCGAGGCGCGTTCACAGCGTAAACACGTACGTACGTAGCTACATAAGCGTGGAACGGCATGCTGCGAAGGGCAGGGCGAACAGAGACAGACGTTGACAGTGAGAACGAGCCGAGGTTTCAGAGTGCATTTCGGAGGAAGGTGTGGCCGTTTCGACTTCTCCCATTCGTTACCTTTGCAGGGAGCGTGCGAGCAAGCCGACTCATGTTTACGAACGCAAATAACGCTGCAGTTTGCAACTTTTTGTTGCCCGGCTTACTTCTGTCCTTTTCATCTTTCGTTCTTTCTGTTTTCGTCAAGTTCGCGGCACCTACACGCGCGCACGCGCGCCAGTCCATGATATGCATCGCATTTTTATAATGACACCCTTCCGCCCGACATTGACGCATTAACGCACACCCACGCACGCCAAACGGTTGTTCTTACGACCTCGTTGCGCAATACGATGATACCTGTTGTTGTTTTCACTTCTGTTTGCCGGTACGTCGAACGCGTCTTACTTGAGAGCGTCGCTCGTTTCAAAGCGCGACCTATTAATTCACGCTATTGGGTGCAATTGTGAGACACCTTGCAAAATTATCGGACTAATGTCTTCATATTGTTTTTATGTGAAACAACATCGAATGTGAGTTATTCGATGGTGTCCAATACTTTCAGATAATTGACACGATGATTGTCGAACAATTACTCTCTTTTCCCACAACATCAAAGTGATTTAGTCGTTCCAATAAAAACTGTAGAATTAACAACAGCAGTGATTTTTTTACTTTTATGCATAAAATTGTGGGTAATTTTCATTCTCTATTTATGATAGTTATAAGGATTGTATTAGTGGGACGTAGGACGAAAAATAGATATTTAAGTACAGACTTGTGATTTCATTAACTTTTTGCATATATCATGCGGGAAATGTAATTATTGCGTTCAATGAATAAGTGAAACGCGATATGTACGTTACCCGCTGCTGGAGAGTTAAACCTTAGAACAGTGATTGCTTCTAAACTCTAGATCGTATAAATCCTGATCAAATTCGTTGGAAGCAGCTATATTATGCCAAATATCATTTTTGAAATTAGTCGAGAATTATATTGCTCGCATATTATTAAACGAATAATGTAATACATTTAGCGCTTTATCTACTGGAAGCCTATTAATAGGCTTTTCAATGATTGTGCTGTACTCAAATAAAGTTTAAAAATCTACATTTACATAACAATCACAAACGAAGTAATTAGATTACGTCACCGAGACTGACATGTTAATTCACGATTGAAATTGCCATTTCTGTTGAAAGATCCATTAACACATCTTTAACCACGGATTTTAAAAATGGTGAAACAATTGCCGGTAAATAATGTGTTACAATCGAAACAAGAATAAAAGTATTTCAGTTGAACAAACATTCAAGTCTTATGATTCAGTAGTGTCTTATAATTAGACAGCGGATATTTATGAAAAATAAAAATTTTCTACCTCAGCTACAATAAACTGAAGTGAAATAGAAATTTATTTTCTCTCTTAATATGCTTAACAGGTTGTAGATATTATAACAGTATCTTTAATCCTTCTGTTTTATTGTTTTAAATTACAACTATATGTTGAGAAACGTAGGACTGAATCGCATAACTGATAGTTTTGGGAGACTGCGTCTGCAGTGAAAGTGGCAGGTTCTAGAATGATACATGTAGTTTCCTGGGTAGCCTAACTATGTGCAGTCATTCAATTCATAACGATGTTACCTCAGAGTTCTTTGTTTCGAGATGTAATAAGATGTTTCTGTTCTACTAGCTTATAGTCATGTCATTATTCTGTGATGTGTACAATTTTCTGTACAACTTCGTTGGGCAATAAAACTACTAAATAAATTTATCCCTAACATTGACGTGTAAATGTGAGTGAGTAATCGTTTTCTCACCATCCATATAATCTTGAAATGGTTTAACTGGATAGGTTACCGGAGGAACGGTACGATATTCCGTTCCTCATTTCAATTTTAACTGCTTGATATCATGTTAAGTCATAATTGCGAACTACTTTCAGAAGAAAGGTTTCGTCCGCTGAAAATATGATTTAGCAACCTCACAGTTATCAAAGTGTCTAGCCCTAGATCTACGTCACGACGTCTTATCATACGATCTGAGACAGCGGCAATTAATACCAATTGAATTGCAGATTTCCTGCATTGTGATACACAATTCTCCCACGTGTCATAATTTCCGCTACTTTACACCGTCGTTTAATACCATTTTAATGAATTTAAGATTGCGTAGTTACGGCGTATCTGTTACATCGTGTAACGTACGGTACCTTGTTCCGCGTACGTGAGACTATAAATGGTTTCATGTATTTCTAGAATACATGACGCATGCGAATTCACTACCGAGAAGCGTTACTACTTCCCATCGATATTAGATTTACTGCATCATTAGCAATTAAACTGTAATTAATTACGTATTTCCATAAAACAATACTCGAAAGAAAGAAATTACTCTTCAAATATTTCAAACAAATTTCAAAGAAAAGTTTTTGAATGAAAGTTTACATTTTTGTACACTAAGTCTAAATATATTTAATTAGACTTAGTACACTAGACTAAATATATTTAATTAGACTTAGTACCCTAGACTAAATATATTTAATTAGACTTAGTACACTAGACTAAATATATTTAATTAGACTTAGTACACTAGACTAAATATATTTAATTAGAGCGTGATAGATTAATCAGAAATTAAAAAAATAACAATCAAAGTAGTAATAATAGTACATTTATCATATTGCATGTAACTAAGGAATATAGTTCTTCTTTTTCTGATTTGTGAAACAATGTAAGAATATTTCTCTATCATTATTTTTACTCTTTTTGCTGAATGGATACATATTGTATAATAAAAATTTCAACGTTAACTTTCGTCTAGAAATGAGTGAACAACGTACAAAAATACAGATCGATACTTTATATTATGTTATTGAAAGTCTTGATGACAGAAAAGTATATTGTGAACGAAGCCTTGGATACACGATACAGAAATATGTTCTGATAGTATACTTAGTATACCTCATATTATTAGCTATGCTACAAAACAAATTGTGGTAAGTATTACTTATGTTTCAACTATAACTAGTCAAGTAAACATTGGAGTGTTCTAGTCTCCATTGAAAATGTGGAGATCAAGTTTTAGATTTGTGACGGTATCAGTGAACGAAACAAGCATCTAGCACAGGGATGGGCATTTTTGTCTCAATTTAGACAAAACTGTCCCGACCATAGCGCCCACTGTCCCCCACCAGCATCCGCCTTTACCATAGAGAAGGGACCTGCTTTGCCTGCCGCGAACAGTGCGCAGGCCCCGCGCATAAAAGAGAGGTTGGTGGGAGAAGCAGGCGTTTGAAGGGCCTGCTTCTAACGCGCTCATCACGGATCTAGCACTTTGTAAAGAAACCTCGAAGTTGACATTGTTACAGATCTTTGACATACAGATTTCACTTTTCGATCGTTGTAAATATTTTAAATGACAAACGATTGCATTTTTTTTATTAAAGACGCCGTATGATAAAAAAGACAATTGCAGTTAAAATACTTATGAATATACTACAAAATCATCTATAAATAACAGTTATCAAATTAAAAAGAACTTAGTTTTCAGAATTCATGCATTTATGACAAAAATACATAGGTAGATTAGAAAACATTATTAAGATCAGAAGAATTTAAAGGTATCGAAAGATTATTTATAACTTAGAAGAATCATTAGTGGAGGAAACAAACAGGATATGGTTTCTTGAAGTTAATGGAAATAATTTTTATTTTACTTTCCCATAAAAATTAAATGCTCTCTTAATTTTGCACGTCAGCGTATCTATTACATTAAAAACCATTTCGTAGATCGAAGAATAGCTACTATAAAATTCGGCTGAATCAGAAATAGCTGCTATGCTATCAAATTCTCCAAGATAAACAAATACACTTTTAAATAACCCTCCAGTCGAGCGTGCGTCATACTTTCGGCGTAGCTGGAGGAGAATTTAATGGAAAATAAACATAACAGGAAGGAACTTTAGGGTAGCTATCCACACGAATCGGTGGAGCTACCGTGCCGTCTGCCAATTTTGGTACATCAATATATCGTGAAAGGAACGATCGCTGCAGGATAGATGTAATGAATAGCTCGAATGGAAATACAGCAGGTCAGGTGCAGGTTCCAGTGGAAGATAGTCGATGGTTGTAGCGTTGGTGGCGACGGAGAGAGGTATGGGTGCAATCAGCGCGATGATAACCAGTATTACCACGTCAACTCAACCCATCTCACAGATCTTCGTGGCGTAATTCCCCGGGGTTCTATTTGCGACGAGGACAACCGGGTGGTATGACACGAATAGTGTACCGGGGGAATGATGAATTAAGCAGTATTTATTTCGAGTCAGCCCGTCGGCGGGGCTAGAACGAAATAGAAATCAGGCCGTGGGCCTTGAATATTGGCACCACTGGTTTTTGAGTTGGGCGCGGCTATCAATCGTCGAAACGATGCGACGTGATTAATTTCACCAGGACTCTCTGTCACTGAAATACGCCCGGCCGCGAAATTCCTGTCGATGACAGAATATGTCTCTTGTCAATCGTTACTTCATTGAATATGTTTAATTGCCCCGAGGTCGTCGAAAATTGAACGCGATGTTCGGTTACACCCCGTTTTTACGAAACAACCGCAAAAATATTAAATTCGTGGCACTTATGATTTGATCGTGAAGCGTTATGCGAAATAAAAATTGTGTGTGTCGATTGCAACGTACTGGATTCAAATCAAAATTGTATGCACCAATTACATGGTACAGGAATTAAATGAAAATTGTGCGCATCAATTCTAATATACTGGAACCAAATGAAAATGGTGTGCATCAATTGCAAGCTATTGGAACCAAATAAGAATTGTATGCATAAATTACAAGGTATTAGAATCAAATAAAAATTGTCTGCATTAACTGCAAGGCACTGGAACCGAATAAAATTTGTGAGCATCAATTGAAAGGTACTGGAACCAATTAAAAATTGTCTGCATCAATTATCATGCACTGGAAGCAAATAAAAATGGTGTGCACCAATTGTAAACTATTGGAACCAAATAAAAATTGCGTGCATAAATTGCAAGGTGTTAGGATCAAATAAAAATTGTCTGCATTAATTGCAATGCACTGGAATCGAATAAAACTTGTCTGCATCAATTATCATGCACTGGAAGCAAATAAAAATGGTGTGCACCAATTGTAAACTATTGGAACCAAATAAAAATTGCGTGCATAAATTGCAAGGTGTTAGGATCAAATAAAAATTGTCTGCATTAATTGCAAGGCACTGGAACCGAATAAAACTTGTGTGCATCAATTGAAAGGTACTGGAACCAATTAAAAATTGTCTGCATCAATTATCATGTACTGGAAGCAAGTAAAAATGGTGTGCACCAATTGCAAGCCATTGGAACCAAATAAAAATTATGTGCATAAATTACAAGGTATTAGAATCAAATAAGAATGGTGTGCATCAATTGCAAGCTACTGGAACCACATCAAAATTGTATGCATAAATTACAAGGTATTAGAATCAAATAAAAATTGTCTGCATTAATTGCAAAGCACTGGAAACAATTAAAAATTGCCTACATCAATTATCATGTACTGGAAGCAAGTAAAAATGGTGTGCACCAATTGCAACCCATGAAACCAAATAAAAATTGTGTTTATAAATGACGAGGTATTAGAATGAAATAAAAATTTTGTACTAATTTCAAGGTACTGGAACCAAATTAAAATTGTGCGCATCAAGTGTAAGGTACCGGAACAAAATAAAGATTTGTTTCTTTTTTCTGTAGTGTATTACGTCGCATCATTTGTAAAGGTTCAGTAGAGTATTCATCTTTAAGCATTATACAGGAGCCTAAGCAACATGTATGTCGTAGAACGCAAAGATCTTTTATACAAATTGAAAGTACAGCATTCCTCTTGAAAAAATTAAATTGGCCTCGTAATGCTAACGTGAATGGTCTCACCAGCTAGTCCATAATTTGTGACATTCTCTTTTCAATCGAACTGAACCTGTCGAGTAGCTATGATTTCCTACACCGACAACGATTGAGTAAACTAAGTCCACGTAGAAGCTGTCCTAAGTTTGTTTGTTGCTCGAGTCATCGAGTCGACAACATTCTCTTTCACAAACACAAAAATAACAGTTCATTCACATTTCACAACTCAAACAGGAAATGCAAATAGAATTCTAATGAAATTATTGATGTTCAAAATACCTGCAACATTTTTGATATGCGCATAAATTATTATCGGTTCATTTACACCTAGGCGTTTTTTTCAGCTCAAAATCTGAAGGTCACCCGTATCCACCAATCAAATGTGGAAGGGGGAACGACTTCGATAATTATGTGTAGTGAACGGGTTCAACCTACATACAAAGTTAGGAAACGTCACGATTTTCGTCTTGCTCGAACCCGTTTCCGTCGTCTCTCTGTCTCTGTCCTTTTGTTCGACCCTTCTCTCACTTTGAGCGTAATATTTCCGCCTATTCGTTTCCAAACGTTCACAACGTTGCTTGGTGTATACGCGAGTCCATTTTCCGCGTCTCTCGAAAGTAATATGCCCCCAATGCCCCCCGCTTCGCCCCTAGCCCTCGGCACACACCCTATTTATTTCCGTATGAATGCCAAGAGACGGAAATAATGATTTTAATACTACCTGAAACCCGGCCGCAGTCGGAGGATTTTCCTCAATTACATCAAGACCATTGTTTTAAAAAGGACCTTCCATCTCAACACACGAGAACCATTAAATAAAATTTCCACTGCGTCTGCCTATGCTGCAGAAAAAAGTGCTTCATCAATCGGGACGATCCATTCCCATCCCCGCCATTCTCGATACTAAATGCATTTATTCTCCATTGAATTTTTCAGTGATTTGTTTTGCCCAAAAGCATTCGTCTCGCGTATTTAATTATTCCACCGAATTATTTGCAACCGCCGGAAATGTTTCAAATGTACAGTATCTGTTACATTCGTGCATCATTTTTACCATTCCGTCTCGCTGAACAACGATCCTCATACACGTAATCTGAATTTCGAAAATTTCATTTCGTCATTTTTCCGCTCATGTTTTCCACGTGTTTCACATACATCTCGAGGGATATTCAAATTTTTTAATTGGACACGAATGTAGCGGGAACAATATGTCAAATAACGAAGGCCATAACTCGATGACTGGTCTAATTAATAAGAAATATTATTTCAAAAATTATTGGGTTGTAACGTAAATACGTTCGTTTGTGTTCGGTGTCCGTTTTCATCAATTAATAGAGAAAAAATTATATTCAATGAATTGTATGATTCCTGACTACCAAATGGCTCTTTTTCAATAACAGTTATCTGAATTTATGGCAGCAATGGGACGGTACAATTTTAAAAAGTGAAACAATTAATTTATGTAGATGAATATATTATTTCTAATTGATTAAAATGATTAAATACAGATAAAACTCTATTCGAATCCTATTTCTTGTAATCGATTCAGAACATTTTTATTTTGTATAAACATAAGTAGTGTAGTTGCAACTAAATCGTCGAAAGAGAACATGTTTGTATTTGCAACTGAACAAAATGTTATAAACCAAAATATAATCAGTTGCAAACGTTCATTTCTTTCTAGTTTTATGTCGAGCTAAAATCGATGACGACTTTTGTACTTATGGTGATTCATGAAATTTACTGATTGATATTACATTCATTATTGGGCTGCAGATTTTATAATAGTGGGAGAATGCAGTCTCAAACAGTAGAAGAGCTTAAAGAATTTATGAATACACATGGTTTACAAATTAACGAAACTACTAAAGGGAGAAAAAAATTGCCATTGAGTTCCTGGGTCCTGCAAATAACGCAAACAATTTTCATTTAGCATAAAGGTCCGCAATCTATTAATCAGTAATGCCATAATTACATGGTATGAAAGAACTATTGTATTTTTCTATATGTTATTTCTTGGTCTATTTAGAAAGGTTAAGTATCACTTGGGAATATAATTGAGTTATATGATGTTGTAGTAAACTCTGAAATAAAAGAGAGGAACACTTTGGACCGTAACTGGGTAAGCGTAAGTGCCCCAAGAAGTTGTAGATGAAACTATTCCTGCAACACGGCAATGCAAGACTCCATACGGCTCGTTACACCAAAAGTACTATCGAAGAAGTTAGCTGAAAGTTGCTTCCCCATTAACCACACTCGCCAGGCTTCACATTTATCAATTACCATTTATTTTTGTATTTTAAAAAACTATTTCGAAACACTATAAATTTGTTGAATGAAATGAAAATCTTTTTGTGTGGTTTCTATTAACTTGACTGCGAATCTTTATACAAAATGAAAACTCTTCATCAAATCGTACAAAACAGGATCTGAATGAAATATACAATACATCGTCTCGTCATAATTTTCATAAAGCAAGAGCAACGTAACCATACAAGGTGTTCCAAAATAATTGGATGAATTTATTTTGTTAAAAATTTAATCTTGCTCATCCCATTATTTGGAATTAATTAAACTGGAAAGGATAAAAATTATTCCCTTGCATTATAATTTCGCTTCAGATTCGTGATAAAGATTTCAAAAAAATTTAATCGAATATGTAATTAATTTACTCTAAACTGAAATAGAATTCTATTTTGTTTTTGTCGACATATAGACATTCTAGAACACGCAGGCAAACAATAGGTATAAATTTTATTCCCCTTTTCAGAAATTGAGAACGATAAAGCAATTCTAGTCACTGTAACTGTAAAATAAAGCGTAGTGCAAATGGTTAAATGTGTAATCAGCTATCAAAATGTGTATACATTTTCTTGCGGGTCCTATATTCTAATGTTTTCACTGCTCTATACACCACCTATTAATTATTGCTATAAATACATGACTCTGTAATCTACGTATAACGTGAAGTTTATAAAAAGGAAATTAATTAATTAATTAGGTTCTCCCAAAAGTTCGTTTAGTTTTCCTCTAATGTGCAAAACGTAAATTTAGAATAGTGTTTCGAAGCTGCTAAATAAAGGAGACATAGAAAATAATAAAGCATTAACAAAAAGATGATCGTGCTGTTTATGTGCTGATGTTGCTCATAATTATAACGATATCAAGATCAAACATTACGAATCATGACGAATCATTACGAGACATTACGGGAACTTTTGGAACAATTTAATATATAAGTTACATAAACATAGGTCGCTTAAGGATTGATTAAAAAGTAACGATAAAAATAGTAATTACGTAGGGAATTATGATTATTAATTATTAATTATTTCTGGAACTGCTGCGAGTACCATGTTACCTTTTTGCTCACTAAACACGACTTGCATAAACAGGTTAAATGTAATTACTGCTGATCTGTTCCTGCATTATATCGCAGTGACTGTATGTCAGACTATTGTCGCTTACTGTTCCCTACGCAATTCTTATTTTTCTCATAACATTTTATAAAACTTTAAATGCCCTATGTTTAAATAACATTTTTTTCTTCTTTGAACCCGTAGAATATACCGATAAAGTTTGGCTGTTAAAACCTGGGACACACTGTACATGGAACAAATGTTCGAATAATGACAACCAAAGAATACGTAACTCAATTTTCAGTGTTAAACAATCAGCTTTGTACGATTTCACACGTGGTGCGATTTTTCCACCAGCACAGACAGAAAAGTTTGAGCCACTCGTGCTGATTGGAACACTTTCGTGGAAGTTAGTGGATCGTATATTTTGTTTTCGATCGGAAGCCTCCAGGGTTAAGTAAACCTTGCGTTTTCCACTTACCAGGACAGAGCACATGGCGGGTTTCTCACGGGCCACTCTTTCGCGCCGTCTACATAGTCTCTATCCGAACTGGTTCTCCGGGTAGCCTGCCTAATGAAATAATACTTCTACGTTGAACCTAGCGTTTCGAACGGTCAATTATCGCGCGCATTGCTATGAGTGGTGTGTTCCCCGATCCTGATGCCGAGTGCACCAGCGAACCTAGACACGAACGACTAGCATGCCCCGACAGGCAACTTCTAAATGTCAACTTTCGGAGCAATTAAATCGGGGACCGGTCCTTATTAGCGGTGGAGTGCGCCTTCCCGGTGAAAACTTGCGTCGCTTCGGCTCTCTATTTTCGAATACGGGGATGATGTCTCGGACCGAAGGATATAAGGGCAGCAGAAGGGGAGGGGGGTGAGGGGTTGCGGAGGTGGGAGAGGAAGTTGCTGGACCATGTCGACTGCTTCCCAAGCCAGCCGAAGTGGACCTATCGACTCGAAACGAGTGTGCTCGACGTTAAAATCCCGGTCGCTGCTCCCGTTTCTCAGGCCCTGGCCCCCTTCTCTCCCCTTTGCCACCCGGTTCGCTGCCACCCCCTCCCTCCCTGTGCTGCCATCCCCGTTTCTCTGCCTCGCCCTTTCCCCAAGCTCTTTCCACCGTCATCGCTCTCTTGCTTTCCGAACCCCCTCCCCGCCGGTCCTTCCATAGTCGCCACCCCCTTAGCCACCCTCTATCTGTCTTTCTTCCTAGTCCGTTCATTCTCCCATTCGTTTGTATTGGACGTAAACGATGCAATGGGTGGACATGGTCCAGCAAATCCGAAATCCCCTTTTCCTCGATATAAAGCTTTACCTCTTTTTTCGGCTTTGACCCTCCGTCGAGCGCGACTTCGCGCCAATACTTTTCTGCGAGCAAACCGGCCGGCAGAAGTATCGGGCCGCCACCCTCAGCCATCCTCCCCCCTCCCCCCACCCAGCGCCGCCGCCCGGCCCCCGGCGAAATCAACTTGTATTTGAAGGATCCGATGAACCTTCGGAAATCGAATGTTCGAGCATGATAGACAGTCGATAGTGTTTTTTGCGTGTCGGGCGATTCATCACTCGATACTTTACACGCTTACCGGGCAAACTGTAATCTTTTTCCCTTTTTTGCTGTTTGCTGCGCGCCGATCTGATCGTGATGGACGTGTCGCGTGAGCCCAACGGAGGAGAGGTTTTTTAATTAATGTATCGTAGAGCACCGAAACGCGTTCAACGGAACATGTAGCGTCTTTGACGTGTGCGTACTATGTGGAAAATATTGTTTAAGGTAGGGTAGACGAAGGATGGAACAAATTGGCAGCCTGGAAAGGCTTATTTTACTGTCCAAGATGTTTAAAATATATTTGATAAATTGTGGTGGTTGTCAAATTTTATCTAACGATTGTGTTAGCAGGCAAACTTTTCTACTAGAAGTTGCCTTGAAGTTTTGTATTTTTGTTCAGCAAATGTATATTATTCTTATAAAATTATTTATTCTATTCAGACACTAGCTTTACGGTTTTTCATGTATGATTAAAGAAAATATTTGATCACATTTGATTAACATTTTAATGTAATTGCCGAGAGAGACATTTATAAGTCCGAGTGGATTAGAATAGATCCGAGTGAAAAACATTTACGAACGCACCATATTTACCATATTTTATACCACAATTTTGATTTTTCGGTGGAGCAGTTGTTCTTTTGTTTACTGTTATTTTGTTAACTTCATACTTCCAGTGTATTTTTTTGTTAATTCATCAGACATACCAATAAAATGGATTTTACTTTTATTCATTATTATTTCCATTTTTATCGAATTTGAGCGAATAAAATTAACGGTAATATAAAGTTTGATATTCCCGGAATTAGGATCCAAAACTTGTGGAGGCACTGTTTGCTACATTTTTCAATGGCATTTGAAAATTGATTGTTCTTGTAATAAAATTTCTTGGTAATAACGAAAGAAACCAGTAATGACGCATGTCGGAAAATACATTAATTTTCACATTAAACTTTGGGTTTCAATTTTAACAACAAATGATACAAGCGATCGGATTGTGATCCTGCATATAAAAATGAGTCTAGAAGCGGAATGACACTTTTTTATTTCCTCGTTTTCGAGGAAATCAAGTTTGAAAATTCATCGAATACGCGTACCATTAAATACGAATCGGCTGACTTGTCTGATCATGGTTCGCTAGTTCTACTTCGCGTACATATTAGCACGGGCGAGCTCGACCGATTTTCAAACTAATATTTCTTGTAAACGAAACCTTAAACGAAAAAATATTAGTTTTTTGTATCGAATTTTTCAGGTATTTATCAATTATTCTTTAATTTGAAGACAGAGTTATCAACCTGGACAGTAATGTGAGGGTTTTAATCGGTGGTTGTTGTATAATAAAAAGCTATTCTTAAGAAAAGTTGTAATTATGCAATTGAGGGTCCATCTCACCATTTTCAATGATTTTTGAATATTCTAAACAGTTTAGCTTTCGAGATATTCACAAAAATATGTATCAATGATTCTGATACATTTCTATTGATTTGAATTAGGTATACGAAGATAGGGGTGCAGTCGTCCCTTCATCTACAATTTCGTTTCACAATACACAATTTTTAATTATAAAATTCTTTCAGATTTGAAAGCTAACTCATTTAAATCTAATCTTCAGATGTTTACCTGTATTCATTTTTAAAAAGACAATTGACATTGACGAAGTTTGATTCAAAATAATTGCAGACATATGTAGTTAGAAAGAAAAATGTGAACTAATAAACAAAGTTGAATGAACTGTTTCTCAGTAGTGCTAGCTGTATAAGTCAATGTGGTTTACAGTGGTTAAATAATTCTAGTTTATTTACATCGGAATGAATTAAATAGTCCATGAACATTAGCAAAACTTAAAATGATGATATATTAGAAAATATAAGGAAGAAGAAAAAGATGAACAGAGAAAAAATGCTGTATTAACTTTTACTGTACACACCCCGTGGAAATTTTATACGGAACACATGCAATAACTTCAAACGGCTGTCGCGTTTAAACTATTTATTATTTTGGGTAACAAAAATTACTGAAGATTCTTTAGACATTCTAAAATAATGGTCAACAGCCGTTTTCTTAAAATTATAACTTACACGTAGTAAAAAAGAAGAGCACGGAAAGAGAACGCGAGGTGTCATTTGTTTTATCTAAATTTCGGTGAGGTACCGTATACCTCGAGTGTACAGTAAAGGTCAATAAACGCTGATTAAAACCTTCACAAGACTACTCAAGGTACGTCGGCAGCAAATTAAAAAATCATCGAAATCGAAGATTGGACCTCTTTTTGTGTACATTTATTTAAATTTTGTATTTTTGTACAATGGGCAAAACATTGTGTGTTTAAAAGAATCGACAATATGGAGCTATTATTATGGAGCAATTATTCGAGCTTTCCTGTAACAATTGACCGTATTTCCGTTTGCTCGACACCCTATGTGCCCCAAAATGAATTCAGATAATGGCGGGTCAAGGTAATCGATAGGGATGGCGTCTATCCCGCAAGGAAGTGACAATATTATTCTGTTTCAGGGTGTGACGGGCGACCGGCTGGCCGGGGGCGCCGCACACCTCCTCCATCTCTTCTTCTTCTTGCCACGACCACAACACACAATGTAACAACAACTACCACTACTAGAGTCGTCCGCGCGAACCACGTTCTCAATGTACTCGATGTGGTACGTCACCATACCCCTACTCGGTGTCTATGAAGATATGTCATCCTTATTAAGTTTTAACATGTTTCACTTTTACGTTTATATCGTGTCTCACAGTTAGTGCTCCTCAATGTTTTTAATGAGAAACTCGTATGATGGCCCGCAGCGATGATACCAAATCCTTCCTGTTGTTGAACGCACGTAGAGCGAAGAGTGTGCACTGCGACTATTTAAACCGAGAGAGTACTAAATTATGTAGTTGGCCCGGGCTTAATAAAATGGCGCGACGCATTTTTACATCGTCGAAAAGCTTTATATTATCTCGATTATAATTAGCATGCGGCCGTGCATTAGCTGATAACGACATTCAACGCCGTCGAAGCAAGTTTGCATATAGCGTATTCGTTCCCCTTAATTAAACCGCGGGCATCAAATTTCAGTTCTCACACAAATCACATGTTAATTAAGTCCGCGCGCGCGCGTTAATCTAGTACGCGCCTGAAACAGACGACTGTCTATTGGAAAGAACGCTTTTCGTCACGTGTTTGAACTGTTTTTCAATTTTTTTAAAAAGCTGTTCTCGCGCGTATTGTTTATCATCGGTCGAGTCAACGTTTTAAATTTCCTCCGACAGCAGTGGCATTCTTCGCACACACGTACGTATCTAAAAAAGTCATTCAACGTTGCGTATACATTGTATATTTTATATTTATATGTATAATATATGTATGTAACTAATGTATGTATATTACACATGTTATATATATATATAGAATATATTGTGGATATGTTGGATTATGTCTTCACTGTTCGCTGAGTTCCGTTACAATGTGACTTGTGGTTGGTTTAGTTTCGTTGGTTTATCGATGTTCGATGTTGGCTGCTATTGTTGGTTGTTAGGTGTTTAGTGGTCACTCTGTGTTGGTGCTCACCCTATCGACTCTTCCTTGTACCCGCAACCCCGACAACCTGCACCCCCGTTTCTCCCACAACTCGAATCCCGAAACTTGATGTTAGAAGTTACAATGTCAAGCTTGTCTTCTGTCAGAAGGAATCTTATTCGACGACGGAAAGACCCACAACACTATTAATACATACCGAGCTAACGGTAAGGTTTATACTGAAATGTTTCTTTTCCAGATACCATGCTGTTTTTCCGACCACAAAGAAAACAGTCGCGCGGATATTGAACGACACAGGTTGCAGATATTAAACGAGAAATTAAACAAATATAATATTATTATATCTCCAATTTCGGAAAGAATAATATTGATTTTACTAATTTTGACTTATCTTAAGTCCTTTTCGTTAAATCTGTGATTTGTAAATAAATCTGAAAGTATTTGAGCGAATTCGATATTTTTATAGAATCTATATGTAGTATATATTAAATTATGTTAATTAGTTATTATAATTTTTGTACTTACAATAACGTCGAAGTTTAATAAATATTGGTTTTGAGTTAACTTTGTTGCGATACCTCACCATTTCTTGTACACGGATCATCTGACGAAAGAAGGAAACTTTCAATTAAGGCGCTATCGCTTATCATACGGTACGTGATATACAATTTTATCGCGTGAAAAGCTTGCCCGCCCCTGATATTTCTAATAAAAGAAGTTTTATGTATGGGTCGTAATTTGACGATAAATTATCGTATGATAACGTGTTTTGGGAACGTGTAGCGTTTTAGGTAGAACGCAACATGCAAGCGCTTTGAATAACATATTTCATAAAATTTCTTAAAATATGGTTAACAATTTCAGAGTCAGAACAATTCAACAATTTTCGATTAGTGATTGTATTTCGAATGCACTTTATTTTACGTATAATAATTGTCATAACTAGACTGCGGCTTTTTATGCAAAATGAAAATTTTCTAAGTCGATTATGAAAAATGGAAGATATATGAGAATTCATTTCTTCTTTTAATAATTTCAGTAACACGAAAGTAACATTACAAAATTCTTAAATTGTTCTAATATATTCTCACTTGTGTTTTTCACTCATCTAGTTTTGCCATGAATGCATAAAATCCGCAGTCTAGGCATCACTTATCAAATGTATTCAATGATGAAGCTGATAGCATTCGCGAAAGCAAAATTAAAAGTTTTCTAATGGAACTACTTTAGCAAGACCTTTTATGCATGCATGATTCTGAGTACTTTAAAATTTTAATCACATTTATATATTCAATTTGATTCTAGGAATAAATATTTAGAATAAATACAATGTTTCCTTTGGAAGATATTAAAAAATACATTTCATGAAAGTATATTTAAATTATACAGAAAGAATTGAATGTGATGTAAGTGGTTAAAGATATAAAAGATTATTCTTTACGACAGAGCTTTGTTCGGGAACAACACGTGCATTCTGTGTGTTTGAAATTCTGAAACCAATGTGATTTTCCTGAGTGGAGTGCTATATGTTCCAGGAGCACAGTGTAAATAATTTGATAGCGTCTTTCGAGACGAGTTCAACAAGGTGCAATAATGGGTATTTCCATTCAATAGAAGGTCGTAAATTAGTGAGGCCTCAAGTGGTCAGGTCAACGACAATCTCGACTCTCCACCTTGTTGAACCCTCCTTGACCGTGCAGTTAACGCGAACCGGTCTACCCACTATCAGGTTTTGACCCAAAAGTTCTGCTAGAGAAAGTGCATGAAATTGCTGAAATGATTGAATAGTCAAATATTGTTTAAGGTCATTGAATTTCGCAAGTCTATAAAATTTATTAACATTTTTCTTACAATACTTGTGCATTCTCTACCTCTCAACCAAACCATATTTGTTTCAATATGAAACTACACATTTGTTTAACTTGAACACCTTGTTGCTTTTCTTAATCTCTATTTCACTCATGAATATTAAATGAATTCTATCGTATCCTAAACTATTTTTCGAACTTTATTGATCAAACTGTTAGAACAACTTGCATAAATTGGCAATTTTACATTAAAACAATCAGTTTACAAACGATTGTTTAGCCACACTGTATTCTTATCACTTTTGTATGAATTTTTCATGTTTAAAATTACAAATTCACATTTCGCTGTAATGTAAATAACATTATTTATCAAATCACCTCCTATATACAGGGTGGAAATTATATAGCGTTACGAATATCTCCAAAAATATTGATTATAATAAAAAATGTTTCAAATGAAAGTTGTTCAGTACCGCGGGAGGCATCATGTGGTGGATCTCTTATTTCTCACGGTGGACACTCCAAGGTGAGGTGAAGGTCAATTTTCTTTTTTTAAATGGAATGATATGTATTTTTATCCACCATCAAATAGTGCGTTTTAAGATGAGTTCAATTACCTATGACTCAAGGTCATTCAAGGTCAAACTTGTAGGGAAATGCAGGAAAGGTGTGATCGTTTTATTTGTACTTCAATTTAGTATGTGTTCAAAATGATTACCTCTTACTTCTATGTACTTAATAATTCTTCGTGTAAATGATTCCCTAACTTTGCTCAACATTTCAACATTTATCTTAGCACAAGCTTCGCGTATTTTGACTTTCTTGTTTTCATGCGTTGTAAGCTTAATAGACATTACGCAGTTTTCAAGCACAGAACCTGAACGGAGAAAACACTGTTCTAGTCTTTTAAATGGTATATGCGATTTTGATGGTCGATCTGGTAGCGTTGTGCATACAAATTAACAGCTTTTCTGTAATTTTTCCTGCATTTTCCTAGTACTATAAATATATCAAAACAATTTTGATACATTTCCATTTTCACCACTAATTTAAGTACTATCGTTCAGCGAAGAATACCTTAGCACGAAGAGTAATGAAAGTAAACTGACTATGTTGCAGACGTGCACAGGAATACATAAATACGTTTGTTTTCATTTCATTGATGATGAATATGATGTTGAACGCTGGTATTGAATGCTGATATTGAACACATGTTATTGTTTTGGTGTGGAAGTTCGAAGGCACGAACTAAAGTACAAATAAAACGATCACACTTTTGCTGTATTTCCCTGCAAGTTTGACCTTGAATGACCTTGAGTCGTAGGTACTTGAACGCATCTTAAAGCAGTTAAAACTATTCGATGGTGGATAAAAAAACATATCATTCCCTTTAAAATAAGAAAGTTGACCTTCACCTCACCTTGGAGTGTCTAACCGAAAAAATAAAAGTCCCTCCACATGATGCCCCCCTCGGTACTGAACAACTTCCATTTGAAACATTTTTGCGCATAATCAATAATTTTGGAGACATTCGTCTGTAACGTTTTATAATTTCCACCCTGTATTTTAAAATAAGCATCAAGTGAAACATTTAATTTGTAAGTATAAAGGTCAACCTTCTGAAATGTAGGGTCAGAAAAATTTTATTATCCGAACTTGTATTTATATGCTATTCTCGATACTAGAAACATTAGTTGGTTAGTTTTTTACACACAGTAGAATCAGTAGATTGGAAACAGGGTGGTTAACAAGGGTTCTTGACCCTTCCTGACCTCTTGAGACCATACTAATATAAGATCTATCGAATGGAAATATCTCACATTGCACCTCGTTGAACTCGTTACTACGTATGATAGCCATTTTACTTGTTACTAAATCTCTGAGGTTATCCCCTGAGCAAAAATTAATTAAATTACCATTTTCATTAAAATGCTTTTATGAACCACATACATTTAGAGCTTTTCAAAATTTTAATTCAATCCCATGCCCTACTTCATAATTGCTCAATTACTTTAGTTAACAATTTCCTGCAAGAAAAAGAAAATTTATATTTGTTGTTTTCTGATTCACTCGAATGGGCAAACATCATTATCAAAAATGGAGAGTTTCATTTCGTTTCGAAAGAAATTAATGACACACACATTTAGTAAATCCAGTAAATTTTCATAACGAGCATGATATAACATTGTAGGGGTTAAAGCAGGAGGTTAAAGCATCATTACGTGCACATTTAGGTCCCAATAATTGCGAATAGGGTTTATAGGTCGCTTCAAATAATTTAAGTACAAATAGCAGTGAAACATAAAAATAAAATAATTCAATATAACAAGATTAAGATATTCTTCTCCGGTAACAAAATAAATATGTAAGAAATGGTATTAAATCTATTGCCCCCCATATTGCAAAGAATGAATGTAAATAGTCGCAAACGAATGGAAAGCTTTAAAGGAATTCGGGGGACACGCTTCATTATGGAATTCAAATATACATATTTGATCAGCAGATAAGAAACACAGCGGTCATTATGCATCGAGCATACAAATCTACTTCACAGACTACCTTGCCACAGAAAAATGTCCGACATTTGATTAGGGAAACCAGAAATTATCATTTTCTTTTTCCTGGCATGCATATTTCATATCTACACGGTTCGTTAATGTTTCATTAATTTTGCTTCAGCCACAACGAAAACAATTAATCATTCAACAGTAGAAAAATAATGCTTCGACCCTAATGAGGCGATTAATTACAGCAAAGAATTAAACACTCTGACACATACCGGCGAACAAGCTCGATCATTTTTGTGGTTCATTCATCTTTTAAATTTCACTAAAGTGACTTTTTTCAAAGCGGGATCAATGATTAAGTTACGTAAAAGCTATTAACGAGCGCAGTTAATGAACTGGGAAAACGATTACTGTTTGCGTTCCGGCAACGGGGAATGTCTGCGGTCGAAATACTTGAATTTTTAACGAGATTCAACAGCGAAACGTTTACGACTGAACGACAAAAACAAATGCATGAACGAATCGCATACAATGAAACTTGTGGTAAGAAAAGGGGTTGGGAAAACTGTTAAGATTGTTGACGTTTTAATTTACTTTACGTTTAAATGGTTACGATTTCCCAGGAAAATTTTCAGGGAGTATTCAGTCAAGTTGAAAATACACGTCAAGTTGAAACACTGAAAGTTAATAAATCAACAACTGCAGTCATGTGTTAAATTTCATTCGAGGGGAAGTATGTTTAATAATTGAAGCCATTGTAATACTAAATTTATTACTAGTCGTCAAATGTCCGGTTTTATATATTTTATTATATAATTATTAAAGTTATAAAGATCTTTCCATGGTCAAACTCTATATAAATTCAATCTTATTATTCTCACATAGCAATACATTCCAGTCTACTTTAGTGCTGGTTTAGTCTTTCATTATTGAAGAAAGAAGATTTTTAATTACTTCTAAGAACTCTATATTTTTTAAATACTGTGATAGAATCAGTTTATGCTTATGGTACTTTACGCCAATTAATTGTTGTAACTTCCAAACGTATAGTAACATTATGACTTAATTATTAACTTAAAGGTACTTCGTTGCTACATATCTTATGCAAATGATGAAACTAATCAGAGCTTCATCACAGTATTTCTATGTCTCGTATAAACATGATTATACAATCAAAGTTCAGGGCTTTATTCAAATATTTCTACATTTCGTGTACAAACAATTAACTTTTGGTAGTTTTATTGAAATATTTCTTGACTCCTTGTAGAAAGAATTAAATAATCAAAGCTTCATTCCAATATCTCTATGTTTCATGCAAAAAGAATTAACTATTCAGGATTTCATTAAAATATTTCTAGGACTATTGTAGAAAGAATTAGCAACTCATAGTTCATAGCTTGATTATAATATTTCTACTTCACTTGTACAAAGTGTTTCCTTCGAGAAAGTTTTCACTAACCGAAGCTTTATTAAAATATATATTTCTAGGTTCGTTGTTGGCAAAATGTTTATTATTCCGACCCTTACCCAGTAGTCAGCCTTCTTAAAAATAAATGGGTTAAAACTAAGAGATATCTACTAACAAACTCCTATAAATTTGAATGAGCATGCTAACATACATTCAACGTATAGCTCCACCTCTTCGTATGAACAATTTATAGAACAGTATATTCATTATAACAACGATTAAAATGGTTGACTATTTTCCTCAAATGGCTGTCTATCGGAACAATTACCCTAGAAAAAATTAATGAGTAATCAAAACTTCATTACAATATGTCTAGGTTCGTTGTAAGAAGAATTAAATGATCAAAGATGTTCGCGCAAAGACGACACGAGGAATACGGCGATCCTACGAGCATTATGAGAAGATGGAAGTGGGAAATTCGCTGGGATGTAACAGACGGCGACATCTTTCAAAGCGAACCATACGTCTGCTCGCAGCTCGCTCCGTATCTCTTACGTGCACTTAGATCTAGCCATGTAAAACTATTATCCCGACCTGCGTTCCAATTCTGTTGGAAATGCTGAACGTTTTACCCTATTCAATCTGTTAGTATGGCGCATCAGCAGAGAAAGGGGGCGGGCAATAGGAGGACGTCATGCTGTTCGAGAGTGTCCTGACTGGGACGTATGTGGGAAAGAAAATATAGCTGGTCCGCAGGAGTCATTTGTGCGCTGGCAGGAGTCCTTCGGAAAGTTTTTCAGCTAGGCTGCCGCGCCGTGTGGAATTCCGCGGAAGGCAATTCGATTCCAGGCCCATTTGGACAATATTACAAGGTAATTGGATTTCGACCTGACTAGTTGTTGCCAATGTGCCCATTCGATCGGCCGACGGTGGGGTCTCGATGGGTGGAGCATGTGGTATAAGGGGTGTCGTGTCGGTAGGAAGAGGAAGATAGCAGTGGGAGAGCCTGTACGCGCGTTCGCAGACCGGAATAATGGATAGTCGTTAAATTTAATTGGCACATAATTATCGGGAGTCCAGGCACCAAGCTGATCGCTGCATGCCACCAATCGTCGCAATCCCACACATTGCCTCGGCTTTAATATCCAGAAACCTGGAATGCAAGGGGCTGATACGCACCTTCCACTTGTGTTCCTCGATGACGAGAGAATCCATTAATTTCCTCTTGATGAAACGGCTCTCGGAAATTGATCATTTTTTCCTACCTCCCTCGATCATTCTCTTTTCTTTCTTCATTAACTTCTCTTGAATTCTCTGATGGTTAATCGTACTTAATTTTAGGCACATATTGAACCCCTGTGCTGATAAAAGGTTGCCTTCGTGCTCATTTTCAATCTATATTCAACATCATTGATGCATTCCTAATAAAAGAGTTGCAAATCTGTTTCGAATCCTTCTATTCTGAACAGGATTTAATTGATTTAAACGATCAGGGTTGGAGAAGATCCCACTAAACCTACACCATTTTTTTAATGATAAAGTTAAAATTTCTAATTTTGAAATTGCTGAAATTTTAGAGATGCTTCCTTTGAAAATTATTACAGACGTTTCTTTGTTGAAGTATATATTATAATAAAAATCACACAAACTCAAAATAAATTGAATCGTGTGATATTTATAAGTAAACTGCGGATTTTATGTATTTGTGAGAAAAATGAATAGATAAGACACAAAACTCGAAAGAGATTAAATGAATGTAAGAGTGTTATTACATTATTCTCGACTAATTAATATGATTAAAAGAAGGAATATATTTTAATTCATCATCTGTTTCCTACAATTGAGTTTTTATTTTGCATGAAGCCCCGCAGTCTATTTATAAGGTAACACAGATCAGTTACTTATAGTGCTTGATAGGTTTAGTACTAGCACATTCACTCTGCTATAAGAGTTTCATTTTAATAGTTTGCCCATACAATAGAAATTCTATTATCTGGATTCTGAGGTCTGAATTCTTTGATGTATGAATACTTTTCACAATAACATACTCCAATCTAAATCCATTCGTATAGTACGTGATTCACTGTACAACTCAGAAAGGATTTAGTTTAACACTGAAACTAAGAAAAACTTCTATAATCCGAACACTCATGTTCCACTGATTAGTAGTAATCAAGTAATTCTATTGTAATTTGTTAAAAATGTTCGTGAGGGCGTTTAAAACTTTAAAGCAGATTTTTAAGATTAAATACGAAATTTGTAAATACTTGTTTTGTATCATTAAATGTAGAATAGAAAGCACACTTCTGACTTTTATGTAATTTCTTAATTTTACTAGTACACTAAGAAGAAAGCTGAAAACAACAAAAAATTGCACATACTCTCAGAGTACGGAGTTCCGTTTTAGACATAACATGTTTCCAAATTATTTATCTTTACGTAAATAAATTTAAAAAGCACTGTTACTTTTCAGGATTATTGAATTTCAACTAACACGTTAATTATGATCAATAAAGTCTATCAAATCTCATTTTCCTGTCAATAATTGAATGGTACATTCGACATTTTAAGTTTCTTCACCAATTGCTCCTTAAGGACCGTTAAATCTGAAGTCATCAAATTAATCAAACAGCATAAAACTGGCATAAAGGTTGATTCCTGTTCAGTATTTCTCATCATACATAGTTACCCGCGAATATTCTTCGCGCGATGGAATAAAGTTTAGCGCGACTTTGCGAAACATTCAAGTTTTCGAGGACGGGATCGATCTTGAATAATAGAACAATCGCACAGCGCGGCGCAACAAAACGAAGGGAAAACGCGTCGGGGGAGACGACATTAGAATGAAAGGAGGAGCGTGCGATCGCGGATAAAAATCTATGAACGTCTTGGGGAATTATGGTAACCCTCTCGGGGAGTTCGCCAGTCTCGCGAGCATGAAACCAGCATGAAACCGGAGAGCGGGGAACTTCGGATACACGTCGGCGGCGGCGGCGACGGCGGCGGCGGGTACACGATTAAAACGCTTAAATATGTGACCGAGTGAGTTAATTAATTTATGAACCAATTAGGGGAGTCGCGTTTAGATACCGTTATCGATATCACAAGGTACTCCCGCTTACATACGAGCCACGGGGCTCGGTGTGCAG
This sequence comes from Sphecodes monilicornis, assembly GCA_913789915.3. Lineage (NCBI taxonomy): Eukaryota > Metazoa > Arthropoda > Insecta > Hymenoptera > Halictidae > Sphecodes > Sphecodes monilicornis. The sequence goes on along the minus strand of OU565295.1, from coordinate 6,502,757 downwards.
GATCACAGAGGGGTTCGCTTGCGATACCATACGTAACTACGATGCCAGGCCGGAGCGTTTACCAATAAATAAACCGACCGATACCATCTTTCATTTCGATAATTATTATTCGGCACGCTGTTAATTAATTAAGGATGGAGAACCGGCGTGCAGCCCGTGTAACACAGTGAGTCTCGGCCGCGTGCAACCCCTCCATATGGAGAGTGCACGAATAGACGAAACATGCGCGCACACGACCATGATCGTACCAGGTGATAACTCCTCGGGCTCTTCGGCTAATTACCGGATGAAAGAGCTATCTGGTGACTGGCGTCAAAGCTCCGCTGAAACCCAGTAAATGCACCTGCCACATCATTGTGATATTTTAGCGTGGCCGCGGTTTTGCGCGCCGCGTTACGTGGTTTTCAGCGGATCTAATTTTCATTCAGCGTTTTCCAGCTTCCGTGAGCGAGCACGCGTCACCGCCTCGACACGGGGCCACCCTTTTTCCCAGGACACACCACAAAATTCGTTGCAAAACCAGATACACCAACTTGGGGACAAAAATGATGGTATTTTTAGTTTAATAGTATTTTTTTTATTTTTAATTCGTCGCTGGTACTTCTGCGAGACGTTTATATTTTTATACGATGATTTTTAACCCTGCGATGTTATGCCAGAGGCACTCATAGCCCTAAAAAAGTTTCTGAACCCTAATTTTCTTTACTGTATTGCACAATTGTAACTGTGAAGTTTCTATAACATCTTTGGGAAATGCGAAGTGCCCACTCTTAATCTACATACCTAAAAATATCGTAGTAAATATTTACGGAATTTTAAATAGACCCCAGTGGGATAATTCCCATGTTACCACAAAAGGTTGAACATGGTACCATTAAAGGATTAGCTCGTTGCAATCGATTGTCTTCTTTGATACACTACTAAAAATTACTGTACTAAAATTCAAAATAATTCGTATATTGCTAAATATCTTTGTGTTTAAGAAATTGTTAAACACTCAAGCGTAGTACGAGTAAATACTCTTGATTCCATGTATGCAGAATGTAAATGATCATATGTAACGAAAAAATGTTAAATCTGATAAAAATGTCTGAATTCTGGAATTAATTAGTTTCGGGTACTAGGAATTAATCCCTAGAACACAGAGTTTCTTAAAGTCTTAACTCCCTGTACTCTGACTTTTTCTCAATTTTGTTCCCAACGACTCCGATCAGTTTAAGTATTTTATTTATAATGTATATTAAAAGACAGTTCCTTGATTGGTACTAATTTTAAACAATTTATTTTACTAATTGTAATGACAATAGCTAGTTACATGTATATGGCTTATCCAAGTAAACAGAAATTAATATTACAAAATATAATGCATTTTTAAACTGGCAATTTAAATAGGTCGAGTTACGTTCGACATAGGAGTGCAAAGGGTTAATAGATGATGATAACTTCATTCGCCCAGATCTTTATTTATCACATTTTGTGAATACAATTTCGAACGAGTCTCGGAAATACAGTGATTGTAGATAAACAGAGCCGCTCAAAATTGATTGAACGTTTTGAAAGTTTGCAAATGTTAAATGGTATAGCTCCTGAAGTGTAATATTCAACATTTGCAAAATTTCAAGCTTAGAGATTATACTACCATACATTAAACATTTGTTACAATTAAGTAGATATTTATTCATCCACAACTTCAAGGCATATTTTAATTAATTCAATATGGATGATTGTAGACATAGAAAATGTATATTAAATAATGATCTGACTGTGTCAATAATGATTAAAATAATAATTACCTTGTGTTTTATGTTCGCTTGATTATTGCTTTAAAAAATTGTTGTTACAATCTAACTTCTTTCATAAAGATTTAGAATCTCACTTGGTAAATAAAATATAGATCACGTACAGTTATGACTAAACTGCGGATCTTTGTGCAAAATAATAATGTACTACATTATTTGCAACAGACTGGAGAAAAATAAAAATTAATTTCCTTTTCTGGAAATTAATCTGATGTTTTCACTCTTTTTTGTTTCTTGAATCCATTTTTAACATAAATGAATAAAATTCGCTGTCTAATTATGACCATTGTACAATCAAAATATTGTGAACTGTTTTAAAAAAATGTCATTCATGACAAAAATATATTAATACATACGTATACTAACTCTATAATTCGACTAAAGTATGAAACATCCGTTTAAATAATTATGAAGTACACTGTAAATACCTGGAAATTTTAGTTAGCCACCAGATGTGAAGAGGTTAGTCGTGCCTACGAAAAACTGGGTCAAAATGTGCCCCGACATCGGCGTTCCAGAGTTGTAAAGCTGAAACGATAGAAGATTTCATTCTGCTATCGAGACGCAGGGGAAGTTTTCTATCTTCGGGTTATTACTATTTGCAGAATTCCGAATTGGAAAGCTACGGTGATATCGGGGCACGATATCTCACGAAGAATATGGATTCTGTCCGAATAAATGGACGATGCAAAATTCAATTCGCTGCGCTACCCGGGATAATAAAATGTTTAAATTATATCCCGAATCTATACAGAATTTTTGTTCGTGGCGATGCATGCGTGACATCGGCGAGAGGTAAATGCCGGCATCACGAAAGCTCGAGCTATTCGGATGGAAGCCAACGGAGAGGAACCAGAATAATTTATTTATTTAATGCATACCTTTTTGGGTCAGAATCGTATTTGGGCGAGAGGACGCTGGCATTTTTCCCACGGGACAGGAAAAAATAATATTTCTCTTTTCCGCTGCGTCATACCTCTGTGAATGTATACGTATTGGTATACAACCGGAGGATTCGGATGTTCCGAACAAAGAAATAAAAGAACCTGCTACAACTTGCATCAAAGTCAGAACCGTGACGTTCACTTACTGTTCAATCATAAACCGTTACTTCCCGAACCATTGCACGAATACTAATTCTATCACGATCAAATGACTCGTCTTTCATTTTATGTCTGAAATTTCACTATTCAAGCACACAGTTTAATAAAAACCGTGCAACATAAAAACAGATTCAATTTTCGTATTAGTTTTGTTTTAAACACATTTAATTTGCTAACTGCCATTGATTGATAAGAAATGATTGATCCAGACGCTTATATATTAAAAACATTCAATTTGCAAGACACTATTATTTATTACGAGCACTTTTAGCAAGTTTGATCATTAAAAGATACTGTGTACCGTTTTTCATGCTCGGAAATGTTAAAACAAACTCTATAAATACATGGTGTTCGCTGTAAATTGGACCAGCATTATTCACGTCAACAGAAAGTAACTAAAAAATGGAAGTGGTAGAACTTACAGTACGCAGTGAAGAGCAAAAGTGAAGTAACACCATTTGAAAGTGCATAACTTTTTTAAAACTCGAACAATTGACTTGAGCGTTTTTGAGAAGTTAGAAGGATTGTTTATTAGATGATTAATTGATGTATGAGTTATAAACAATTAAAAATGGAAAAAATTGCAGTTATGAGTCGAAAATCGTGAAGAACTGCAATTTTTTCTACTTTTATTCGTTTATAACTCATACTCCAATTAACGAATATCGGTAAAATTTTTAGCAAATATACAATTTATTTGAGTCTATAAGACACGTTTCAAATTTTCAATAGAGGCCCGGATAAAAAAGTTATAAAAATCAACTTTTACTGTTTTTTTCGCGATTCAGACTAATTGCAATTTTTAAAATCTTTTTTCTCGCATCATCTAATAAACTAATCCTTTTGACTTCTCAAGAACACTCAAATCATTTACTCTAATTTTCAAAAAGTTATGCTCTTTCAAATAGTATTGATTCACCTTTGCTCTTCACTATAATCTTACTGACAACACGATAACCTCTGTCAATTGTTTATATTTCCATTATATTTCGAAAAACGAAGGTGACTTTTAGTTTTTTAAAATGGAATGCTATATTTTTTATTACCGTATGAAAGTGCGAGTCAAGATGAATTCATTGGTGTGTAACATAATGACTTTCAAGGTCACACAAGGTCAGAAATTGGAGAAATAAGTACATTGAACACTTGGTGCGCTATTACACTACATACAAAAATTACTAGAAAAAGAGAAATTACATTTTTGTGTCTAACGTCTTGTTTCCAAAGAAAATGGATTCGATGATCTGTCGTGTTTGAGCATAGACTTATAGGGATAGACTGCGCGGCCTGTATGAAGCGTTGAAGCAGGGGCAGGTTAGAGAGTTAGAGAGAGAGAGAGAGAGAGAGAGAGAGAGAGAGAGAGAGAGAGAGAGAGAGAGAGAGAGAGAGAGAGAGAGAGAGAGTAAGAGAGAGAGAGAGAGAGAGAGAAAGAGGAAGCAATGGCAAGAGTCAAGCCCTCTCTTTCTAATTGACGAGTTGGTAGCGAGAGATTCTGCCTCTAGATATATACATATATATATTGTATTTCCCCTCAATGCTCTTTTCCCTTGAGCCCCCACTATCTATCGATGTGCCAATGAGATAGTACAGGCAGGTCCAACCAGTAGCTCCGGAGCTATTTGAGGCACCTTCCCTGCTTATGTTTTTCCCCCACTCATAGACTTCATCGTTATAATGTATAGTAGTGGGAAGCTCTCACCATGAGATCCGCGCGGCGCGCGCAGCACTCACTAATTCTACGGCTGTACGTAGTAGTGGGAAGAGGTTCGATGGTGGGGACCTAGCAGTTCTCGGAGGGGAGTACGTTGAAACTCCCTGAGATAGAGTAACCCCGCGCCGCCATTGTTGACTTCAACTCGCCCGTAAGACGGCTCAGTCTATCTCTATAAGTCTTAAGTTAAGTATAAGAATTGCAAGGCATAGGAGGTACATGAAACATTTATTACTTACTTTTAATAATTTTAATCAGTTGAAAATGATACAACAGAATTTTCGAATGCCTTAAATGTTTTTACTGTTTTGCATTTGATCTACTCATTTTTATAATAAATTCATAGAATCCACAGTCTTATAATGAAAAAATTTTTATTAGATGCCCAGACATTAATATTAGAATGTAGTAGAAGTAATGAATTATTAGAAACTAGGTGTTGCTACTGAACTAACATGAGTTCTGTTATTTTTGTATTCTTCTCTTCGTTTTTATTATTTCTTCCACTCAGGATACAGAAACCTGAACTTTGTGTAGGGTCTGTTAGATTAACTTTAAAGTACCTATCTCGGTGGTGCATAGAAGGAAAAAATCCAGTAACACGCAAGCCGAATCGTACACGAAGGGTGCCTTAACTGGCCTGAACAATCCCTATCTGAAATCTGGTACGCAATGAGCAGACCGCGCGACAGCTTACAAAGTATAAGCATACAAATTAATATTATCGCCTCCAACTAGGCCAGTAATGGTTTCAGCTAAAGTAGGCGACAGAAAGGAACTTTTAGCTAAATGTTTTACCATTCATTCCTGCGAATTACCATTATGTGTGTATATATAAAGGATCATAATTAAATAGACTTCTCTTCTACATTTTTCTTTTTAGTCTATCGATGGTACTATTTGCAAGAATAAATGTTGAAACAAAATAAACACACTGAAACATGGCAGAACGTTTTTGAACAAAATGGACAACAGTTATATTTTATTAATTTCAAGTTAACAAAGCAAAACGTACTCGTGAACATTGTATCATGCGGAAAGACTTTCTAGTCAACCTAATGATAAAAATTGTGTAAGTACACGATTTTGTTGATGTTTAAAAAATACTCTATGAAATGTAAGGAAATGGTAAGTACACAAAAATAAGGAACCAACAGTTACGTAAATAAATTTGACAGATTAAGACAGATTAATTTAACAGATTGTGCAAAACATTGTTGTGAAATATCTCCGTGAGTAGTATATATTATAATACAAAAATTCAAGTCATAATTAGTACATGTAATAAAGCAATACGTTTATGTTGCATTAATATTCATGTATTGTTACTGCATGAATGTATACAATACCAATACATTTATATGCGATGAAACGTATAGAGAAACATTATGTAGTTTAAAAAAATGAACGTTGAATATCAATATGTTTATTAAATTATACCGACCAGCAACCGAAAATATTTGATCACTTGTTTCGCAAGCAGTGATACTTGTTTTTCGAGTATGTTCATATTCAACAATATGCATTAAATGTTTTCCAATATCGTTTTTAAATAAATACCTGCCTAGATATAGTAACAAAGTAATTGGTTCATGATAATAGCATTTTACAACTAATTTGACTCTTAAGCCAGAAGAAGTTCGCTGCTGTATGATTGCAGCCTTAAAATGATAATGAGAAGTTAAACATGATTAGTAAACTGCGGATTTTATGCACTTAGAGCAAAAAAGTGAGTATTTGAAATTTTAGGAGATAAAGGGATTAAAAGTTTATCAAAATATGGATATATTATTTTCAACTGATCAAAATGATCAAAGATGAAGAGACGTAGCTTCTACCTCTTGCTATATATGCAAAACATTTTTATTTCTCATAAACATCCATAGTCTAGCGATGAAACTGTTGCCACAAGAGAAAAACGATTCCATTATAAATCACCAAAATCCCGCATCCTTCAGATCCTTACAATCACCCGTTCAATACTCGCCCCTTTTCCTCGCTCTCACCCACTAAATAAACAATCGCGAAACAACAGCCAGTACATCCTTTGTTCCCTCCACCGTGATCACCGCAAGCGATTCAACATTTTTGAGCAGCACCGTGCATAGTTGGCACTATTCCCCGGCCGCTTCCCCGAGCGGATAGTTTCGAATTGTTCGGCGTGGCACCTCCAGTTGACAGAGACGCCAGTTTCTCGGCTTTCGAATCGTGCGATGTAAATAAGCTGGCTAACGTATACGTTGTTACGTGGCAGAAATTCAATAACCAATAGATATCCGCGGCATATAGTCAACAAGCCTGGCAACGAAAACAACGGGATGGAGTGAGTCGGAAAGAAGAAAATACAGCGCAGAGGACAAAGGCGAAAATAGCGCGAGAACAAGAGAGGAAGGCAGAGGCGGTGACCGGAGAGAAGAGCAGGACGAAAGAGAGTTCGAGGGTAAAAAGAGAGAAACGAGAGAGGAGAGTCGGTTGGCGAAGCACACGGTTGTGCTCGAGCAGCGCTTCGATTCAATTTAGCCGCGCCGTGCCACGGATCCTCGCTCTCCGGCGTATATTTGCCGGGATTTGATTTACGTATAAAATATTCACCTTGCCCAAGATTTCGTTAGAGTTTCAAAGTTCTTGAACGCACAGCCGCCGCCTACTGCCGCTGCTCCTCTGCTCTGCTCTGCCTTGCTCTGCTCTCCTAACGCTGCGTACCACCACCAGCAAAGCAACAGTCGGAACATAGAGCAGAGAGAACGAAGAAGTGGAAGTAACTCGAAAGAAACGAAAGTGAGCGCGAACGTTGGAATAAAAGGGAGAGAAAGAAGTTCGCGAAAGAGACAGAACAATGGGGGAGAGCAAGGTGACTTTCTGCGAAGGATTTCGTGCGGGAATCTTGAGGTGCCTACAGTAGAAAAGTTTGTGGGCCGAAAAAAAGGGGCGGGACGGAACGAAGAACAGAGGGGGGGATAGGAGCGGACGAAAGACTGAAGAAATCACGGGATTTCTGCGATACTTTACCGTTCACGACCTTTTTCTGCCTACTCGTAACTCTTTTTGTCGTTCGTATTTCTCCCTATCATCTTGGTCGCCGACGAAATCGAATAAATCGAAGACAGACACCGGTGGTGAACCAGCGGCGACCGATATTCCTGATTTGATCACGATAGAAAATGTTAGCCGAAGTTAACGCGTTTGCCATTGGCGCGCTGCGGAACGGAACTATTTCCGTGGACAACGGAAAGTTATTTCATTCAGAAAAGATACCGATAATCATGAAATCTGGTAATAAAATATTGAAAGAAAATTCTTCAGCATTGTCGGATGTATTCCTCCAATAAATGTAACCTTGTCGGAAAGAATGTTTTGTTTGAAATAATCCATTCGAAATTAAAATATTGTTGAAACATTCCATACGTTAAGTATGGAATTCTTTGGGAAAGATTACCTTTGTCAATTGTAAAATATTGTAATAGTATTTTATGTTTAGTTGATCTTGTATTACTTTTAACGTACTATGTTTTAGTAATTACTAATGGAAGGTATGGTCCCTATTGGAAGGGATGGCTTTTTATTATAGAGAAAGGATTGGGAAAAAATTATGAAACAGGATGATCAGAACATTTCGAAGATGTTAACATTTATCTCAAGTGAAATATGTTACTTCCAAGACGTTCAATTGGAAATTTAAATAGTAACTAACATATTCATTCAGTTTCATTGATTTCTCCATTTCTGACAATGAGACTCACAGAACCTTAGCAATTTTCATAAATTGTGTAGATCTATTCCTCATAGTTATACACACACTTATATAAATACTTGTTATTAATATTACAACTGCGTTTCACATAAACATTTGTATAGACTTAACCATTTTTGTACTAAATTTCACAGCAATTTGGACGTTTTTAACTGTTAACGCTTACACAATGAATAACGTATTTGAAAACAAAAGTTACAAGCAGGATTTAAGAGCCGATATATTTCAAATACTATTTTATATTATTTATAATGTAAACATTTCATAAATAGGACTTATAATTACAAAGAATGTATATCTTTTTCTGTATCTAGAAGATAAAATCCAAGTTCTAATATTAAAATTGTTAGAAAAATGAAACTTCATGATTTTTGTAGTAGTTTCAAAAAGAATGGTAGAGTGTACTTTAAACTAGGTTAGCTTTAAAAACGTGGCATTATGAAGACTTTCAGCGAAACAAATGATGGTAGCGATCGCGTCGACACGCTATCAACCGGTGATTCTCTGGACAGATTACTCCCGCAGAGAACAAAATGTTAAGATGCTAAGACGTCTACATAAATATTTGAGATAAAGAACACAGATTGCATAATGAAGCGTAATTATAGCAGGGTCTTAATTAAAAATAAGTTGCCTTGCCATTTTGCTTTCTGATTTCCATTCCAAGTGCTCTTATCAAAGGTTATCTGTTATAATTTATTAACCGAAAAGGGAATTCTTCTTTCTTTGTAAAACTTTGTGTCCTCTAAAGAGTAACCCTTAACATTTTAAGATTTGCATTATATTGTAATAATCTACGTTACTGTCAGCGAGATAATTTTCACAATGATAACACGACTATTGTATTTTATTTTAACCTCGAAAGATTAACAGATGTTTGCGTTTGTTATATATTATTCTAAGTCTCCAGTAAAATTTACTTAAGCAAGTGTACTACGCGAATAAAATTAAGCTATACAGATTGAAAAATATTTAATTTTTGTCGACCGATCGATAGTGTTAATATTACGCTTGACAGTGACATTCCGGTCTTTATTGTGTTTTAGTTATAATTCTTCCATGTTACGCAAGTAGACTGGGTAAATACTTTGTCTGACAACAGTCTAGCTGTTCCACTATTTTCGCATTCACTCTGATATCGATTTTTAACAAGATGAAATGAATAGAACGGAAGCTAGACGCACGTAGACGATAGTTTCGAGCATTGTCCAAATTAAAACGCAGCATGTAATTTTTTGAAGCACTACCTTCAATTTACTCGTTTTTAATTAGGAAACTCGAACATTGTAATTAAAAGTTGAAGATGCTTCTTCTCGCCTGTTCATATGAACCAAAGTGGCTGAAGAAGTGGTTTCATTTAAATTAGAAAGATTGGAGGTTTGGTAGCAATTGATGCATGGTTTCATTGTTAACAAATGAAACAGAAACGTTTTTATTTCTTTTTAAATGCAGTCCAGCCATAGGAGTCGTCTATTATACTTTCTGAAATCATTACTCGAATGTATAAAACATTGCATAGCATTTGCTTCATTTCGCAGTGTTTCAGTTCGTACTTAATAATTCTGAAAGAAACCACTGATTTGGTTAGAGAATATAGAAGATATACCGTTGCTGAAAATATGGAAATGAATCAGAAAATGTTCTGTTAATTTGGTTACTGATGTTAGCATTTAGATGCTGTCATGTGCATCAGATTTATCACGTTTTCTCGATTTAAAACGATTTAAAACGATTTAAAACGTCTATTGTCAATTATGTACAGAATAAATAGTATGTAACAGATCATACATTGTATCTATCTAAAGCACAGCATTCACAATTAGTATAAAAAGCTGTGTTTCTAAATAACTAAGTAATATATTAAATATTATAAAAATATTCTAATTATAAGTAAATGAAAAAGTTCGCTACACAAATTACAATAGTCTGCGTGCATGTATTAAAACCTACTAAGTAAAATCATTGATAGTTTCTAATCATTTTAATCCAAAATTATAAGCCCTGATTAGCAAAAAATAATTGTTAAAATCAATAATAATCGTTATGACAAATGCATCACATAGCTACATATAAACTTGGCAAAGAAATTACGAGAAAAATTCATGCAACACAACTCACAATGTTTCCCATAAATCCCATTTCAGTCACGATCAACTGCATCTACATACGATGATACATCACGAATCGCAATAAATATTAACCAAAACACCGAGGGACAGACAATAAATCAAACAGAATTATATTTTAAGCATTCATTGATGCCTGACATTTTTACAGTTCGCTGCAGCATTCACCACAAAAAAGTAAACGTGAAAAAATAATCAGAAGATTTATAACTGACGCAAAAGAACCTGAAAAGTCTGTTTTTAAGAGAGCAATGAATTACTTACAAAGAATACATAACAGACAATGAATTAAGCAGTATTATATTTTAAGCATTCATTGATGCCTGACAGCTTTACAGTTCGCTACAGCATTCTGAATTCACCAGAGAATTAAGAGTTGAAAAAATGTTCAAATAATTTATAACCGAAGCAAAATAACTGGAAAAATCTGTTTGGAAGCGAGTAATGCATTACTTCCGAGTCGTACAATCTGTGTAGCAAGCATCCTGTGCATCCGGGAATATACATCATACTTAGCTGGACCGTTCGGTTCGACGCTCGTAGATTCACAGGAACTGAAAGTTGGACTGTATCGAGGCGGTGGAGCGTTGAACGAAGACTTCTCGGGCAAAGCTAGCAATAAAAGGCTATTTCGAGATAAATTTTCGGCTATACTGCTCTCGCGGATCATTGGTCCGCGTTAGGCATTGTGCGTAGACTTCCTTATCGCCTATCGAGTATCTGTACTTTCACTCTCTTGCGCGGAAGTTTCCCCGGAAACCCGGAGAATTTATCCGCACAGCTACTCCTTCCGTCCGAAAACTTCTCCAGGATGGCAGAATGTGGGGCAGAGGGGGCGCATACACGTGACCATCGCAATATGTTCGATGGCAGGACCGTTAGCTCGCCCTATTGGTTCCGAAGGACCCAAGCTCGAGCTCTTCTCTATTCCATTTATTCCGTATACATAATACATCGTTTTGCGAGCAAGCAGGCCCCACTTGGATTCCTGTCGAGCATGTAGGTATTCTTATTTCTACGCTCGATTTAACGGGCCACGATGGAACCAGCATTTTCATCGGCGTGTCCAAGTTTAACGCTGCTCCGCCATCAATAATCCTAGACCATTAGTCTTAGTCTTCGGGCCAAATCATGCTTACAAATCAGTTTTTACCGGGATTTTCGATTTACCACCGAGGAAATATGATCCTTCCACAGCTTCTAAAAGTTATTCTTAATTTATGTCGCGATGCTTACCTACTGAATATTTTTTCCATTCTGAAGAAGTGCTTCGTAGTCTTAAACCGTGCTCTTTAACCAAAAAGAATATTTTCCTCAGATAATTATACTAATTATGTAGCTTATATATATGTATATACAGCTATACAATTAGTATAGGTACTGATGTTTGGTCCCCTCAGGGTTTCAAATCCATTTGACCATTCTCCCCCTTTTTCAACTTTGTCCACTCTACACTATCGCCTAATTTTTCAGCCTATTCCAGCCTACTTTTCAGCGGGACCTACTGTTTATCACGGTGGATTCCGAACCACCTTTATACAGCTGTATATTATAAAGTCTTAAATATAGGGAAAAATGAAAAATATGTACTTATCTCCTGTCATGTACGTAATTAATTCATAAATATGAAAACTCTGGAATTAAGTGTACAATCCTAATGTAGTCAGTATATCGACATTCCTCTTTAAAGGATTAAAGCATATAAATAGAATTGATACGATAATTTAATTTTTTCATTAATATTCCCTTTTGTTTCTCTCATATATTTTATTTAGTATTCGTAAGCGTAAATGTTGTATAGCTTACAGAGGTTTACAGGAAAAATACTGCGAACATAGAATGTAAAATAATTTTTGTTATTACCATGAACTAACAGTATTCTTATTATTGGGTCTACACAATAATTCGTAATTCATTTTTTATGAATTTGTTGATTATTTAGAAACAAACACAATATATTCTCTTGTCAAAAATAGTCCCCATTATTTTTTTTGCATTTATTCCGTCTTATACGCAATTTTGATGAATCTCTAATCAACCGTATTAGAGATTTGAATTTAACATTAGCTAACAAGTAATAAATCGTGAGAGCTACGAATTAATTTGTACATCTATCAATATTCATTTTTGTGGCACTATCTATTGTTAAGAAGCAACATTATATCACAATTGAACTCCATAAGGCGGAATTATTAAAATTGCAAAATGTTGGTGACTTTATAGTTTATGAAATAAATGGAGTGCTCCGGAAAACGTACGTAGGCGCATCCGATTAAAATATTGATTCCACTGCAAGTTGCTTGTTATTCTGGATAAGTATATCCCATTGTCTTCCGCATTCACCGTGCCGGCTTTATTGAATTTTCAAGCAGACACTTTGGCTCGATGGATCGCGGCATATGCAAGTTTTGTAAACCTTTAGACATTAATATAAATGGAACGGAGAATATTTTCATGATTCATCGGCGGCGTACAACTGGAGCATAAACACAGAGTCAAATACTCTTCTTTCTCCCCCCTCTCTCTCTCTCTCTCTCTCTCTCTCTCTCTCTCTCTCATTCTCAGCGGAGTCTTTAGTTTTTAAACGTAATCGTGCGAGGGAGCGGGGAGAGGGTTGAAATTTATTGAAATCCCGAGCCGGAGGGCCTAGCAGAGAAGGCTGATAGCAGGCACCTCTTGACCGGAAGAAAACGACTTCTTTTCATTTGAAAAGCCGCTTCTTCGTCGAACGATTACGAGCCCTTCCCTTCTGACAGAAGTCATACGCATTTGAATCGGGGGGTTCGCATGAATATGAATGGGAATTGCGAGAGTCGAAAGAGGGCGCGCGCGGGCGAGGGCGTGGGTGGAAAGAGGGTTTAACTCGATGAAATCCACAGTGCAAGCTGCCAGTGCACTGTGAGCCAGTCGGCTCTCGTTCAGCTGCTTTATCGAGTATATGTCCCGATAATGCACGCACCGAAATATAATCCTTGTCGCGGTGGCGCGCGATGAAAGCTTCGGTTTCGCTGCGGCGAAAATCACGCGGAGCTTACCTATCCTGCTATTTTATGCCACAGGAACCGGCTTTGGAACCCACCATATAGGCAGGAGCATAGGCGGATCCCGGGTGAATGGCTTCCCGGCACCGCTACACCACGGATGCAACGCGTAATTACTTTATACGTTTATGGCGACGGGCCTTTCGTTGGGCCCTTTTGTCGGTGTACCGTGTGATTTATCGAGGCAACCTTGCCGCCACCGACCGTCCTGGGAATTTCCAAAGCCCGCGTGGATCTCGACGCCCACGCTCTGCCGTTTACCGCCGATGAATTCGTAACGAATCCTTGTAATCCCGCGTTTAACCGCCTACCCCCTTTCTTCCTTCATGATGCGGACCACTCAACAATAATGCAGAAATTAGACTCTATTGATTAGATTCTTTAACATTTCAATACATCAGATCGATCGTAAATTACCGTGCAATTTCAACAATCGTGCTTGACTGAGATTATGTTCATTAGTAGACTGCGGATGTTTATGTAAAATAAAAATTGTTTGCACTCATTCGAAGAAACAGGTGCTAAATAGAATTTTCTTCCTTCCTTTACTGATTTTACAATAATAAGCTGAAACTAATACATTGATATTCTTAGATTATTCACAGCTACTCATTTTCGTTTTAAATGCATAAAATCCGTAATATTACCTTCTTTACCATCCTATCCCTTTAATTGAGTGAACCTCCAATCACGAGTATTTATCCGAAATGTAGTGATCAAATACATTCTGGATCCACCATAGGTGGCCTGTTATGGTATATCATTATTATAACAATGTTCTGCATCAATTGCCGGAAGTAAGAATCAAACGGAAAGTTATTTCATGCTTTACTAATTTCTAAAGATGGACAGTAATATACAGGGTGTTTACGCTATCACTAGCCAGCGTTTTTCTTGCAAATAATAAATATTAGAAAAGAATGATAGAGGAAAAAGTAATACTGTTTTTGGTAAGTAACATAATAGCGTATGTAATTTTCTTGCGTTTGCACTATTTTCTTAGAAATTAAGAAGTGTGTCAAGAAAAATTTATTCGTATATAACAAAATGACCTTCAAGGTCATACAAGGTCAGAAATGGCAGCACAATTTTGAATATTTCGTACGTAATATTTCGTGAAGATATTATTCACGATACACAACGCCAAGAAATGTAAACGACTTGCAAAGGAAGCTAACGCAATCATGTGCATTAATATTTCAGACAACGTTAGAAGAAGCTAACAAGAATGTAATTAATAGAGCCGAAATATGGAGTCATGCACAAGGAAGTTATGTTGAATATTTACTATAGCCTGGTCAATAAAGTATACTTGTAAACGCATTAGTAGTACAAAATGTTCGAAATATTTCTTCCATTTCTGACCTTGTATGATCTTGAAGGTCATTATGTAGTATACGAATGAGTTTGTCCTGACACACGCTTTCATATGGCATGCAAAAATACATAGCACTCCATTTACAAAAATTAGAGGTCACCGACATTTTCATGAAAATAGTGTAAATACAAAAAAATTACACACGCCACTACGTTGTTTGCAAAAAATAGTACTTCTTTTTCCTCTTTCACTTTTTTTTAATATTTATTCTTTGCAAGAAAAACGCTGGCTAGTAATAGCGTGAAAACCCTGTATAGTAACTTGGAAATATAGTAGATTTCTGTGCAATTTCACTGAAACTACGATTATTAGAGTATAATTTTACCTTTTATACCTCCCTAGCCTTTTAATTGAGTAACGTTACAATCATAAACTTTGACCAGAAATTATAAAATCAATTTTTATTGATGTACAGTGACTCTTGTTAATAATCTGCGGGTATTTATGCAAAATATTCATGTTCAGCATCAATTCGAAGAGATAAGAACCAAATCGAATGTTTTTTCATGCTATACTAATGTTAAAATTGTTTTCTATGTAGTGCATACCTGAAAAAAAGTGGAATAATCTAATAATCTTTTCGAACCTACTTTTTGTTGCTTTAACACTATGCTCGCCATGTCACTCATATCTGCGTGACGGAATTATTTATCCTGAATTGAAAATTAATTTTTTAAGTTACAAGATTAAGTTTACCAAATTCGCTTACGATCTGTGGAGTGCAAGAACTTTGAAACGATAATTAATATTATAAAACTTATCTTCTTTATTTCTATTTCATTAAATAAATTGCTTTGATTCGATCTAATTTGTATGATTGTTCAGTGGGCGGTCAACGTGTTAAGTATTATCTTTATTGTATGTCGACATCGGGCACAATCAAATAGTAATTTATTCTTATGATTAGACTGCGGATCTTTATGCAAAATAAAAATTGTTTGCATCCGTTGCAAGAAACACGAAACAAATAGAAATGTCTTTCTTCATTCATTGATTTTTCATAAGCTGAAACGAATGCATTGGCAATCTTAAATTCTTTTAATCAGTCTCCTGCTTTAAATTGTACCTACTCATTTTTGTCATAAATGCATAAAATCCGCAGTCTACTTATGATAAATGAACGCGTTCGTTGTCACCATTAATTTTACACGGTCTTCATAATTACAAAGTTTTAGTAGCATGTATGTCTATTGCGTTGAGAAGTTGTACAATTAACGTTTCACGAAATATTTAACACAATGCTTGTCTCGCGGCAAGTTTCCATAGTAACAATGCTTGATGAAGTCCTCATAATTCTCTTTATGAAGTTTACAATAAATATTGTAAAAGAAATGCCATATGCTACTGAAATAATGCACAATTGACAGTTAGCATTGAATGTGCAAATGTAACATAACCCCATTATGATATACGAGAAAAATGTAACAAAGAAAAGTCATAGATTCTCTGAATACCGCCATATACTTTATCACTAGACTGTGGACTTTTATACAAAGGGTCTACCTGAATCAGAATAGACAATTCGACTCGGCACCAGTTTTCGTATCTTTATTTACGAAATAAAACCACTTTGCTTGATATACCGTTTCAAGAAAATCCAGATCTGCATCCCCTTTTGTAAACGAAATACGAGGGTGAAAATCCCAGCTTTATGAGTGTTCTTCTCGGTAACCGTGTTAAATATTTCAACAAATGAAAAAGCAAGTATACGTCACGTATCTCTTCCAAATATTGCGTTACTGCGGCAGAGATAAATAATTTCCTTTCCATGGGCACAATTACAGACATAAAATGAAAAAGAAATGTAGACGCAATTTTATTTGTTGTTCCACTGCTATACTATATTTTTAAATGCAATTTAATAAACATGTAGAGTGCTGAAAGATGAAGACGTTACATAAGACTTTAATTAAGATAATTGAGGTTATTGAATTTTAAGTGCTGGGTGGATTTGTAAAAGGATCATTAATGTAAGAATTGAATTACAAAAAACCCTGTTTAGAGAATGGGGGTAATGTTGTTTAAATGTTCGAAAATTATAATTTACGAACTAATACGTGCAAGGAAAATATACATTTTAATTTTTAACTTCCGAGTTACGCTATTTTTGCATTTCCTTCAGTTTTTAAGATATTGGAGCGAAAAGAAATTATTAGAAATAAAGAGAAATATGAAAAATACAAATGTTTTAATAATGGTCCGAGATAATCGTGCTAGAAAATTTGCCAGACTGAAGTGCTATTGAATGTGATACAGCTAATGTGTCCACTCACGAAATGCCGTTTCTAATTGCAATAAATACTATGACAAGAGCATTAAACGTCCGAAAGCGATTATTAAAAGCTTTCCGAAACACCCTGTGCTTGTTCGAATGCAACTTCATACTCTCATTACATCCATTTCAAGAATTCCAATAACAAGTGTCTGTAACATATAGTGAACTATTCAATAGCTTCTCGGTTCTCGTATTGGAATTGTTCTGAAGATTTCCTATTCACGTTAGTATCGATAAAGGTTTCGGTTAAAAGATATCAAGTGAATAAACGTGAGCATCTCCGACAACCTACATACAGAAAACTTAACCAAAATGGTTCTTCGATATCTTGGAAAAGAGTTTCTCTTGATACTATCCTGTCGTCGCACATTGCTTCAACGCATTACCACCTTACTGTTCTTTTCAAAAATCATCGAACGGAATTTTCTTCCTCGATATTATAGAACTACAAACTAAGTTCGAAATTGGTTCCAGTTGAAAACGACCAAACTTCGAGGGTATTTGGAAAATAGAACAGAAATGGGAAATCTTGAAGAACGAAATTCCGCCTAACCTCGTTATATGAATTCAGACTATAGATTTTGAACAAAAAATATATTTCGAGGTACTGTGATATTATTCACACATGCATATAATTCATATAACGTAACTCGTTAGAAAATTTTGTGAATAAAAATTATTTAAAGAGATTATATTCTGGAATTATTTAGCAAAGATTTAAAATGAATTTGATATAACGACGACCAACAACGATGACAAAATCAATGCAAACTGTTTGCATTGATTACATTGAATGGGAGCTAAACAGAAATTTCTATCTTCCTTTAATTATTTTGATAAGCTGGACTAATACATTGAAGCTCATAAACTCTATTGATTTTCATCATGTTTTAAATTACACCCACTCATTTTTACCATAAATCCACAGTCCAATCGTAATATACAGATAAATGCAATTTCTATTAAATGCGAATTATGAATTACAATTTTATATAAAAGTTGTATCGTATTAATTTGTATCATATAATGTAATTTTTTAGCAAATTTGATTAATAATGATTATTAGGAGGATTATATATTCTTAATCTTAAATGAGACCATAATTTCATATACGTAAAAGTTAAATCGTACTAATTTTTAACAGAATTTTGAAAAATTGTATATTGAACGACCATTATCGAAATCATTATTGTGAACGGCTGCATAATCGAAAAGGTATTATTGCCGAAGAAAAAGTGTGATGCAATTTAAATTGCACCCACTCATTTTTACCATAAATGCACAAAATCCGCAGTCCAATCGTAATATACAGATAAATGCAATTTCTATCAAATGGGGATTATGAATTACAATTTTATATAAAAGTTGTATCGTATTAATCTTTAAAAGAAAATATTCAGAATTAAATATCGCAAGTCATGGGTTTTAATTCACATAATGTAATTTTTTAGCAAATTTGATTAATAATGATTATTCGGAGGATTATATATTCTTAATCTTAAATGAGAATTAAGTACCATAATTTCATATACGTAAAAGTTATATCATATTTATTTTTAAGAGAATTTTAAAAAAATGGAATATTGATCGACCATTATCGAAATCATTACTGTGAACTGCTGCATAATCGTTAGACTAGCATGCCGACTGCAATTTGCAGACGTAATCGATAAACATATTCCGACCGGAAATCCGTCAGGGATCGGTACCGAGACAGCTGAATTCCTAGCTTCATGATTCGTGCTAGTACCACCACGGTATTAATATTTGATACACATCATTCGGTTTTACTGCCGACATAAATGCGTCGGATGGGCGCGTGCGTGCATCGTGAATCACCGGAAATGCGATTCGCCCGGGAATCGATAGATGCTGGATACGTAACCGGTCAAGAGGACCTGTACCGTGAATACATATGCATCATTTTCGTCACTCGAAAACCGTTTTGAACGATCGTTATCCCAAGCATGAGCTGGTAAATGCATTCGTACGTGATAGTTCACTGACGCGTAATAGGATGCGCATATAAAAGAGTTGGCGTTTCGATAAATACTATGCGGCCCCGGTGCTGCACAAAAATTTTCCTCGGTCCTCGGCTACACGAAACTCATCTATTCCGCTTGGTATTGTGAAATGCATTATAACACAGTTTTCGTTAAAAGCATTCTATATACAAAAATTATATACATACCGTCGGTCGAAAAGTATTTGAACACTATATATCAGATTCTAGAAAAATTGTCGATGCATAACTTGTGGTAACTTTGTAAAAAACAATAGTGCAGAAATCAATTTGGACTCGTTTTAAAGCTTGAAACTTCATCTTTCGATGAACATTGATCATTCTTTTTCCACGATATATTTGCATATTGTAGCGGAGAGGAAACAGGAGATCCATTTTTCTTAAAAAATGCTTTAATTTGAAATCTCTGTAAAAACATTGGAAATGTTTTTATGGCTGTATCAACCACAGATTTGCAGATTGAAGTCTTCCCTTTGCAAGGAACTCTTAAAAATTGTTATACGTTCTTTTTTGGGGAGAGTACGAATTCCGTAGCCCCTCGTTTTGAGGTTATATTTGTATTCTTGGGGTTATTTCAAGAAAAAAATGTATATATAACATGGTGTCAAATTGGCCTGGTTTAGCCGGTAAAGTAGATTTCCTGTTTTTTTTTATAAATTTGCAAATATCTCGGTAACTATGCGAAATATGGCAAAATATCAACAGACCTTTTTGTAGAAAGTGAAATTTTATTCGCATAATCTTTGCATTGTAGCTGTCATCCAGAATCTGAACTAGTAATGGAAAAATCATGTGAATAGAATTAGTTGTGGTTAGGTCGTGGAGGGGGCGAAAATCGTGCCTCTTTTTTTCGCTGCTTTATCGAATAAAAATGAGGAACAAGTTTGGTTGTGTTAAGCTCTCATAGTGTACCTTATCATAGTGTAAGTCAGGTGTGGGCCACGCTGGCTCAAAAAACACATGTTGCTGCTTTTCTCCTTTGCCTGCTTGGCAAAGCAGTCCCCACCACGTCCACTTCGACTCTCCCTTCACCACGGGCCCCACGATGCTGCATCGGCAGGTAGGTGCAGCATCGTGGGGCCCGTGCCGAAGGAGCAGTCGGAGTGGGGATTGTCTCGCTGAGCAGGCGAAGGGGAGAGCAGCAACATGTGTTTTTTGAGCCAGCGTCGCCCATGCCTGGTGTAAGTAATGGCAGTAGTTCATTCAAAGCTTAATATAACGGCCCCAAAAAATGGCACACGAACTTTTCCTACATCGTTGCAAAGAGGAAGCTTCAATCTCCAAATGTATCATTGACACAATTACCAAATACATTTGTTAATGTTTCTAAAGGTACTTCAATTGGAAGCATTTTTGTGGAAATACATTTCTTCAGTTTCCCATGAACGATAGCTTGTAAAAGTAGAAGTCTCATACCTGCTTCATTGTTGTATTTTACTTTTAACGAAATCAACACAGTTCAAATATCGATGATTTCTCACAAACAGAAAATTAAATGTTCAAATACTTTTTGGATCCGCTGTATCCGTTTTCCTACATAATAGTTATTAATAACTCCACATTATGTATTAATAGCTGTGTAAAATGTGTGAGTTTTGTAAATTGTAGTAATGGTTGTTCTTATAAACTATACAATAGTGTAAATCAAACATGCAGGAATATAGCAAATATGTACAAGTGTTTCATATCCAAAGAAATCAGAAAAACGATAGAAGTTACAATAGCTATCAGATTAACAGCGAATGAAGACTACAATCTAGTTTAATTTAAGGTAATTAATAAGCTACAGATATTTATACAAAATAAACAATTTCTAAATCAATTTTAGGGCATAGAAACAAATACAAAATGAATTTTTCTGTTTCATAATTGTAATAATGTGAAAATGGTGTAGCAATAGTTTTAAATTGTTTTCATGTCTTCACAGTTTTGTGCGATTTATTCATTTTTATTACAATTGCATAAAATCGATGGTCTAGTAATTAACTATTTGCCTCTAGAAACATCCTCGTGAATGAACTCTGAGAAATAATATAAACTGTTGCATCTACAATTGTTCATATTCAACAACTATTTTTGAAGGGGTAAAGGCTCACAAAGGTTAAAAGGCCAACAATTACTTTGTAACATAGGCCACTCGCTGGCAAATGAATTAATTATATTATAAAAGAGAGTTAAACGGGAAAATTATTCAGGAAATGTACAGTTCCGTTCCGCTGAAAAGAGCGATGACAATTATGGACTCATAATTTTTCAAACTCAGGAAATTGTACGAGAATGGTGGGACATGTTTTTATGAAATCTTTGTTCAAGTAAATTAAGAAGCAATATGCAAGTGTATACAAAATAATAAACATTCATTTTGATTCTGTGTAAGCGTTGGTATTTTCTGCTTAATGAAGAACCCCTTTGAATGCGAAATATTCTGGGGAAAATTATGTAGCGGATACTGCCGGAAGCAATCGTGCTTAATTCAAGCAAATAATTAATTCCCTTTGTTAGCGGGGTATCTGTCGAGGAACACGAGGC
This sequence comes from Sphecodes monilicornis, assembly GCA_913789915.3. Taxonomy (NCBI): domain Eukaryota; kingdom Metazoa; phylum Arthropoda; class Insecta; order Hymenoptera; family Halictidae; genus Sphecodes; species Sphecodes monilicornis. The sequence goes on along the minus strand of OU565295.1, from coordinate 6,481,021 downwards.
ACATGGTTATGATAGCTGGTTTTCATCAGAATTTTCGACTTTTGTACTCGAACGATTCCTTCGCGAACTCCATCACAGTGTACAATAATTCCATGCGCCTTTGCTTCTCTTCAGTCGCGTTCCTCTTCTGGAATCCAAAGTGGTGCTTATAGTCAGATCGATGCTAAGTTATGTCATTATTTGTCACAACGTCTAGGCGTTCTCTTTCGGTAATTACGGTGCTGCCTCGTTCCCGACTCGTTCGCTTGGATAAACGGTAAAGAGCCCACCGTTATTAACGGTCTCACCCTTCACTTGGTGTTTTTACTCCGCGCTTATTATCCGATATCAACGATGGAAAAAGAATAGAAAATGCTCATTCGGTAATTATCCCAGAAAAAGGCCGGATGCTTTCGTCGGCGATAATCGACAAAATTTCCTGCACTAAAGACGCGCTTTTCTAATAATTACAAATTACTGCACAGCTACAAACGACGCGACAGGCCAACATTATGTTATGAATTTAACTATGCTTGCTCTCAAACGACCGTTATTTAAATTATAATTATGTCCACTTGTGTGAGAACGAAATTGTATGTTTCGGAAGTCTTTAATCCTCTCGCGTTTCTACAAAAGCCTGCTGAATTATAAACAACTTCTAATAGCGCGCATGTCAAGAGATTAAATTCATGTTAAATATTTATATATTTTATCCTGTACATTCATTCACAATGGTTTTGTATATGTGGAAACACCTTCTGCAGCGAACAAATGTAAACAGAAAATTATTAACTGAAATGCTTAATTAATAGATTAATCGAAATATCAATTTCCAGAACACTTTCCAAAAGTTTAGTTGTTTATGAATTCATTGTTTTTAAAGTTGCATGCGTGAAATTGTTTATGAATACAAACCCAGACTAAAATGTAGAACGTGTAAAATGAAATTTGATTTTCGAAATTGTATTGATATGATGAAACAAGCATATAATTGTTTAATATTCTTTAATGCATATAATATGTGTGGAGATTGTTAAATAAATTCAGAATTGTTGATATTGTTCAATATACCAGCTTTGCCATTATAAAGTTAAAGGATACAGTAATGAATTAGTTATCAGAATCGTTTCTGGAGTTTCAAACAATTTTTTACTTTAGTAGTGGAATTATTTGGTTGCAATTCTTATATTATAAGTGCTGAAAATTCAATAGTATAGCATTCTAGAGCGTTAAAATAATTCCCACATTAAATAAAAATATTATATTGTATACAGAAACAATAAGGTAAACTAGTTTTTACAATCATAGAAACTAAGAAAATTAAATGAAATGTTAAATGAAACATAGAGAGGGTTGACATAATTCTTCATTACAGAAGTGATACGATTTTGATGTATCATTGTGTAACATAATAATTACATGGTCTTCAAACATTCCAGAATATTTTTTAAATTTCTTATTCCTTCCCTATATTTTTGTCATACGTGATGTACGCTTTACATAGTAATTTTGAAATACTAAATAAATCTGTACAAATAGAAAAATAAACTGAACATCTCAAAAGAACCCAAGTCGTTTGAACTCATTTTAAATAAGTTATTCTGTCTTGAAAGATGTACGGAGACATCAGTGACTGTAGAATAAATCTGTAGGGATACAAGGATAAAATAAGCATCTCAAACAAGCTGTAATCCTCTGAGCTCATTTTAAAAAAGGAATTTTGTCTTGGAAAGAGACCTTTTTAACTGTAACATAAATCTGTAGAATCTATTTGGAATGGTGTACGGAGACATTTGAAATTGTAAAAAAGTCTATACTGATAAAAGAACAAACTTATCATCTTTTGATCGTACAATACCATAAGTTTAAAAGTCCCTCGATCATCCGAGATGATTCGAACCGCACGCAGCTGGCCCTCGTACGTATCCCAGACGTTAAATACGTTGCTTTCTGTATCTGATTTAGAAGGTACGATATTCTCCCTCCACGTCGGCGGACGACTACTTTCCCGAAGGGAGCTTCCAGGGTATTATGGTTCCGGTCAAAGTTTGGCTAGAAACGTGGAATAGGTTGTGTAGAGATGAGATCCAGACCGGAAGGAGAAGATACGGTAGAAAGAGAGAGAGAGAGAGAGAGAGAGAGAGAGAGAGAGAGAGAGAGAGAATGCGAGCAGGAGCTTAAAGAGAGAATTTCAGAGGACGTAGAGAAGTGGATGGGTACGGACTGGTCATGTAAAGCGGAATGAATCTCGCAGCCGCACGTGGCTTGGCCACGATCCACGCTATTCCAACCACTCTTCGCGTTGTGTAAGCTTTTTATGTCGGGAATTTAAATTAGATACAAACACTTTCCATTCACAACCGTTGAAATTCGCGCCGCGCCTACTGAATCACCCCGGAGATATTCCGTTATTTCACGGCGGTTTATACTTCGTTGCTGTGTTCCCCCCTCGTCGTCTTAGCATTTAAACGAGAATCAAGAGGTCATATTGCGAACGGTATTGAAGATAACCCGCGCAATTTCTGAGGGGATTATTTAAATGTTCGAGAGCTTAGATCGCGGCGTTATTACGAATCGACGCTGAACAAGTTTGTTGTTCGCTTCTCGCAGAACTCTTCTATTAATTAGTAGATCTACATTCTTTAATATCAGACACATTTCTTAAGGAGTCGTTAACGCCTGTCGAGGTATTTATAGTCTAATTGAGCTTCCTGAAATAGTTTCTGCAACGATTTTCGCAAATATATTCGCACAATTATTTATTCAGTAGCAAGCCTAAAGCAGTGAACAAAATTATAAGAAACTACTGAATCATATGACTTACAAGTTTGTGAAATTGAAATTCTTTTATTCTTGTTTCAATTTCAAATATCTTACATTATTCGTTTAATACTTCAACTGTCACGTTGGTCATATGTATGCGACATACTTCTTCGTATATTTTTAGAAAGTAATTTTTCTCATAATATAGCTGCTTAGACCGAAGTTAATCAGGATTTATACAATCTAGAAGTGTTTCAAGAGCAAGCATTGTTATAAGCTTTAAGAATAACTATTCTTTAGAGAAACTATTGCATATATGGAACTGGGCCTTTTTAGAGTGTAAACATTTGTGATGTAGTCTTGAAGTACAAGTGTTTTTTTTAGTTCAATTCTTATTAGTATTTATAGAAAAATATACAAAACTTTTTAAGTCTTTATTAAGTCTTAAGAAAGAGAGTCCAATTAATTTCCCACACTTTGTTGTTTAAAGTCATAGTACAAAGCATAATATTCAGAGAGTCCATGACATCTATGAAATTGTTTTAACCGCTTGACTCAAAATGACTTCTCATGGTCGTCATCTATTTTGTACGCGAAATTTTATTATTTGTAACTATTTTTATTTTTTCACATTTTTAATACATGTAATAGCAACCTAATCATTTTACATTAAGTTTGAAGGAATATAAACCATTTTATTTTCCATTCATGCGTATTTAGAGCGTCAGATGAAATGAAATGTTATGTTTCAATGTGAAATCTCAGAGTTAAAATGTGAGACAAAGGGTTAATATTTTCTAATGGAGGTGCGTCGTATCAAATAAAATATTTCAACAAGGAAAACTAGCATCTAAACAAATGCTAATAATTAGACTGCGGAACTTTATGCAAAATAAAAACTTTCTACCTGAATTCCAATAAACTGGGCTGAAATAAAAATTAAATTTCTTTCTTACTATGTTTAATGGGTTGAAAATAATGTAAAAGTGTCTTCAAATTCTTCTAATGATTTTACTGTTTTAAATTACACATACCCATTTTTGTCATAAATGCATAAAATCCGCAGTCTACTAATAATGAACGTGTTCAATCGATAAAAATTGGAACTGAGTGATTATTCCAATAGATTATTTCAACAACATCGTAAAGTATTCGTTGATCGAGTATTAACAATTTCTTTCATAAATCGTTCGCAGCCAAAAAATAAGGTAATAAAATCGTAACACAGCCGGTTCACCTCCAACAAAGTAAAATTACGAAAATTGTGGGGAAGCGGAACGAGTAGCCAATTATAGGAAGCTTTGATTTTATAGTGTCGTGAATTTCGGCGTGTAGTCAGAGCCTAGCACTGATCGGCCGCGGGTTTACGCGAGTAGTTAAAGTCAGTGTCGGTTACCCGTGGGCATAAACATGTAGTCGTTCCGATACTGGTCAGCCGTGAACATAAGCAGTAATAAACCGTGGTCAATTCAGTTTGTCGGGTGAAACCAGTCGGCAGTCACGGCGATTCGGGTCGATACCCGGTCGAATTGAACATAGTGCGAGATATCGAAAGTGCCTACCGGGAGGTATAGGTTGAGTAGAGGCGTGCCAAAATGTGATTGCGGCAACATTGCGTCACCGCCAGTGGTCCCGGGGTATCTTTGGAGGCTCGTCGTTGGAGAGGACGAAGTAGGATTCTCCTCCTTTCGAAAGCGTCGTTAGGGGCCTTTGGCACAAGGCCAATCACATCGACTGGCTACTGTGTATGTTTCACCCCGACACAGTGCTACCTTTCCCTACATACGTTCTCTACCCTTGGGTCTAGTTTGGTCTGGCATGGCTCGGCTCGGCTCGGCTAGGCTCTGGCTTCTACCATGGTACACGGGAGCAGGGGAGCAAGGGTATGGGGATTCTCGTTTCTTGTTTGCACCTATCGCTCACCAACACACGGAGTGTCTTTCTCCCCTGCAAACATCGATATGACCAATTTATTGGAATATGACCAGGACATTGTGTACAGTCCGTCCGAGCATCTACGATCATTCTGACTTTCTACTTTCCTCGGAAGAAAATTGCCTGCTCACAAAGAGCTCATTACAATACGGTAACCTTCAAACTGAGCTAAGGCTAAATTAGGCCCTGCTACGCAGAACCTTGGTGAAAAAAAATCACCGTCACCACTTGACTAAAAATAAGACCACTAGGGATGGTAAAGAAAGAGCTACATCTCCTTATGGTTACACAGAATGAATTCTCTAATCAACTTTAAATAATAAATTTAAAGACAGCTACTTGCCGCAGTTATTCAAACATTGTATATACTTTCACGGATTTATCAATATTACGGGTAAATGGCAAATCTATGTCAGAGGCAAAGCTTAAAAATTTTCAAGGAATGAGACATCCCATTCCAGAAAATTGTTTCCATTTTTATGATAATTTGGGCAGCATCAATAGGATTGTTGAAAATATAAATGGTTTCAACGTGGAACATCTTTACTTTGATTTGGATTATACCGAAGCCGAATTTGCTGAATACTATAAACTCGCAGAAAAATTAGAATTTGCAAATTAATAATATATAATATTAGTGACACTGCATACAAAATTGTTCTTAAAATTGCTATTATGCGGAATTTGGAAGTAAATAGTGGAAGCCACGATTTTTAACTGTATAATTTATACAGATAAAAAAGTTGAAAATCGTGACGTTTACTTTTTTGTACTTAATTTTCTTATACGTTGCCTAGTAAACCAATCCTTCTAAAATCCTTAAAATTAAAATTACGTATCTCACAAGGAGAAGATGCGGTCATCGGGTCTTAGATTTTGTCGAAACTTTGCATACTGGAAGATTTCGTTCTCCTGTTTATGAAAATATAGCATTATAGGCGTCGATACTCAATAATTTTTTAGACATTTACAATTTAAATTTCATTATACCCGTTAAGCCGTTAAGTACAGTTTTGGTTGAAGCTTTTGTCAAGTGCCAAACAGCGTGATGGTAACGTACTAAATTCATTACCGGGATGGCCAGTGTCAAATACCTTTTCCCTTTTTCTCCATTTTTTCTTTTTTTTCTGTTCAGTTTATCTATTTTAATTAATTGTATTTTGTACATGAAAAATACACTCAAAATATCTATAGGAAACAAAATACAAAAATTTTATTGGAAAGGACCACAATATGAAATAAACTGTTGTTATTGGCACTAATATTTTACATGAAAACACAATGATCGTTTCTTTATTAACCAATTACAACTTCACGCATCGCACGCTTAGGACGCTCGCTCTTAGACAAAAAAAAACAAAATAGGCAGGAAGGCCCAAGCGCGAACAGCGCCGCCACAAGAACGCCATCGGCGCGAAATTCAAAACAAAGAAAACAAGGAAAGATGCATGACACTAAAACGAAACCAATCAAAAGAAACACTAACTTTGTCAATCTTAATATGCAAATTTTCGTGAAAATCTGAGATCCCATGACCGCGTCTTTTCTTCGTCAGTGAAAACTGAAAATAGAACCTAGAAGATCATCTTTGTACCTTGAAATGATGTACAATAAACTTGGAGATTCCAATGGTGTGTCTTGATCAAAATGTTTCACAACATTTGCATTCTGAAATCGGACATTTCGTATGCAACAACCTAATATAGTTAATTTTAACGGAACATCGCGTCTAAAAGTTAACTTTGAGCTTCGCCGTCATCGCTGCTCGCACGTACCCGAAATTATTTAATAGTATCTAAATTCGAAAAGAGGTTGAGCGGAGCATGGCAGCGTTTGCCAGTGAAGTAAATGCAAACATCTATTTTACACCCAGTACGATTCAGAGAGTTTGCTGCCTGCGATTCTGTCGGCAGCTAAGGAAGAGAGAAAGAGATGGCACGGTTGAACTCGAATTAGAAGTGGAGTTTGAGAGAATGAGAGCAGGTAGTTAGCATGCTAATCCCAAAGTGGAAACACTTAAATTCATTACACAAACTACTAATTACGAGGATAATGAGCCATCGCTAATCGCCGAAAGAATTACACTTCTCTCTCCCCTAAGAGGTCTCACCAAGAACGCACGGATGCAGAATCATAGAACGCGAATACATCAGCGCGGGGCGAACAAGTCTGCCGGGGGCTGAATCTTTTGCATTCAACTAAGAACAGTCTCCGAGATCACGTTTTCGAGCCACGACCGGGGAATTATATCAAAAAGCGATTTTGATCATTGACATTCAGCCGGCGAACGGGAACATGAGTTTCGGTGTAGTTGGGAAAAAGTTTAACGTATTAATTACGGAAACTTCCACCGGGACGCCGCCCTTTTTTTTCTTCTCCCCTGCGTCGCTTTGGCCCGCTTTCTTCTTTTTCTTCGTGGCCTCCTTCATCTTCCTGGCCGACGGACCGTATCGCATTACTTAATACCGATGCCGACACGAACTGCAAGTTTTTAACGAGGTGAAACGTTTGACACCTCGTAAAAGACCCCCGCCAAGCTACAATAGCTTTCTAATATATGGGTTCTCCTTTCAATTACTTCTTCAAACCGATCAACATTTATAGCATTGAACCTGTCAAACAGTTGGCACTTTTCATCGTTTATCAGTGGAACAACATTATTAATTTACTTAGATTTTACTACTCTTAAATGCACTTAATCTACAGATTTTATTTTTATTTTCCCAGTGCTTCCTTTCGTGTTGAATGTACATATGTAGGCACGCAATCATTCTTACACATTTCTGCTATTGTTATTCAGTTAATCCAATTCTTAAATAAGCATATACAATATTTTTCATTCTCGAAAGATTGATATTTATTAACCATGTCAAAAGCTAGGAAGCTAAAACCAATGATTACTCTTTTAACATTCTTGAATTTCAATATTGTAACGTTTCATCAATTAACGAATTATTGCAAAAATATAATTGTTACTTATTAAAATTTACTCTTCTACTTATAATTATTCAGGTTTATATTAATGCACTGCGATTATTAGAGTATCCGTAATTACAAAAAGTATAGTTATTCGTCTTCAAACCTGTTTCTGTGATAATTTGTGTTTATAATGATATACTTAATTCATAATGATAATAATTACACTTAGAATAATATTCATATGGTATATTTTTTGAGGTTTTTATTGTAGTCTTATATATTACATATTATCGTAACTGATTCTTCGATTTGATTTCCTTCATTCAGTCTTGATTACATTTACATGTATACAGGGTGTTCATTTGAAAACTTTCCAGCCGAATATCTCGAAAAGTATGAAAGATATTAAAAAAGTGTAAAACACGTGTTCAATGATTTCGAGGGGAAAAGAGGAAGGCAGTATCAGTTTTTTATTTCCGTGGCGATTTCAAGGTCATTTGAAGGTCAACTTTGTTTTTTCACATGGAAACCTATATTTTTTATTATGGAATCTTATTGTACGTAAAAAGACCAGCAATTTTCGTAGGATACTTTTTTATCTGCGCACTAGTTTCGGAGATATTTAAAGAGAAGTAGAGCGAGTCGTACTTATACTGCGAGAAAGTTTCTAATTTCTTTATAACTATAACAAATTTTCAAATTATTCTCCGTTGATTTCTAAACAATAATACAGACGATTCTCAATTTCTGAACGAACATTTTTGAAGGTATCTGTTGGAATAGCTCTACATTCCTGTACAAACGCTCTACTTCTCTTTAAATATCTCCGAAACTAGTGTGCGGATAAACAAAAATATCCTACGAAAATTGCTAGTCTTTTTACGTACAATAAAATCGCATAATAAAAAATATAGATTTCCATTTGAAAAAACAAAGTTCACCTTCAAATTACCTTGAAATCGTCAACCAAATAGAAAACTGATACTGCCCCCCTCTTTCCTTCTCGAAATCCTTGGACACGTGTTTTATATTTTTTTAATATCTTTATACGTTTCGAGATATTCGGCTGGAAAGTTTTCAAATGAACACCCCGTATAATCAACGTGACACCTTATGGATTGAAACATACTATTGTTGCAATACTAACAGTTCGCCATGGTCGTTCATAAAAAGTCGTGTTTAAACAATAAATTGTCAACGTCAAAAATTGCTAACGAAATCATATATGTAAGGCTAAGAGAAAATGCAATTTTGTAAACTCTTTTTTCAATGCTTATAAATCACAAAGTATTTTTGTCCTTGGCCGTGTCACGTCTTACGACACGTCCACAAATTTATTTCACCCACACGCCAATCAATTTCATTTCGCCAATGATATACGATCGCGAATCTAAGCGCACAGATTGTCTTTCCAATTCTCCTATGGTTATAAATCCCTGAGGTTTGACCGTCATGGTGCGAGTTGTATTCGGATTATTGCCCACCAAATTAATCTTTGGAAATTGTTACAGGACGATCGAGCAAACGGTCGCGAATAACGAATAATGTAACGCTCGTAAATTTTAAATTAAAATGTCGTCTCGCAGGATTGATGTCTCGTAATAACGAGAGTTTATTTTCCACAGAAATATGTTTATGGGGCCGTTGTTGGGAAACTCTTCGAATGATTAAACTTTATATACATTTGATTGGCCACAATCTGTTGTTATTGCCTTCGAACAATCTCTTTCTATCAATTCACATAAAGAACAAAATGTTACAATGTTAAATACTATACAAAATTTAATGGCAAGTTTTCTTTTACAAATTTTTTGCAATATTAGGTTCGACGTTTGTCTTCTAAAGTTATGACTTTAAATTATTTTTATACTTGTATTATATAATAGTTATTATATTCATTTTTTAAATATTTTGTAATCAATTTTCATATATAAATTCATTCTACAAGGCGCTAAACAAACAATTAGAGCACTTTGCGTTGATTAACAAGTTTACAATAAGACCATCGACTCTCTAATTAAAATGTAGCTGTACTTAATTTTTGCACGATGGCCCAGAAGCCACTAGATCATTTAAAATTCGAATAACGGTTTCACAATTAAATTTTTCAAAATAGGTTGGTTATTTCATTATAAAATTGTCTAGTAACTTTTCGGCCACTCTGCATTATTGTCGTAGGAATAATTTAGGATAATAAATATAATACGGACAAAAAATATGTTCTGCAGGCCGTAGCTTTAATAATTCGATTTACCCACTGTATATATTGAAAATTAGTGCGACCTTAAAACATAACATTATTCACAGAAACATGATCATTATCGGTTTTAATGAATAAATTGAGAAATTTATTTTTTTCTTATTATTTACAGCATTTCGATAGAAATTTACATACATGTTTGTCAATCTGCAAGTACACTTAGATGCCTAATAGATTTACAAAAGTAATGTTGAAGTTTACCATGAAACAAGTCTCTAGATCCGCAGATTACATTCTTTTAAAAATGGAAAAATATACAAGTAGATTATATTGTTAGTTTTAGCAATTTCTGTGTTGAGGGTAATTACAATTTCATTGTTTGTATGTATTTGATAAATTGGTCCTTTGTTGTAGATTTTATAGCGATAAAGTCAAGAATATCTTTGGTAGTTAGGTTACGAAATAATCCATGACGGTCCCTCCGTGCTCGTGTTTGCGCCCATTCTCAAGGGCTCGTGGGTATGTCTGAATAAATACTTGATTGAGTCTAAGAGGCTTTATAGTACCGCATTTCTGCGTCGAGTAGGACCAACACTTGGACTGACCCGTTGGGTTGAGCATAACTTTACCGTGGTCCACAAGGGGATGCGGGGATGGGGGTGTAGGGAATGGCAGTAGCATGAGACGTGACTGGCCTACGAGGGGTGGCATTACGCCTAGACGAGCCCGGATCAGCGATACGGCGCCAATCTCTAACCAGTCTCAACCTCCAAAGCACGTATATCGTTACGCTCATGACGCCATGCGCCATGCAACCGAGTCTATCTTCTTCGAGCGGCTACATGTAACCGTACATCCACAACCCGAAGCCTCCGCGCGACGTTCTGTCCCTCAAGAAAGAAAAATCTTGTATGCCTTATATACGAGACGAAGCATAGATGCATAACATTCTCGGATATATGGAAATGCTGGCCAAAGATCAGCGAGACCTTGATTTATTCCATATTGTGGACGACTTGAATAAAAATACTTAAATGATAGTTATGTGGAATAATTCACAACTCTTTTTACGTGACCTCGTTAGCTGTACATTGGGTTGTTTGGGAAGAACAACCTTTTCCGTTTTCCTTTTTCTCAGGAGAAAATGAAAGACGATTTTTCACTATTTAGAAGTTTTATTTAGTCATGCAGTGACTATTTTGTTTCATACCCTTTTGCCATCTTTCTGGCAAACTTGGAGATCCTATGTTCATAGAATTCCTGTTGTTTATTAGCAACAAATTAAGTTATAATACTTTTGAGGCAAGCATTTAAAATTATATTTCCACCGCTTAAAAGGTGATGGAGAGAACGAAATAAATGGTCATCCGATGGTGCATCCTCTCTGTAAACAGCACTACTTTTTCCTTGCTTGCATTGCATTTGTACCCTTGCGGCAATAAAAAAAGCAAAATGCGGCGGAAATGCTCAGTTTGAGTTTCCATATTTGATGCGACGACAAAAAAAATGCTTAAAGGTTATGGAGCACTATAGCGCACGAAATGGCCTCCGAAATGTCAGCTATCAATATAAATAATGACTTTGCGACTTAGAATAAGGTTAAGTTATAATAAATGGAAGCAATGCCATCTGTACACGAAAAACGAAATTATTTTCCGAATAACCCAATACAATGATACCATATGCAATTACAATGACTTACAGTTACATTCGGCCACTCTTTAGAACAGAATTACTTCTTTTTAAGATAGGTCCAAACGACTTAATTTTTTTGAAGTGAAACTTCTTTAGGCGCGTTAGGCGCAAAACCTCGACGCGGTAGGCGTAAAACCTCGACGCGGTAGGAATAAAACTAATCTGGCGATGAAACGGAGAAACGTTGAAACGATGAAACGATGAAAAGATTTAGTAAAACCTCGACGCGGTAGGAGTAAAACCGATCTGGCGATGAAACGATGAAACGAAGAAACGAAATTCTATTCTATTGAAGTGAAACTTCTTTAGGCGCGGTAGGCGTAAAACCTCGACACGGTAGGAGTAAAACTGATCTGGTGATGAAACAATGAAACGATGAAACCATGAAGCGATGAAACGATGAAACGAAATTCTACTCTATTAGCATATACGGTTGAGGATTCGGTATTGCTTAATAAAGATTATGATAAAATTCCGATGATGCTAAGTGAAGATTTCAACGTGAACTTTGCATCGGAACAATCAAAATTATTAATAGAATTTTTTAGAAGTAAATTAAGATTGGAAATGGTAAATAATCCTAATGAAGCGACAACAAGATAAAGAACAACTCTCGATGCAGTATTTGCAAGACATTTAGACAAAATTGGTTCAAGAATATTTATGTCATATTTTAGCTATCACAAGCCAATTGTTCCAATAATAGAATCATGGAAAATTAAATGTCATAAAGTGTTAATAAAAATTCGAAAAAAATTAAAGGAAGAAGTTTCACTTCAGCAATGTGGTCTAAGCACACATCAATTTTTTTGAGAAGTTATTAGGTGTAAAAGGTAACTCGTGTACTTTTATATGTGAATTTAGCAATTGTTTACAAACAACTAAGACGCTTTTTATTCTCCATTACTTTCTACGCATTTATTCCATCTTACAGGAAATTAATGGCTCTCCGATATGGTGGTTGAGACATTTTAATTCAAAATATAGTTTCACTTGATCAATTGTGAGAGATAAAATTGAACTTATCTTCTTATCGTAAGAAACTACTTGAACAAACAAACAAAATTAAAATGTGCAGGAGATAAAAATTTGAACCACACATTAATTGAAGCTTAGCAACACTAAAAAGCTTTAGTAACAGTTCGAGAAAATTTGCCGATTAAATTATTTGTGTACGTAAAACTAATCTTGCTAGATCAGTCCGGAAAAAGCAGCACAAAATAATATCATTAATCTGGAGGGACTACCATCTTCTTCCAGTTATAATTCAAATTGACAGCTCACATGATTCAAACGAGATAAACAAAAAGTGCGGAATGGTATCAAATTTAATAGTCCATGATATATGTATGATACGAGATACATGATATACGATATGCATTGAATTCTGAATGGATGATATACGATACATGATGGACAGTACATAATGAAGGTGTACTATACACAGTAATCCATATACAATAGTACGCGGTAACATGATATGTTCAACTTATTATTCAAGTATTGTTACTTCGAAACACTGTAAATTGTAGTCTCGTAGCGTGATGATCCTTTATAATTGTCTAGAAAATGATATACTTTATTAGTTTTGAAACTGCTATTTAGAAATCACTTGTATGAAAGTATTAGATTGTCCACAACTTTTTGACGTTTCCTTAAAATAAAGTTTTTAAGATTTTCAAACAGAACTCACAGATAAGTGATAGTTGACCTGACATGAAGCTATAAGAGACCTATAACATAAATCCAGACTGTCACAATTGTCTGAAACCTTCAGTTTTCGACAAGCAATTGTCAAAAATTGTCATCTTGTTGAAAGTTATTGTATTCAACAAAAACGATCTAATATTTTGTACTGCAGTTGAACTTTGAAAATATTTGTCTTCATTAAATATTTCTTTGAATATTCAATAATTAATATTCTTCAAAAATATCAATAACGCTTATAGCCGTCACTTGTTTATCAGAACAAATTGTCGCCACTTGCCAGCACATGAAGAAAATTCGACGGCCATAGCCGTAATTCTCGGGAACGCGTTAAGTTACACTGGACAACTTAAAACTTTTTCGTGACCACGTAAGGGTACCACAGAATAATTACAGCAGGGCAGCTAGAAATGAACGACCGGTGTCACTTAAAAGTACAAGGCCCCTCTGAAGCTAGAGCCGAGGGTTTCAGAATCAACACCGAAGCCGCGAAGTTCGTTAAAGAGGTCCGGCATTTTAACTTGAACAGGTTGCATATCTTGCTCGAATAAAGGATCTACTTGTAATTTGTCGTGAACGAAACGGACACGAGCGTCAGGCTAACCTTTGCTACGTGTAAAGACGTCGTTTACATGCAAACAGCGTATGCCGGGTAACTGGGCTCGTAAAGAAGCAGCGCAAGATACCCCGTCCAATGGTAATTTCGATCTCGTAGATAGGGAGTTACAGTACGCGGACTGTAATTACTCTCGCGCTACCCCCTTATACTTTGTTATCATGTATGCCTACATGGAAATGCCCGGGACTTGAAAGTTCGCCTGATTTTCCAGATAGTATATGCGCGGCTGTTTGGTTTATTCGAACGTGTAGCCCAGCGGCAGCGCCCACCGGCCGATATATTGTTTTCACACGCCAGCCGGTTACACACGTACATATACGTATATATATAGATTTCAGTAATTAACCCTAAACTTAGAATGCAGCCCAAGAGATTAACCCGAACTCCACTTTGGGTCTCGGGTCAATTTATCGAGGGGGGGGGGGGGGGCAGTAATTTTCTGCTGCTTAATACCTACCGGGGTTCGCCTAATATTCTACACTTTTGCTGAAACGCACGGAATTGAATTCCTATTAAAGTTTGGGTAGAACTCGAGAAAGGGGGGCGAGTAGAGACGAGTAGATGCGAGTAGAGGCGAGTAGAGGCGAGGCAAGGTGAGGCAAGGCGAGGCTGGGGGCAGGTGTAGGCGTGGCGGGGCCGATGGTTAAAATATTCGTTGGCCACAGACACGAACGTCAGAAACGCGGAACTTAGCCGAATCAACGTTGAGAAGTTTAAACGGGTGCACTCGATCCTCCGTGTTTGACGAGGCATTTCAGGAAGAAAGTACTTTTGCTGACTTTGTTAATAACTTGTAACTCGGTTTCCACATCGGGATTGTGTACATTCATCGCCCGTGCACAAAGTTTAATATCTAATTGATACTTTTGAGTAGGCCCTAACGCCAAATTCGGCTTATCAGCGATCTCGGTTGATCGCTTTTCCGAAACTTCGAGTTATACTTGAGGCAGTGTAATAAATATGCATAAATGCGAAATTGGATAGAATGGCCGCGGATGCTGCCGGATGTTAATGCAACGCGATATGATGTTGTATTGTTAAGTCTCTTATAACACGATAGTCTGAAAACGCGGTGCAAACATTGTGATGCCCATTTATTAAGCGACATTGCTAAGACACCATTTTCAAATAGCATGGTTGACTAACTTCTAGTCCCTTATAATACGAATAATTTTGTCATACTGTTTCGTTTACATAAATAAGGAACTCATTTTGCACACATAGTAATACGGATTTTGTATAATGCTGCTTTTACTAAAAACCAATTCAGTAGACAGTTTCCGGTTTAACTGCGTTTTGGAGAACTCTTTTTTTTCGAATTCTTTTATACAATCTAATAGATTTCAAGTCAGAAACTGAGAAGCTAGCAAAAATTACAAGAGGGACTTTTTGTTTCTCATTAAGTAATTTAGAGTTAACATATTTTTGTAGGGTAAGCTTGATATTTTGTACTGCAAGGTTGCAGAATTAACATGGTAGCGTATTTAACGACCCAGAATACAATAATCGTTATGCAACCTTCAAGTGCGCATGAACTTCCATGTTCACGTCGAAGTATGGATTTGAATTATATTCTTCTGTAGTAGTAGGGTTAACGTTACACGTACATTAATGGAAATATTTATTGCATCCGTCGAATATTGTGTACGTTAGCGCTTAAACTTCTTCCGATTCTAGTTGATTATTGCATTAAAATTGAATAAACCATGCATTAGTGGCAAAAATGTAGATCTCGCGAGCCTGAAGAAAGTAAGATATGAACTAATTTGTCACTTTTATTATGAAAATTGTATGTGCCGTGTCTAAATAAAAGGTATGGAATTAAAATGTGCAGTATTGTAAGTGTAAGTGCACATACTATATAATTGCAACGTAAGTATAATTTGGGAATTTTCACGAAAGTGGTATTTTTAATATTGGTAGTAATTTCGGTTTGACATTTTACAGGAATTATTCTTCATAATCTGAAGGTCAAAATACGGTAAAGATAATTGCATAGAATTATTCGTGACCAGTATGTACAGCGATATGTTGCTGCAGATTTGCTGGTGTTACAAAAATGACATTGAAGAATATAAATGCAACCAACGATCATGATATATTAGTCAAATGAAGCATTTACTTTTTCATTGAAGAGATAAACATCCACCGTAATTAACATAAAGCAATTAACCCAGAGGAAATTCATCAATCATTCGAGATTATCTTCGGTCCGCGTTCGTCAAATTGCAATTCAAGAGGGTAATTACACTTCAGCAGGCAAGACTGTTACGGAGAAATGGATTACCAGAACATCATTCTGCGTGTTCTGAAACATAATTTCAGGTTTTTGTAACGAGATGGTGCCGGGAAACATCAATTGAAGTCAAATTTCAATTAAGAGCTTTTCAACAATAATCACGCGAAGGAATAGAACTTCAAAATAAATAAAACACATTTAACCAATGCTTTAAACAACCACAAATAACATATATTATAGAAACGTGTTCAGTTTAATTATCTATGAGCATATAAGAGTAACTTTGAAATTACGTGTATGTTACTAGCATTTCTCGAGTCCTATTGCATTTAATTGCTACAGTTTAGTATAACATTTCATTCTTCCATTATTTCTTTATAATTCAACAAACTTTTTATTACAATACTACAGTTTTTCCAATTTCAATGTTTTATCTGTGGTTGCAAGGAAAAACGCCACATGTCACAATTTCAAAAAATTTGAGTTTATGCATTAATTGAGTTTTATATTATAGGATTTACATATTTACCAGAAAAAAAGTCATGAAAACAAATTCGAAAGGCTCAAAAAAATAATGCAATTTCTCCGATATCTTATGTCAAAGCATTGGTGATTAAATTTCTAAGCGGCAATATCTCGAAAGTGAAAGTATGTGACATGTGGCGTTTTTCCTGACAACGACAGATATATTTCTCAAACTCTTTCCATGCGGATTTTGTTCAGTCGTTCTGAAAATTAGATTATATAGGATTAAAAGCAGAAATTGAAGCAACCAGTTAACTGTTGTTTCTAAAAGAAATACAGTTCGAATGTTCCTTTTAGAGAAATATCTATCTTGTGGAATTTTTATGGAAAAAAATGTGACCCCCAGAAACTTTTTTAAAAAGTGTTCCCGTAGAACAGATATTAATGATTTCAATGAAAACAATTTATTCAAATTGTATACTCAAAAATTGACAAACAATGTTCCAGTTTTGAATTACTTGCATAAATATTACAAATAAATAACCTAGTCAGAATATCAAATTGACTGTAATGGTTATTTAATATTATTATGGTCTCTCAAGTAGTATTCAGTATTTATAGCAATCATTTGAAACTCTTTTAATATTCATGAACAAACTATGTGATTCTGATGTAGAGAAATGTTTATTTTGGCGTTTCATGGGGCTTATTCCAACTAAAACTTTTACTTTCAAGAACATGTCTTTATTGAATCTCATCGACATTTCTAACGATAAAACATTTTTTCTAAAAATTTCCACGGTTCATATTTTAATATCTAACAAAGTACGTGATCTTGTCGTAGAATAATGTTTATTTTGGTGTATCATAAGGCTTATTCAAACTAAGACTTTTACTTTCAAGAACATGTCTTTGTTTAATCTCACCGACATTTATAACATTAAAACAGTTTTTCTAATAATTTCTACGGTCGTTATTTTAATATTAAACAAAGTTCGTGATCTTGTCGTAGAATAATGTTTATTTTGGTGTTTTATAGGGCTTATTCAAACTAAGACTTTTACTTTCAAGAACGTGTCTTTGTTCACTCTCATCGACATTTCTAATATTAAAATATTTTTCAAAAAAGTTCTACGGTTGTCGGTTTAAATAGAACCTACTCAAAAGTTCTAGAACTCTTTCGATCCCTGAACTTTAACACGATACACGAAACAACTGTACAGGTGAATTCGTACAGGGTGGATAAGGGCAACATCTTGCGTGTTGCGAATTACAAGTTGGATAAGTCAATAGCCCGGGAGAACGTAATGTTCACTACTGTTGGTTCGTGTGTTTTAGAAGATTAGTTGCCAAAGAGGGTGGGGGTGGTTGGGTTGAAGGAGGGATGGAAGGGTTCGGGCTGTTCTTGCTACGAGAGATAATGGGATCGTGCTGTCAGACTGACGGATAACATAATACTTCGAATTGTTTACACTATTCCATTTCCCATTGAACGCCTAACCAGCGTTCCCTCTTCTGTTAATTAATACCGCAAATTTAGGAGAAAGAGAAACTGTGAGTAATGAATAGCGAAGCGAAAACAGAGAGCAGGTAAAGTATCACAATGGGTCAGAGAGATGGAACGAGGCAGATAATCATTAGTAATTGCATATAGGGTGTCTTAACTGACTAATGAAGCCTACCCTATTAAGTTTAAATTATTGATTACGTAAAAGTAAACGTACACGAGCGTTCTCTTTAGTTTCATTCAAGAATTATTATTATATGATAAAGTGTATACAAATTCCAAAATCAAATTAAGCATTTCTTTAGCTTTCAATACATAACTTATTTTTTGTTGTTTGTACTGTAATAAATAAAAGAGGAAAATATCATTCCAGATCGTGGGTCTACTTGTTCCTGAAAGTTATACATAGATAGTGCATCTGTCGCTAATATTATTGACAATAAAAATAAGTATATTTCCTATATGCTATTGAATGAGCTTTGGGGATATGTTTCGCAATTTTCATCGTTATTTTCATCGTACAAAATATTACAAAGTCTTCTAAAACCTTTGCGGAAAGTAATACTGAATCTTTTGTATAATTTTGACGTAGTGATGCATAGTGAATTATTTTATGTTTGCTTGACACTATATTTACCGGCTATTTACCTATATTTACCGGCTATTTAAGTATACCTATTTCTACCAAGACCAGTCAGAATGACTGGTGTTCAGAAAAAGTGTTTAGTGGTGTTTCCAGTCTTTATTTACTTTTAAAAAATGACAAAAAAGTTGAATAATATTGATAGGGCCAGTGCTAGAAATTTACGTGCCACAACTCAATCAACTCGCCCAAAAGCGAGTCGACCGAGCACGGCCAAGACACTCAGAAACCCCGAGTATCGAGTTCGCACTTACAGATAGCCAAGTGTCCGGGACCCAAGGAGAACCTTATGTGCGCCCCAAAACCCTGAGTAAATATACAATTCCAAGGGCCGCTAGCGTACTGCATCAGAATCATATATTCTGTCCCGAAAAAACGTTGCAGTACTTATCAATTGTTGTAGCTGCCCCAATGTCATTTCATCACATAGAAACATGCACCAGTTATTTTGACTGGTACTGGTATAAGTGTCAATAACAAAAAAATATATTTGTTACGAATACATATAAAATAATATAAAGTTCATAAAACTGATTCTTTAGTTATGGCTACAAAAGTCATGATATCATTTCGGAAAGAAAATGTTACATGCAGTAGGAATTTTGAATTGAAATTGCAAAACCAGTCATTTTGAGTGGTCTGGTAAATCCAGTGTTAAAAGGACAAGAGTATTTATAAATTTATAATTATGTGTTCTAAAATGTATCTGACTTATCTACCATCAATTTTATCATCAATTTCAATATAAATCCAAATAATTTTGTTCAAGATCATGTTTACAATTTTGATCGGATTGATGTATACATTTCCGGCAAGAGTAGTATTCGACTCATTAAGTATCTACCGTAACATTATAGTTAGGCGACGCAGAGCGGAAGAAAGTGGCATCGTTGTTACTGGAGAGTCAGTGAGCCGTGGTGATCAGAGGAAGGAAAATTGCGCTTCCTTATCATACGGGCGGTGTGTCTGAATCACTGATGGATTTGCCACCTCTTCAGCTGTTATCCGATATAACCTAATCGTCTACTTCCATTGTTCTCTTAACCGCAAACGAGTTCCGTTTCAAGAGACACAGCATACTTGCTAGTGAGGCGCCTTGTTCCCCGCACGGATGAGCTGTTAACCGCAGAACCAAGCCATTGTTCGATAATGAAGACTGATGACAGGATGTTAACGTTGAGCTGAATGAGCTGTAACCCGCGACAAGAAACCGTCGTTGGTTTATTAGACGTCGTTCGCGATACACTTCCACTCTTTGTTTCAATGTCGTGACAAACGATCTGTGATGCAACGGATTAATGAACTTGTAACAGACCGGACGCCGGCTGACGAAGGGCTGACGATGGGCTGCCGATCCCATGAATTTACTACACAAATCACCTATCCATTCTTCTAAGATTCCTCACATGGTGACGGTTCGATCGACAGGTCACTGATCCGAATGCATGAAACACGCTGGGACGTAGATAAATTAGTTGCGTGATTAACGAACGATCGTCGCCGGCACGTGTGCGCGCTACGATCACGATCCAATATTGTGATCGACAAAGGTCAAATTAATTTCGATGTGTGCACAGGCGAGCACTGTGTTTAATTTGTGAGGTATTTACTGAACAATGATTTTTATATTATTCTCAATATGAATAAGATGTACAGTGTCTCCTATAAATATTCGGAAGTTCTTAAAAAGACGAAAACTTTTTAAATATGACACCCTACAACTTGGATTTTTTAAAGAAGTTAGAACAATTAGTTTACTACATAACGTAAAACAAAAATTTGATAAAAATTGAATACCTAACAGAAATACTCAAAATTTGGTTTACAATGTGGGCCTATATTGAAAATTTTCAAAATAAGTTTAGTAGACTTGTGTCAATTATACATATTCTGGAGATTTTAAGGGGCGCCTTGAGTGAGTACAATTTTATTTTTTATATCTCATTTTTTCTGACATTACAAGGTGACCGAGTTCTTATCGAAATCAATACACCTTTTTTTAACACCTCGTTGTAACCAGTGGAAGGAGGAATTCATATGATGACCTGGATTTGAACTTGGAAAAAATATTTGAAAAAGCTCATTCACCTTGATATACAAGATAAAATGAGATGTTAAAAAATTAAATTGTACTTATTCTATACGTCCCTTAAAATGTTACATAATTCAATGAAAGGTTTTTTGATACAGCCAATAGAAGCCAAGTTATTTTAGATGGTAGTTCTTACTGACTTGTTTTTATTTCTGATTTCATTATTTTATAATTCGTGTATACGAAATATTGCATTGCAGATATTTATGTAGTATTAATTGCTAGAAATGTAAACCAAATGAGCACGTCTTTCTTTTCTTATGTCATTTTTCTTAATGTAAAGCTTGTAAGTAACATTATAATAAGCATCTTCACGAGCAATCTGTCTTCGTGGAAGTAGAATTGATAACTGTAAGCTTGTTTTATAATATAGCATTGATTATACCTTTTTGGTAAATAGATCTTTTGAGGAACAGCGGCATCTATCAGAATGTTCAGTGAAGTTTCAAGTAAGATTAGGTTTCTTCTTGTTTCCTGCTTCCAAAATCCTATTCCCGAAAATTACACTTATAAAATTGCTTGCACCATCCAATATCGAAGAGAGCTCCTCTTCGACGTTGAACTCTAGTAGTAAAGTCAACGCATGTATAGAACAAGGGATTCGAGTACAGCAAACTGAATTTATTCGGAAATACTGGTAAACCACGTATATAGTACTTAATTTCTAAAGAATCGATCTCTTCAAAATCATATTCTTAAGCAACAGTTTCAGTAACATTACTGTTCGAATTTAATTATATATTAATTAGAGCTTAAACAAAGATTTTACTTTTTCCATGCTTAATTCTTCACAAACGCACATTCTTGAAAAGAAAGAAATATTATTAAAATATTTATTTTCGCTAAATTAATCAATGTATTTATCCTGATGCATTATTTAATTTCGAAGAGTGTAACGGTTTTTACAATATTACTCCCATTATGAAATGTTGAGGTGACTCTAATCGAATATTACATTATTATTTATTCATAATAATTATATAATTAAATAATAAATTTATGAAGATATGAAGACAATCAGTTTTCAAATAAAGATTCGTGGTATTTCATTGTAGCATGCATGCGCATACATAAAATCTAATAAATGCAATTTTATATAAACCTATTTTGCAGCATCATTAAGAATAGATGAAATTATTAGCCGATGTTCTCGAGTTGACTAACTACTATGATATACATAGTAGAGCCGTAGAGAAAGGAGGATGAAAATGGAATCAGGGGCAAAGAAAGGAAGAAAGAAGAAAGTTAAATAAGAGAAGGGAGGGGTAGGGCAAAAGTGCGAGGCATAGAAAGAATTTCAGAGAGCTGAGCGGAGTCGAAAATCAGAAAGGACGACAGTATAATCTGTCGCGGCAGAGGCAAAGGGGAAATTTTCAAGGGGATGTACGTACCTACCTACTTACCTGAAAAGGGTACCATTCGCCTTGCCGTAATGGTCCGGGATTTTGAATGTCGCCGGTACGATAAGGGACGGAAAGGAAGCCATTATCGTGCTACGTGATCTTCAACGTACGAGCGGAGCGTACTTCTTAGCCATTACATCCCTGGGTTCTTATATTTTCGAAATATGCCGCAAACGTTGCTTGATGTCTTACTTTAAAAAATATGAAAAATTAGCATATGTTAAATAAACCATGCTTGGTTTAAAGCAATAAATAAATAATAAATATGAAAAATTAGCTAATGTTCATTTTTATGTTGTTCTTGAAAATTTTGTACATTATTTTTATTGATGTAGTAACTGCTTTCATTAGCCCCTTGCACTACAATTTATTTTACAGTTACAGTGAATACTATCCCTGGGAAAATTATTCGATGAAGCAAATCGATCGTCTATAGTTGTAGTTATTAATGTTTTCAATGTGAAAAATATTTTCATCAACGATAAAGGCAAATGCAATGATAAATCTCGTAATATGCAAATAAATAAAATATTAATACAAAAATGAATGTTTCCTTTCACCATATAATAATATTAAACGAAGATTCATGTAGGATCAATATTACTTACAACTTCATCCCTGCAACCTTCTGTTTCATAGTACTATTGTATTAAAATAAATGTAACTTATAATTGTTTAAGTTGTTACGGTTGTAAGATGAACTATCAATTTCAAGTAATTGTCAAAGAAAAGTGAACCTCTATATTAGTGTTACTTTCGAAAAACGTAGAACATTACCAGATGAAAGATATTGCAGAATCGCAATAGCGTTATGAAAATGAAAAAGATCAGAAGTTGGAAACTTGCACCAAAAATACAGCAAACTTGAATAAAATACAAATACTCCTTAGTAACAGTTTAATGGTATTTATAAGAAGATTTGCAATACATTTATACTATCAGCAGCGATTTCTGAAGGCTATCGGATTAAAATCGTGCACAACCATGCGCAGAAAAGAGGGTTGAAACGAACGTTGTCCGGTTCGCCTGGTTACCAGCGTCGTAAACGGTAATCTTGTTATCAGAGAGTCATGCATAGTAATAAAATTAGTCTGTATCAGTGCAACGCGGGGAGAAGGGCAATAAAAAGAAAAAGCGAAAGCTCATATCGCGGCTATTTGGTCGGAATCGACGTTTGAAAACTTGGCTGGCGTGCTTAACACTTGGAGTTGGCGAGGGTCCGCGATAAACTTTCCATTTCCACGCGCTGATTTCGCGTCGTGCCCAAAGAAAGCGCTTCGTGATAAAGCTATCCTCCTCGTATTCGAGTCGTTTGTTATCGGGCTGGCACGTTATCGTGCCTTATATTTTCGAGATACACACAGAGCAAACGGGCATGCAACAGTACACAGAAGAGCCGTGTGTCGGTCTCTCGTGCGAGAGAGCTTCCAACAGGAATTATTGGTCTACTACAAGAGAGAGAGAGAGAGAGAGAGAGAGAGAGAGAGAGAGAGCTGGGGGTTATCGCAGTTATCGCGCCACCGGAAACGGACCGTTCGTCTAATTATTCCAAGGCCTTTTCTATACTCACCCTCGCTGACACCCCCCTGGCGCAGCCCACCCACGTCCCTCTGTCCCGTACGACGGCGGTTTTCGAAGAGAACCGCGTTATTGAAGAGAGCTGGAGAAGGAACACAAACGGGCGCGTCGGTGGGGGTGTGGGTGTTCCAGGGAGGGCCCTCCTTTCATACCGAAACGGAGTTGCCCGTTTGCAGCCATTCAACGAACTTGGGCAGTTGACT
This sequence comes from Sphecodes monilicornis, assembly GCA_913789915.3. Lineage (NCBI taxonomy): Eukaryota > Metazoa > Arthropoda > Insecta > Hymenoptera > Halictidae > Sphecodes > Sphecodes monilicornis. The sequence goes on along the minus strand of OU565295.1, from coordinate 6,457,074 downwards.
CTTTATGCGCAAAGTTTCCCGGCATTTCGATTTTATGTTAATTTCAATTCACTACGTCGAACCGTAGCCCGAGACACCGAAAGAGTGTGCTCACCGACTCGGTTAGCCGACGCACACATCTCGAAGATCGGGCAAGTTTATCTACGACCACCGAATAGGAATCGACGAAATATCGCTTTCTCACCCTACCGTTTTCATCCGCCGCCACCTTCTATCCCGTAGTCTGGATTGTAATTCCTTTTAAACGATTTCCCGCAAGCGTGACGCTCGATTCGATTCTATTTCCCTCAGGTAAGAGAACAGGAATACCCTTGATCCCGTGCGCTGAGATTTCGCGACTTCTACCTTCACTCTTTCCTATTTCGTCACCGATCTACCGTGATTAGCGAAATAATAAAATACTCTACAGGTTTATCTCTTTTCAGTGGTCTGCCCTCTCTGAGGCACTACAAAAATGATTACTGGGTACATGTGCCAATAGTCATATACTTGAGATCAGTAGTCAACCATCTTAACATTTTACCGACCGGTAGCGGTTCAACATCTTATGTACTTCTCACCGGCCACTCGGCCGCAGATCTTCCCTGGCACCGGCTCTATGAGCGTTGGGGAGAAAACGCCGATTAATCGGCTACCGGTCGGTGAGCTTTGGGGACAAAAAGCCGATTAATCGGCTACCGGTCGGTAAAGTGCTAAACATTCCTATGTAGCTGCGCAGGAAATTTAATGGCACACATATCTCAATAAAAACTGCGAGAAATCCAAATATGTTGTGGGATTGAAACAGTATTGCCATAATATATAACTTTTATTTGTATAAAACGAACCTTACACTACTAGAAATAACAAATAAACGCAAAAATCAAAGGATATGCCTCGAACGATGCCACATGGCCAACGGCAGTAATGCCAGATCGGTTAAATCGAGGGAAATACAGTTTACCACCTCTCTGATGACCAGAGTAATATGTGACACGTTGCGCGGCACGTCACGTGACCAGTCTACGGTCTTAGTGGGGGACATTGAAGTGTGCTCAGGTAGTAGAATGGGATAGTGGAAGGGGAAAAGGAGGAGAGGAAAATCCACCCAGTTTTGGGTGTTTCTGGCATCACTGGCCAACGGACATTGTCGAACGGATGCACGGCGGTGGAGAGCACGCTTCGGGCGAACAATTGAAAAGCGCGCATTCTTTACTCTAACCTATGAATACTAAAAATTCCAAACGGCACATAGTGCCAACCCATAAATGACAAATTTGCTACGCGAGTGTCCATCAAAATACATTAAACTTCTATTACTACGTACTAATCGCTTTTCATACTTGGTGGAATTAGTGTTAAAACAAAAGATTTCAGAAACGTGGAATTCTATCCTACAATAACTGACAAATTAGTACACAGCATGCAGATCCGTCTTAAGAGGGAATTCCCATTCAGAGCCGTTAGATTCAGACAATTTATGAGATAATAAATGGTTAGGTCACTGTAGGTCAGGTGTTTCAATATTTTGACTATACTCATGGCTATAGTACAAGATAGCCCACTGTAATATTTATGCAATTATCTTTATAGCTGCCATGTTATCACAATAATAAGGCAGGCGATCTTCTTCATATGTTGCACAGGTATAAAATAGAGATCTCTTTATCTTGTGAACTAGAGTCATGTAGAATAAAATTTGTTAACAAACTGGCAGTCGTATGAAGTAGAAGTTCAGTAAAATTGAAACTCTTCAAGCAATAAAAAAAAACTATCGTCGATATTGACATAATTCTAGTTCATAGGAGAAATATTTTATTACTAAGATATCACGGCAGCCATGAAAAATGATATGTTATTGAAATCATAGAATAATTCAAATGATAAATGTATATCATTTAGCAAATTTATAACATATTTATTATAAATAATACAATAATTACAAATTACACAACCATGTACATCAAATTGCAAAAAACTTAATTTATAATAGCGTAACCATTTTTTATCTCACATAATGTCTGAAATTGACGACTCCAAAAATGAGAATAGTCTCTTAAAGCAGTAATCGATGCCATAGGAGGTCCAACTAAGTACTAGTGTAAAATTGAGTACGTATAATTAATCTCTTCCATAACTTTTACGATTGTTATCGGAATCGTTCCAAATTTTATATTTATGTATAATTCATTTTTGTATAATTAATCTGTTCCATAACTTTTACGAATGTTAATGGATTCGTTTCCAATTTCATACATATTGTATATTGTAAGATGGATGAATGGTGGGTGGATCGGTGATCGAACCGGGAAAAGAGGTGCAAACGATAAAACTCAAAAACTACGTGATTAGATGTATTCTATCGATCGTTCTATTTCGAGATGCAGTTACAGACTACTCTCGGTTCTCTCGACGTGGATAACGTCTTGCCGGAAAATGGGAGAGGGTGCCCAAAATGTGTTTCTGCATTTCGCCACGCTTAGCTTCTTCGCGAGAAAATATACAACTGTCCCAAACCTATCAAGGTTTCGTGAAGAGGGTAAGTGTGGAAACCTCTCGAAAATTGCTCACAATATATATATATACATACATATATTTATATACATATATATATATACATATATATATACATATATATATACATACATATATACATATATATATATATACATATATATATATATATATATATATATATATATATATATATATAATCTCGATAATTATATTTTCTAGTAGTTATGAAACTCTTTTCAGATCTAAGTCTAACATGCATATTTTATTTGTTCGAAGTTCTACCAGCGAGCGTTCGAATACTTTCGCCAGCCATTGTGTACATGTAAAGTGTTTTATTATTTTGTCCAGCACTATATCCGGATTAGACCAACCCTCTCTCGCAAAACAAACGTGATTTACAGTTTCCCTTAATTTCACGACTGGAATTTCAGTTGAAACTTTGCAGAACAAATAAATTTAATACATAACGCTCACAAAAATATTCCTTTATCGGCAAGAGACTTTCGACGATCTTCTACACGAAACGCAACCGTGCAATCAAGTAGATCAGGCACGTTTAAATACGCCGAAACGGAGTTTTATAATGCAAAAGTGGCACGCGTCCGGTGGTTTACGACCGACTCTCGTAAAATAAAAGTTGACCTAAAACCCCTAATGACAAATTTTACGACAATCATCGTGGTGGTCCCGGGTGGTAGAATTAGCGGCATCGTAAAAGTATAGTATTACAGGGGTGGTGCTTTCGACTCGGTTTTTAAGATGAAAACCCTCGAAAGGAGGATGTCAGTCGGCTCCGGTTTAAACGTAAATCAAACGTATCTTGATAGGGCCGCAAGTCATCGCGCCCGCGTACTCGGTCTTATATTAGGGGGATAATGACCTGCAGTGGGTGGTCGACGGATTCGGGGGTGTATGCAAACAGCTGTGCATGGCGGGCTCCTCACACCATCTATCCATCCACCGTAAAACCGTGCGACGGGAAAGGTAGATGGTTCGTTTGAAGGGTTGAACGGTGGTCCGAGGCGAAGGGATGGAATTCGGTGGGTGCAGATGGGGTGGGGTTGTAGGGGTTCGGGGGTTGGATGTGGGGTGTAGAAGGGTTTCGGAGGTTGGGGTAACGGTGACGGTGAGCCAGGGTGGGAGGTAGTCACTGCGACAGTCCGACCCTGAACTTGCCGCGAGCCGATCGATACCAGGTTCACTGTCCTACTCTCCTCTACTAACCACCTCCATCTCCGGCACTTTCTTCTTCCTGTGCTCCTCTCCTGCCTCTTCTGATCCCAGCTGAAAGGGCACCATAAAACCCCAAGGCGCTTTCTGCGAGGATCCCGTTACACAAGCCCCGGCTCTTAGCTCGGCGTTAACGAAAAGCGCGACCGAGCGTGAAGAGACACGAGCGTTTCGAGAGACGCTCGTCGTCATACAGAACGGTCCTACTCCGGATCGATAGCTTGATATCCTGCCACTCTGTCTTGCTACTTGTCCTTCGGTCCCCCGAATATTTTTCTTTCGCTTTCGCGCCCAGGCACGCACGCGGCCCCCCGCCTTTTCACCCTAATTTCCCTGGAATCGTATCGTTTCCCCCGCGGTTATTCTTCGAGATCGATGCTCGAATTCTGGTTTCAACGAGTCTAATCGTCTCTTCCGATTAGAAAGGATTACTTAACCTAGCTTGGACATTATCGAAATAAATTATTCGGAACATAATTGTTAAGATAGTATATCTTACGATTGGACTACTGATATTCTGCAGTTATGACAAAAATGAGTTCGTCCAATTTAAAGCAGTAGACTGATTAAAAGAATTTAAGGATATCAATGCATTAGTTTCAGTTTATTTAAATCAATAAGGGAAGAAAGACGTTTCTATCTGGGTCTGGTTTCTTCTAATGCATACAAACAGTTTTTATTTTGCATAAAGATCCGTGCAATTATTATTTTGTTAGTTTACTTGAGCAGGCAAATAACCAGAATTTTTAATTATTTTATTAATTGATTTTTGAATGAATCTCAAATAATTTTTCGTTTCTTCCATTTTTTCATCATATAATTAATTGAATAATTCGTGCTCTTCACAATTGTGTTTATTTTTGTTTGCAAAAATAGATAAAGAAACGAATGATAGTTTTTGGCTGATGCTTAGTTTTTGGAAGAAACGAGTTTGCAAGTTCGACGGATTCACGTGTTCTAGCAATCGCAATAAGTAGAATTGGTTGGTCATGGTCAGACGTCGATTCCTATTCAACAGCACGCTTAGCCGCCGAAATTTCGAACTCGATTTTCTCTAAAACGAAGCATCAACGAACAAATGTAATTCGTTTTTCTTTTGCACATAGAATCAGTTCGTGTCCACTTCTGTCACTGGTCCTGAAACATTCTGTTTCCTTTCCTAAATTAACGCTACATTCGTAGAGCATGGAGAGGTTGTTTTCTTTTGCAACAATGCCACATTTACACAACAATTTTAGTGGCAACTAAATTTTAATCATTAAGCTACAAAAATTACCATATCTAACTTTAATAACTATTTTAAGAACTTTAATAACATCTTCTTCAAGTGAAATTATTTAATATTTTCCCTGAACAAAGTAATGGAAGTGAAAATTCAAATAAAACATTCAGTTTAATAAAAGAACAGTAATGTTCACTGTACCATTCTTAGTTTTAAGCTCTTTACAGTTGTCAGTCATGCGACTGCATTAGGGTTAAAAGAAGACTTAGAAACTGCTTTTTAATTGTAACAACGTGTTTAAGGTACCGTTTAGAGTGACTCACAATAATATTCGGACACTTATAAAAAGATGAGAGGTTTTTTAACACTAAACCTGCCGAGCTTTAAAAGTAACTGGTATATGTTGCCCTTTAAAAATTACAAAATTGAATTTCATTGGATTTTGTAAGGTTTTTATTATAATATTTGCTGCACTAGGGGTATTTATTCAATCATTTCTTATGTAAACATCACTATAACTGCAAAACAATAAATCTGGAACCGATCAATTTGACTGGTGATGGTAGGTTTAGTGTTAATACTGAACCCAACGACTTGGATTTTTTCGAGAAGTTAAAGCAATTAGTTTACTACATGACGTGAAAAAAATTCCAATTAGTCGGAATTGAAGAGGAAATGTTAAAAGTTGTATTTTACAACATTTTTTTGTGGGCCTAGAGAATTCGTTTTGTAGATCTATGACAATTATACATATTGTAAAAATAACATCAAAATCGGTTGATGCGGAGAAAAACAACAGACATTGAAAGATGTAAGAACTCTTAGATTTATTACAGTTGAGAAACTGAAATTTTTAGCAATTTCAAACGTTTTTAGCTTATTGTAACGTTAACCAATTTTGATAAAATTTTCAGTACATGTACAATTGACACAGACCTATAAAGCGTATTTTTGAAATTTTCAATATAGGCACATCTTAAAAAGTTTCTCATTTATGTTTTCCAAACGACAATTCGAGTAGCTGGTATAAAGAAAACTTGCAGCGCTTACGTCGACATTTCTTTCAAGGTTATACACTGGCGGATCTAACGGTCCTTTTGAACATTCAGAGGATTCCACGAACACAAGCTTGAACCGATAGTGTGAAAACCATTGAAAGAACCGGGGACTCTCTTTTTCTCCCGTGGTTAGGGGAGTCACGTTGCTGTCGTTACCGTCGTCGACGAGATCCAGCAGCCGATGTCGTCGTAGTCGTCGTCCCTTCAAATGTGAAAAGACGAAGGGTTGGGAAGGTGAATGGTTACGCCATGCGCCGCATCGAAAGCCCGTTGGTCCGCCTAATGCTCCATCCATTCCCTTCCATAATAGCACCCCGAGGAATTAGCGATAACTACGATCACGTATCGCTAAACTCCTCCATAGTCGCACCTTTTCAACTACGTGCTGGACGACTTCAATTCAGAACTTTGTTCATGAATTTTCTTTTATCTCTCATTATTAGAAGTTTCTGCTAATCTAGCCGCTAATCTTTCCACAGTTAACCGTATGATCGAAATGGTGATATATGGGTTTCCTGAATTATACCGATCCACGAATCGATTTCCACGATTTTAAGCCACAAATGTAAACAATTATCTGTAATTTTTTAAAATAATTATATTCGAATATGTATGTCTCGCCCAAGAGAGCGTCTATAACTATAGAGCCGTAGTCTGATTATAGTAATATCAAAATAACTACCATTGAATTCACAGTTTAAGAGAATGGTAATGAAAATATACTATTGAAAAAAACATAAAATGATTCCTATTCTTTATGAAAAATGATATTTCTCAGAATTCTTTTGATATGCAGAAATCTTTCGTTTAATAACAATGCACTTTTATGCGAAACAAACAAATTTTTATATTCAAGGTCAAATGAAGGTCCTAATATTATAAGTCGTTAGATTCGTCTTGATCTTGACTATTACATGATTGTAACAAAAGTGTACATTTTTGATGATGTAACCTTACGAAAATTCTGTTGCTTACTACCGTATTTTCCCTTGAAGCCTAATCATGATTCCCTCTAACATTTTTTTGCTATTACCAACAATAACTAATATATTTAACCCGCCTAAGGTAGATGCTTTTGACGATTTCATGGCAACCACAACTAGATTCATTTAAATATTTACCCACCAATTTTATTTTACTTTTTATAGTAAGTTATATTATTAACAAGTTATACTTTACTTCTAAAATTTTATTTTCCTTATCGAGTGACATATAATATAAGTAGCTAATGGAACGAATTGGTTACTAGAAAATTCAAATTTAGACAGACCATTTTTTACTGTGGGTCAAAAATAGACTCAAGTCCTACCATTCGTGGATTAAAGTGCCCAAGGTAGGTAGGACACCCTGTACATTTGATAGTACCGGCGATGACTTCAGTTACCCAGTCGTTCGACCGTAACGAACGGCTAAGAGTCACTTAAACGTTTTTCTCAGCCAGTTTACACAGAACCGTGCCCTCGTCAGCGTATACTTCATTGCTCGTCATTCAGATCCTCAGTCAAGTTTATTTGATTTGTCTCCGCTCCCTTGTAGACTTAGGGAAAAGTGTCCCCGGTAATTCATAACTCAGCGACACGTCTTTGTACAAGGTGTTTGCGTAAACGGGTTAACTGAGAATATCCTCGAGGTACTTGTAGCTATGTGCGGCGGCGCAAGATGACGTATAACGATGACTAATGGCTGTTTCCTTCCATCACCGACGGCTCATCATCCATGACTGGTGCCAAGCATGAGTACCAACCATATAAATGGATATGCACACTGTGTGCCATCGTCTGGGAAAACAAGATTGCATTGGTCACTCACCAACGGTAAATGACCTGCGATGACAACGCGCGGAAACAATGGACATAATCCGCTTAACCAAATTGCTTCTATATATTATTATGGAATCCACCGCTCGTCACACAACGACTTTTCCATGTTATTTTAATAAATGTTCAACGTGGCATAAGACAAATAGAATACAAATGATATTATAACAAACACATGGAGACAAAAATCGAAAACAGAAATACTGCAACAAACCATAACACTCCAAACAAATTCGTAATTTACACCGTAATTTATATATAAGCGTCATGGCTGCAATGGAAGTTGTGAACTACGCCCACCGTATAAATCACCGAATAATTGAAAAATACTACAAACTATTTCATAATAACCCTACCACTGAAATCATGTTGGAATGGGTCCCATCTCATGTTGGAATCGCAGGCAACGAAAGATCAAGCAGCAAAACTAGCAACAGTGCCACACAATAAAGAATTGGATGTACCTGTCTACTATAAGGAGGTCGCAAAAAATTTCGCCAAAGCCCTATAAGACAAATGGAACACCATATTGAAAAACTCCCGCCAAACCCAGATTCAACGTATAAGTAATGACATTTATGACTACAACCCCGCATGCGCATTTAACAGGAAAGAACAAGTAATAATCAACACAGTTAGTCTGGGACATACAAACCTCACCCACTCTTACCTAATAAAATATCAAGGTAAACCCAAATGCAATAGATGTAACACAATAAACTCAATTGAACACATAATTACATCTTGCGATCTTTACCAACAAGAATGAAGAAGATACATAATCCCAGAAAACATCAAAGGTGCCACCGACTCCATGGACTCCTGAGAAGACCTAATCCATTTCTTGAAGCACACAAAATAAATCAACCGTATCTAAAAGAAATGTAAACTCGTAGTTGCTAATAACCCCTGTGAGGTTGATGCTACTTAAAAAAATAAATAAAACAAAAAACAAACATAATTCATATACAGTGACGTGTAAAAGTATCCGGACACCTTCTAAAAACGAACTTCTTTAAAATTGGTTCACCTTTTGGGCTTTTTAAGATATTAAATGGATTAGTTTACATGGCAATTTATAACAAAATTTAATTCGAACCATCATTGGTCAAAATTGTGAAGAAAAAAGTAATGGTCATGATTTATACCTTTTTTATCTGCGCAAGTACATAAGTCAGTTATTATTATTATAGGCATTGAAAGACGTAAGAATCATTGAACTTTGGACTCACATCTGATCTAAATCGCAGTTTTTCACATTTTTACCATTTTGAATTATTTATGGCTCATAACATCTTCAATCAATTTGAAGCAACTTTGATGGTAAAGCGTATATAGATTTCGTAGAAACAACATGATAAAAGAATGAATTCTAGAAAGACAAAAAGATAATTATAGGTTGTGGTATAATATAGCAATCTATTAATTCACCACTTTATTAAATATTTTACGTGATCCAACAGAATTTACAACTTGTAACATGAGCATTCATTACGTGATGTATGCATATAAAAGTGTAATTAGTAATCTACAGATTTTAATGGAAAACAGGAATTTTCTACATCAGTTATGAAACGTCGGGGTTACAAAGACATGTATTCTTTCCACAATAATATCAATGAGTCGAAAATAACATAATAATATTTGTTAATTATTTATATTTTCACTGCTTTTGTTCTCCTACTCGTTTTTGTCGTAAATGCATAAAGTTCGAATTCTTCTAATTAGCAGATCTCAAATCAGTGGATAGCACCACCTAATCATTAAGAAATATATGCACAAATTGTATGAAAATCGCAATGAATCACCTCACACAAAATAGGATAAATATATTTAACAACAAAATAGTTCGCTCTAGAATTTATGCACTAAGATACATCTACGACAGAAAGTAACATAATGAATGTAAAAATTTGATCTACGCGGAAAACGAACAAGAGTTTTATGTATACAAATTGTACAAAATGTACCTAAAATTTTAGGTATATTTTTTATTGTACAACGTATAATGGCGCTCTTGAGACGACAACGTTGTAAAAATGTAAGATTTACGAGAAGTTACGAGGAATTATAAAAATTACATCATCCTGAGGGATTACAGTCGAGATGCTCGAGGATCCGAGGGATTAAGTGCGTCTATACCGAAAGAATGCCCGAAGTTAAACGAATTCAGCGGCGATGAGCTTTAATGAAAAATGTCCTAAACGTGCTGAGCGACCCCTCACTCCGTTGGATATTAATCGCGAGACGGTGGTTCAATTATACTTCCAATCGTCCCTTTCCGCGAACTACGATTCTGTGACGATCATCCCATGAAATTATTGCATCGCCCTTCGTCGGCATTATATAGTTATAGAGGATTCTCTTCCAACATCTTTTTCCTTCAGTATTTTCCAGGACCCGCGACCGGAAAAAAGCCAGAAGACTTTGAAATGAAAAAGAGCAAAAGAGTGAAATACACCCACCGAGAACCGGACGGAATATCGTCACTCCTTAAATTACTTTCTCGTTATGTGCTGCCGGAGCATGATCAAAATTAAACCTGATTTATAGTCTGATCCTATAAGACTCATTTTTACTATGTGTTTAAAGTCTAATCAGTCCAGCTACGACAGTGGAGATTCAGTTAAAAGATTAAATTGTGGTGATATTGAACAGAATTTCTCAATCGAAAAGCTAGTCGCAAAAATAGAGTAAAATTGTTCTTGCAATTTAGATTGCTCCGAAAATGATTAAATTTGAATGTTATTACAGTCCCCTTTAATATCCCAATATACTTCAAATAGCTCAAACAAAGGCGATGCATAAGCAACCGTATTTATTGTACAAATCAATGAACATCTCATCTAGTATTTCAATTAAATAACTGTTTTATTCTAGAAACTCTCATGTGTTTTTGTTTAGTTCCATCTTTGAATAGAATAAGTACCTCTTTTTTAATATTGTGTGACACTCATTTTATTGTGGTACTTTGAGGTATTCTATTTAGTGTTTTATACAAGAAAAGCATATATAAACTTCTAGAACTTCATGACTAGTAGATATCAATTCACCTGGTTGTAATATTGTTGATACTTTACATCAAAAACCATTGGATAAAATACTAAATATATCTTCTTGTTAGAATTTTGGATTAAAATTGAGCTAGGAATAAAATACTGTAACTTGTAAACTAAGTATAACAGAGTCAGAATATTAATTGTTTCCCAAGCTAAAATAGATGTAAAATCATGTGCTTCTTCAGATTTCTGGGACTCTGTCTTAATAAACACACAAATAATGATTGTTTGAAAAATGGTGTCATTAGATCAATTTTATGTCACGAAGATAGTGGTCGAATACGAAACAGAGGAAATATTTAAGAAATTAAAAAATACTGTTATATTATTTTCGACTTAATAAAGTTATTAAGAAAGGAAATAAACATCCGCATTCTACTAATAATGAAAAGAAGTACTGAGAACAGTAGACCAAATTGTCATTAAACAATCTTAAATTCTCGATCCTGAGCAATTAGATACCGTAACACAGTAATATTCTGACACTTTTAAAAGGACGATAACTTTTTTAATACGGGACCATACGATTTCAATTTCTTGTAGAAATTAGACCACTTAGACAACATGACGTGAAAAAGAAATTTTTGAAAAATTCCGATTGGTCGGAATTGCACAGGAAATACTAAAAGATATTTCTTACCATTTTTTTATGTGGCTCTAACCCAAAATTTTAAAAATACATTCTGTAGATAAGTGTCAATTATACGTACATATCCTGAACATTTCATCGAAATCGGTCAATGTTGAAATAATCTAAATACAGTTCAAAATGGTGAAAATCGTGGTTTATCACGATCCTCGTCCCCTGACTGTAATAAATCTGAAAATTCTTACATCTTTCAATGCCTGCCGTTATGTTCGCATCAACCGATTGGGGTGAAATGTACTGAATATACTGACACAAATCTACCAAATGCAGTTTCTAAATTTTCAATCCAAGCTCAGATAAAGAAGTTGTAAAAAGCAACCATGAAAATGGTCTCCGCAATTCTAACCAATTAAAATTTTTCTAAAAAAGTTTTTTCATGTCACATAGTAAACCAATTCTTTTAACATCTCAAAAAAGTTAAAGTTGTTTTGTCCAATCTTATAAAAGTTATCGTCTGTTTAAAAGTACCCGAAAAGGCACGATAGGGGCACCACAAACGCCTGCTTCTCCCACCAACATCTCTTTCATGCCCGAGGCCTGCGCACTGTTCGCGACGGGCGAAGCACTTCCTGTCTCTATGGCAACGGCAGATGCTGGTGGGGGACAGTGGGCGCTATGGTGGGGACGGTTTTGTCTCAATTAAGACAAAAATGCCCATCCCTGCTGTATACATTATATCTATGATTGTAAGGAAAAACGCCGCATGTCACATGTTTTCACTATCCAAATATTGTCGTTTAAAGTTCTGATCTCTAATTCGTCGTACTAGTAATATTTCCTCGTTTTCATCTTATTGTATGCATTTTTTATAATAATAGAAAGAATAGTGAACATTGGAAATTGAACATTGAACTCCGGTTAAATGGCATTATTTTCTGAGCTTAGAGAATTTGTTTTCATGAATTTTCGTCTGGTAAATGTATAAATGCTATATTCAAAAGCGCAATAAATGCACAAACTAAAATTTTTTGAAATTGTGACATGCAGTGTTTTTTCTGCAGGCACAGATATCGCCATTCTAACGCACCGTACAAAGAAGGTAGCGTGACGCAGTATCATGTAAGGATTGTTCGAAACTCAAACATTGCAACGATTCGGTACTTTCTGAAACGCGCGTGCACGATGCCGACTCGCTGACTCTAGAATCGTCCACGACCGGTATTTATCATGGATTCCTCGTCGCAAAAGTGACACAAAACATGTAAATATCCGAACGAATTCCGAGGTATTGTTCGGCCGTGTACTTACGGAGCACCGAGTATACTCGGAGGGGTGCCCCTATTATACGACGGCGTCTTTCGAGTAAGCAAGGGAAGACGAATAAAGAGTACAAATATTCGTGGAAAATGCACATCTCCCCCCTCCTTCACGCGCGTAAACGGGGGAGAGCTCTGGGCTCACTCGAGCTAACACTGTGTCTCGCTTTTCCCGGTTTTCCGGCTCCCCGTCCTTGATTCAGCCCCGCGTGACGCCGGGAGCTCCGGAATTTTCCGCTTTCCCCGTCCGGAAAGCAGTCGGTATCTACTTTCGGGGGCGAAAATAATTAAAATGGAAGGTGGGCTGAACGTTGCCGGCGACGCAGCGCGAAATATCGACGAGATTACATTGCGCCGCCTGTAATGCGGATACAAATGCGATGGTAAAATATTCGGAGTGTGCAAATTAAAATGACACTGAAATATATACGCGTGAAGCGGAGCGGAGTGGCGCGGAGCGCCGCGCCGCGCCGCGCCGGTATAAATTGTTTACGTTGCACCCAGTTTGCGATATTATACCAAAAGCGAGAGGATACGCGTGCACGTTCGATGCATACGTGATGATACACGTTCACGAACGCACACCGGCGCGTTCACTTTGTGCGGCGGCCTCTCATACGTGGACGCTCATTTCCTACGTGGCACGCTCTCAATCGCATCGTTGCCAACGCACAGCCCGGCCGTAGGGACAGAGGGAAGAGTGCAGCCGCCGCTGCGCCGCGGCCACCGGAGAAAATTCGTTGAAAATTCTCGATGTTTATTCATATAATTTGCATGTAATTATTCCTGGACAACGCACGGCCCGTTGCTCGTTTAACCCGAGGCATGATCGTTTCACGGCGCAAATAAATACGAATGAATTCCTTTGAAGAGAGATTATTTACGGTGTTACATGCGACTCGTTAAAAATATTTCCAACCGTGCACCGGGCTCCGCATGGCGCCTGCGACTACACGCGCCACGCCGCAATATGGCGATTGTTATTATAAATTCTGGCTTTGTTCTCCATTTCGGTTTTCCTGTAATGAAGTTACTGTTGTTGCACAATGTGTATTTCGAACCGCGAAGCGACTGAAAGCTCGGTGATTCTGAAAGTAATGGTTTCCAAGGAAATCGAGTATAATGCTTGTGCGTTGGAAATTTTGTGCGAACGTTGCAAATTCTATTCGATTCTAGTTGAAGTTCGATCGAAGGAACAAGATTTTCTACACATCGTTTGTATTGTATGGAAATTTTACGTGGTAAATGATCTGGTTTCATACAAAGCATTGTTTCCGAGAAAATTGTGTTTAACGCTTGTGCGCTGAAAATTTTGCACAAATGTTGTGAATTCTATTCGATCCAAGTGAACGTTCAATTGGAGGAATTCGATTTTCTACAAATTGTTTGTACATAAATTGTTATGTATCACGATGAACGTAGATAAACACAAAACACAGTGGCTGCGAGAAGAGCTTTTTCTGATGTTTGAGAAATTGTTGATGTTTATCCATGTAGGATGACATCTGATTCTTTATTTGATTCTGTCTGCTCGATTTGATATGCAGTGATCAAAATGTTGCAAAAAAGCAACCGAATCGTAAAATATGAATGAAACGAAGTATACTCGATCTAAAAAGTATTTGAACACTTTTCCCATTCTCGAGAAATGCGACAGCACTTTGAACATCGCTTGAAATAAAACTCTAAAAAAATATCTCAGTACTTATTCATTTTAAGTCCCACTTTGTAATACTTTTATACGAAAAATTTCATAATCTATCCGAATTTGAGAAAAAATATTAGACATTCCATTTAAAAAACTGAAGATAACCCTCATATCTCAATAAAAAATCAAAGTAATGAAAAACTGATTAGAGCACTGTATGTTCACCAGGAAACCATGCAACTTTTGTTCGAAACATTTCTTTGTGCAACAAATAACTTACGAGTTATTTGAGGTGGTCACGTTACGAGACTCACCCTGTATATGCAATATACAGGGTGTTCATTTTAAAACTTTCCAGCCGAATATCTCGAAAAGTATGAAAGATATTAGAAAAGTGTAAAACACGTGTCCAAGGGTTTCGAGGAGGAAAGAGGGGGTATCAATTTTTTATTTGGGTGTCGTTTTCAAGGTCATTTGAAGGTCAACTTTGTTTTTTCAAATAGAGACCTATATTTTTTATTATGGGATATTATTGTACGTAAAAAGACCAGCAATTTTCGTACGATACTTTTTTTATCTGCGTACTAGTTTTGGAGATATTTAAAGAGAAGTATATAAGTTATAACTATAACAAATTTTCAAAAAGTTCTGCGTTGATTTCTAAACAATAATACAGACGATTCTCAAGTTCTGAACGAACATTTTTGAAGGTATCTGTTGGAATAGCTCTACGTTTCTATACAAAGGCTCTACTTCTCTTTAAATATCTCCGAAATTAGTGCGCGAATAAAAAAAAGTATCCTACGAAAATTGCTGGTCTTTTTACGTACAATAAGATTCCATGATAAAAAATATAGGTTTTCATTTGGAAAAACAAAGTTGATCTTCAAATGACCTTGAAAACGCCACCCAAATAAAAAACTGATACTGCCCTTTCCCCCTCGAAATCCTTGGACACCTGTTCATCACTTTTTTAATATCTTTCATACTTTTCGAGATATTCAGCTGGAAAATTTTGAAATGAACACCCTGTATATGTATATATTTTTTTATATTCCCTAACTAGGAAAATAAAGTTTTAAAACGCGCCACTTTCAATTCTTCATGTAATTTTTATCAACTGCAATTTTTGCAAAATATTTTTTGCACATCATTTAATCAATCAAAGTTTCTAATATTTCAAGAAAAGTGGAGTCGTTCGGTGCAATTTTAGAAAATATTATTCTGAGTAAAGGACGTTCGAATATTTTCGTGGGCCACTATGTATATCCGAACGCACAATATTATCTGCCATACTGCAACTTCCATTATTTTTTCGACAGCATAATAATTCGAAACTGTCGCTGCAAACTTTCTCGTCCCGGTGTACTATGATCCGATTCACTGAATCAATCCGTTTCTATCAAATCCGAATCATACGAACCACGTGCGAATAATGCGTCCAACATATTTCACGTTGGAAATTAGTTTTAGTATGAAGATACGCGTTCATTCATACGAATGAAATTTTCTCGCGAAAAAATCCTGTAAAAAAGAAGATAATTTTATATCGAATGCAATGCTTTAAAAAATATACAAATCACTCTGGGTACATATTGTTGAATTCGTTGGCCAATATGCGTAAAAGCATGAATAACCTGTTACAGGTGATTTCTTAAACAAATACTTCGCTCTGCATGCATAAAGGATGAAGTATTTACTGGAAATAATGTGTACTCAATTTTACTACCTACTACTGATAGAAAATTAGGTGAACATGTCGATGAGGGTCCCACCCGGAAATATTAACGGGACTTCTTTTTAATCGTTTTATTTTGACGCACATAATATACAACAGAAAAAAAATAGAAAAAACTGTCGGTCGGACCTTGATGACTTTGAAAAAATATAAAATATTGACAGGACATATAGACACAAGGTGATTCATTCTGAAGAAATAAGAACAAAGCATAGAATAAAATTTTTTCCTTTATCTAGATATTAGCTTGAAATCGTCTGACGCGTCTGATCATGACCAACCAATTCTACTTCCTGCATATACTAAAGTACGCGAACCCGACAGATCTTTAAACTCGATTTTCTCGAAAACGAGGCGTCAAACGAAAGAATGTTATTTCTTTTTTTCAATATATTTCTACATGTAGAATTATCCTCTACCGCCTCGTACATAATATTCGGCCGCATCCTGCATTCAATATTTTATGTTTTCTCAAGGTCATCGAGGTCCGACCAACAGTTTTTTTTATATATTATGTTACTCGTAGGTTCAGACATAATGATTAAAGAAAGTCCCGTTAAAATCTGAGGGGAAATATTATGTATAAGAAACCTAGTATTTGCTTACACTTATATTTAATACTTACAAGCACTTACTTATGTTTATGCATAGTGTGACGGGAAATGATCAAAATATCAATTTAAGAAGACTACAATAAACGATGTGAAGAATATAAAAATTTTATACGATAGAAAGGGAATAATTAAGATAATATATTCACGAGAACAATTAAGCAATGTGAAAGAAGTGTGAACAAGTACTACCAAAAAAGTATCGCCCCACGTTGAACAATAACTGAATACACGGGTACAACAGTAATTTAGATAATCTTCAGAAGCTCCTCGAACTTTTCTAACTTTTCAATGATAAAAGTTACCCGAGCACAAGTTTGTTTGTTCCGAATTTCACATGGCGGAATGGTTCATTAGCCATTCCACTATCAATAACCTTTGCGTTTCGCTCGAAAACAAACAACTGAACAGCAGCACGTGAGAAGCTCGTGCGTGAATCGCGCGAACTTTCCCACCGCAGGAAAGTAACAAAAATTGGGTTCGTAGAAATGGAACTTATCGAAGAACAAGAAGTGAAGGAAGGGGGCCACGTGGTCACGGCTCGTCCACGGATATCGTGTTCCCGATTTCAGAGGGGTGGATACGCGCGAGCGCGGCCGCACGTGTGGAGGTGCGCGCGTGTATATTAGTTACATAGATAGGTGTACAGGGATTCACGATAGCGCGGCGAATTAAGCTCGTCGAATAGCAGAATTCGTTAATGCCTCTCGCGTGAGGAAGATCGATTGGATTTACCTTGGTGCCACGCTAACGCAACTCAGCCTAACCCCTCCTCCCTCCCCCCATTGCCCACCCCCCGTACACCGCTTCCTCCCACCGTCCTCTTGTCGTTTTGGCCCCTGTATACGGCTCGCCCTCGAAACTTCCTCGCACGAATTAACCCGCAGACCGTGTGCACGCGTGCAGTGAAAACCAGAACCACATCTTGTCGTAACGAGGCGGAGCGGTTAGGTATAACGCTTGTAACGAGGCTCGCACCCTCTGGCGTGTTTGTGGTGTAACGTCGCAAAGTTACATTCTACGTGAGCCCAAGCTTACCACTGCGTGTGTGCACGGGACGAGGATTGCAACTGCCGACTCTCACCAGGTGGGTGGTAATAAGTTCGTACAAGTTGCCGCTGGGTCGGCGCCTACACCGCGACAGCCTTCTGCTGGTCCCTCCACCCGCCTGAACACCCACCCCTTTCAACCCGCCCACCTGTCCTCATCATTCTCTCGGCGCACGCATTCGACTGCACTTTGACCGCACGCGTATTCGGCGGACGAGCTTCAACCTTAATTGACACGTGTACGGAACGTAGGCTTTACCCTGACCACGCATACCCTTTAAGCTGATGCAGCTCAATCTAGTTCTGTAGGTTTGTACGTGTATTTATGCGCTGACTGGCCCGTAATATGTAAATCGGAACACTCCTAACACTGAAATGAATAAATCGGTCCCGTGGTTTGGGATCAACGCGATACCACTCTGCGACCGTAGATGTTGGCGCGTTTGGTAACTGAGATTTCATGCTGTGCTGGGTTTGCTGTCGTTAATACAACTGGTACATGTGGGGTTTTTAACTATGGCTGGAATTCGTGTTGGGTTTAATTCCTGAAAGACGTTTCATTTTAGCACACTGCGTGACAGAAAGATAGCACATCGTGCAATTTTTAAAGTTTTGTCGTAAAAACTGGTGACAATACATTTGCCATGTTATTACTGATTTCTGACATGCCTGGACGTATAACATGCTTAACACGTTGGCTGCCATGTCACCCATATATGGGTGACGGAATTATTTTTTCAGATTTAAAAATAAATTTTTACGATAAAATCTTCATTGCAGCAAATTTGATTAATATCTAGAAAATGCAAAGAGGTTGAAGGACTGCTCAATGTCATACATTTAACCTCAACTTTTATTCCATGAAATAAATCACTTCGATTTTGGAGAATTTGTTAGGTAACTGGATTGCCAGTCAAGTTTGCCAGTCAAGTGTTGCCCAGAATATTCTCTTCGATAAAATGTTACGGATGCGAATGTAAATTTTGTGTCAAAAATAAGTTAGGCATCATTTAAAATAGAAGAAAAATTAGAATAATTGAAGAATATCGACAGACTATTTTCAATTTGTGAAAAATAATGCAAGAATGAAATGTCTATAAGACTCCAGCCTCATGCAATTGATGTAGAGAATTTTTATTTTGCATAAATATACGCTGTGTATTTATAACACATTTTTGACAAAGGAAAACTTGATAGACTTGATTTAATAATTTATTTAATTTCAAGTAAATTTCAAGACCGTATTTACAGTGATTATGATAATATTATTCTTAACTCTTATAGTTTCAATCGTTTTAACAAAAGGAATCAGAGACACCATGGCCCAAGAAATTATTCGAACGTCCATTAAATCAGAATGACATTTCTAAAATTGGACCAAACGAATTGATTTCTTTTAGCAATTTGAAGCCTTGGTTTGTTAAATTACGCTCGAAGAAGATTTTGGAACAACTGCAATTAGAAGGAATTACATGAAAAAATATAAATAGTGAATAATTCATCGAAGTCGGTTGACGCAAAAACAAACATCATGCATCGAAAGATGTAATAATCTGTGGATTATCAGCAGAAACTGACCAAAAGTGAAAAACTACGGTTTACCCGATTTCGATGAAATTTTCATTACTGGCTCAAACAAAAAATTTTAAAAAGTGCCTTTTTTATTTATTCATGTGATTCATACCAATTGCAGTTTTTTAAAAATCTCTTTTGCACGTCATTTAGTAAATAATTGCTTCTAAGTGCTAAAAGAATTTATTCCGTTTTAAATAGTGTTTAAATACTTTCGGGGACCTGTGTAAGTCATTTTGACCCATACGGTACTTCTAGTATTAACCCCTTACACTATAATATCGAGTCAGACTCGTGATCAACATTTCGAACTAAATCTACTAAATATGTATATTATTAATTTCCTTTAACACTAAACCTACCACGGTCAAGTGACCGGTTCTCTATTTCATAATTATTGAAATAATCAACACGCTTTCATAGGAAATAATTCAATTGACTTCTTTATTTAAACACAGATTATAATGATAACCGTAAAAAGTTAAAGTAAATGAAATCTTTTCACTTCTATAGGGCATTCAACTTTTATATGTTTTGTGCTTGGAAGGTTTAGTGTTATACCCAACCAATCTTCTATTTTGTTGTTTTCGAAATATAGTCATTGGAGACTGCATAAGCATACAATAAATATAAACTTCCTTTTTTAGCAAATTATAAACGACAAAGAAGTTCTAATCACCGCAATCATAAAATAAATTGTAGTGCAAGGGGTTAAGAGACTAAATTATTTCAGTTTTAGTTGCTAATGAAATTACACTAATTGGCCTCTGATCCCTCCGCATGCACTATTCACATTGTATCAACTTAAAGTCCAAGTACAAACAAGTAAATAACTCACGTAAAGAAGGAATACTACAAACTTTGTGAGTTTCGAATATCACAAACGCTAGGAGTAATCAATACGTCATGCTTTGTAAGTTTTGAACATTACAAACATTGTAAAGAACAATTCTTCCGCGACATAATCCGACATTACGGATGACCGAGACCACGGGTAAACGGAACTTTGTTAATTGAGGATCGACTGTGTTCGAGAAATGGATCTAACCATTTTTTTCGAGGCAGAGAACACGCAGCTGTATCATGCAAATGAGAGTAAGTGGTACGTACGCACGGCTCGCTGGATACGTGGCTTTTTTGTGCAGTCAGAGGAATTCAAAACGGAGATTCTATCTGGTCGGCTACGTTCGATGCATTTGTGCCAAAGGACTCGCCTAACCATGCTCTCACGGGTCTATCACTAAAAATCTATGTTGTTCGCTCTCGACGAATCTCGTTCTTCATTCCTGTCCAATGATAAGCGCATGGCGAATGTTCAGCGGATTATAAAAAAGTTGCCCTAGAAAGAAGATTAAATTCCCAGATTGTCGATCTTTTCTATTGAAACGTTCGGAAACATTCTAGGTGGTATTACATTTAAAATAAACTGAATAAAATAAACTATGTTTAATGTGAATCAAAATATTACTTGTGAAACTTTAGTAGGATAGAAGTTAAATATTAATCGGTGGCAACAAGTAACATTTTTTAGTGCCACTCTATGACACTTAAACAGTGTCAGCTAGTTGTAGTATTGAATATCGGTATGATACAACAAAATGATCAAAGGATAAGTTAAAATGATGTCGTGTATATAATATACAATTTCTATAACGTTTACTTGCTTTTTCATTAATTTCTTCAACAAGCATTGTGTTGATATTGTACGAAAAAATGATTGTATACATTACCTTTATAAGAGACTATATAAAATAACAAGAAATACCTACTTGCTAGCAAATCAGGTTCAGAATTCTTAGTTAATAGTATAATAAAAATATCCGAACGAAAAGTAAGAACGATAGCGGCTAATTTTTTAATAATTGCACATTTTGCTATTATCAGTCACCGCTGCTAACATTACATTATTTATGGAAACAGCTATAGTATATATTCAACTATAAATATCACGGAAGAAGTGGTAGGTCATTATCATGTACATTTACACTATTCTCAGAAATCATCGGTACATCGATGATTAACTCTCAAACGTTACTCAGAGTGAAAATTCACGTATTGTTTTTATTAAATACTGTATAACTTTCGATTTCTTTCAGTATGAGTTTGCAAGGTATATTACTTTAATTATCTATGGTTTTATAAACGAAACATAATTCATTAATTTAACGCATGAAGCAGAAGTTATCCCAGAATATGTAGTGCAAAGCTTACCGAAGAGCGCGCAAGCGCAAAATATCGTAGTAGACCAAAGCTGGAGCAATTTTCTAGGGTTTTCTATGTATGTATATTGTATAGGGTGGCCCCTATCATGGGCTGATACGAATATGTGTGGCGCGCGGCAGTCTCTGTCCGAACGTTATGCCGCTTAGAACGTGTATAATATGTTAAACAAATATATCTTCATCTTTATATATTTAAACCTGCGCACATTCATTGAACTAGCCAACAAATTTTACAGTTATCGAATTATTTGTCGAAGTGTCCGCTGTGTGCAGTCATGTTTCGGACTTGCAACTACCAACAGCGGAATTGCACGTAGAGCTGAATTGCACTATGGGATAGCCCGGTGCGGAAAACCCTGTTATGTGGATGGTCACAAAGGGACATGGCCCAAGGGGTTACGCGCCTAACGGACCCGCTAATTGCTGCAACGCGTCTTGAGGTTTGTGATATATCAAAGGCTATTGAGTATACAACCCGGAATACTAAGAGAGCAGCTGTTTGCCGAGAATCTACGCTAACAAAGTATATCTTCAAATTGTAATTTCAAACACAATTTTTCTTCCACAGAAAAAAGCTTTTTATCAAAACAATGAAAAAAATAACGATTTTTAATCGCCCATCTTATAAAACAGCCCTTAAAAATATCTTAACAGACACTGTTTAACCGTGCACTTGCCCAATTGAAATGAACGGTGCAGCGTGTGCAAGTGATACTCTTGTGCGTATCTGTTTGCACTTTCGGTACTGATGTTAACAGAACCGAAGAATATATAAAAAATACACGTGATTGTGAAAAACTGAACTATAACAGTTGGTCGCTCAAAGGTTGACTCGTTGACTTGAAATTAGTTGTTTAAACGTTGTGAGCAGACTGTCTCTCCTCGCTTGTGTCTCTCGGCGGCTTACCTCGCTATGGGTGGGATACAAGAATCTCTGTCTTCTATTTTGTCTTTCATTGGTTATTATAATAACTTGTCAACGCCTATCTTTGAGGAGGAGAGGGTAACCTTGTGCGCGCCTGCCCCAGCAATCTCATCCCCTTGGGAATGGGGGAAAGTCCGAGGTGGGCACGTGGTACCCTCACTCGATGGGACCGGTAAGGTGTTCTAAACCTTGGCCTGGGCCGCTATCTTAACACTTTACCGACCGGTAGCCGATTAATCGGCTTTTTGTCCCCAAAGCTCACCGACCGGTAGCCGATTAATCGGCTTTTTGTCCTCAACACTCACCGACCGGTAGCCGATTAATCGGCGTTTTCTCCTCAACGCTCATAGAGCCGGTGCCAGGGAAGATCTGCGGCCGAGTGGCCGGTGAGAAGTACATAGGATGTTGAACCGCTACCGGTCGGTAAAGTGTTAATTGATAGTGCAATTGGAAAAGTGGCAGGCTAAGGGTAAATTGAAGTCTGCCATGCCGATGTTTGCATGTAGCGAAACATATGTTCTGTCTTAGGACGGAACAGACGCAGTAATATACAGGGTGGGGCAATAACTATTAGCACTTCAGATATCTTCGAAACTATAAGTTTCACAGATATATTTGCTGAAATAAAATTGCACAGTACGGAGGTGGCCATCCGGTGGCGATAATAGTATTTTCGCAGGTGGAGGTACTTCGGACATTTGAAGGTCACCTCCATTTTTTAAATTTATCGGTATGTTTTCGAGTCTGTATTATGATAGAGGATCTTAAAACGAGTTCAACGACCTATTACATAAGGTGATTGAAGGTCATAGTTCACTTTTACGAACACTTAAACTACCGGTTTGCCTAAGTTTATCACACACATTTTGAAATGTTTGACGCGAAGGCTGAGACCGATGTGAATATTGTTCAGCATACAAGTTTTTCGCCCTTACAGAATTTTGTTGGCATCCGCCATAAATAAGAAGCATGTCGACTTGCTCTTCAAGCGGATACATCGTTCCGGATTGACCGATTTATCGATACTAATCTTATCATGTTTCAAGCAGTGTTTATTCTGAGTGAAGTAAACGGTAAGCATTACGCCTTCCTCTACTGTTTACAATACGTATGTTTCATTTACTACCAAAACCGTAAGTATTATCGCCTTTCTCTACTTTCTATGACCTTCAATGACCTTATGTAATGGGTTGTTGAACTCGTTTTAAGATCCAATATCATGATACGGAAGCAAAAACATACCGATCCATTTAAAAAAATGGAGGTGACCTTCAAATGTCCGAAGTACCTCCACCTGCAAAAAAAATTATTATCACCGTCGGATGACCCTCTTCGTACTGTGCAATTTTATTTCAGAAAATATTTCTGTGAAACTTATAGTTTCGAAGATATCTGAGGTGCTAATAGTTATTGCCTCACCCTGCATACACACAAGTGGAATAATTTGATTAGTAAAGTACAGATTTGCTGCAATTATGAGAAAAACGAATAGGTGAAATAGAAAAATGAAGGGACATTAGAAGAATCTAGAGTACTGTTCAATTATTTTGGTATTATCAATGTTACTAAAACAAGAAATATATTTTCTTTTAGCATCTTTTAGTTTCTTAAATCAAATTAGACAGTTTTCATTATGCATCCGCAGTCTTGTGATAAGATTGATCAAAATTTTACAATATTTATTAACCATGTTAAAAGCAATCAAATGTAGTCAATTAATGTGCTTTAAGCCACAATTTTTAGCTAAAGTACAATTTACGTGTCAACAATGTCATATGGATTAAATAATAAATGTGCAACGTTATAATGTATTGAGTTTTAAAGGTTAACAACAGAAATGCACTTGAAAATTATTAAAACGTATAGTAGAATTATGATTTATGGAAAATGATTCGGAAAGTCAACATCTGTAAGATCTTAACACGTAAGGAATCATTAAACTATGAAAGAAATGTATGAATTGACTTTTGAATTCACTAATAAATTGTACTAAATGGCCAAAGCGTCTGAGTTGACTTTTATTAAACATTTAATTAGGACAATGAATTATTGAGATTTCCATTCTATTTTCTTGTACGATGAATATGAATGAATGAATCCATTGAATAAATTCCCTTAAAAGTAATCTCATACGTCTCTGAGGGTGTAAATTCACCCATTTTTTTATTAGATACTATAAACCGTTTGGTTCGTTCTGTTTGTGTTACAAGATGTCTTCTTAACCCTTTTGCTACGGCAGACTTTGAAGCGTACCGCTTGTACCATACGGCAGGAATTCAATCGTTCATCGAGAACAGCGGCATTTTTCGTCAGCGTGCATTACTCGTTGTAATGTGAACGCCTATAGGTACCTATCGTTTCAGTGGACCGAAGTAAGTTAAGCGCCTATAAGCGCCAACAGTACCAGGAAACCAGCCCCTTTAGGCGCAAACAGTAACCAAAGGGTTAAAATGTGAACACAATTTGTACATTTAAACTCTAATGAAAATATGTGGGTGAATAATATCCTAGTATCATTCATCCATCAATTTTTTAGAATTGTAGCGGATTGAAAATTGTAAAATATGAAAACTGAAGTAAAGTATTTTAATTTTTCTGATGATTATAATGTTAAAAGATTTCGCAGTAAAACGTAAAAACTTCATCTTACATCTAACCGAATAACGTTCTAGCTCGCGACATGCTTGAATCTCTCTTTACATGTTGCAAAACCGTGTGAAAATAAATAAAACTTGCTTAGAAGCCTACATAAAAGCCAATGAAACGTACTTAAATCATGTAGAAGTAAATAAGACGTGTTAAAGTTAGGTATTTCAAAATGTGTAAAGAGAGATCCAGGATCATTTCCAAGAAATTGAAAATGTTCTTGTCGAAAGAAACCTGGTCCACAGTATCCCGTTCATATTATCGAGCTGTGTTTCGTGTAGGATTTTCCAAGGTAATAGATCCCGTTATTTGCAAGATATATCATAGACTAGGCTCACTAGGTTCTTACGAAAATTCGATACATCACGTACGCTGCAGCTATCTTCGATATAAATTACGCACGCGCGCAATATTAAGAAAATCCAATTTCCTTGCCCTGGGATCGTCGCGATACGAGGGTGAACAACCGACGTGGACGAATAGGTTTGCAGATCGGCGACGCCAATCTTACGAAAGAGAGAGAGTTAAGATTACTCATAGTTTATACATACACACGGCAGTCTACGGAAGGACGCAGGACAGGCCCGACGACTTCTGATTTGCTACACAAACATTTCGGCTCATCTTCGACGGGTGTATGCCCGTTCTCACGAAACTTCATAGAGGAAATTGCTGCGAAGCGGATAGCGTGCCGTTAGGATAAGACGTTTGTACGCCAAGCACGATGAGTACACGGTATGTCGAGCCGATTCTATGTGAGCACGCTCGAGAAAAGGATGTTTGCCTCGGAGGAATTTTAACGTCTTTATACACAGAGTGATCCGCTTTAATCGTTCGTCGCCAATACCTATTATTTAATAATAATCTCGGAAAACATTTTTCACCCGTTCTGTTACGAATTTTTATTAAATTTTTTTCTCTTCAACTCCCTTTCATATGTAGTGTTTTATTGAAAATCTACTTAGAGACACAGGTCAATGATTCTTTTAACTATTTATATTAAAAATAGCTGAATACATTAATTGATAAAATTACAACAAAACAACATTAATATTATAGGATATACTGAAAGACAGCTCCTTGATTGGTATACATCTTAAACCATATTTAAATAATTATATTGAAATACTGCTTATTTAAGAAATTAATATTATAAAATATAATGCATATTTAAATTGACAATTAATAAAAATATTGAGTCACACTTGAGATAGAAGTGTAAATTAATTTAAAAATACTTTACCAAATAATGTATACATGTATAATGCGACATAACATAAAACAGGAGTTTGAATTTCCTACTATAAACTAATATATGAATAAGGGGACATTATGTAAGTAACATTATGTACTATAAATAAATTACAGACTTTAGGAATTTATAACAAGCATGAGTACGAGAAATACAAAATGGTAATAACATCAGAAATATTTTAAAATGCTGTTATATTATTTTCGGTCTATTAAAGCAATTGAGAAAGAAACTCAATTTATATTTTAATCATGTTTTTTGCACAATCTGGGCAGAATATTGTTATTATATATAAAGTTCTGCTGTCGAATTATTAGAATGGCGTATTAGACAATGGTTACCATCTACCATTTTAAATTTTCTTCGAAGAAAATGTAATATAATTAATCTTTTTTGTAATTAGTAATGTTCAATAGTATTTAGTAATACCTACATAAAGACTTTGGAATAATCAAAGTCAAGAGAGATTATTTTATAAGCAAGGTATCTTTCTCCATTAAAATGTTTCACCAAGAATATTCTTCAAACGATGACACATTTTGAAGATATGCAGTGATACATGGAAAATCGAAAGAAAATGAATCGAAAACAATATAATTTAACTAATGTCGTTTTTAGCAATACTAATAACGCCCAAGGCATTTTTAATTCATACAGTATCATTCCCAAACATTATCTCCAGATCTGTCGGGTGTTCCATATTTTCCTCCATTTTCCCGTGAAATGAAAATATTCAGGTATTCCGTTTCCAGTAACGTGTCTCATATAGCTCGCAGACGGTTTTTATAAGCTTTTAAAACATGAAATAGGACATGTTAGTCTCATAATAGGAGAGAATGGAAAAATGTGTCACCAGTTTTACGATTGTTCTACAGGGGTACTTTTATGGAGCCGTAACTCTGTATCCGTTTTATGATTCACAAATTGGACACAGCAATAAAAGAAAAAAAAAGCTCAAAATTTCGTCCAAAGTTTAAGCTCCATTGAATCAATTACACATATTTAAAATTTTTTAAAAGACACATCAATTTCAGAATTTTTCAATCGACATAAAATATAGTTACACTTATTTTTGCCATTAACCGTCTGATAGCCATTGAGACTAATGAAATCAGTTTGTCGAAAATTTTTCATGTTTTATACATACCACAAACCACAAGATATTTTGCATCTGTAATTGCATCTCTGACTTTCTTTATCCTCATAAAGGTAGTGCAGAACGTCTTAATTTCAAAGATTGCACTTCGTGTAATCCTCCCTGTTAGGAAAACATAGTGGCCATTTGAGTGAAAAACTGCAAGGAAAGATTTTTAGTAAATTCTTAAACATTTTCATGGTAATGCAGTGGTGACCAATTTATTGCTGTCGTCGTGGAAAAGCAACGACACTCTCTTTCTCCCTTCTCCCCTCTTTGTCATTTCAAGAACGCAGCCGATAAAATAATTTAATCGGCGTGTAACGAGCAGATACTGTGTAAGTGTTCGGATGGTAATGTTTATGTTAATTTATTAATCTCTGGCCTCTCCGCAGGCATCATTGTTTTCAACGGAACTTTCACTGATTTCCTTCGAGCGGAAATCAAAGTACGTAAGTTCCGGATCGTTTAACGACCGATAAAGGGATACTTGTATCAGTGTCGAGTGCCAGCAAACTTTGCCAGAACGAGACATCTGCTTTTTGGCTGTAAACAACCATGAGCGTCTTGACAAGTGTAATGTAGCTTTAATCGCGATACAAAGCGGCGTAGACTTATTTAGTATTTGCTGCTTGCCAACAGCTTCGCGCCATTTTTATCCTGGAATCAATCTACACCCCGTCTTGACTCGCGAAATATTGAAGCTAATATTTCATAATCAGGTTATATAAATATTACAGTGAATCCAAAATATATTTGAACATAGAATTTCTGATTCTCGAGAAATTGTCGATATTTAATCTGCCGTAATTTCGTAAAAAACAATAGTATAGAAATAAATTTGAACTCATTTTAAATCTTGAAGCTCCTTCTTTCGATGAACATGGATCATGTTCTTTGATGATATTTTCGCATAATGTAGCGAGTGGGAAACTGAAGACCCCTTTTTCATAAAAAATGCTCTAAATTGAAATCTCTGTACAGTTATTAAAAAATTTTTTTCCTGAACTGATCTTCCACTGATTTGAATATTGAAGCCTTCTCTTTACAATTATATGCTAAAAATTGATGTGCCATTTGTTTTCACTGTTTTATGAAAGAAAAATGAGCACCAAATTCGGTGGTGTAATGCCATCACACCATTGTTTACCTTATGTCACCAGAAAACTACTAGAAAAATCGTACGTCAAGTTTTTTTTTGTCGTTATAAAGGGGATACTTCAATTTTCAAATCAACGCAAGATTCATTCACGAAAACAATTTTTCAATGTTTTTAAAAACGCTTCAATTTTCCAGAAAAAATATGTCTTTAATTGTACACCCATCATGTCGTACAAGAAAAAATGAACGATGAATCGTAGAAGTAGAGGCCTCGAGCTTTAAAACGAATCCTGATTTATTATTGTGCTATTATGTTTAACGAAATTATCACAGTTTAAATATCGGCGGTTTCTCCAGAATTCGAAATTTAGTGTTCAAATACTTTCTGGATCCACTGTAGATCATCCCATAAATCATGTCATTTTTCATGGCAATTTTTAGTATAAAATAATAATACATAACCCTCCATAGTTAAAATTTTTGTTATGAATGTAAAAAGATGTGTGTAACTTCAAAAATATATATCATTCTCTACATACAAATTAACATTGAATATTTCATAGTGTCTAGAATTGTCTAGACATCGTGTCTGGGCTTGTGCTACGATCGAGTGGGGCACTGTCATTTTTGAGATATTTATTGGCGTGCTTGGCCCTAAGAATTCGTTACGGACTTGGGTACCGCTGGAAGTTAAGTGTTTTGTTTTGAAACGGGAAAACAGACCAGCCGTACTCCGCTCAATGACAATTGACGCATCGCAGGCCCACACGCAGCGGAAATTCGGGGAAAGGATCCATAGACAAAGGTGCTCTGTGCAACGTCCTGCGAAGCTTACGTGGGAAAATGAATTCACGGAGCTTGTAGGCGTTGCACAATTTAGGATTACGCCGCGAACTGGTGATTCGTTCCCTTTTTAGCCCTACCAAAGGAATGATCTCTTCCTGAACTTTGGTAGGGAATTAGAACAGAACATATCGAACCTTAGAACAGAACACATAGTTTAAAAAATAATTGAGTTTCCTTTGACATGTGAAAGAAGAATTGATAAAAGCGATTCATAAATTGTTTGATTAAGAAGGAGACATAAGAGGACTAAATACTTTTGTCACATCGTGACTAAAAGTAAAATTGAACTCCAATATTGATCTTTCAGTAAATGACGTCAACGAAATATGGAGCTGTAGTGGGTTTGATTGATTTTTAATCATTGATACATGTACCATTCGTTTCAATGGCAACTTCTCATCTATTAACCACTTTCTATTATTCAGTTTTTGACAAATTGTTGGTGTTTTAAATTTAAAAACTTTACTCTCAATCAGAGCTTCTAGTTCTACTATAGAACAAAGATTTCAAACATTATCATAAATACCAAATACTATTTAATACAAAATAAAATTATGTCAACATTACATGATTACTCAAGCTAAATTTTAAATTGACATTCTGTTTAATTTATAATCCATATAATGTTATATCGTTAAATGAAACCAGCAGGCAACGATCCGACTTTTTCATTTATTTTATGGCAAATTTTTTAGTAATCGTTACAAAAAAGCTTGTTTTCATAGAGTTTTTATTGCACAGATTTTAAAAGTTCTACAGATTGCGAACGTGTTTCAAAATTCTTAACAGTAACAATTCTTTCCATAAATATTCCACAGAAACAGATTTAACACTAGGGTGCCAAAATGGCGGGTTCTAACATTTTTAATTTATAAATACTGAAATTGTAGAGATGCATCTTTGAAGAATTATTTAACAAATTTATTTATTTCAGTATATGGTATAATAATAATGGCTAAATATTTGGATAATCTCGTCCTTGTTATTTTCATAAAGTAATGTAAAATAGTCGCTCTTAGTAGCAGATAATTTTGTGAAACGAAACTGATAAGATCGCACAGTTCAAATACAATTTGGATCCACTGTATTTTGCATTGGACTAGGTTTCCTACGGAATCGCTTTTAAAATTAACCCGAATCAAATTATGTCTACTTTACGTCCGAGGGAATGTGCAAACTTGGACTTCCGAACTCATAGATTTCGTATGAAAAGTCCATCGGTCGTCCTGTAGAATGAAATAGTGGAGACAGAGAAGACCAGCGTAATCTTTTGAGGCTTGGTGGGGGGAGATGGCTCGGAGCCCACTGGCGAGAAGCTCGGTATACCATGCGACGGCCTCGCTCCTGCCGTTTGTCATTACGGCTGGCCACATTTTATTTATAATAATTGGTTAGAAACAGTTACGTGGTTCTGGCTTAAGGTGGGGACCGTGTGGAATTTATGAAGTCAAGGGGATCTGGACCGAGCCAGGAGATTCTGGGGCGTCTTGGTCTCTTGGAGGCAGTCCAGATGCGGCTACGCTTCGGCCAACCCCTTCGCACAAGGGTTTGGCTATCTTACCACGAAGAGACAGATCGCGTTGCCTGCCATGGACCATAGCCGGAATGATAAATGAGCGCGATGTTGCTGTATAATCATGACTCTAAGATACCAATTGGGAACATTCTGCTTGTCCAACCTATGGTCATTTGACGTACGACAACCATAATGCCTCTGCATTCTATTCCTACACCTACAACCACAACGAATATTCATTAAATTAATTTTCTGATAGAGAAAGACCACTCGATGAAATACCAGTTTAATAGAATAAAAATTTCAATGTTGAATTACTTAACAAAAATCAATGCAATTGCATACTTTTTTTTAAAAAGTGCATTAACATCTATCTAAAACATTCACAGTACCATTTGTTCATTACTGATTTCAGTTTTAAACCTACACATCAGTAAAATATTTATTCATTTAGAATATTATGTCACATACGTACATAATATGGTTTATTAACTTATTAATTGACTCCTTCATTCATTCATTTAATATAATCTTTGGTCTAATTCGGAATAATGCTACAGAAACTCAAAGTTCTTATTCAAAAGGTACTTATTCAGAAGGCTGTAAGTTTGCTAAGATTAAGAATATAATAGGTGGTGATTAAACCAACAAAAATGCAGTCATTTTTAATGACACTGATTTCCACGTCTTCATACCCTGCATATAATATTTACATTATGGTTTTTAATGGAAAAAGGACACATACGTCAAAATGGGACTTCAAAAGAAAAGTTTCATTACCGTATCAATTAATAAAATGTATAATATTACAATTAAATTTTATTTTTTAAAGATGTCTATCCCTAAAACATTTTGAACATAGGAGACATAATTTGAAAACATGATGTGTACTTTTATTAATAAGTCCTATAAGTTTGTTTATGTAGCTGTGTGCCATTTTCCCCTTAGTGGTCTCAATTTCAATCCTACAAATCGTTAAAATACAACATGACAAACATAAAATACAACAATGAAAAACATAATTCTAATACAAAAGGTACATATTTAGGAAGTTACAAATTTGTTAACACATTTGCTACTACCATTTATTTCGCGACATAGCGCTAAACTGTTTTATTAAATGCAGCGTACCACATTTATGAAGTATCAACATTATTTAGCAGAAGAAAGTCATACACTCTCTGAACATTATTCTGTGTGTCATAAATTGAAACAACAAAGTATCTAAAATGAATTCGGCTAACTTTACCTGCAAGACAGTGGACGTCAATCATGTGTGCCCGTGGTAATAATCGCATTAATACTTTGAGGAGAAATGTGCATTCGAGGACGAATCTATGAATTTAATTCTGAACGTTGTAAAAGAGGTAATTTAATTATTATAGTAACAAAAGATTAGGATATATTTTTATTTTTTCCAAAACTGAAAACTATGACTTATCTTCTTCAAGAACGCATTTAATATATTTCAACAAAACCCCATCTTATAATATAATAGATAGTTATCAAGCAAGTAGGAGATTTGATAAAAAAGTGCAGAAAAGACAATGGAAACGATCTAGAACGTGAGCCATCTCGAATGCCACTGCCATTTTAGTTATTCCACGAGAGTTACTCCCACTAGCCTCCCCATTTCTACCCTCCCCCCCTCTTTCTCTCTTTCTCTATGTCCATCTTGCTTTCTCTCTTTCATAGCGTACGCATTACCAATGTAAATCCCAGATCCTCCTCTCGTGACTTTTTGTCGGGCGAATCCTCGCAAATCGGTTTGAATACGTACGGCGTGCAAAGTGCAGAGACCAGCCAAGTCTAGGCACCTCAACCTTGGCTGTAGGTCGTTGATTCCCTGTCCCTGGGTGCGAGGAACTCCCCCCCCCCCCCCTCTATCTCTCTCTCTCTCTCCCCGTTCCCTATTCCCCGTCTTGGTGTAGGGCGCGAACATTCACATAATTTCTCGCGACTTGATGCCAAACCGTTCTTCACCGGACCAGCCGACGAATTGTAGGCAGTCCCGCGCCACCTTCATTGCTGCCTCCATCACTACTACCATCGTCATCACCATCACCATCATCCGCGCCACCGACGGCAACGGCCAAGTCCCCGACGTTATTGCTGATCCCGGAGATTTATGACGGACCTCCTGCACACATGGCGCTTTAATTATGTGTGCTAGCCGAAATGAATTGGCGAATATTTTATACGACAGGAAACTAGGCTCCCTCTTTGAACTCCGCTTCCTCCAGTCACCGATTTATTGCACGGCTTATTTATCCGAGGCCTCTTGTCGAGTCCTAGTTCCCGGATTCGATAAATCGTTACAAGATGCTTCAGCCTGCTCGAAAAAGATCTTTTTAACAATTTGTGGGAATCTCTGATAAGATTTATTCATTTTTCTACATGTTTTGGATGTACACTTTAGATAATCTTTTTGTGGATTAAATGCCATACCGGCATGAAGTTCCATTTCAAAGGTATACATCTTTGTTATTGTAATAAAAACATTATAGAAATCGTCTATAGCAGTTTCACTGTCATAGATCTGGACAAATTTCTGCATTCTTATACAATAATATGACTTCCATGATAACTGTCACTTTTCATATCGTTTTCTGTAAATTGAGCGGCACATCATTTCGAAGTTTCATAAATTTATCGTTATGTATCTTTATTATTGTATTAACTATATTTCAAAAATCATCATTAGTACGTTCATTATCCATAAATTAAGACAAATTTATGAATTTTTACAGACTAATATGACTTATAGGATACTTATCACTTGCAGTATCGATTGCAGTTTTCTATCTGACGATGAGATGCGAAACAAAATTCTTTTTGGAAAATAGCAGCAACACAAACGAAGAATATGAATTTTATCCTAATATTGTGATACTCCAATCAATTTAAAAGACATAAATATCTCCAATAACTTCATACAATTTTTTCTAAACATTGAAATAAATGACTATCCATTAAATATTTTAAGTTAATTCGTTGTGGAATTCATAAATTATCATACAAACCATCCTACTCGTATAATCGTATTCAAACAGGTTTCACAATATTTATCAAAACCACATCACAAATTTGTAGATTTTATAAAGATATTTTCATAATGATGTTCGGTTTGATGAAAAATATTCGCAAAACACAACTGCGTAGGGTACTGTGTCATATTTTGCAAGGGAATCTGTAATTTTTCCATGTTATGGTAGAAAGAATATTGCTCATTCCTCTCCTTTTTTCGTTTCTGTGGCTGTTACATAAAACTCGCCATAATTCTGGCCAGTGCACCGACGTGACTTAGCACGGACCCACGTTTCGTCACACGACACGACTGCATACGAAAAAGTTGGCCGTGTTCTTCCTAATCCAGAAAAATCTGGTTAACCCACTTGCACGTAAGGCTGCAGATATCTGGAAAGCACGCGGCGTTCGAGAGCCCGAGAATTCGAAATTTATCTTGTAATCCCATTAAATGAAGTTTTGCGACCACCGTTAACGCTGTGGTCGGGCATGGGCGGGAAAAGAATGGTCAATATTGGATTGAACCAATTCAACATGTCGTTCTCTACAAATATCTCTAACTGACACAAGAGACGAAACATTCATATTCTAATTTAGATGATTTTTGACGTAATCATTTTAAATATCTGCGGTGGAGTATCACAATTAGATTACGGAGTTTATGCATTTATAAGAAAAAGCAGTAGGTGAAATTTAAAACAGCGGAGAACTGACAGAATTTAAAAATATCTATTATTTTCAATTTTACGAATTTATTTAAGAAAGCGTAACGTTTTTATTTCATATCTGCTTCTTGCAATTTATGTAGAAAATTTTTACTTCGCATAAATATCTGTAGTTTGACCATAATACAAAAGTATGCATCCACGTCTATTAATGAAGCTTCGTCTTTAAAATAATATGATAGCTAGTTCAGAGTTCTAACAGTGTGATACTGTTACTATTGACTCATTTGGATTTAAAAACAAGTACTGAATTAAATAAAAAGATTTAACTATTTGAAAGATTAAATTAATTTTAATCTTCTTGTCTCTTTACCTCCACTTTTATTTCATTAAATAGGTTGCTAATTTCAGTCTTCGCGTTTTACAGAGTCCTGTTAATTTTAAAGTACTACAATTTATTTATAATGATTCCAATAAAAATATAGCGTTCTAGTTTCGCGCTTTAAACGTAAAACTCTCTCTTAGGTCTCCATTTCTGTAATAGATAAAAATAAGTAAAGACCAATCGCTTCAATCAGCATGAATAGTAAAATCAGTTTTCAATAGTCACGAGTTCTTTTTAATGATACTCGTACTCTTTCTTGCGCCCGGTTATTAAGAACAGTAAAATCTGCATCAATGGCCAGACAAATGTAAACTCACTCGATATCGATTTTAGATAGCTTATTAAATTAATGCAGATCCAATGAGTTTAACATGATCAATGTTCTTTTCAGAAAAGCAAATAAAATCACTTGATAATCCAGCACGAATAATAAAATGTAGAAGCCGCGGACACAGTTAAATCCAGTGTGACCTTATTCTGATGTAGAAACTAAAAAATAAATCTCGTTAAACCATCTTTTCCGAACAAATAGTTTCGTTTCGTTATTTCCGCGGATCGTTAAAAAATCATCGAAAGATATTTCGAAGTACCATCGGACCATTTTCCACGGGTAAAACCTATTATGTTAATCTGAAGAATTTAAAAATATTATCGGGGGCAACGAGGCAAAATCAGTGTTAAGCTGTTAACTTCATATATGTAGTAAGAGACGTGATGCCGCATAAAAGTAATCGGTGAACTGCAGTATCATCGTAAAATTAATAGACGTTGAATTTTCAAGGTATTAGCGAATCAACGGACGCTATAAACCTGGGCACCGTCTATTAAATGGACCTAGACGTATCGTAAAACGCGATGCTCAAGGACGCGTTGCGATAAAATTTTATATTCCTTTCCCACCGGGGGCGTGTCTCGTTCGTCCGGAAATGGAATTTAAGTAAAACAAAATTCATCGACGAGCTAGGAAAATTGACAAGAAGATCATGCTAATATGACTCCCATCTCATATGGATATTACAGAAAATGAAAACGCAGAGAAAATGTGTGGCTACAAATGTCTCAACTATGCCCCTTCAGAACTCCATAACTTCGCACAAAGACATCAAAAGGTTTTGGATAAAAAAAATAATCATAAATGATTATTGGAAAGTTCGTGCATGAATTGAAATGGTCTAGAGACAAGAGACTCGGAAGGAATGCGAAAGGTATGCGGATTTTATTGGTCAGACCAGCCTGGACACACACACACACACTTACACAGTTGAATTACACGTGTCTCGTTATTCGCGGAGAAGGTTACAACTACTACCTCAACTCTTCGTCCTAGGCCCGCCCTTATTTCTACGTGCCGCATGTTGGCTGCAGACCGGTCTATTAAAGAAATGATAATAGCTTGATGCTAGAAAGAAATTTCTGACGAACTCACAGATGGTCGACTGTACACCATAAAGTCATTCCTAAGGTGCTGGCCTTAACAGTCGCTAATAACTTAAGATTCTAAACTATAAACTCGCGACTTTATACTGTTCATATAAAAAGAAGAAAATATACATAGACATGGCCGTTTTCATACACACATCTTGTTTCACTGCATGGAAATCTCTATCTTTCAATACGTATCGACACTCCTGTTCTCACGTAGGCACCATCTGGTGTCATCCGTGTATCTCTCGCTCCCGGGACGACACTAATTGGATGATTCAATACCGCGGAAACGTGATCGGAAATGCGATCGTACAGGCGCCACGATTCGTTACATGCAATTTTTCTACGCGGATACTCCCCCATCCCCGCTTTTTCCCCGACAGATAAAAGTGGAAAGAGATGAAAGATCGATAGGACACGTGCGGTGGCGCGTATCAATGACGTTCGGTTAATGACGTCAAAATGCGTGCAGTCATTTCATTCTTCCCCTTGTGATCTTCGGTATTGCGGGTCCCGAATTTTCATAGGAGCGGCAAACGTTATTTTGTTTGAAATATTCGAATTTGTACCGCTCGCGCGGAAATGCGTTAGGCATGCGTACTACAAAGTTGAATGGAAAATGTTTGATCGTTATAGAATTGTGTAAAGTTAATTGTGCTTGTGCAACGAACTGTTTGCATCGTCAATATGTGTTGGTAATAATTAGAGAAATAACAATGAATATTCCTGCACCGTAAATTGATTTGGCTCGAAAACCATGCTCCGTCTGTCGCTCGTAAGCGACATGTTTAACGCGCGGATGATTCGTATCCACTTAAAGTTGTAAATTTTAAGCCCGATTGTGACGGACACGTCAACTCTGAAATCACCGATTTACTACCCGCCAAATTAATTTTAGATAGCCGATTCAATGATTATTTCGATTTGTGAATTTATTAGGTTTAGCGTTCCGTCCCAAGCCTGCTAGAGGATTCGTCAGTAAGGCTAATCTAGGAGGCCCTGCCTTATACGCGTGGGAGTTCGCGACGATTAACTCCATTTGAATCTTACGAATCTTGATCGATTCGATTGTACGAGATCGTTGAATGAACTTGACGTCGACTTCGATAGACTCTTTGTCTCATTCGAATGTGTCTTCGTCCGTTTTCATTGATCTGTACCAGCGAAGGTTCGACTTCGACTGTTTCATTGCGACCGACTGAATGTCGCGGTTTTGGGGGAACCCTTCGTTGTATCGTGAAGGCGGTCCTCCATTTCGGGGTGTCTAGATGGTGACACCCATTGCCATGCCGAAGAAGTGCACTGATTGGTTCTTGCCGAGCTCTGCATGCCCCAATCAGTGCATTCTTGATGACTTTTAGATCGGCCCTAAGCGAGCCTGTCCCGAGGAAAGCGTGGGACCGTACCCGACTCCCTCCGAAGGCGAAGCTAGGTAACCCGAGAACCGTACTTTTCGGTCGGGAATATCCTTCGTCAGTGATAGATTTATGACGCGTAACTCTTAAGGAGGCGAAACAAATACGAAAGTTAGGCGATGGCTCGAGTGGTCACCAAATGTGCATCGAGCGCCTAATCCTTGAAAGTGGCCTCAGAGTCACGTAGACGCCATAAACAAATCTGAAGAAAAGACCCTTTGTACGGTTCCTTGCGACGGAACATTATTAGAACCACCATCATCGATCGGCGAGTCAGACAACCAATTTTTATATTAATATTTAGCAACACGGAATTTTTAGTATTCTTTTATGCAAGATTCCTGTTTCCAAAATTAAAAATACACATTTAGCAACGTTCCTGGCAAGCTAATCCATCATGTTAATACAAAATATTTTCTTTCGACAGTGACGTAAACAACTCTCCCACTGTATTTAAATACTATACAATATTGATTTAAGGAAATAGTGAAAATTTTTGAAAACGGATCTCTGACGTCACTGATGAATATAACTTAATCTATGACGAATGAAAGAAAGTATATTTAATGCACAGTGAATCCAAATGGTGTTTAAACATTACATTTCCGGTTCTGAAAAAGTCGATATTTAAAGTGAGATAATTTCGTAAATACAAAGAGTAGAACTATAAGAATGGACCCACTGTAAAGCTTGAAGCCTATACATTCCCAAAGCAATGTTAACTTTCCTCTCAGATATTTTGACATGATCTATCAGGTGGGAAACTGAAGTTGTTGATGTTCCTAAAAAATGCTGCAAATTTAAACGTCTCCAAAAACTTCAAAAATCTTGTTCGTGACTGTAACTGCCGTAGAATTAAAGATTAAATCCTTCTCTTTACAACTTCTTTAAGATTGATGTACATTTTTTGTTCACTGTTTTATGGAACAACTGTGAGGAACAGGTACGGTCGTATAAAACCCTAATGGTGTATGAAGCGGCAGTTGAATTATGAAAAGATGGAAATGGGAGAAGTAAGCGTTTCGTCCTAGACCCGCTAGAGGACTCGTCAGTAAGGCTATCTAGCGGACCCGTGCCTTAGACGCGGGATGTCGTAAGGACAGTTTAGGACGGTATATATACAAACAGAGGAAGATTCAGGTAGTAGCAGCATAGGAGGTAGCCGCCACAGTGTAACTTACACTACTTTAAAGTTCGCGACACACCTCTAATTCATAGCCCCATAACACGACTGAAAAGAATCGTACATCAATTTTTAAAGTGTTCTTGTGTATAGGAAGCTTCAATCTTTAAATCTATGGTGGGTTTCAGTAGCGATACAAAATTTTCGGTCTCAAACTTTCGAATAATATTTTTCTAATAAAACGCGTCTGCAGTTTCTCGCACGATTCATCATGAACACATTTTAGAATAAAATCTACGAATTGAATGAAATGATTATGATAGTAGAGTCTTCTAGCTTTAGAATGAGTCAGCATTTATTGTAGTAGGATTATTTTTAACGACATCAACAGAAAACAATTCAAATACTTCTTGGATCCATTATACAACAAAAGATGAACATTGTAGTACCGAACACTGATTCTAAAGGATAGGATAATTAATTTTATGTACAACAAGTCGGTATTTTCCCCTCATTGTACATAGTAATAATTACACAACGAATTTTTTTGCAAAATAAAAATTGTCTACGTCGATTGTAAAGAACGCAAGTTAATTGACAATGTAGTTTAATAAATTTAATGTGTCAATAATGTAAGAACATTCTTGCATGCATTGTTATAAATGCATAAAATCTGCAGTCTAGTAATAATAATTTGCCTTTATTACATACTCATCATTAAGTAGATCAGTGATTCCCAACCTGTGCGTCGCAACTCCCTTGAGGGTCGCTGCGGTTATTTTTAGTTGATTTTTAGCACTTATTTATTATAATATCATTTCTCTCGGTTTGGGGGCGGTCATTTACTTTTTCCATTCCATATTTTTTATCCAATTATCTAAAAAGACCGTGCCCCTTACCAATTCCCGGATAATTGCAATCAACGAATCCGCTTGCCCCACAGTCAAACTCACGCCCACATCGAACTTACATTTTTTAGGTCATACATCATCAACGACACTTCATCATCAAACACAGTCTGCAAAACATTGTCGACAACATACCACCGTGAACATAAAATCTTGTAACCAAAGTTATTTTGTTTCTAAAAATACATTATTTTATTTGTGCATAATTTCAATATTCCTTATAAGCTGTATCACCTTAAGTGGTCATAAGGCATCGCGTAACACGTTGTCTCAGTAGAATCGGGGATTTACAGCCCTTGTATACTCGTGTCCGGTCTCGACGTGAGTTCCCGATAAAACAATGTGTTAAAAAGGCTTTTTTGCTGAACATTGCCCATTACCTTGAGTCACGGAATAATTTTGCAAGCTCCCAACGACTTGGTACGTATTAATGTAATTATTCCAAGATATTTGAGGTGGAAATTAAAAGAAAGTACGCTGTAACAAATGTAGATTACAGTCGGGAACGCGAAGACGAATGAGAAAGTGAAGATAAGAATAGGTGAGGAAGGGGAAGAAATTGAATAGAATTAAAATAGTTTTCAGGTGGCGCGCTGGCGTTGCCCATGAATATGTAAATTCGTTTTGCGAGGAAAGACGTCTCATAGAGGCGGCACGTCATTTTACGCCGGATTAAGACCTCCGGATAATCCCTTCATACGTATCGTTTGACAATCGTTACACTGTTCTTCCGATACAAGTTTTTTACCACCGGTCTTTGTTCCTGTGTCTAAATGATTAATGTTCCGGGCTCATTGATGGAGTGTTTCCAGTACACCGAATACCATTGGTTTCGACAAATTATGCGTGCGAAAACGGAACAACCGACTAAACTTCAAATCAGAAATTTCTCGTCATAGTGTATACTAGATATATACTAGATATAGTTATTTAGAAATACCGAATACCGGTATTTCGTGCTATTTTGCAATTTCGTGAAACCGGTATTTGCTAAGGTAAAATACCGGTATTTTCGGTATTACCTATAAATAATAAATATTTTTTAGAGGTATCTACTCTTATTTGAAATTTACAAATTAATTTTTCCGATAGTGAATTCGATTTAATATCAAAAACTCTATCAGCTCTGCTTCCAATAAAGCTGGCTGTGGAAGCATTATGTCGGCAGGATTCCAACTTATTAACAGCGAATGCAACAATAAATTTTATGTTGCAATCACTTAAAGATCAGGACACGCCACTGTTTGAGGAATTATAAAGTACATTGAAAATTCCTATGCAGAAGAGGCATAGTGAACTAGAAAATATTTTAAGGTATTTACATCATTGTAAAGAGTTAAACAAAGAAAACTAAAAGAAAGAAAGGAAGCTAACAAGGTCAATGTTAATTAAGTTTGCCGTCAATTTCCACAAAAACATTTATGAAAAGCAAACACAAACCTATCCAGAAGAATTCGTTGAAGATGATGTTGATGTTAATATCGAAAAAGAATTGTTTCCCGAGAAGAATTTACAATTAGCTATAAATAAAAAAATTGCCACGAACAATAATACAAAAATAATACAAAAAATAGGTTTATCCAAAACCGTCAGACGAGAAACCGAGTTGTTAGAAGATGAGGGACTTCGAGGCAAATATTTAGAGAAAGTATATCGCTCATTATTAACAGTACCACTAACCAGCGTGGATGTGGAAAGAGGATTTTCAACTGCAGGTAATTTTTGCAGAAAAATACGTTCCAGGCTTAAGGACAGTTCAATAGATGGATTATGTTTTTTACAATCACATTTCAAAACTCTGTAGTTAATAAATCAGTTAATGTTTCTTTCTATTAAACAACTGTGTTTTTGTACCTTCTTGAAAATTCCGAATACCGGTATTAATACGGGTATTCCGGTACAACGTTTAAACCAATATCGAATACCGGTATTGTATTTTGGGTCCGGAATTGCAAACCCTAACTAGATATTTTGATCTGTTAAATTATGCTAAGCAGTAAAATACGAATTCTTGTTACGTACCTACAGTTTAGCGGTGGATGTTCTGTGTGAAAGAATTGTGAACATTTTATGTTGTTTTTTAAACTGTACCTGTGACGATATGTTCGGTGTATTAAATATTTAATGTAAACAATTGTTCAACACTTTTTGTATACAGCATGTAACGACGATATTTTCTTTAACTGTTTTTATTTCCTTAAATATTTTTCGTTAGTTTATTCATGATTTTCTTCGATTTATAATGAACCGGAGGTTTATATATCGAAAGCTCTAATAGATTTAAGTTTGTATTTTATCATTTACGATATTAACAAAGTTAGCGTCTAGCATTAATAAAATATCTGACATCATTTTTATATGAAAAGTGTTACAATTTCACATGACTGGTAGTTTGCCTACACGCGAAAACTGTATTTGCACTAAAAACGTGAAAAAATCGTCAATCACATAATCAGCAAATAATAATGGATAATTTTTTCTGTTTTAGGTAAGTCGTAATAAATCTACTGTTACGCGGCGTCAAGCAAAAACTGAAAGGTAGTTATTTTCAATACTCTTAAGTCGAAGAAAGAAAAAGAAAGAAGCAGATGTCGCACGGTGGCTTCATGCCAATTTAGGACGGTGCTTGCAATCAAATTACACGGAAACACTTTATCTTAATGACCACGTTTCGGCACAGCGCGGATTCCGGCATTCGTAGAAACTCTGCGTTCCTGAAGACGTGTTCGCATTAACATGTTTACTTTGTATTCAATAAGTGTGATGTGCATATTTCGTCGAATGCATAGGTACAACGCATCTATAAATAAATAATACAAATAAAAATCCTGCTTGTTCGACACTTCAACGCATTTTTGAATTTAATAATAACATCTGTAAGAAACACAGTGTACTAATCCTATGTATCCTTAAGAATACTTAAATAATATTCACCAACTTTTTGATAATCTTCTAAATATTCTCTATAATTTAATTCTTATAGTGAGATTTTCATTACAAGACTCGGTTAACCCCTTGACCTATAATAACGCATAGCGATGAAGAATTCCAACAAACTGCACTAAATATTAATATTATACCCTTCTTTCAGAAGGAAATGGTATTCTACTCTTTCGTAACCACACTAAAACTACCATGGTTGAATAACCGATTTCTTATTTTACAATTACTATAATTATAAATATGCTTTCATGGAAAATTATTAAAGATATATACTTTATTAAAGTATATAGGGCCTTTGCGAAATCATGATACAAGCGGCCAGGTGGTGATTCTACGTTTAAAAGTAAGTCGAAAAGAAATAAAAATATTTTTTTGTTTTGCGCCTCGTTTTCGAGAAAAGCGGGATTGAAAATGTAGCTAATGCGCGCCCTAATAAATAGAAAAAGAGTGGCGCATCTGTTTATGACCGACCAATTCTACTGACTGCAGGAACTAGGGGGCGCGAACTCGATGATCTCGAAACTCAATTTTCTTGAAAACGAGACGTTAAACAAAATATTGGGTTCGATTTTTTTACTTGTTTTTGTATGTATAATCACCATCCGACCGCTTGTACCATGATTTCGGAAACGCCCTGTATACATCCTTAAGTATCGCGCAGAATTGGACTAAATATAATTTTATCATTCATAGAAAGGAATATACAAAGTGTTCGCGGTAAATTGAATCAGCGTAAACAGTACAGTCTCTCGTAAACAGTAAGTATTTCAAGCCAATGGAAGAGGAAGAACTTACAGTATATCTTACTGGTAATACGATGACCTATTCTAATTTTTTATATGTACATTATTTTTCGAGAAACGAAGGCGACCTGCAGTATGTTAAATGGCATGCTATATATTTCTTTACTGTCATATGAAATCGTGTGTCGAGACGAATTCACACATATGTAACAGAATTACTTCCAAGGTCATGCAAGGTCAGAAATAAGAGAAATATGAAAGATTGAACATTTCGTAGCTGGTCAATTTACCGCGAACACCCTATATGCCATTCACTTCTCATGCTTGGTAAGGTTAGTGTTACACATTAATTTACATAGGCATTCAATGAATATAAATTTTGTTTTCTCTTCTATGTAATTATTAATGATAAAAAGAAATTTTAATCATGGTAACACCGATGAGAATCGTTTGGCAAGGGGTTAGGAAAGAAAACGCATTCATTCGACCGAGAAAAATATGAAGTAGAAAAGGTTCTCCTCCGCAAAGGGTTCACGTAATTCGTTTCCCCCTTAAAAAAAAAGAAATTCGCGAGGAAAGCTACAATATAATGCATGATTAATTTCCGGCGAAATTAATGTAGTTAACAAAAAAAAACCGGAGGTGATTCGCCTAAAAATGCATGAGTTTTACGCTCTGAAATATCCTATCCGCAATATAAGAGCTATTTATGCATCGGTTATTTAAATGCAAATTCCTCCTCCACAAATATTGGTGTCCTGTTTAAAGAAAAAAAAATGGATAAAAAGTCGAGAGAGCTCGAGGGAGGGCTTGCGCTTATACTTTAATCCGCGAAACAAAGCGGAACGGTTACATCCATCGATTTAATACGAAGCACCATTGAAAATGCATGGTGGTTCTCGAAAACCGTACTTCGCGGATCGGAAGAAGAAGG
Source organism: Sphecodes monilicornis (assembly GCA_913789915.3). Lineage (NCBI taxonomy): Eukaryota > Metazoa > Arthropoda > Insecta > Hymenoptera > Halictidae > Sphecodes > Sphecodes monilicornis. Next base: position 6,412,458 of record OU565295.1, on the reverse strand, counting down.
AGAAAACTGGGCGAAGGGTGGCGAACGCCGAGAGGCGAAACAAAGAAAGGACGCGTATTACCTAGGCGAGTGTGTACATGCAGCCCATAAACCCCTTTGCTTTATCCCAGCGCGGCCGAAGGTACACGGTGCTGTTCTGCGATCGTTAATTTCACTCGGGGAGAAATACCGAGGTCGTTTCTGCAAAAACCGTAGGCGATCCGGCTTCCACTGAGCGTTCCTGGAGCTTTCCGCTCGGAATCGGGGGAAAGCGAGAGACCAAGGGAGAGAGGGACCTCTACGTGCTACCAGAGAGTAAAGTAAGAGAGAAAGGGAGAGAAAGGGAGAGATAGAGAGAAGGGTGGTCCTGGTTTGGGGTCTCGACGGCTCTGCTAACTTATTTTACGCTGATCTCGCCTCTCCATTCGATTCGCCAGGTTACCATTGCCACAGGAAAAGCTTTTTTTTTCTATCTCCCGGCACAGACGACGAAACTTCTCGTGCGCGTCGACTTTGTCCAGAAAAATGTTGCCTCGAAATCCGTGGGGCCGTGCATCACCGTGGAATACGGTCTGGACGACGTCGCAATTACACTACACTTCAATGGGGGACTTTCGGCCGTGTGTTTTTAATTCCGAGAACGACCACGGCGCGAAGTCGCCGCCGCAAATCCCGCCCCGGCTCCAATCGCTGGAATCTGCGTGATTAAGTTACTCCGCCCGGCAAAGTCACAAAAGATCTCCGGTTTCCTATGGAAGCTTTTCCACCGGGTCATCGGTCGATGCTAATTACAGTTAGCGCTGGGAAGAAATTCTAAATACTTTGACCCGCTCGCGAAAACAGTGGCGCACCGTTTCCAGAAAAGGATTCTCGTGAGAGTTTCTCCAGAGCGAATAGCGTTGTCCGTCGATTCGTTCGGTGAATAATTAATTTTTAGTTTTCTGGAGTCTCCTTTTTCCAGCTCTATTTCTGCGGATCAACGTGTTCTTTGTTGCGAGTAGTTGTTGTGCCTGGAACGATGTTAATATATGTGCAGATGGTTAAAACTGTGGGGGTTGAGTTTGTTATTAGTGGCTAATGCTATTTTATAATGACATAGTGTGTGAAGTGGGCAAGTCAATTAATTGCTTGCATAGTGGAGTATGCTAAACCGGAAGTAATTGGTTATGAAACGTCGTTTGTTATATTGTTAGCGGTAATGCGTTCCGGGATCATAACCCAGAGCGAAGTTACCATAATATAATAATTTAGCTTGGCATGTATTGTGGATACTTCAATTTACCATTTTAGTTAACATGTTAGCATGAGGCGGATATGTTGAATTTCTTTTATATTAATTTAATGTAATATGCTATTGTTATAAACGTACAAGTGTTACATTTAAAAACAAGTCGAGAAAAGCAATAACATTTTTTGGTTTGACGCCTTGTTTTCGAGCTGATTGAGTTAGAAAATGCACAGGGTGTATAAAAAATATATGTCACGACTACCATAGCAGGGTTCTATACCTCTGGATTGGTGGAGATCTGTTAAAAAAATGGTTCTCAAATTTATCCTTGACCGATTTTACAAGGTCAACATTTTTTTTTTGTATTGCATCGTACAACACTCATCACAAGGAACAAAAGTCTTAAAGACACCATAGGTCTCAAGTCAACCATTCTCTTGAAAAACGACTTTAAAGTTTCATAAACTATTTTATTCCACATGTCTACAGGATGTCCCAAGATGGTATAAATGTGGAGAGGGTAATTCTACATGAGAAAATAAGTTTAAAGTACAAAATAATTTTTTTCGCTTAACGCCTCGTTTTCGAGAAATGACAGTTTGAAAATTCGGCCACCGCGCTTGATATTGAATATGAAATGTTTGACGCGTCTGTTCATTACCTACCTGAGCTACTACTTACAAACGCTAGGGACGCGAACTTGACGGATTTTCAAACTCTAATTTCTCGAATACGAGGGGTCAAATGAAAAAAAATTATTCTATACTTTAGACTTATTTTCTCATGCAGAATCACCCCTCCGCATTTATATCATCTTGAGAGATCCTGTAGACATGTGGAATAAAACAATTTACAAAACTTTAAAGTTGTTTTTTAAGAGAATGGTTGACTTGGACCCATGGTGTCTTTGATACTTTTGTTCCATGCGGCGAGTACTATACGATGCAATAAAAAAATATGTTGACCTTGAAAAAAGGGTGAAAGACAAATTTGCGGACCAATTTTCGAACAGATCTCCACCAATCCAGAGGTATAGAACCCTGCTATGGTAGTCGTGACATATAATTTTGATACACCCTGTACATAATTTCCACGCTATTAGATAGGAATTGGTTGGCGCGTCTGATCATGGCCGACTAATTCTACTTACTGAGAGTAGTAGCGCACGCAAACTTGAGGATCTCCAAACTCTATTTTCTCGAAAATTAGACGTCAGACGAAAAAATGCTATTCCTTCTTTTCGACTTTTTCGTTTTTACATGTGCAGTATACTTAAATTGATTAAATTGCAGGATTTTATTCAAAATAAAAATTGTTTGTATCAATAAGAATAGATAGGAACTAAGCGGATAATGTTTTGCACTCAGCAATTTTAATGATCTTATACTGATACATCTTTTTAATTTCTCTACTGCTTTACATGCCGCCTATTCATTATTATTGTAAATTCATAAAATCCTCAGTTTAATGATTATTCATAAAACAAGCGCTGCATCGGTACCGTGTTAAAAGAGAGACATGCTTTAGCACTCGTAAACAATTGTATGTAGATGGAATATAAAAAATGAAACAGTCCACGTCCAGTGAATCCGGTTGGTAAACTGCTTCGCCGGTACAGAAAGAAGAGGGACTTCGGTCGGATAACCGCCTCAAAGTCGGAATGTTTCCATTTCGAATGGGGAAACAATTTTAATTTACCAACCAGCCGTTACTGTCTCTTCCTTCCTCCTTCTTGCGCGGACTTTCTTTTCCTCTCTCTGTTTCGTTCTCTCTTTCCATCTCTCTCGCTTTCCAGCCTCTCCTCTCCACTCAATCGTACCGTGGGTGAATACCCATTCGTTGTAACGGCTTTGTTTCATTTAACAGACCGACCGGCGGCCGTTCTCCCCTCAGGCTCCGCCATTCGTACCGGTAGTTCGTTTAAAGCCAGGCTTTATTACTGACTACTGGAAAAATTGATGTCCACACGCTAATGAATCCAATCTACACCGGGAACCCCTTCAACGCAATGTCGTTTCTATTCAAGTCGCCGGGAAAATGAACTATAATTTGTTCCGTCTGCATGCAAATTGAATTTGTCAACGGATACGAGTATCGAACCAGAACGGAAAAAAAGAAACGATCGAGACGACGAAAGGAACAAGAAGGAACGGAGAATTAATATCGTCGACTTGAACGTAGGAATAAATTTACGATGCATTTCTCCCCCTATTTGATTATACTTTGACCCAGGAACGAATGTTTTCCATTCGCGACGAGGTGCATAGCGTTTTATGTCCATTCGGTGGTTGGCGCGATTGTTCCTCGTTTTTCCCCAGTGGTCTGAATTTTTTTTCTCGGCGAGACAGCAGAGGGGACGGTAGAACGGAGCACAATTATTAGAACGCGGATGGTGTTAATGTCTTAACTGCATGAGGATTTTTGTCCCCCGGCCGGTGGAGGAACTACTTTGTCCCTTAGACGGTATCGTAAACAGGGCTTGTTACTGTCTAAAACGTAAAGCCCGTCGACGGGTCTGCCTCCAAACAACGGGAGTAATGAGAAACTTTTAATTAAAACCTCGGCGAGTCCGAAGCAATCGAGAAGCGGAACAATGAGAGAAGAAATACGACGTTAATGGAATTCCTTCTTTTTTTTTATGCGACCGCTTTTGTCTTTGATAAGGCAGCAATCTAGCCAGGAACGACGAATACGGGATAATAAAAAATTTCTCTGTAAGATTGTTCGAACTTTCGGGAGGACCAAGTCGACCGATTATCCAAGGGGTTAAGTGACCGATACTTGGTTGTGCTCGATGGACCACCGTCGATATCGAATATTGTTCCGTCCGACCGGTGGTTAGGAGATAATTTTCGGAATGGTAGGACGATTTCGGCCGCTCGAAGTCACTTTCACCGCTATGAATCACACACGACCTCTCCTTCGATTTCGCTACGTGCTTCGATTGTTGATTCGCGCGCTGTTGGCTGAAAGCTCGGAATCCCTCTGTGAATCGAAGGAAGTAGAGATATCCTCGGTAATTCGACAAATCTAAGTAGAAATTATTTTATCGACATAGTGACCGTCGCTTAATTATATTTGGTCTACGAATTAACTCGTTGTTCTTCGACAGTTTGTTGTTTATTTGCAAACAACTAAAAGACATTCTTCAAAATAATCTCCATCTATACAGGGTGTTCACGCTATCACTAGCCAGCGTTTTTCTTGTAAATAGTAAATGTTAGAAAAAAATGAAAGAGGAAAAAGTAGTACTGTTTTTTAAGCGCAACACAATGGCGTCTGTAATTTTTGTTGTATTTATACTATTTTGTTAGATATGAAGGTGACCTTCAATTTTTTAAATGGAATGCTATATATTTTTCATACCACATGAAAGCGTGTGTCAAGAAAATTTCATTTGTATACGACACAATGACTTTCGAGGTCATACAAGCTCAGACATGGAGAAACATTTTGAACATTTCGTACTAATGCGTTTACAAGTATACTTTATTGACGAGGCTATAGTAAATGTTCAATATAACTTTCTTGTGCATGACTGCATATTTCGGCTCTATTAATTACATTCTTATTGGTTTCTTCTAACGTTATCCGAAATATTAATGCACATGATTGCATTAGTTTCCTTTGCAAGTCGTTTACATTTCTGGGCGTTGATAATATAATAAAATATACAACATTTTCCTGCCATTTCTGACCTTGCATGAGCTTGAAGGTCCCTGTGCAGTATACGGATGAATTCGTTTGGACACACGCTTTCATTTGATATAAAAAATATACACGATTTAAAAGATTAAAGGTCACATTCATATCTAATAGAATAATATTAACACAAAGAAATTACATACGCCACTGTGTTGCGCATAAAAAACAGTACTACTTTGCATCTTTCATTTTTTTTCTAATATTTGCTATTTACAAGAGAAACGTTGGCTGGTGATAGCGCGAACACTCTGTATATGCACGCCATCTTACAATTTGTTAGATCTCTAATATGGGAGATAAAATACTTGAATTAAACAAAGTTATAATTGATTAATTTTGAGAGCCACTAATTAATTTGCACACTGAACACTAGGTTTACGCAACACTAAAAGAGACTATTTTAAGGCCCGTTTCAGATTTTATATTTCACAATTATTGAAGTTATCAAGATGCTTCCACTGAAAATGATTATACACGCTGCTCTATTACAGTATACGTGATAATAAAAATCGTACCAAATCTAAATAAGTTCAATCGTACCATTTTTATAAGGCATACTAGTGAGCTTTAATGGTCGGTAGGTTTACTGTTAATAACAAGTGCTTCTTTCTAAAATATCCATTTCTCTTAATAATGTACATATAATACATTTTGTAGCATTACACTAATACGTTGGCTAGCAACGCAGAAATGACGGTGGTTTTCAAAAATTTATCAAAATCAAAAAAACGATAATATTGTTACTTAGAAAATAGTTAAAAAATTGTAACATTTAACTATTTCATACAAAACAATGTTCTTGAAAACGTTGAGTATAAATTTCTGTCAGGTACATTCCTTTGAGTCTAAACTCGCCTGATCATCGCTCGACTATTCTGCTTGTAATATGAGAAAACTACTGAAGTAAAAGTAAATAAATTACTTTGTTCATCAAGAATGTTTCTCTTGGTAAAATAATTACAAGATTTCATGAACTTCATAATTTCTTAATTATGAAGTCAACATATTTGTTGGTGCCCTAATATAACTTAGACAATGACAAATTAATCATGTATGACATGTCGAAATTTGAAGAATACTTAATACGAGGCATAAAATGAATAACAAAATGTTTATCAGTAGAATTATGTACTTTATAAAATGCATGATAATATCATATAAGTTTTATAAGGTTCATAATAGTTCACTTATTTTTTAATATAACACATTAGAAATTACCCTATTCTATTCGATGAACTGTCTTTTGTGTACGATTATCATGCCAGTAATAGCGACAGGAATATTCGACGCGTTGATGTTTTCACTGCTCGTGTCGGGTGAACGCATTCAACGTAACGATCCAGTCGATAAGGTGTTAATGATTTCAGATTTCCGCTTCTAATCAATCGCGTCAACGCGTTTCATTCTCCTCTTACAACTCGACGAAATGTGCATGCGTGTAATGCGGTTTCCAGCTGCGCCTGCGGTTCCGGGTGTTGAACAACAAATCCGATGGGACCTCAACGGTGTTCCGGGTTTACTCGTTCTTTTATAATTAATTGTTCATAGCCACAGTAGAAATGGACGGTTTGTGCTCTTCCACACGACTATACTCTACATATTTTTTCCAATATCTCGATATTATAGCAGCAAATTACCAAAGAATTTTCAGCTGAACGTGTGTAAAGTTGCCATATATCATTATAAATTAAGAGATAGCGTCTAAATTGTACGTGATAATTGTTCCTATTATTCCAAATTATTTATATCCGACATGAAATTAAATGATAGCATCTGAATCATACAGAATACTTAATTGTTCATACTCTTCCAAATCATTTTGCAATTATATATTAAGATATGGAATTGATGAAGTCATTCAAATCTACAGAATTGTTAAATGGTGGGGTGGAAATTATAAAGCGTTACAGACGAATATCTTCAAAAATATTGATTATATGCAAAAATGTTTCGGATGAAAGTTGTTCAGTACCGAGGGGGACATAATGTGGTGGAACTTTTGTTTTCTGCATTTCCCTGCAAGTTTGACCTTGAGTGACCTTGAGTCATAGGTAATTGAACTTATCTTAAAACGCACTATTTGATGTTGGATAGAAAAACATATAATTCCATTTAAAAAAGGGAAGTTGACCTTCACCTCACCTTGGAGTGTCCACCGGGAAAAATGAAAGTTCCATCACATGATATCCCCCTCGGAACAACTTTCATCTGAAACATTTTTGCGTATATTCAATATTTTTGGAGTAGTTGCTGCATCTGTTGCAAATTGTTCATAGATCGTTAAAGTATTTAGTCGTTTTATTATTTTCATTCATGGATTATATGTTCTTAGTAACGTAGACAGTTAGTAGTTATTACGAAATTTAAAAGTTAATATTATAAATATTGTAATAACAACATTTGTGACATTTCTGAATATTTTTCATTGAAATAGATATCCGATCTTTCAAATGCTTAATGATTCACGCTTCTACATTCGTGAATAAAAATTGGGTACATTTTATAAGATAGCAATCAAACTACTACTACAACGGTGCATAAAAGTTACTAAAACCATCGACAACTTAGGTCATCCTATAAGTGATGTCGTTTTTATTGTAATAACATTTACGTTTACTTTTAATCATTTCTAACGATGTTCTTCCATCTATCAATCAATTTTTCGATTTCGTTTTCAATCAATTTTTGGTGTTTCGAATTAAAACACTTCTACCTCAATTAGAGCTCTCAAAAATCATTTTTAAAAAACCGTACACGTCCGATAAAGCATCTAGATACCAATTTTTGTAACACGACGAAGGAACACACTTTATAAATGACTTACACAGCCAAGAGCGAGCAGAAAAGCTGAGAGGCGCGTTTCACTGGTTCACCCTTTGGAACGATCAATTATTATGAGTTCGTACGATTCTCTTTCTTGGTGAAGTCGAACGTATATTCAGCCGACTGAGCAGATACTAAAATTCGCGACACTGCAGTGGAGATTGCAACGGTGCGCCGCATTTAGCTGCATTGTGGAGCCGCCAACCGCAACTGCGATTGTCGAGCAGGCAACCGGGCCCAGCAGGATGTGGCGACGGAATGCGCGAACGATCGGGGTGGTATCAAAAAGCGTGTGCGGTAGGGGACGGTGCTCGAATTTGTGCGTGCAAACATTTCTCTAATGCACCCTCTCCTAACTTGGTCCAGCATTTGCCTGTCCCGCTCGCTCAAATAGAGGCCAACGGACAGATCCCGTCGCGTTGGAATGGGAAACCTATTCGAGCGGAGACACGCGCGCGACCGCTCGCATCTGCACGAACCAGCGCCAAGCGAGCGCGCCCGTCAACCATCCAAAGTAATGAAGTGTAGCTTGTTATCGGGTCGCCCGATAATGTGAATATTTCATTTCACCAAAATGCGCAACACGGCCGCGGGATTCGCGCCAGCCATGAAATTCCATCCTCGAAATTGTATCATTCCACCAGGACACTGAAAGAGCGAATTTGCTTTAATAACGGCGTTTTGTCTGTTCTTCCTGGGGACGTTGAGAAGACCACTACAGCTATTTTCTGTTTGTGCCACTAGTTTTTGTCTGTTTAGTTCTGCATTTGCGCAGTAAATATAAAGTAGGGCGGACCTTATTTTTCGACTTTCGTTTTTTTCTGACCTTATCCCTCTAAATTGTGAAACGTGGCGAGAAAATGTGGAAGTAATCGGACAACGGGAACCTGTAGCCGCACTTGCATTAAACTATTAAGATTTTAATAATTTCTTGTCATTTTCAAACTTAGCTCTATTTCGTTATTTTCTAAAATATCATCAAACATTCTTGAGTGAAAGACAATGCCTTAGATGAATAATGATTAGATTTATGCATTACTCTAAAAAAATATACGAAATCTTTAAATTTGATTTTCCATTAAATTCAGTGTATGATACAGAATCTGGCAAATCGGATATATCAAGTCTGCACACATCCGGTTTTGATTAAACTTTAGCAAGAGGTAGTAATTCGAAAAATATTTGACGCGTATTTTTTTCAGCCATCGTCAATGTTAAATGGATAGAAACAGCCCTTAAATTTAGGCGAATTCAGCGAAAATTAACACCTTTATGGGCTGTTTTCACCCTTCCAACATGAATGATGGCCGAAAAAAATTCGTATCAAATGTTTCTCCAAACACTACATGTCACTAAAATTTCATCAAAATCGATGTGTCCAGATTTTATACAGGGTGTTCACGTTACAACTAGCCAGCATTTTTCTTCCAAATAATAAATACTAGAAAAAAATTAAAGAGGAAAAGAGTAATACTGTTATTTGCAAGCAACGTAATGGCGTATGTATTTTTTTGTGCCTGCACTATTTTTGTAGAAATGAAGGTGACCTCCGATTTTTTAAATGGGTTGCTATATATTTTTTTATATCGTGTAAAAGCGTGTGTCAAGACATATTCATTCGTATATGACACAACGACTATCAAGGTCATACAAGGTTAGAAATGGAAGAAACATTTTGGATATGTCGTACGTAATATTTCGTAAAGATATCGTTTACGGTACACCGCCCAGAGATGTAAACGGCTTGAGAAGCAAAATATCGCAATCATGTGCATTAATATCTCCGACAACATTAGAAGAAGCTACCAAGAATGTAATTAATACAACCGAAATACGCATTCATTCGACAAGAAAGTCGTATTGAACATTCATTGTAGCCTCGTCAATAAAGAATACTTGTAAACGCATTAGTACAAAATATCCAAAATGTTACTTCCATTTCTGACCTTGTATGACCTTATATGACCTTATATGACCTTGAAGGTGATTGGGTCGTATACGAATGAATTTGTCTTGACGTACGCTTTCATAAGACATAAAAAATATACTGCAATCTATTTAAAAAATTGTAGGATCACCTTCGTTTCTAAAAAATAGTGCAATTACAAAAAAATTAAATACGCCATTACGTTGATTGCAAATAACAGTATTACTTTTTCCTATTTCATTTCTTCCAATATTTTGTTTCTAATATGTTGTTTCGTTGAAAAACGCTGGCTAGTAATAACGTGAACACCCTGTATATTAAACCGTACAGCGAAGAACCACTCTAATATACAGTAAGGGGCAAACTTGGTCCAATGAAATAATTCTTTTTTAAATCATTCGTGTATTTCTTATAACAGAGTCCCATGGATTTCTCGAAGCATATAATTTTACTTTCATTTTAGCTCGAGAAACGATTAATATTCTAATTCTATTACATTTAATGTATTAGATACTGAATTGCCACTCTTCCCGATAGGTATTTTTCTGAGTAGCTGATCCAATCACCGCATTATAAGAAACTACAGACAAAATTATACCAACAACTGCTATACCATGTCAACTGTATGAATATGATTAATGTTGACGCATTTTCAAAATATTAAACAGATAATATCATTGTCACAATTTTAAGTCTCCTGAATCCTCAAAATATGAATGTCACAATCTTTTAAACAATGCACAAAGTTTAACTGACCACAATGAGTATTTAAAATGGTGTACGATTGTGCTATTGTCACATTTAATCAATTAAAGAATGTCTATTTTCTATAATTCCTTTGATTGTCATGTAAACTATTAAATACCAGGTTAAGAACTAACAAAGTATAAAATTTTTGCCGAATCCAATATTTTCTTACATCGTCAATGTATCCTAAAATTGTTGAAGCATTCTCATTATTTTATTTGATGTGGTGGTTATATTTCAAAGAAACAATGTACTCCCTTGTAATTTGGTTTACTCAACGAACGTAACAAGTAATAACAATTTTCCAATGGCACATAAAAATATTTAAAACTAAATGTACTCAACACTAGAAACGACAGGTACGTGTTGCCGTATAAAAATGACAAGGTTGAATTTACGTGGACTTCTCGCAATTTTTATAATAATATATGCTCAAATAACGATATTTATTCAATTATTTCCAGTGGAACCAGCCTTGCAATTTCGATAATTTAAAAACAAAAAATATTTCTATTATAAGACACGTAACGATGCATCCAGTATTACATTAATTTATCGAATGCACATACACGCGTTTTATCAGTACCGCGAAACTTTCTAAAGTTTAATACCATTAAAATTTAAACACACATAGAACGATATTGGTCGGCCGACAGTAGCAGCTATTCATAAAGTACTAAGGTTTCAAATGAATTAATTTCCATGCATTTAGGGTGGAAGGTTATACGAAGTACTTTGTATTTCAAGCAGGCAGATATCGGGAACATGTTTATTTTCCTTTCTACGGAATATTCAATCGGCAGCGGTCCCTCGAAGTATCGTGACCACGACAAGAGGTGTGAAAAAGGGTTTCTTAAGCTTTTTCGTGAAAACGTGTCGAAACCGGTTGTCCCGTTATTTCGCATAATCTTCGAATTTGCATGGCGCACGGTGTAGGAGGAAGTACAGGATGGCAGGGCAATTTGGCAGGCAAAACCTAATTTGTACCTGGGACTTGAACACGTAAGATTAGTCGCGCTACACACGGATCTTGTGTGTGGATTTCTTCGGCACTTGTGGAAACACATCGTAGCTCCATTGTGAAATTCTCGGCTTGGTCGGAAATGCCGAGCATTTCGCCGGAGGGCACAAATCAGGGATGTCCAATAAGGTCGTTGTGAGGCGTAAGCCTGAGCGATGGAACTCTTCGCAAAAGGTCGTAACGTTACGGAATACAGAAGTTCTGCTTATCGACTGACCTTTGCCGTGTATCCAGGCTCGAGGCACAATGCGCGGAACGGGGTTACGGAATTGTTAATGCATTTCCCGAATAAAGTGTGCCAACAGCAAAAATAAAACCGTCGAACAACCTCAAACTACGGGTCACTCCTCCACACCGAGCACCGAACTTTGAAATGCTGCACGGTTGATTGTGATTTTATGCTGAAAAGTTTTAATCTACAGGCATACGTTGAATCATGTTGAAATGAATTTGGTTTTGTTCAAAGAGGACTCTTTTAATAAAGTAACGATTTGAAGTTAATTGGCGCTAGAAGTACTGAGTGCTAAAAGTGATTGAAGATAAGTTTTGCTTTAAAATAATGAAAACATTGCTGTAATCAGATTTGATATTATTTTTATAAATTTCCTCATGGAAGCATTTTTAGACTAACTTTTAAACAGACGCCAACGATAGTATAATTTTTATCATAATATTTTATTTGACGTTCATTTAAATGTTCCTCGTGAAAGCCTTTTTATAATTGTAAAGGAACATGGGCAATAATATCATTTTTGCCATCATTTTATTCGAAGTGTAGTCAAACATTCCGCGTGAAGGCATTTTTATAATAGTGTCTTTTTTATCATAATATTTTGTTTGAAGTTTATTCAAGTATTCGTCATGAAAGCATCATTATAGCTATTCTATAAAACATTAGATATAAATCATTTTAACGTGTTTCACAGTTCTAACGTTAAACAAAATTAAAGTGATCCTTATGTCGCAATCTGAACTTTCTAATTCCCGAAATTTAAAAGTGTTGAATCTGAATTTGATATTAAATTAATAACCCGATCAACAATTTTCTCTCATCGTCAGCAAAAGTTATATGACGATAAAATTAAAAGTGTTTATGTGACGACGATATAGTGATCAGTTATTACGAATTAAATGACAATACATTTACTTGCCCACAAATATAATTACAACTGTCACTGCAATGAAATTTTCCCCCTAGGTGGAATTAAAAACTGAATACGTACACGGTATACATTTTTTCACAGATCACGCGCACGATTACGTCGCGTGATCTATATGTGTAAGTGTAATGGAAATTCAGATTAGCCGTCCCTACGGAAGGCGATACAACTGTCTAAGTGCTTCCTGTAATAGACGAAATGATATTGCTATATCGTGTGCACCGGAGTTAATAAGACCTCAGTGCGACTACCTCAAGTGCACTTTTCGTTATATCATTTCATTATCATTTGCCCTATTTCAGAATATATTATTCCATTTTTCTACATTTGCTATCGAGTGCTTCAGCATGATACGAGATTAATAATATACAAAGTAAACGAATAAAATATAATGCAGAATTTGGCTGAACTGTACTTTAGAGGATCAAAAATTTTCAAGATTTCTGTATGTGATGCTACAGATTCTGACGAGAAAATGATAGACGTGTAAGTTTTAGTACACGAAATTCAAGTTTTGGTTACCGGAGTTTACTGACTGAGAAGTTATACACGTGTAAACATGAGCAATTTTAAACATTTTTGACAGGATAAAGCGTCACCATATTGGATATTCGTTGGGTGGTAGAGGTAGGACTAGTGGGTGTTCAGCGCATCTGCTTAATAGTACTGAGCGGTAGAGTCCAAGTTGGTTTGGGGTTAGTTAAAAGTGCTCAAGTTTATACGCGTATAACTTCTGAACCAGGGAACTCCTGGCAATAAGACTTTCATTTTCGATGTTTTCTCGTCGAAATCTATAGTACTCCATAAAAAAAGTTTGAAAAAATTGGTCCTCCAAAGTACATTTTAACCCAGAATTTCCATACAGTTTCTCGGCGAAGGGAAATCAATAAAATATAAAGTACAAGTTTCCATACTCACAGATGTATCATTTTTAACTTTCCAGAAATATTAATAAAAATATTAAATTATTTCAGGTATGAATTAGGTATCATACATTGAATTATTTGAACAATGTAAATAACATCTTATCTCAAAACAAATTTAATTTTCTGATAAATGGTATTACAACAGTTCTATGTATTAAATTTATACCAATCAAATTCACTCAATGTAATATAAACTATAAATTTGCTTCAATTGTGTGAACCAATCTCAATCTTTCTTCGAAAATATTAAGAGTAGATACGGAAAGAATAAAAATAGGAATTACAGAACAAATTTCTCGAGTTAATTGTTATTTCAACAATTTTTTGAGTGACCGTGTACATATATTTCATCCGTCAAAAAAAAAATGAAATGGAATATACATGCGCGTTTATTAAATGGTTTATCGTTTCAATCGATCAGTTGTCCCAACTGAAATTAATGAAGGCTCATCCGTACAATGGAACTGGCACTGGCAAATTGATTTATTTTCTTTGCGTTACGCGATGCGCACACGTTATCCGAAAAAATTGAAAATCGTGTTTGATAGTAAAAGGAAAAAAGAGAAACGCAACCATCAGGGAAAACATAATACGTAAATAAAATTGAATGTCTGCACAAAAAATTCGAAGGGGTACAAGCAGTCACAAAAGTTTTGACTCATTGATCAAATTTCAAAAAAGCAAAAGTTAGCACTGTTTGTGGGTACAAATGTATTTATTAATTATCATTAGACACATTTGGAAAACATGATAATATCTCCTACAGTTGTTACTGAACAACATAAATAAATTAAGTATAGCAAGTAATTAAACGCATTATGCAGTTTCCAAGACGCATACTATATTCCAAAATCTGTTCCTATGATTTTTATAATTACTATAGTTACAATTTTACATTGATATTCGTTTCATTTATATTTTGATTGGAACATATGTAAGAATAAGCAAAACCTTAAAACGTTTCAGTAACAAACAAAATGTATGTAAATCAGATATTCATTCATAATGTTTCTATCAAAAACAAGATTAACAAGAATTCTTGAATTTTTTAATAAACTGAATTAAAATGTATGATATGTAGAACTTTCTGAAATAATACAATAAAGATTAAGAAAATCAAAATTTTATTGTTAAAACTATTTATGTCTGGTTAATCGACTGAAGATTTTATGTATTTTTAGCAAAAATAGGTGAGTATAATTTCAAATAGTGGAAAGATGCAAAACATTAGAAATATCAATGCATTTCTTATAACTTGATAAAATCACTAAAGAGATAATTAATTTCTAGTTGGTTTCTACGATTCGCAATTGATACAAACAATTTTTATTTTACATGATTACCGATCCAATATTTGAAATGCGGTGCTCGTGTATCGACTTCCGCGAGAGACTGTACGTCCCTGGAATTGTTTGCGCCATGTATCGGACTTGATAAACTATAAATACGATTCCTCGGAGTATAAAATTGCAGCAATTTCACCGTTGGGATTTTCGTTTTCTTCCTTTTCATTGATCCTCGCTGGACACGCCGGTGGTTCTAAGGTGTTATCGGTAGAGAAGGGTGGCAGCGAAGCATGTTGGAGTCAATCCACTTATTGGAATGCCTCGCGTCTCGTTCTCGCTTCGGTATCACCCACACATGGCACACGAGCTTACTTCGTTTCGATTTGTACTGTCGCCGCCCTTGTATCGTTACCACGCCGCTGACTGCCACGTTGACAAGTTGACCGCGCGTTAAGGTAACGTGCCACGTTAACACCGAGTTCTCTGCCAGCCAATAACGTCGATGGGAAGCGAAGACGGTTTGTCAGATGCCTAACCGCACACACGCCGTCGAGCTTTTTCTGTAGCATACTGAAGCGGCACGTGCAACACGATCAATTAAAAAGGTTGCAACTACGATCCTTCTTGGACTGGTCTAGCTTCGCGGTGAAAATTAATTGGATTTGTTCTTGAAAAGAGTGGGAAATTAAATTTTCTTCGTTGTTACTTTTCAACGCAGCATTCTCTTATTTCGTTCCGTTCCTGTTCGTGACGAGATTACGCGATGGAGTTACATAAAGGAGTTACGTTGTACGCGTTATAAGCGTGTACAAGCGTACCCGATGTTGTAACTCAATTTCGTGTTAGCGAATACTAGGTGAGTCGCTTAAGAACTTACTTCTGTAGGATGGATGGATGGCGGATCGATGATCGAACCGGGAAAAGAGGTGCAAACGATAAAACTCAAAAACCATGTGATGAGATGTATTCTATCGATCGTTCTATTTCGAGATGCAGTTACAGACTGTCTGCTCTCGGTTCTCTCGAAGTGGAAAACGTCTTGCCGGAAAATGGGAGAGGGTCCCAAGAGGACGTGCCCAAAATGTGTTTTTGCATTTCGTCACGCTTAGCCTCTTCGCGAGAAAATAATCAACTGTCCCAAACCTATCAGGGTCTCGTGAAGAGGGTAAGTGTGGGAACCTCTCGAAAATTGGTTACAGATCCAATGACACGAATAGACCGTGGATTTTATGAATTTATGATAAAAATTAGTAGGAGTAATTTGACACTAAACATACCACTGCTGGTCAAATAGTCAGTTGTATACATCTCTGCAATTATTGAGATTATAAAGATTTTTTGATATTGTACACAGTTTAGATGAATTCAACTTTGCCAGCTTTATAAGGTACAATAACATATGTGAGTCATTTTTCTTACTGTTAGCTTTAGTGTTAAAACAGCAGACAAATGAGTCGACCAAGCAATAACATGAGACAATTACTGCATATACAATTATTTATTACTTTCAAATATGTACCGACTGGAATGTAAATGCTATTAAAACATTTGTCGGTCTCGTACTTTTTGTAGAGCAAAATAAATAGACGTAAGAAAAATACTTATGAAAACGTAACTACAACGATCGTTAATGGTATTAATGTAAAAGACAAAAATAAGAATTTAATGAGTTAATGTACAATAATTGAAGGATATTCATGTAGGGGAAGGTATAATTACATTATTGTCTTTTATATTTATACGCAAAATTCGCATAATGGTTGCCCTTAGTGCACTAAGAGTCAGTCTCGTAAAATTATAGGTTAAAAAAAATGAAAAACTTCACAATTTCATAAGCTTTCATTATCGTGATTTTTTTGTATTCATTGGTGATCTGTGTTACAATTATAATAACATTTTTGTATGGAACATTGTGTGTGTATTCTGGGAAGATTATCATTTATGATTAATTACAACATATTTTTCAAATATATTTGTGAATTTATAAAGACCGTTATAAAATATTTAATTAAGTAATACCAAATCCATTGAAAAGAAATAATTGAATCCTGGCCAGATGAAGGCGACTATAAACACTTTCGTCTTAAATTTAAAATACAAATTTTCAAATAAAGAAGAATGAAAAACTAATCAAATAAAATAAAGATCATATTGGAGACGTTATTCTTACAGACCCCCACATATTAGCCAACTTTCTTCTTCTATTATCGTCCTGCTAAGATTATTGAAGAATGAATGATATATATGTATTACTGGTCCCTATCTGTTGCAATGGATGCAGGCAATTTATAGTTTGCATAAAAGTCCACAGTCACAGAACTCAATATCATAATTAGACTGCGGTTTTTATGCAATTATAACATTCTCGGTCTCGTAAAACTCACCATCGTAAGATTTTTAGAGAAGTTACAAGATATTTATTATCTTTGGAACATAATAGGACCTCGAACAGTAAAATCGATATTTTCCTTCCTTCTAGTTTCTATGAATCAATCCGTAAATCAGCAATCTAATCATGACAAAAAGGACTTTTTGAATATTATATTGTTGGTTAAAATCATCGGGGATCTTTAAAGGAAATTATATGATTTGTTATGCATCGATTATGAATGGCTAGTATGCCAATGCAACCGTGCATTCAAATTACTTAAATTGACGTGTATATCTATGTAAAAAGAACTATGTTAAAAGAGATTATAAATTTCATTCAATAATCTCAAAAAATAACAAATTAGTCATTTGCGACTACCAAAATAAAGTAGTTAACTATTCTAAATTCACGCGTGAAGTCTAAATTAATTGTTGAGTCCAAAAGTCTCCAACAATTAAAGTCAATACTGAAATTACTTAAGAGACTGAAATTATTAAGAAGTTTTAATTAAATGTTTATTAATTCCGTTAATAAAAATGCACGTAGCAGACAAAAGTATCATATATTTTAACTTCAGTAATGTTATCAAAGGAAAAAGTGGCAAATATATCTTAAACTAGTCTACTGAAATAATAAATTCTTTTCCAATCACAGCTGCACGCAAAAATTACTGATTCAATTAAATACAGAATAAATGATGGACTAATGAATACGAATTCGAAATTTCTTTACATAGATCGCTGCAATTAAAGCTACAACACTGCCCCCTAATAAATTTCTTACATATTGATGGGACGCTGATTCATGCAGACGGTGACTACATACTCGAGCATAATTACTCGAGTGACTGACGTACGCCGACCAGTGGCAGGGTACCGCTAATCGTTTCAAGGCACGTAGGTTACCGAGAAAAATGGAAAATTGGTGACTGGTTACAAGGTACGCTTCCATTCTCTCCTCACTCCGACAGTGGCATTCTACTTGAAAGAATTACGAGTTTAATATAGTCCCTGTCGAGCGTGTCGGTGCTCAATTCCCGTCGAATTAAAAAATAGAGTGGGCGCTGTTGACGCGGGTGACAATAAAACATAATGAAAGTAGTAAAAGCCAATGTCAGAGCTTGTAAGAAAAATTTCCGTCCTAGGTAGCGTAACATTGAATGGGGGTTAAGGGAATTGGGTGGAAGGCGAAATGAATGGTGCATCAACTGAAGACCTTCTTTCTTTTTTTTTTTAAGTTACAGCAATCTCGGGAGTTGACCAAGAAAATTGTGCTCCGGGTTTCGGGGCCCTCGTGTAACGTCACGACGACGACAACGACGACGTCGGCGCCATTTCTACTTTGCCGGCCGTTCCATCTTCGCGAACAAAGTAATAACCACTTTCCCCTAAGAAGAAACCTTTTTGGTACGAGCAATTCGGCTGGTTTCTCGTCAACGGCGCACTGCCTCGGCAATCTTTTTTATGAGCAAATTTTCGACGACCCCCATCATATACACTTATCTAGGGAATGTACTACATTTACGTCGTATTTGAGATATTACCGAGCAGTAATTCATGGCTCGTAAAACGAATACGTCGTATAAAAGAGATATTACTTATCGGGACCGGTTACGTCATCGTTCCGAAGTTAATGTGCCCTGCCGTTACTGCCAGAACGCTCCGGTAGTTGTCGGATAATTGCAATCTTATAATAGATAGTGGTATTTAAAGCGTTCACAGTCGCTGGTCGTTCGTCTTCAATCCGTCTAGCTTCTCCGGTACCCGACGGATCCGCCGGGCATCAACCGACACAACTAAATTATAAAACGTCAATCACGAAACCGATGGAATGGGAGTGAGCAAAGGAAACCAAGGTGTACGACCCTTGGTCAGTTAATCGATATCCACAATAGACGGATCACGTGTAGACGAACCTTCTAACATGTGCTAGTTTTTCCATCCGTAGAAAATTTTTTGAAGAAACTCTGATTCGGCTGCTGTAAAATGATATCGATCTATCGCATGATACGCCATGAATAAAATGCGAATTTTGTGCATTTTTGACAAAAATTAATCGATCGAATGCGCAACAGTAAAAGCACTTATAAAATTTAAAGATACTATTGTATTATTTCGTATTTATTGAAATTATTAAGAAAGGAAATCTACTCAGCTCCTGTATCATAAAATTAACGCAGACGATTTTTATTCTACATTTATTTCATGGAGCACAAGTTAAACGACAATGTATTTCTTCTTAATAATGTTCATAATTCGAAAATAAGTGACAGCGTTCTTGTATTCATGAAATGTCTACGCAGTTTTGTAGTTCATGTATTCATTTTTAACGTAAATACATAAAAACATTGGTCATTGTAAAACAAGTATACATTTGGTACATGACATTTTTTTTTGTATTGTGATTTTTAGTTTCTGTAATTCGGTCTGCGGGATTTCATTGAAATGACATTATAGAAGATTAGTTCAGTTTTCTGTTATTATGATTATGTGTTCACAGATATGTGTCATATTTGAAGAACGTTTTGATTCAGTCTGGTGAAACCCATGTATGCGAAACAATTACATGAAAATTGTTTAAAAATGAGTTACTAAATCATAGTTTAATATCTCGAGTACATTTTATTGAATTTTCAGTTTTTGTAAGTAGCATTAAATAAAAAATATTTATGTCACCGACAGTCGGAAATTACAATAATTTCTAAATTCATTAACCCCTTGCCATATTTTAACGAGTCAGACTCGTGATGAAGATATTAAATAAGGTCTAACAAAGATGAAAGTTATACCTTCATTTTGAAACGAAATAAAATTTAACTTTTGTTTTATCAATATTTAAGCATTGAAGTAAATGTAGTCAGGCAAAAATATAAATTTTCTTTCCTCTTCGGTGACATTTTTGGGAGTGAAAACGTTCTAATTATTGTAGCCGTAAAGAAAATGGTATAGCAAGGGGTTAATATATATATTTTATGGGTAGCCTGTGACTTTTATGCATCTATAAGAAAAATGAGTGGATGAAACACAAAATAGTAAAAACATTGTAAGTATTTAACAATATACCATTACATCATTTTCAACCGATTAAAATTAACAAATGGTAGGAGTATTTACCTGTTGGTTGTAATTGCGGTAGAAAATTTTTATTTTCCATAAAGATCCGCCGTCCATATATGTATTTTAATAATTCTTAAATGTGGAGTTCAAACAGAATGATACACGACATACAGTTAATGGCTTGTACTCTGAATACATTCTCGGCAAAACCGTATTGGTATATTCTCTGAATTCATAATAAAGTGGACCAGTGGATAAAGCTTCCGGATCAAATGCACAGGACCGAGCTATGATTAATTATTCTGTACCGTTAATGTAACTTACGGATGCCACTCATGTCTCGGAATAAAGCCGGTTTTAGTGAGCGGCGCCGGGTCATAGGAACAGCTCAAGAGTTCAACGGTAGATAGAACAAGACTCGTTTGGTCGGTGCAGCCACTAGACGAGAGTAGTAGGAGGGCAAAAAAGGAAAAGTAACAAAGCGACGGTTGGTGCATATATTCCCGGTAAAAACTAGCACGGCAGAAGGCGGATGTGGAAGAACTAGTAGGGGATCAAGGGACGATGGTAATCTTCCGGCTGATATTTTATGTGTGTCCTACAAGCGAGATACATTCTCACAGTTGCCCACGGTCGCGAGCTCGGTTTTCCTTTTTTTTGCCACGCGATTGTCTCTCTGTTTCACTTTGATTCACCTCCTTGCGGACTTCCTCTGTGCAATTTTCTCCGGTAACTCGCTGAGCCTTGTCCCAATTACCGAGTCACATAAGAAAACCAGGAAATGTCTCGTTTCATTCCGTGCTCCGCTCAAATTACTATTATTATTAATAACTGCAGCGCGTGTGTTAGGCAGCCGTGAAAGCTTGTGTCCGCTAGCGAACAGAGATAATAAATGATACATAAAGAAGATCAAACAATAACTTACTGATCTTGGATGATTAACGTTTTGTAAAAATGACGATTGGAATATTTGAATCTTGTGACATCAGATGATCAGTCAAACGTTCGAAATATATACTTCAACACCAAATTCTTTGTTCGACGTATCATATTTCCTTGCCGGGTAAAATTTGTTGTTGTTCAATGAAACGTGTTAAATTATGTTTATGGTATTAAATTAGCGTCTTCATTTCCGTGAAAGATGGCATAATTATTGTTATGTCGTGTCAGTGCTCAAACAATAATTAGTGAGCCGCTGAGAAACACGCCTCAAAAAGAGGTAAATAAGTAATAAGGTCATTGGGTTTCGGATAACTTTAATAGAACTGAATGTAATGGACTGTATAATAGAGATGTTGTATCTATGGATTCTACTTCGCAACTGTCTTACAACCAACGCACGAGAAGTAAAGAAGGCTCATAGGGGTGAAAAATTCCCTCCACAAAATGTAGCATAGTGGAGGCGCAGCCAATGATAATATTATTGGGAGGCTACAAGTGACCTCCCAAAAGAAGGGCAACGCTCATAGACGAAAATACGTTGCGACGAGTGTCGCTAAACAAACAACGCGCGCTTTCCCGTGATTTCACCGGAAATCATATTTTAGGCTTTGTGCCACAGGCCCGCCTTGGCGCTATGCGTGGGCCTACGCTACGCCAAGTACCATTGAGAGCGGTACGGCTGGGCTGACTTTCCCATGGTCAACTGATAGTTTCCAGACGTACCCGGGTCATAAAACAATAAATTCTTCCAAGAGTTAGAGGAAGACTTCGAAAATGGCACTTGTACAAAATCGGCCGTAGCGTAGACCCAAACCGAAATACGAGCCGGCGATAATATGCACGTCTCAACAATTATCAAGAGTTAAACTCTTGTCGTATGGTGTCGAGTCAGACTCGCGGGGAATAATTTATGGAATTAGACTGACTAATTGATCGAATAATTAGACTGAGGATTTCATGCATTTATGACAAAAGGAAGTAGATGACATTTAAAATAGTGGGAAGATTAAGAGGATTGGAACATGTGAGAACATTTTATTTCATTTCTATGTCATGAAATTGAAGAAGAAAGTTTTTATTTTGCATAAAGATCAGCAAGCGAATTATATTAAGTGCCGTTTTATTTTAATTTTGGCACGAGTACGATTTCCGTGGCCCCTCGTTTTGAGGTTATATTTGAGTTCTTGGGGTTATTTCAAGAAAAAGATGTATATATAACATAGTGTCAAATCGGCCTGGTTTAGCGGGTAAATTAGATTTCCTGCTTTTTATAAACCTGCAAATATCTCGGAAGCTATGAGAGATGGCTGTGGCAAAACATATACAGACCTTTTTTGTAGGAAATTGAATTTCCTATAAAAAAAACATTAAGATGACAACCCAGACCTAACCCAGACCTAACCTAACCTAACCTAGCCTAGCCTAACCTAAACGTCAATAATATTCACTGCTAATTGAGTTTTAATACATAGACATTTCTTGAGTCTCGTATAAGCAGTTGTGAACGGAGCCTTTACGTTCCCCGACCATAATTTCGGGAGGGAGGCAGTTGTTCTGCAACTTCACGGAAATATAAATATACTCGGAAACTGCGCAGCTGATTAAACAATTCCATACGACATAAATTGTTGGGAATTTAATTTTCTACAAAAAAGGTCTCTTGATATTTTGCCATATTTTGTATAGTTACCGAGATATTTGCAAATTTATAAAAAACAGGAAATCTACATTACCGGCTAAACCAGGTCAATTTGACACCACGTTATATATACATTTTTTTCTTGAAATAACCCCAAAGACACAAATATAACCTCAAAACGAGGGGCCACGGAAATCGTACTCTCCCCTTAATTTTGAACATTAAGAAATCGAGAAGAAAGAGAACAAGGAAAAGAATGAAGTTAAAGAAGAGAAACACATATGCAATAAAAAAAATACGAAAAATAATAAAGAAAAACATGTTCAAAAATTGTGCACATATTTAAAAATAAAAGTCATGTTGAGTGACTCAGTAGCCCAGGATTATCGACTTATTGTTCTTACTAATTTCAGCAAGACCAGAACGTATCGAGCAGAGTAGACAACAGTTATATTTTATTAATTTCAATTTAATAAAGTAAAAATTGACTGTAAACATGCAAAAAGATTGTCTAGCCAACCTAATATTTCGAGCTTATTATAATTCTAAAATATAGAAGTCATTCACTATTTGGTTTCCTGCAATTGTAATCGAACATGATTTTCCTGCATAGAGATCCTTAATCTACAGATTAAATTTTCCTAGTTAGCTTATTTTCCTCTTTGCAGGTAAAAAGTCAATTTACAAATTCCTTGCAAAGCTGATCGAACCGGCAATAAATAACGGGCTGTAAGGATGAACGTTGTGTAGCGATGTTGGCGAAATAAAACCGACGAGAACGGCGGGACGCCGCTCGGGCTAATTAATAAATCTGTCACAAGTCGATCGGTAACAATAAGTCGATAACTCCGGTGTGGCAGCAATTACCGGACGCTTCTACAAACATTACCAGCTCGCCGGTCGAAGGTACGTGCCGTTACTTGTAACGACACTCAGACCCATGGAGAACAGAGTCGGAAGGATATATCGCGGAGTTCGATAATTGTCGAGGAACGCGTGGCGTGGGTGCTCGCGTGCGGGGGCGAACAGCAAACTTCACGGCTAATGAATTTACGACGAGAAGCACTCTCGTGGACCACGGAGGGAATCAATAATGCGGTTAAATATTTCACGGATTTCATGGAATGCGGCTGTGGTATACGGTCACGTCGCACCCATCTGTCGCGATCGGGCCAACTTCAATCGTTAATGGGAACAAACGGGCACGCCGGCTGCGAGCAGTGCGGATGACGTAACGTGTTTATGCGAGGCCACGTTGACGCCGCGACGGGGGCTCCCCGGTACACGGGAAATTTACAAAATTCCCTTGAAAATCTGCCACTTGGATTCGCGAGCCGTGTCAAATCGAGCCTGATGTATGCGCAGATGCTACCGATGTACCTGCAGTACGCGCCTACGTGCCATCCCGATTACCAATCGTTCAACGAACGAGCCCTCTCCACCCTCCCCCCCCCACCCCCACGTCTCTCACTCTTCCATATCCATCATACTGATTCGGGATTTTATACACATTTCGCCTCCCTTGGTCACTATTGTACACTCGACCCGATGCAACACGATCCAACGTTCCGCGAGTAATATACATACGAGCGGAAAAGTGCACGATGCTCGAGTCACGTTCAAGTTATCCGAGCTTCGCGGTAATACGCGAGAAAATTTTTTCGATAGCGTGACTTCCTCGAAAGAACTGTTGAGTCGTTTCATTCTTGAACGAGTGAAGTTTAAGAGTGGCAGTGAAGTTTTCGGGTTACGAGAGATTTTCTTGCGATAGACGATCAACAGGCTGGTGCAGTGGTATTATGGATAACTGGTGGAAAGAGGGATTGTGATCCATAGAATACATATGTAAAAGCTGTTGAAACAGCATGTGTTCACCAGTTCTTTTCATCTCACTTTTTATAATTATGCTACTCTTTACGAGAAGTTTTCAGTACTGGGAAAAGTTCGTGCGATTTTTTTTTCAGGGAATGAGTTGAAGTTGAATTAAAGTTAATAATAATAAAGTTAGGAGCAACGGAAAGTTACATTTATATCGGTAATATACACGACGTGCAACTTTGAATTGCTTCAACATTATGTTCTTGTATTTATATGAGGTTGAAGCTGGGTAGTTAAAATTTGAAAACTCGTACTTTCTCGCTTTACGAGTTTAAAAGTGGAAATCAGTGAAGAAAGTTTTATCTCACTCTATTTACAGACCTAATCTGTTACCTGATAATAACTGTCTATTTTTATACGTGTCAAACTTCATTATAAATAACAACTTCGAGAATGATGCCAACGTCAAAACGGGAATTAACGCAAAATATTGTGAGTAAAATTTGAGATTTTTGTAATAGAGGGATGTAGAAGTTTTATCGAACGTTGGGAAAAGATCATCAAAGTCAATGATGACTACGTCGTTAAATAAAACTACATTTGCAAAAACATGCTGACCTAAGAATCCGCACGAAGTTCCTCCGATACCAAATACTTAATTCAATGATATTCCCTAGAATCTGTTGTCAAATTTATTGATTTATTGAACGTAAAAAATCTTTAATTAGTACGATTTCAGAAAATCGGACAATATACACGGACCTACAAAACGATAAGGGCAATTTTTGTCTATGATATGTAAACTGTTACAACATCAAGACGGAGTATAGTCCGACAATTATTCTTGGTTCATTACAAAGAGCGAAGCCTGTATATTCAGATTCCTTAGTTAAATTTTTAAATACGTTTCTACAGTAGAAAACTAAATGATATTCATATGTACCCTCACACTCGCCGTAAGTAGAAGCAGCGCACACTGGTCAGACATATCAGCCAAATCGGATGTAACAAGACACTTGTTCAACAATGTTTATGTTTAACTCTTTTGGAAGTAAAAACAACTGTAACATAATTTTATTTTATATTCTCAATAGATTTTCTTATGCAAGATCAATATTCTTTAAAAATATATATAATAACTTATAACATCTGGAAAGAAACATCTACAAAATATTAGAAATACATTGTATCTATTGTCAACAACATTGTAGTTCACTGTCATTTATATCTTAAAAATTGATATTACAAAGTCTTGTTTGTTTTAATGAAAATATTATTTCTCAGATATAAAATCGAAAATATATCGTTATATATATATATATATATATATATATATATATATATGTATATTTCCATTTATTGGTTAGTTTCGGAACTTACATTTTTCATTTACATTTATTGATTTAGTTTCAGAGATGATACATAATTATTATAAATAAATGGTAAAGTAACTATTGAATTTTTTCCTATAGTGACAACAATGTCGAATAAAATGATGATCATCAATGATCACATTAGTCGTCGACAGTCGTGGAAAGTAACAAAAGTGTTTAACCATCTCGCAACCAGCATACATATGCTTTAACTTAACCAAAATAAAAAATATTCGGCAATGTAAACATCAATGTAAAGCTACGACATTAGCTTATACTTTTGCCGTTTGAATTAAATGAATTAAATCCATTGAATGGACCATTTCGTCTGGTCCTGCATACAATAAATTATAGGTCTTGGGTACGTTAACACACGAGTCAGCAACTTAGTTGAACATAGGATTACCTTCAAAACTTTGACCTGAACTCCATATAACATTTATACAGAGTGAGTAAGTAAGCACTACTATCTATTATAAAATAACTTGATATTTATTGTTCCTGTTGATGGAAGGGCAAATTTAGCGATCTCTAATAGAATAACCTTGAGTTGACCTTGAGTTGACCTTGGAAAAACGTGGAAAAAATTTGACTCGTTCTACACGTCCCTTATACTGCTAAATAATTTATTAAAAAGTTTTTTGATACAATCAATGGATATCGAGTCGTTTTAAATACTACTTCTTACAGACTCACCCTTTATCTTTCAAAGTGTCCTTATGAAAACGTGACCGATGCGGTATATACTTGAAATATAACTCATGTGAGGTATTAGAACGGAGCTGTTCAGTTTCATGTTTAAATATTTGGATCTTCACTCGTTCAAAGCTTATGCAATCACAATTTCGCAACATTGTCACTTGTAGCATTAGTTCAACCCAATTTTGTAACTTCAATAACTTCTGAGAATTTTAAGTCGACAGAAAGCTGCATACAGTTAAAACGGAGTACTATTATAGTTTGGTATATGAAGTTTGCACTTCCTGTTAACAATATAATGAATCGAAATTGTTCAATGCGCACTGCATGAATAAGGTATGTGCCATGCAAATTGGGCTGAAAGTAGTTTATGTAATTTCGCCACGATGTTTGGTATGCATTACTTAATCTGATCGTCATTGTTGAAGAATCGTATTGTACACTACTATTGTGCCCTACGGAGCATTGTGACGATATTAAGAGAAAATTTTCATTTATGCTATATTCGTTTTGGTGTTTTTTCGATAGTTTCATTGATAATATGGACCGATTATTTTGAAAGTGGTGTAAGTCTATTTGTGGAAAAAAATTGAAAAATCAGAAAATAAACAAATACTTTAGTCAACTGTTTGTTTATAAACAATTCATGCAAGAAGAAAAAATGGACTTACATCACTTGCAAAATAACCGATCCATATAATATACTACTGTACGAACCTATTTAATCGCTTATTCGATAATGTATGAACTTAATTTTTAATCAAACGAAATACAACTTAATGACACACGAATTTTGTACGTTGATATTATAAATATCAATTAAATAACAATAATCTGTACATTTTCAATATTTCTTTCATTTTTAGTAACACTAAAAAATTATAGAAGAAGAATAATTTGATTTGTGAAAACAAATATTCTACTGAGTAAGAATTTGATTCAACATCATTTTCAATATTTTCTCTGAAGTAGGACCATATATTTTTACCACCGTCGTGCAATAGATCAGAAGTTACAGCCTATATAATGACCCATGATATCAGATAGGAATTTATTATTAAATTGTTAACGTTGTACTATGACATGTAAAATAGCTTAGGCCGCAGATTACATTGGAGAGTTATAATTTAATTTTATCTTGAGTTATAATTAGGCGTAGTACTTTGCAAGATACAATAAATCATGAATCAAGACCAGTGAAATTATGATTTCGGCTTTGTTAATCAAATTGCATTAGACGTTCAATAAAGCGTAATTTTCAGAGCTCTAGGTAATCATCTCCACAGTTTGATTTTTTAGTTTCTTTCTGAAGTTGCATGTAATAAAACTGACGCCATACGCACACAAATTTTCTTATTTTAGTTTTTATACTTATGTACTAAAACATTGTAAATACATTCTTGTAAATACAATTGTATGAGAACTCGACGAATTTTAAATGCCGATTATCTCATGAACGATATCTTATTTCAACAAATAATGACTGAAATGTTCTTTCATATATAATTATATTCGAAAGAAGTGCGTGGGCGAACAGTGAGCGCGAGTAACCCACGTTCAAATGTATCGTTCACTAAAGAATATCTTGGTAATTATTGGTATTTAACACCACATACCATAGTAATTTTTCATTTAGCATTCATTGATATTCCGAATCGTATGATAATATACTAGACATTATTTAAGAAAAAAACTCAAGATCATCTTCGAAACTCGATGAAGGAAAGAAACATCAAAAAACTATCATTTTCTGTTTGAAAACTGTTGAAAATTAATTTACGAGTAAATTAAGGAGGTGGAGTTAAGCGACTCACTCTGTATACAGTTACAACATGATCGCTGCTGCTGTTATTGCTAGAAATGCTGCAGTCGGAGCAAATACTTTAAAGGGGGCGGCGCATGTATGCTCGGCAATTCGACGGAGGGGACTAAAGTCTTAGAGAAATGTGGTGGAGAGGTCAACCACAATTATTTAGGGACTTTATCGTAAAGCGTTTTTCTTTTTTCACTCGAGACGTGAAAAAGAAGGGAACCCCGTGACTGAAACATGGGCAAGATAGGCGGGCTCGTCGCGTGCCGACCTACACTGCAGGCTCGCCCCTGCTTGTCTATTCGCTATCCTCACGAAACTCCAAAGATTAACGACAAGAGGTGGCGCAAGACATAACCTATCCGCGCGTAAAAACCTAATAAAACCTTTTTGCATTTGCCAGCGATATAAATTTACCTGTTCCGCTGTTCTCCTCGCTTGCGATTATGCTTACCCTTGTTGCTCCCAGGCACGCACACTCGTATCGCTTTTAATGGCGGAAGAAGAGTTCCGATAATTTAACAGTAGCAATCCTACTTCCAGTCTGGCTCACTTATAATTCACCCATGAAAATATCACAAAATTAAAGTAATTCAGGTAATGAATACTGTGAAGTTAAAATTCAGCTTTATTCCGTCAACCCTCTTGTATTTCACAGGTCTATAGCAATGATGTACTCAATGCATGAGCGTAAAAATCAGTATTAATATTCGCACAGATAATGATCAGCCGCATGAATCATAAGTATTATTAACATAGGGGACTCTATCATAGAAGAATTAACATTACTTGTATATTATAACCATCTATGGTAGAAGAAATACAATTAAAAACATTAATCATATGAATTGTACGAATGATAAGTATTATTAACATAGAGGGCTCTATCATAAGATAATGAACATTGTTTCTCTATATTGAAAGTACGAAAGGCACGGGGCGGAATAAAAACGTAAATGTTAGTCCAATTGAGCAGAAAGGACATATCGACGAGGACTATTTCATAGAAAAAGTGGATAAATAATTTCCTGACCACGTAGTAAAATAGTATAGTCGACTTTAGAGTTTTTCTACCTGAAACAATTTTATTTTCTGACCGTATAAAGTCGTTAGAATAATTATGACTGGCGGTAACTATGTGCGTAAAGTGTTTGAGCCGTCGGAGGCCGAGAGCGCGTGAGGAGCTAAGCCAAACGGGGTCATATAATGACACAAAGTAACTCGCACGCGTTTACCACCTACGACTGCAAAAACTTTATCGAGTCGGTAACGATGTATTCATGTTACGGTCGAATAGTATAGCGTTAAGTCCAACGACTATCGAGTGGTGCGCCGTGACACTGAAGCAACGATAATTGCAACGGCGTGACGGCGTCATTTCGTTTTATTGCCAGGCTCAGTAACGGTTTATTGAGGATTTACGCGGGGCAATATATCTCTTTGCTGATCCCTCCGTTCGTGTTTCTTTGGCCCCGCAGGTTTTTCGGCCGGGAGACATTTATTAAGGGTTATCGCGGCGTCACCGTAAAACGAGGACGAGTATTGACAATCGGACGAAGTTCGGAAGTAATCTCCAATAATCCCTTCTATCCTACCCTTCTGGGCGTCCTCCTGCTACCCCCGAAATTCGCTCGCTAAAATCATTTCGTATTTACGGTCCAAGACGTTTTTATCAGAAGTTGGCGATCACCAGGGGGAAGAAAGCAAATGTTTGGTTCCGAATTAGCGTAGAAACTGCAGAGACGAAGCGGGAAACGTGTGCTGAAATTCTCGGGTGAAAATTACCTGTCTGACTACGAACGAAATATTACAATGCGCAATTTAAGCAAGAAATAACCACCATGTTGTCTAGGAACTGATAAATTCAAAATTACACTCTCCTGTTCTCTGAAAACTATAAATCAATTCAACCAACGTATAATTAGATACAATCTGAAAATGTTCTAAATGTAATACACAATGTAATGTAAACTTATATTTTATGGTACAAATTACCTGCTTGACTACAAACAAAATATTACCATGGAAAATTTAAGCAAACAATTATCATCATATTATCTAGGAATTGATCAATTCTAAATTAATTCATGATAATTGATCCATGATTTGAGGGAAGCTCTATAATTACAATTAATTTTTCTACATGCAATATTCAATGTATGTCGACTCGTATTGTCGGTTCTAGCCGAGCCATTGGCTAAAGCGTGTGACGTAAATGCCTAGCCAATGGGTGCAAGTGAGAACCCCCTTTACCCCTGTAACGTCTCAAGAGACTTCTTTTGAAGCACGGAGAATATACGTACATGCTGTAAGTAGAAACAGTGCGCACTGACCAGACACACTAACCAAATTCTGCTTAATAACACGCTTGAGTAATTGGTATTTATATTAAACACTTTCAAAAACAAAGTCAGCTATGGCATAATTCTATTCTACAGTTTCAGTTTATTTTTTACAGTAACATTACTCGTAATTATAATATACTACATTATTCCATAATATATTACATTACACAATAATATACTACATTATACCATAATATACTACATTACACTATAATATACTATATTATACCATAATATACTACATTATACCATAATATACAACATTACACCATAGTATACTACATTACACTATAATATACTACATTATACCATAATATACCACATTACACTGTAATATACTACATTGTACCATAATATACTACATTATACCATAATATTCTACATTACACTATAATATACTACATTACACCATAATATACTACATTACACCATAATATACTACATTATACCATAATATACTACATACACTATAATATACTACATTACACCATAATATACTACATTGCATTAAAATATAATACATTATACTATAATATACTACATTATACTATAGACTAGAAAATATATATCTTCTAAAGCATAACCTCACTAAAAACCTCACAAAGACTAAAAGCTTCCTAATTTACTGAAATACATAACAAAAACAAATTTAATTTCCGAATTAGTCTGATGCAAATAAAATCTAACAATACAACCTTCATATTGATTTATTGATATCAATATAAAAGTAATGCAAATTCTAAACTAAAGCCACAGTGAAATATGAGACATAAAAACATTTACAAAGTCGCGAGAATTTTTAATCGCTACAAATTTTACATACTCTCGTGGCTTTGAAGGACCGAAGTGACCAAAGTCACTCAAACCGCAAAAACTAGAGCTCTTTAACTGGAAACACTATTGTGACTTAGAAACCATCAACGCGATTTTTACTATGTTTCAAGTACTTTTCCACCATTACGACAGGAGCAATAACCACTTCTAGTTAAAGTATTGCAATCGTTTCGGTGCGTTAAATACGGCATCGAATCATTGACCCCGCAAAGTAAATAAATCCATAAATGAATAATCTTTCACTCGAGTCGTTTTACGAAACATACCAATGCATTCGAATTAATTCGACACAAAGGAAAATTAACTTTAGCGCAACCGATTTGCAAAGGGCAATTTCAGATTCCTGAATGAACTATACAATTCCGATAAATAATATTTAATGAACAGAAATATTACTAACGCAAAAATACATATTTATCAAAAGCAAAGTGCATTTTTCAAAGCCGCTTGATGGTTTCGTCTAACAGGTGCATTCGGCCGCTTTACGCTCGCGTCTTCTTTGTAGCAGTAAAACACGTTTTCCGTAATTAATTACTCCGCATCAGAGCAATTTCCCGTATACTATTAAAAGTATGCCGCGCCCCAATCTTATTTTTCACGCTCTGGAGCGTTACAAAGAAGATCTGTGGTGGTTAAAGAGTTTAAAAGCAGGTCCACTTATACACTGCGTTCGGTGGCGTCGGCGTTTTTCCGTGCAGGTAACCGTATTTACCTAATACACAGCGCTCTGTCGTTACCCTCGTTAACCACGGCAGCGTAACAGGCATTGTAGGCGTTAGGATGATACGCGACAAGCCTGTGGCACACGTGCGCCCCGCGCATTATTCCGAAAACAATGCAGCACGCGTGGAAATACGATGATACGTATATTTAGGGGGAAGGGGAGAGATTGGCAGCCGGAGGGATGAATCGCGGAAAATCTAGGATCGCTGCCAGACAGCACGCTAATCGCGTCTATTTCCGATGGATGAATAATCATCGGGGATCATCGACGCGCCTGGGACACACATAGGATAGAAACACACGGCTCTACTTACATCTGGCGTATGCGCGGCATCGATAAAACAACCACGTGACAAATTTTACGAAAATTCGAGCCATCACTGTCGTGTTCGCGTACACACCCGCGCAAACAGACACAGACAGAAGCACGCCGGTAATCGTGTTAGATGGGAACACACGCAGTTGGCTCTGGCTACGGTTTCGCGCACGTGTACGTGTATACGCCGAGATTGGTGTTTCTGTGCGTGCACGTACATTCGTGATGCGCGTGTGGTCCGCAGTCGCTTGAAATATTGCTCGTCGCTCCGTGGAAGATGTACGATGCGTTATTGTTGAAAGCATCGAAGCGAAAATTTCAGTGTCTGGATATATTCACCGTTCTCCGCTCGATTCACCCCTATGGATACACCACCCTCGTCCCCGTGTGTCCCCGCGAGTTTCACGACATCCTCAAACCCCCATCGAGACCGGAAGGTGGGTATAAATGTAAATAGGATGTCTGCACGTCCGCGAAAGACGGCTTTGCAATGGTGTATCAAAGGGGTCCCTGTTTCACTCTGGTTCGCTCGCAATCTCCACTCCCGAGAATTCTTCTTTCTCTCGTCACGAACGCATTTTCTTCGGCCGTGCACCTTTCTTCCTTCTCCTGTCACCTGTCAGGCGCAGGACAAACGTCATTGTTCCTCGATAAGACGCGCGTTTCACAAACAGCCGTGAGATGCGTTACGATTCCTGGGAACCGCCGTCGTAATGGAATTAACATTTAGTACAGTAATGTCTCGATAGTAGGCATACGTTGCAAGGTGGTCCACGACGTCATGCAGTGGTCAAATGGGTTTTCTGGCTGGACAAAATTTGAAACGAAAGGTAGAAATGAGAGACAGGTAATAAAGGTAGAGGTAACCATAGGGTTGCCATCCATTAACATTAGTACTGTAGTGTCTCGATAGTAGGCATACGTTGCGCGATGGTCCACGATGTCATGCATTGGTCAAAGGAATTTTCAAGCTGGACAAAATGTAAACCGAAAGTTCTTAAACGAAAGATAGTAGATATAGATGGATTGTAAAGGAATAGGTAAGCATATTGCTGCTATCCGTTAACATTAGTTCAGTAATGCCTCGATACTAGGCACACGTTGCGCGGTAATACACGACGTTCTACAGTGGTCAAAATAGGTTTTCTAGCTGGACAAAATTTGAAACGAAAGGTAGAAATGAAAGATAGGTAATAAAGGTAGAGGTAACCATAGGGTTGCCATCCATTAACATTAGTACTGTAGTGTCTCGATAGTAGGCATACGTTGCAAGGTGGTCCACGACGTCATGCAGTGGTCAAATGGGTTTTCTGGCTGGACAAAATTTGAAACGAAAGGTAGAAATGAGAGACAGGTAGTAAAGGTAGAGGTAACCATAGGGTTGCCATCCATTAACATTAGTACTGTAGTGTCTCGATAGTAGGCATACGTTGCACGATGGTCCACGATGTCATGCATTGGTCAAAAGAATTTTCAAGCTGGACAAAATGTAAACCGAAAGTGCTTAAACGAAAGATAGTAGATATAGATGGGTTGTAAAGGAATAGGTAAGCATATTGCTGCTATCCGTTAACATTAGTTCAGTAATGCCTCGATACTAGGCACACGTTGCGCGGTAATACACGACGTTCTACAGTGGTCAAAATGGGTTTTCTAGCTGGATAAAATTTGAAACGAAAGGTAGAAATGAGAGATCGGTAGTAAAGGTAGAGGTAACCATAGGGTTGCCATCCATTAACATTAGTACTGTAGTGTCTCGATAGTAGGCGCATGTTGCGCGTTGGTTTACGACGGCATGCAGTGGTCTTTGGGTTTTCTGGCTGAACAGAATCTAAAAATTCAAAATGCTTGAACAAAATTGTTTACTGTAGTAAGTGTAGGTAGTAAATGAAACATAGAGTTAAGCATAGTGTTGCCATCCGTTAACACTAGTACGGTAGTGTCTCGATAGTAAGCCTACGTTGCGCTGTGGTCCTCGATCTCACATGGTTTTAGCAGTTCAAGTGCTTAACGTGTTCACCTCATCACACATATGTGACATCCACGATCTCGTAAATTAATCTTAAGTCAATCGAAAACAATATGCATAATAAAATTTTCGGAGAATCCATAACTTTCCTTTGCCTAAATTGATTTAATATTTTATGAAGTTTCCATCGTCTAAGATATCATCAGTAAGGACATTAGAAGAATTCAGCAATATTGTTGTATTTTAATTTTGTGTTGCAATCGAGATAGAAATTTGTCATTTTTATTTATACCATGTTGTGCAATTTGGTTGCAACAAGAAACGTAGTGGAAGGATGCAAAATGATACTAAAGTGATGACCTAATGTAATAAAAATTTTGATATGGATGATAAGTGACCTAATGTAGTCAGTGTTACAGATACGGTTATAATTAAATATCAAATTTCAATGAATTAAATCTATCAGATATTAACGTAGCATTTACCTGAATGCATACGAATTAAGTTCGCTTCTAGTGATTCGTATGTCGATGATAGAACTAGGTTAGCATTGAACTTCTGCACGATAATACCCAATTAGGGTTCTTCATAGTGTACTTATTTACAACTCGTGTACAAATGATAATTAATATAGGTTACGCGGGCCTCGTGAACCGCATGTATGAAAAAATAATATAATTAATGTGGGATTAGAATCGGGTGAAAACAAGAACTCCGGATATAATGAAAAGAGAACCAAAAAAGGAAGATGTTTATTTAAAAATAGTTTTCGTGTTGTTCTTTATGCGTTCATACTTCGACTGCCTCTCTTCATTCTCGCACGCATCCACACCGCGGTCGTCCGCTTCATTTGTTTCTTGACGCTCTCTGTCTTTCTCTCGCTCATGCTCTCTCACTCACGCTCACCGTCTTTCTCTCGCTCATGCTCTCTCACTCACGCTCACCGTCTTTCTCTCGCTCATGCTCTCTCACTCACGCTCACCGTCTTTCTCTCGCTCGTAGAATTCTCTAGCATTCCTGCATGTACACGCATACACGCACTCATTCGTTCATCAAATCCTACATTCGGCCATTCTGACAAAACATCTGTCCTCAGATGTCGATCGCTATTTACAATAATTATACAATATCGTCGTCTTGTGCGTTCGCGTCCGTCCATTTCTTCATGTGGTCCGCCGACGTGGATGTTCGCCGAGGCCCTTCATGCTCTCCGATTTTCTCCACAAGGTATCGATCGTGGCGCAACGTTTTTGCGATCCGGTAAGGCCCCATGAATTTCGATGCAAACTTTAACCCAGGACCGAGCTGCGTTCGTTGAATTGCGACGACGTCACCCTCGCAATACACATTCGGTTCTTTTCGCTTCTTATTGTAGCACCGCTTGTTTTCCTCTTGTACCTTTTGGATTACGGCCTTTGCTTGTTGGCGTATCCCATCTCGCTCTTCCTGGAAAAGTGCTGCTGCCTCTTCCTCGATGATTTCTTTAATTTGTGGGTCATCTTTAATTCTCATCCGCGTTCCAAATAACAGATAGAATGGCGACATGCCAATACTCCTGTTCGGCACATGATTTAAATATTTTTGAGTAGCCTCGACAAATTTATGCCACTCGCTCGGATTAGGTGCTGACAACTTTGAGAGAATTGGAATCAATATCCGATTCACCCGCTCCACCTGACCATTTCCTCTGGGTACTCCGGTGACAATTTTTACATGTTGAATACCTTCGTCCGCACAATATTCTTCAAATTCTTGGGAAGTAAATGCTGAACCTCTGTCGGAAACAATTCTTCTCGGGTTACCGAAGATTACCGATTGCCTCTTAAGATACGATAGTACTTCGGACGTGCTTGTAGATTTCGACGGGTAAAGCCATATAAACTTAGTGAAACAATCCACTACAACAAATATATGCCTATACGATTTCTTAGTAGACGGTAACGGTCCTAAATGATCTATATGGTAAGTATCTATGGGGAGTTCCCCCTTATCTATCGGATGTAGCAATCCTTCCCTTTTCCCTGCCTTTCGCTCCGCTAAAATACAATCTATACAATTACTTATAAATCTTTCAATCTTTTCATGCATTCTATCAAACCAATAGTCGCGCTTAATTAAAATTTCGGTTTTCGCAGTTCCAAAATGACCTTGATCATGCACGCGTTGTATAATGCTATTCTGCATTAATTTAGGTACCACAATCACTCGTTCGCCGTCTTGTTCTTTGTAAAGAATACCGCTATCTATAGAATATTCTCGCCGATTTCCTTCTTCGATTGATTTTCTTATTCGCAACAGTTCTGCGTCTTCTAGTTGCGCCTTTTTTAATTTATACAATACGCTACTTTGTTCGTCGACTAACATAGCGTACGGGAGGGGATTCCGACTTAACGCGTCGGCATGCTTCATACCGCTCCCTGACCGGTGAATTACATTGTAATCAAAATCTTGTAACAATAGCGCCCATCGAGCTACGCGTGGACAAATGTCTTTTTTCTTCATGGTCATCGCGAACGCTTTACAATCCGTGACCACCTTAAAAGGGATTCCTATTAAATAAACTCTAAATTTCTTTACCGCCTTTACCACCGCTAACACTTCCAACTCATAACTGGAATATTTTTTTTCCGCTGGAGTGGTTTTACCACTAGCATAATATATCGGGTGGAACTTCCGGTTCTCACTGTCTTTTTGCAACATAATCGCCCCATAGCCCATAGACGAAGCATCGGTATGCAGTTCCGTTTCGGCATTGGGATTATACAAATGTAAAATCGGTTCCCCGCTTAAAGCTAACTTCAAATTCTCGAATGCATCGTTTTGTTCTTTACCGAATCGAAACTTCGCGTCGTTTCTCAATAGATCGCTTAACGGTTTCGCGATAAGGGCATACTGTGGAATGAATTTTCGAAAATAGGCTGTCAGCCCCAAGAAACTTTGTAACGTTTTCGTGTTACTAGGAACAGGAAAATGTTTAACCGCGTCCGTTTTTTCTGTTGATGGTCTTACTACACCATCCTCTATCGTATATCCTAAATAATTTATTCGTTTCTGGAGGAATCTACACTTTTTCCAATTTATCGATAACCCATGACTACGCGACACGTCGAATACCATTCTTAATCGGCTTAGAGCCTCTTCGTAATTTGCGGAGGGTATTATCAGATCGTCCATGTATACTAAAATAACTTTAGCCGCGATCAGGTCTCCAAACACAGTGATAATATACTTTTGGAAAACTGCAGGAGATGTACATAACCCGAAAGGGACACGAAGAAATTCAAAGTGCCCATCAGGCACTACGAATGCGGTATACTTTATCGATGTCTCGTCTACAGGCACATGGAAAAAGCCCTGCTTCAAGTCTAACGTTGTGTACACTTTGGCGCCTTGTAACCTATCTATTTGATCTTCGATCACAGGCAACGGAAATCGCATTTTCACAACTTTCTCATTCAGTTTCCTATAATCTACGCAAATTCGATTCGTACCATCTTTCTTTTTCACGATTACAATGGCGCTAGCATAGTCAGAGTTCGATGGCCTGACAATGCCTTCGTCCAACCATGTTTTTATTTGTAGGTCCACTTCTTCCTTTTCTTTCATCGATAACCTTCGCGGTCGGTGATAAACGGGGATGTCGTCTTTTAAAACTATCTTTAATTTGATTCCTACGTCTTTTATCTCTTCCGGTTCATACTCTTTGATCATTTCGCTTACCGTCGCGCGATGCATTGAATTTTCAATATGCGATAAATCAAGTTCGTTGTCGTTCGTAATACTAATTTTGAAAACTTCCGGCCTATCGTCAGCATCGTCGCTCGCTTTCGATATGGTTATTTTACCTTTATTTACTTGTAAATCTAAGTCGCTCAAGAAATCTGCCCCGATAAGCATCTCGTGCGATAACAGCGCATCAGATACTACGTGTAGAACAATAGGATATTCTTCGTCATCTATTCTTATGTTTAAACGCGTTTCTCCTAAAGTTGTATTATTTACAGAACCAACCCCGGTAAAATTAATTTTCCTGTTCGAGAGAGAAGGTGCACCTAGCTTGATATATTGTTCCGCTTTCAATAAACTGATATCGCTACCGGTGTCAATCAACGCGGTTACCTTGTTCCCGTTTGCAACAACGTCTTTGCAATACTTTTTCCCTTTAGAGTTCGTTACGTTAACTTTACTCTTTTCTACCACCGTTCGCGCTGTACATTTGGACGCAAAATGACCGTAATCATTGCATCGAAAACACTTCACGCCTTTATCCTTCGATGGACACGACGTGCTCTCATGGTTTTTCGCGCCACAGTAGAAGCAACGTTTTCCGATTTTACTTTCTTCATTCCCGACGTTATTCGCGACCGATTTCTTTTTCGCGATTCCGAACTTATTTGTACGTTTTGATCGCATCTTATCGTATAACTTAAACTTATCTTTTAGCTCACGCATCGTCGAAGCCCCGTACAAAACTGCTTTGTAGATCTCCTCGTCCTGGACGCCGTCAACGATGTAATCGATTACCGACGCTTTGTCGAGGTCCGCTTGTGCAGCAATCTCCATCATCGCGTAAATGTATTCGTGGGACGACTCTTCGGGTTTCTTCTTTCTTGCGTCTAATTTCTTATGAACGTCGTGACTGTTCACCCTCTCCGCGAATTCTGATTTCAGCGATTTTTTTAGTTTCGCCCACGATTTTGCACACCGTTCGTAATTCACGTATATTTTCGCGGATCCGCGTAACAAACTTTTCGCGTAGATCGTTTTTTGAATGTCTGACCACTCACATAATTCAGCTACGTCTTCGAAGTCACTAATCCACCTATTTACGCACTTATCGTTGTCTCCGCTGAAAGTATTCAGCGAATCCTCCACATCTTTAAGTGTAGGCAGATGTCTCGCTCGTCGTATTGTGCTTCGCGCCGCTGAATTTTCTTCATCCCTGGATTCGTCCGCCTCGCTTTCCTCGCCATGTTCGTCTTTTCCGTCCACCGATCCTTCGTTCGTACCGATAGCTGCTTCAAGGCGTTTTTGTAATTCCGCCTTATTCCCAGTTGTCTTTAGGTTTAGTTTCTTTAGTTCTTCTTTCAACTGGGTTAAAGACATTTCGTGTACCTTGAGGCATACGGTTTCGTCTAGTTCGCTGTCGGACATGGCCATCTTCTTATGCGATCACTTTTCACTTATTATATCACAAAATCCGATAATCACTCGATCGTATCCCGGACGAGCCCCCAAATATTGTGGGATTAGAATCGGGTGAAAACAAGAACTCCGGATATAATGAAAAGAGAACCAAAAAAGGAAGATGTTTATTTAAAAATAGTTTTCGTGTTGTTCTTTATGCGTTCATACTTCGACTGCCTCTCTTCATTCTCGCACGCATCCACACCGCGGTCGTCCGCTTCATTTGTTTCTTGACGCTCTCTGTCTTTCTCTCGCTCATGCTCTCTCACTCACGCTCACCGTCTTTCTCTCGCTCATGCTCTCTCACTCACGCTCACCGTCTTTCTCTCGCTCATGCTCTCTCACTCACGCTCACCGTCTTTCTCTCGCTCGTAGAATTCTCTAGCATTCCTGCATGTACACGCATACACGCACTCATTCGTTCATCAAATCCTACATTAATTATTATAAAAGGAAATATTATCCCTTCTTAATAGTTCTTCATTCATATATAAGCTTATGTGTATGTTTTAGGGTACATATTCTACATTATCTGTTGTTCTCGTTTATCAGTATTTTCGTAGCCCCGTAAATATTGTAACACATCTTACAAAGATGCATAATAAATGCAGTAAAAGGCACCCACGCGTAAAAGGAAAGTCGCGTGAATTTAGCGCGGCACTCAATACTTTAAGTATTCAAATAGCAGAAACGGGCGGCTGTATGGTTAACGAATCATTCTTCCTTGTACTCTCTGAGAGCAATCATTTCGCGAAGTTACTGCGCATACGACTGACAAGAGGTTAAACATAAGTGTTCAAATTGTTAAATATTCTAACTCATTTTGACTGATAGAAATCGTTTCACTCAAATTATATTACGATTTAACATAATTTAATTAACCAGACGCCGACCGTGCATATCCCATTTACTCCAATTTTACAGAGCTATCGAGCCAATAATTACATAAGCTTAATTGCAAAACGTAATTCCGGGTGTAATACCCTTTTAGAATTACCGATATCATTTTCTACCATTAATAAAAACCGATAGCAATTAATATTCATACTTAAATATACCTGCAATTATGCTTAAAACTGTGTTATGTGAAAATTGGTTTCGCATTAAAAATATAGAACTCAGTATGAATATATAAATTTATAAAATATAGATAGACGTCCTCTGAAAGAAGAAGACTCTGGTTAATTGTCGATACATATGAATGAAGACTGTGCAGAATACGCAATTTTGAATCTGCCACGTATAATTGCGAATATTCGCCAGAACTTGTCCCTTCGTAGATCGGTCGTTATCATCCACGATCCACCAAAATAGTCGCGTTAGATTTTAAAGTATTTTTCGACGCGTCGCCGATAAAACGGCAGTGGCGGCAGTTCGGATAATGGATTTAGCTTGATCCCTCACCTAAGTAATGCTATTTCTCCAATGGGTGTATCCTATAAAGGCTAAATCCATTTTCGTATTAGATTTCTTTGTTCCTTTGTGCGTCTTTCATCGTGTCATTGATAGATTAAAAAAGGAGACAGAAGATCAAGATGGAAGCGTGGACTGCAAGGAGTCTGTTCGGATCGATGCTGCGACGGAGAACTCAAAGGCTTAATACTTAACAGACAATGCCATTTATAGGATTTAACAAGATATCATTACAATTATTAAAACAAACATTTTTTAGCACACTCATATGAAATGTTAATATCAGACGTTAATATCACAATATTTAAATTATAAATTAATACAGGGAACCGTCTTATAACGATTGCACGATAACCAAATATAACGAACGATTCCTTTTATCAATTTGTTTATCACTTTGAATTATTTGTTATATGAATCCTTCAACATATCGATTAATGATCGACCGTATATCGAATTGCATTTCAATATATTATAATTTAATTTGTGTGGTTTTTGCAATGGAAATTATTGTGTAAATATAAAATTGACGTTTATAGATAAAAATATAAAAAAGTAATTGTACAAATGCGTCATTTGTCAATAAATGATGTTAATGTTGTTTGGTTATTATGGAATCATCCTCGAGAAGTTTATTCCTTACTATAAGGTGTCAAAACTGGAAGCAGGAAGATGCATTTCTTTCATATTGTTATCGTAACGATAAAAATGCTGTGAAAATAACTACATATTGATCATTTTCAAAAATTTTAGAATAAGCAGTAAAATGTTTATTCTGTCTAAATCCGAAATGAGAAAATACTACGGTGCAAATCCGAATCTATTCACCATATATCGTTCTTGCTAGATTTAAATGCAACAACATTCAACAGATTCCTTTTTAAATGAAATCAGGAATTAACATATTTATCCTGGGAAATAGAGAATTAATATTTTCAATGAAATGCGCATAATACGCAACGTTGTTGTTAGATTATAATACAGCTACAAAATAAAGACTGATTTTTTTATGACACCAGGGATTAGCATACTTTTCCTCGGAAATATAAAATCAATATTTTAAATGTCCTATGAAATCAATTTCTGGCGTCTATACTGCTGAATTTAATCATGGTATTTGCGGTATGGTGAGAAGTTGAACGAACAGTATGAATTTTCTGTATAAAATTTGTAGATGAGATGTCCGAAAGCAAACAATGAAAGGAACAATGAAACTTTTACGACATTCGTAAGAGGTTCCCGGCGCGAAAGCGTAACAGCGACGAAAGAAAAGAGGTGTCTCATCTCTAGAGTTGATGGGAAGTTATGACGGCACGGAACACCGGGCTGAAACGAAAATTGTGATGCGTGTAGTGTGAAATATTTACACGCAGAGGACAATCCATCACCACCGTCTTCACCCTCGACACGTTCACCATTGCTAGCCAACACCGGCGTCGCCGCCACCTCCTTGCTTTCCAGTCTGGGACTCTATGAAGCCAACCTACTTCACGCCTCCGCAACCTTCACACCTCGCGAGGCAGAGTAGAGTGCTCTTCATTTCTTGGTCCTCGATGCTCTTTTCTCAGGTTCCACGATATAACGACTGACTTGCATCAACAATATCCCATCTAAGAGGTTATTATTCTCCATAAGTCTTGTTGCAATACTGTTCAAGTTTTCATACTTCAACTCTGAGCTATCACTGAAATATTTGTAGC
Organism: Sphecodes monilicornis; assembly: GCA_913789915.3. Taxonomy (NCBI): domain Eukaryota; kingdom Metazoa; phylum Arthropoda; class Insecta; order Hymenoptera; family Halictidae; genus Sphecodes; species Sphecodes monilicornis. The sequence continues at coordinate 6,369,461 of OU565295.1, read as the reverse complement.
ACCCCTTTTTCAAAACGAGGAGGTTTACTTTTAAATAGAAAAATTTTAATCCTATCGTTAGAAGTTTTAACTTTTCCAATAAGGTTGAATTAACTTATGTTAAGTTAGTAATTCACAGATGGAGAATTTTGCTAATAGATAAAAATTTCTATCTAGGAGGTTGATAGAGACCGGTGACATTTACTTCTTAATAATACTATTGCTCGTTATTTACAGAGGGCATAGACACAATTATTATTCTCTCTAATTCTCGATGGTACACTGCGAATATTTATATACTTCAACTCTGGAGTATCCCTGAAATAGTTGAACCACCCTTTTTCAAAACGAGGAGTTTCACTTTTAAATGAAAAAAGTTTCATCATCTCGTTAGACGTTTGAATCTTTTCCAATAGAGTTGAGTCAACTGATGTTATGATAAATTAGTAATCATTTTCGGTGATATTCACTTCCTGATAATGGAATTGTTCATCGTTTACAGTTGGCATTCTGACAATTATTAGTCCCTCTAAGTCTCGGTAGTTCACTGTTAATAGTTTTACAAATTTACAAGTTTAGATACCAATTGTACAATGGAAAATTGCAGAAATTTATTATACTTATATTCGCTGTGTTAAAATTTCTTTACTGATGCTATATGTATTAAACGTTTGCAGCCTACTTATTAGCAAACATTATTATACTTATATTCGCTGTGTTAACATTTCTTTACTGACACTATATGTATTAAACGTTCGTAGCCTACTTATTTGCAAACATTATTGTGTTAATGACAATGAAAAATGACATTTTTGCTGTGTTTGCTGTTCTTTGCTTACCATACTTTAATAGTATTTTCATTGTACTTTTAACATTATAGTATACGTTATAATTTTTACGAAATACGTCTAACAATTTAATAAACTCGAATATGATACAATAAACTGTGTTATATAAACATAGAAGTATTAGTATTATATACGCAGAAATAGAATACACTTATCATGAATAAAATATGTGTTTCAAAATATTCTAATAAATATGGAAATAAAGCAGAACAATATTGTTTGTTGTCTACAATGAAATTATTCATTGCAGAGAATGTGAGATGGAAGGTGTTACAAAGTATCACGCATGTACGCGTCGAACCCAAAACATCCCCATTGCCTAGCGCAACGATTGTGTTCGATAGAATAATTTGAATTTATATGTAAATTGAATTTAATGGCCACGCGTTGCAGATAACTCCGCGGCTGCACCGCGCAACGCATCACTTCTACAGTGATTAACGATTCTCGATGGTAATATAATAATTTGACGTTAGTATCCGCGATGAAGGATCAAATTCGCGTTTACCATCGTTGCAATCGATACATGCATCGCCTGTTTTATATATTTTTTAACGATAAATTTTATAAATTAAGTTATTCTCATGTTTCACTATTTCAGTGTTAACGAGTTTCTTTGTGTTTAAATACACAATATTGCTTATATTATCCTTTTGTCGCTCTTCCTGGTAAAAGATTTAAAGAGCAGAAAAATTGTAGCAATACGTCGATTGGTGCATTAATTTTTTATATTTTCTGAAAAAATCGATCATTTTTTCTCGTAACATAAATATGATATTGAAAATAATATTGACACACCAAAGAAATCTAAAATTACATCTAATATTCAGTTGATAGAAGGATAAGTAATTAATAACTTTTTTTCGATTATTATGTAGATCTTTAAAAACATTTAAAAGACCTCTTAAATCCACTTTTTTCAATTTTATTAAATTACAATATCATTAATGGTCGCTGATATTTTCAGGATGAAGAAAACTACAAAATGATTAATGTCAAACGTAAAAATGATTAAAGATTGTAATCTTGGTTCTTCAATCCTTCTAAAAAAATTCACTTAAAAGATTCAATATCATTCTTGATTAACTGACTTCATTACAAACTCTTTACGCTTCCACAATATCTATAAATAAGAGATAGCAACGAAAATGATCATCTTGAACGCTGAAATGCGTCTGTCGAAAATGTTTAAAAAATCAATTTAGAAGCTGAAATGTGTAATGAAACGTGCACAACATGTTACAACATTAACTAAATGGTGGTGGTGCATAAAATGTTACTAGAAAAATGCAAACGGCATATGTGATTGAGAATCCAACTTGATAGGTAGTTCATACAGTTACGATTCAACTGTTATTCCGCGGTACATAAGGTTCTAGAGCAAACAGACAGACCAGTGGAAGCACAGAGTAGGCAGGCCTGGTTAATTACTCACCCCCATCCAGTGAGGCAGGCAAGGCATCGATGTGTTCCATCCTCTGTTATCTCCAAGCATTTCCCATTCAAGCCCTGATGGATCACCTAACCATCCTACCACCCACAGAATAGCCAACAATGGGTTTTTGTTTCTTTTTATTGAGGATAGGCGAATAGAAAACCAGTCAGAACAAAGTATTTGTCGCTATATAGTTGGCTGGCTCGCCACCCCTTGACCCTCACAATTCGATTCGTCCTCTTGTTCTCTGATCGTCAAGTTCTTTAACCTTCTCGAGCGGAACAACGGTACACGGGGGCAGAAAGAGAACGACTACATGAAGGAGGCAACTGTGATAATGGATTTCACGAAACTTTATTAGAGCACAGCCCAGGAAGCGAAACCCCATAACATACTAACGCATGCCTGCCGACTACATTTATTTTATTTCCTCGGAAGTTGCCATAACTACCTAATTATACAACTTCAATTCGAAGAAATTGAAATCAAGTAGATTCGATGAAATTGAAATTACTGCAATTATAGGAGCATCACGTCGATAATACTTCAATAAATCGTATGTCAAAAATGTGTTTTCGATTTATGGTGTAGATGCAACTAAGATTATCAGCTCTACCATCAAACAGAAGGTTGTGTCTAACGGACCAATAGGAGAGACGGTACGCACGTCTTTCAACTCATCGTATCAAAGAGTTATTTCCTGCAAGAAAATATTTTTGACTAATTTTTATTGAAAAATAGATTTGTTTGTTTGCTCTCTTGAAAAGCGATTGTGTTGACATACATTTTATTGAAGTATCAACGACCGTATGGTGATTTATTTAAGTTCAAACCTGATGAGTGAAAAGTCTTTTGTTCCGACTATATTATTAGTAGATTGCAGATCTTTGGATACGATAGTTTTGTCGAGACGCAACGTACTCTATCATTCTCACGCGACAGAGTAATTTTCTGAAGGACACTGTGTTAATATAGGGTGTCTCATTTAATTTTTCTACGGCATACTTTGATGCGTACCGCTCGTACCATACGGCAGGAATTCAATCTCGACCTTCACTGAGAACAGTCGAATTTTTCGTCAGCGTGCATTACTCGTTGCAATGTGAACGCCTATAGGCGCCTATCGTTTCAGTGGACCGAAATAAGTTAAGCGCATATAGGCGCCAATAGGCGTTTTTAGTACCAGGAAACCAAATTTTAATGGCGCCTTCATGCGCTAACACTAACCAAATTGTTAACTCTGCCACCCTTAGCAATTTTATTTGTAAAGATACAAACAATTGTTTTGGGAGAAATTTATCATATTTGGAGTCAGACGTCTCGTCCGGTCTCGGTTTCGGACGCTTCATCGTCTTCGGATGGTGTCATCAATCAATGGAGTATCAAATTCTGCATAGAAATGTATTGACCAAATCATTTACAATACGTATCTACTACCTCGAAGCTAGTATGTGCTCGACCTGATAGCCTTCAACTTGAATATGGTATGTACATATGGAAAATTATTTCGATAATATCTCGTTAACCATTAGATTTCGGACATATGAAGATCAATACTTTTGTACGTAGAATTTTATGATCTATCGATTTATGACACAAAAGGTAGGACATTCCATCTAAAGCAATATTAGTGTTCGTAAGATCTCGGAAAATATGACCGTGAGGTGACCTTTATCCACAGAGACATATGTCCCCCTCCAAATACGCTAACTTTCTCCCTAAACAATTTTGTTGTATTTTTATAAATTAACAAGTTATTAGGGGTGGCAGAGTTAAATGAGGCACGCCGTATTTACCGTCCTGGCAAAATTTGACACTGAGTGCCAAAGATTTCTATCACCAGACTCGAGGCTGTAGATTACTGTAAGAGTCGAACGCTTTTGAGCACGACGTGACGGGACTCGCCCGATTTTTTCACATGACATTCCGGCGCCATAAGATTAATATTCGAAGGCAGCGTCTTCGTCATTCTCACAGATAACCCAAATTTTCTCCCACTATGTTGTTCCACCTCCACCAAAAAATTTACAACCCTTAGTTTTCCTTTTGTCTTTACGAGAGTCTAGAAATCAGTCTTCGGCAATTTTTCATACAAGCGTCATCAATTTTGTACAGTCGCCGTAACTCAACATATTCTATCATCCATAACAAGGGTCCTATACTACTATTTAAAACGCCTGTAAATTTATTAATTATCAGTCGCGGATTTGAGTAAAAAAGTCAGAAATGACGGATGAGAGAAAAATCGATTTACAAAGATCTTTTTCTTCTTGATAGTTCTTAATAGTTCCTTCCCTTTCCTTTTTGGTTTTTAAAATATTACGTTCGTCAGTCCACAAAAAACTACTTTGAAAAAAACGTATTTACAATATCACTACTTAGCATACCACAATGCTTTGATAACATATTTTTAAGATGTTAGACTATAAAAATATGTAAAGAAAGATATTTTTACACTCGACGCTCTATTATAATCGATATTTTAATTATTAAATGTTTAAAGATGTTGGTCGATCGAGAACATGACAGAAATATATTACTATTTCAATAGTTGCTTTAGATAAAAAATAACCTAAAACTGAGTACAAATAGAGGACATACGAACCAAAGTGTATCGAACTAAATGAGATAAAATTATAGAAGACTTGAGTAGAAATTATTCTTAAGAAAAGAAAATATAACGGTAGAATTAATAATTAAAATTTTGTATTATTTATATGTGGAACGGCTATGTCTGCGGCTCCAATTATAATATGTTTGCGAAGTGTTTGCCTGGATCTATTGTCGTTCGTTGAACTCAGAATTTGTTGTAAATAGGTGGCTGATATAAATTCCGAGACACCACCAATCACCATGAAATTTTTGCAGATTGAAACATTCGGTCTACTTGACGATTCAGTCAGCTTGCGGGTCGTAAATGAACGCCTAACTTCGGGGGATAATTCGGCACGTTTAAGAAAGTTAAAGTGGCAGTAAGTGCGAGGGAACGCAAATTTCGCCGCACGGAGCTAGGAGTTATTCTCATGCAACGCTCGTCTTCGCGGAACCCTTGTCAGTCGATCCCAAGTTACGGGTGGTAGCGGCGGCGGCGGAAACGATTCAACCGGTTGACTCAGCCGCAAACTTATCGTCCGAGTCCTAATTGAATTTGTCCTCTTGGACCATGTCGCCGTGTTGCGGTAATGTTGGCAGCTCTGGATGGTAGTCTCCAAGGTATGCCAAGGGCTTCGCTTATTATAATGGGCGCGAAATTTGCATAATGGATACATATGCACGCTCAAAGAGGACTCCTCGACCTTAGTTCTCTTCTCTCTTGCCTTTTGCTTCTCCTTCCCTTTCGCTCCTCCGTGCTGTCTCCGTATTGTGGTCGAGAGAGAGAGAGAGAGAGAGAGAGAGAGAGAGAGAGAGAGAGAGAGGGAGAGAGAGAGGGAGAGCAGGAGGAGAGAGAGACTGAATAGAGGAAGACAAGGGGGCAGGGGAACAAGGACGAGGAGAAGGGAGAGAAATTCTGCTGACTCCACGGAGTGCTTTAGTTGTTAGTTGTTACGTGTACGTGTCCCATGCAAAGTTATGTCCCATTGTACGAGCCTGCTAAGATCCAGGCTCCAACTAGTAGTGGAACTGTAACTCCTGCAAAAGAGTACTGATTAACTTGCGAAAGTCACGAATGAGCCCGCCTCCATAGTGCACAAGACGGGTCCGTTCGCATACGTTTTGCTCGCTGGTTCTTCTTTTCAAGTTCCACAGCCGCGCCGTGCCGCGCCGGCCTCTCCCAAGGCTGAACGGAAGAGAACGAAACGGTTTGCACCATATTGTTTGTCGGGAGGGTTTTTGCATCGCAGTTGCATGCTCCGAGATGCAAAGTTTCAGCTCAGTGTCGTATTTATAGCGCTCCATACCACCGGCCACGGTTATCCTATCAATCTGCACACACGCCACTGCTAGATATTGCTACTTTGTCAACGTCAGTATCGTGCCGTTTACTTTTCGCTTTTGTTCCTCCGGCTTCGGTCTGTGCTACCCTCTCTCGACCGGCTCGCAACTATGAACGATAGTCCACTCCTGCGAAGCGTTCCCATCCTAAGCTGCCTGCCCTCATCTTCGCCACGCCGCGCCGGTCCCGACGTAAACATAATTCACTGTATAAAGTATTATATGAAAATGGATTTACGACGCCGCGACTCCGTAAAATTTACAACGCCCCGTTTTATCGTTATCGAAACGCTCGCCCGGAACTGCTCACTAAAAATCTACGGATGAGTTGGCGATCATCGAGAGGAGCGGGGAAGGAGGTCGGGTAGGGGATGGTAAAACACCCGCCGTATTCCGTCAAAACTTCTGGAGGAAATACTAAACCGCGCGTCGTATCAAGTTGACCTATTTAAATGCACGTCAGCAGGCACGACAGTTTCATCTCGAGACGACGTTATCGACCCCTCCAACGACATCCTTCATGGTAAGAGACGGTACACTTGCATGTCTCACCGCGACTCAGACAAAGCTCTGCAATTAACTCTCCGAGCCCCATGCGCCCGCGGCGGTTAAGACGAACTATCGGAGAAGGAGCTGCCGGAGGAATGGCTCTTGTATCAAGTCGCACGTTCCCTGTGAGTAATTGCTGTTATTCCTAGACGATTCCCTTCCTTTTGGTACTACGTGACACACCCGGAGGGTCCCCCACACAGAATTGGTACTAATTCGTTTTCCCCGGCGTCAAGGGTATTGCGATACAAACGAATTTCGAGCTGCCATATGCTTCGTCTTCGATGCAAAACGAAGAATCGCCGCTTGCACATAAATTTCACGTTATTATTAATTGAATTGTAAGGTGAATAAATAGATTTACTTAAACACAATGGGAACTTGTAATGCGTTGATTGAACGGGTTATTACACCATGATGGTTGAAATAGAACAGAAACTTCAGACGTAAACCAATATCTCACCCTCCAATAATGTTATCTACTGACTTCGTTTGGAATTATTGTGTGAAAGAAGATTTTTAAACTTCCATTTGGTACATCACAATTATTAAAAAGCCTATCCTAGTAAGCTTCCGCTAGATGAAGTGTTCAGACAAAGATGAGGAATACAGCAACCATCGATAAATCGACGAAATAAGGCTGTCATTCACCCATAACCAACTTTACATAGCACAGCCGGTGCCATATTCATTACAAAAACGTTTCGTTTCGTGTAGGGACGGTATTGCTTCCATTTGTTATTACTCGACAGCGAATTTTATGGAATTAAGACAAAAATGTGTACGTGTAATTTAAAACAGTAAAAACATTAAAAGATTTTTAAAATACTGTTATATAGCTATCAACCTATTAAACATTATACGTAAGAAAATAAATTTCTACTTCACTCCGGTTTGATGCAATTCAGATAGAAAATTTATATTTTGCATAAAGATCCGCTGTCTAGTTATTGCTTAACCATATTTTCACTCGTAAAATGACTGCTAACATTTCGAACGTCATGTCGTGCCTTATAGTGCTATATAACCTTTCAAGCATTTTCTTAGCCATCGCACCAAATATTAATCATATTTTGATCCTTTATTACCGCAAAGGTAAAAATTTAGTGCAAGTGAGGAAAATTGTTATTTGCTGCTTACAGAGACGATGTACCATCCGATCATCATTTATTTAGTTCTCTTCATCACTCTGTAAGCTATGTGAATTTCATTTCAAACGAAGGCTTGGGAAGTCATATAACATATAACTCAATTTTTTGCTAAGTAAAAACAGGAATTCTACGAGCATAAAATTTCAAAGTTGCCAGAAAGATGGAAATTGATCATAGAACAAAATGGTCACTACATCACCGAATGTAACCTATTCTAAATAGTGAAAAATCATTTTTCACTTTTTCTTGAAAAAATGGACTTACTTTTCGAGCAACCTGAAAATAATCCATTAATTAAGCGGAATAGCATAATATTCATGAAACCATGACAGCAAAAAGACATATTTTAAGACGAAGATGAGGAAGGCATCAGCCAAGGATAAATTGACAATACAAAACGTTATTTCTCATTTCCTTACATTTGCAGTTGCAATTCTTCAAGATTTGCGACAGTCTAAGTATAATAATATGGATGATATTAGTTTAACGTGTTAGACAATTTTATGAAAATAATACTGAAGTCACAGGTATTCCATTTTAGCCGTTAAATTTACATTTCACCGTCTTTCCCAACTAGGATCCCTTTTTAACTAATTAATATTCTTGACACCTAAAACGTCCATTATAACGAATTTAGAGAATTCCAAAGGTTAGAAAAGAATCGAAGAAGTCATATATACTTTATACCTGGAAACAGGTAAGTAATTATTGTTAAATGACAAAAGACAGAAAATCCAAAACCACGTATCCCCTTTTTTGGTTCATTTGTTTAGAGAAGTAACATGAACATGAACGCAGCATAAAAATAAAAATATGTGCAGAACATTTTTTGAAGAAAAATTGCTTGCATAAGTTTTATTAAAATCAGCTAGTATGGCACGAATATGTTGCATTGTTAAACTAACTACTGAATGCCAAAACTGCAAATCAAAGAAGAAAGACCCTAAAATGTCTCAACAGGAAAAAACACATTTCAAATGTACACTGAAAGTGGATACCTAGTAATTGATATGAGTAAAAAATAATTGTTCAGAACTTGGTTAAAAAATTTGAATCAAGACTTTGGTTCAAAAACAGGTCCATTTTTTAGTCAAATTGTACTCGTTCAAGTTCTAAACACTTCTATATGTTGCTGAATGTGTAAAGTAAGAATTAGCATTTGTACTCGTTGAAGTTCTAAACATTTTCATATATTCCTGATCGTGTAAAGAGAGAATTAATATTTGTACTCGTTAAAGTTCTAAATATTTGCATATGTTACTAATAGTGTAAAGTAAGAATTAACTCCAATCATCCAAAATCAGTACGCCATACTGACTCTGAGAAATGTTTCAAAATTGATTACAAAAGGTGAGATTGTTAGACGCAATATCCTTTTACACAACATTGTTCGTTTTCTAAAATTTGACGATAGCTAGAGAAAATATCAAAAAGTCTAAATCATTTAGACATAATTGTTACATTTGTAATATCATAAAACGTCAACCGTATAGAATCAAACTGACGATCCATCGTCGTCCCCAAAGGGTTAAACAATTTCGAACATCTACACTTATAAAGTTCTCGCACCAACATCTTTAATTGCAAGAACAGCTTTTTCCGTGGAACATGATGGTACACCACACCGCCGGAACCGCAGAACCCCGAACCGCGAAAGCAAAGCGGACATATCCCGACTAAGACGGCGCCATGAATTCTTCGCTATTCCATCAGCCCGTGTATTACTAGCTCACAATGGATCTCGATAGCGCAACGTATTTAAACTGGTCCCGGTTTGCAGCATCCCGTGAATGGCTCCTTTTCACATATGTTCGGTAGAGGCGTGCAAAGGATCGCGTCGGTGGTACCTGTGGATAGATAGCGAGGCCGGCCTTGAGAGGAGAAGGAGACCGCGACGGTCGGGACGAAGGCAGGAGGTACACGGAATTATAGAGATAGAATGTGAGAAAGTGACGGAGAAAGAGATGCCGGTTAGATGCGGGGAGAGAGACCCGGTTGCTGAAGCTCGGTTCTCTGGCGTTGGTGCTTTCTGACGCAACATAATGTGACGGCCATTGTGCTGAAGTTAGCGGCGGTGGGTTATTCAGCGGCGGCATTTCCATGCAAAGCTTCCCGGATGAAGCCCAGACAGAGAAGAGTAGCCGCGGGTACCGCAGACCTCTCTGTATCCTGATCGCCCCCTAACTGCACTTCGCCGGTGGCCCTTCCTACCGTCGTTTCAACGGTCGAGGCCTCTCTCTTCCTTTTTCCATTTCTCCGTCGACGTCAGACCTCACCTCTCCCCGTGGTCCTCTTCGCTCGCATTCTCGATCCCCGCAACCCGCCCTCTCGCCGATCTACATTCAACCTCATTGTGCGGCCCCGGCTTATCCATGCCCACCCGCGCGATTCTCACATCCTGATAACGAACGGTTGTGAAACGCTCCCTTTCGTGCAGGCCCCGTCCTTATTCTCCACCCTTTGAGCCCTTATTCCTCTTACGGCGACTACAGGAGAAACTCCGGGGTTAGCAGGGAACTGGGTACAGACCGAACTGGCGTCGCTTCGATGCGAAATCTCCCCGTTGAAATCCCTTTGCGAGAGATAACGCGCGCCGATACGATGCGATACGCGCCAACCGAATTTCTCCCCGATCGTCCGCGAGTTACGATACAGAAACGTATGCTAAAACAGATCGTTTTATAACCGGCCCGTTTCCCGTTCCGTACGCGTATCTGTTCTTTGTTTCTGATATTCACTTTCGAATCCCCGCATTCGAAATTCGGCGTTTTATAAGCAAACGCCCCGGCTCGGCGTCGATATTTAAATCGCTGCTCCCAAGGAAATAACAGATTTTTATTGCGACGCCATTAGGTTTGTGTTTTTTTCAAATTGTTTGTTAAGATCGTTACACACGATCCGCCTCGTAGACTATTATACTTCTGCAGTCATAAATAAGTAATGCAAGACGGAACATATTTGAACCCACTCGCGCTACGTACTTGGTAAAGACCCAATTACCGACACATTAAGAAATGACACTGACATGCTTGCATACTTTTTGTTTGAATTAACCAGTAACATAAGTTGTTCTTCGTATTTATCAATATTTAATATATACAGGATGGGGCACTATAAACAGCTCACCTGAATAACTCGCTTGCTTTTGAAAATAGAAAAAAATGCATCAGACCAAACTTACTTGATATCGAGGCTCTCGTAATCTGATGTTATTAATTTCTTTATAAGTGGAGACGTCAAGTAGATATAAAGGTCAACTCTGTTTTTTTAAATGGAATGGTGTGGTTTTTTATTTACATTCTGATAGTGTGTTTCAAGACGAATACAATAACCTATTATGAAGGTCATTCAAGGTCACGCAAAATCAACTGCAATAGAAAATGAAGTGTCTCAAAGCACTCTTCGAACACTACGACGATTTACATGAAACATGTTATTTACGTATTCACCGCTACTTCAAGTGTTCAAAATGATGACCTTGAACACGGAGACATAACCTAAAACGTTGCAATACTGATGATACTGCCTGACAAATTTAAGTTGTGTCTATGACAGAGCAAGCTCTTTTTATACGTTCTTGCATATCAACTATGGTTATTGGTTTTTCGCGGTACACTTGTTCCTTCAATTTTCCCCAAAAATAAAAATCTAGTGGTGCCAGGTCTGTGGAACGGGCTAGCCATTTATCCCTTCCTGATCGATCAATCCAACGACCTTCAAATGTCCTGTTCAGTAATTCCGTAACATTTCGTGATGAATGAGCAGGACATCCCTCTTGACGGAACCACATCGACTGTCGCATGTTCAGTGAAATGTCCTCTCACAATTCTGGCAAAACGTCTTTTAAGGTTCTCTCGTACTTATCACTATTTAGCGTGCTATCAATGAAATATGGACCAATTTCAAGTTCAAGGTCGTCACTTTGAACACTTGAAGTAGCAGTGAATACGTAAATAACATGTTACATGTAAATCGTCGTAGTATTCAAAGAGTGCATTGAGACACTTTATTTTCTATTGCAGTTGACCTTGCGTGACCTTGAATGACCTTCATAATAGGTCATTGCATTCGTCTTGAAACACACTATCAGAATGTAAATAAAAAACCATAGCGTTCCATTTAAAAAAACAGAGTTGACCTTCATATCTCCTTGACGTCTCCACCTATAAAAAAATTAATGACATCAGATTACCAGCGCCTCGATATCGAGTAAATTTGGTCTGATGCATTGAGTTTTTCAGGTGACCCGTTTATAGTGCCCCAGCCTGTACAATTGAAGAAAAAATGTTTTCTAACTTTCTGAACATTCAGTAGTGTTTATAAATTCATTTGTTTCAAAAATATATATTTGTTTGAAAGTATGAAGATTTGAGGTACACGTGTACAATATCTGCTCGAATTTTTGGGAGAAATTATACAAAATAAAATATATATTATATAATACTTCATTGATCTTTTTCATTTTTTAAGCTCCTTCCAAAAGCATGTTCTCAAAGAATTTCTTTTCGACATAACCACTTCTTCATTAGCCTTTGAATCCACTTCTCTTAATTTATCACTTAAGAGATTATATGCTGCGTTTTCTTACTTTTATCTGTATAATCTTTAGATTTAATTTTCCATAAACACTCATTTTTTTCATATGTCCGTATCAATTCGCACAGGAAATTTCTCAACCACAATCTGAAATTTGTCATGTTTGCCAGCTCACACGATCCGTTTTGCTTAGCAACAAATCGAAAAATGCACATGAAGAACAACATTTCACCACATAAACTTGTCTCGCATTGCAATTTATTATGCATAAGCAAATGATAAGGTAAGACTGATAATGTGTGGCGGCCTTTAGAAGTATGGAGGATTTAAAGTATTTGGGGAATTTGTACAGGATAATCGAGGTGAAAAACTAAGGATTTATCGGGCGACCCGATGAAAATGCGACGATGGGGTGTACATTTCACCAAGGCTGAAGGTGATTTAATGAAACGCTCGGAAATGTTAACAGCCTGACTGGCTTGTAATTGAACCGAAAGCATGGGAATACATGCCCATTGCTGCAGCTCTATTTCTTACTCAATGGTCGATGTAGACAGCAATTCCCCGTGAAATACGCCCCACTTTCCTAGAGTCAAGACCGTTAATGCAAACCACCAAACCGCCAAGGCTTTCCTTTCGTACAGCTTAATCACTTAAGTTTTTGTCTTTATCAGTGTTGTTCGCAAGAACTCTCGTAAACGCCGAAAACTTCATATTCTGCTTAACTGAGGCATAGATACGTCGTAAGGTGTATGAAGAGATTGTTGACGTTTGATGAAAAATATTCAGAAACATAGGATAATTATATGTATGTATAGGTTAGATCCAATATGTACGATCTGAAGTAATGCCAACAATACTTTCGCATTTGCATGGAAATACCAGAGCTGGAATCAACAAGTACGCTGGGCATATTTTCAAAAGTGTGTGGAATTAACTGCTATCGTGTTGTGGCTCTGAAATTCTTATGATGGTCCTTAGTCAACTGAATACTGCTTCTATTTTATTTTGTTATTTGTATTCTGAATCGTGCGGAACAATATTCTGTATATTAACATTATTGTCTTTGTATTATAAGTACCTGTCATTAAAAATTTTGTAAGTCAATTGTTAGAAAAAGACTAAGTAAAAATGTATTTCTTCTTTTAGTAATTATAGTAAATAAAAAATAGTGTATATTCTCAAATTCTTCTGATGACCATAGTTTTATACTATACCTACTTACCTTTGTTATAAATGTATAAAATCCGCAGTCTAATAAAAAATTTTGTTTAAAATATAATTATTCTATACATTTCTGATTAAAAATGACGTGTATCCTATAACAAGACTGAATTAGTAAAATACAAAACTACGACGACATTAAATGAATTCAAGGGCCCTATTACACCAATTCTAACTTATTAAAATTATTAAGAAACAAAAGTATTTGATCAGTCTCTGAACACGTATTTTCCGACACTACTTCATACCTTCGACAATAGCTTATTTTCACCAAGAACACAGCCTGCGACCGAAGATGCAGCGACTGTTTAGCCGACAAGAGCCGACTGAATTGTTTAGATAGTTAAGCCTCACTCTCTTTTCATCCGTCACGTATGATAGCCAGTTCATTCACCAAAAACTCCTTGCAGTAAAACAGTTACCTTAAAACGTCATAACAGCTAATAAATCCAAGAAACCATATTGCCATTAAGACCTTGAGTTTATCAATATTGTCGCATCTGCCCAGCAGATTAACTTCCAATACCGAATTCTTTACTTTCCGCTTGCCATTGTTAAAAGTCAAGGGGCTTCTTAGGTTTATTACCTGTTACGGTCAAGCCCTCGAGACTCGAGACCCGCGACCGCAAGGCGACGCGAAGGCCAACCGTAGAAAACCCGAAGATGCTACCCCTACCTGTGACCGATCAACGAGGGCGGTCTTCGAGGGCGGCCACTTTCACCATTTCCATAGATTTCACATAACCAATTAGAAAACTACTTCATTTCCCATTACCATCTTCATTGAAAATATCATCCACCAATCAGTACACTTTCAACATAGCACACGCCCACGCCGACACTTTAAAAACACACGACACACAGCTCTCATGGTCATTTCGCAAAAAACAGTCTCTTTTAACACAGTCTCATCGTTCCATTTTAACACCGTCTATTTTGGTTAATTATTGTTAGAATATATTAAAGTTTTACTCGTGTTACAAAATCAGTGTTTACTTACTTTACTATCCCTATAACTAGACCAGGTCGTAGGGAATTCATTTCAAATACGCGTTGTCACGAAAACCTGAGTCGAGGATTTCCGACCTTCGGCGACGTCGAGTCTTGGACTCTCAGCAACTACCTGCGACTAAACGAAGTCAAACCTGATTGGTGCGCTACGCGAACAACAAAAATATATAAATACCGGACATTTTTCACACCAAGGAGCACTTGAAACGAAACGTAGCTCGACAACACACCTTCACAATAGCACTTGAAACGAAACGTAGCACGACAACACACCTATACAACTAGTTAAATATATTTACTTATTGCTAATAACAGTCCCACACATTTTACTACCTGCGAACAAGTAATCATCAACAATATACTTTTATTCAATTTCTATTTCCTAAAACGGACAATTTTTATTTTTCATAAAAACCCGCACACTACCAATAACAATGCTATTGGTAGTGTGAATGCTACAACGAGCAACGTTTTCGGACACCATCATAGCATACCTCACCGTACTACCGTATCATCAAACGAATCCTTCGTCGCCATTAACACGTTCACCAAATGCCCCCAAAATATTTCCCTTTTAAACGTTTCCGCTTAAACACACCGTTCGTGCTTAAGCATTGGCGCGCGCTCGGTTAACCATCGTAGCACTGATCATTAGCTAAAACCATTGAAAGAATTCACCGTTTCCATTAACACTTTTGCCAAATGGTTCGGCACACGCCACCTGCGTTGCATAGCTACTTACGTGCGCCGTCCGAACGTTATTTGCAAGTTTCAAGACCTCGAGGTCCGTCGAAGCCGTGGACAAGCGTTCTGAAACCGAGAAATACTATCCCGGTGCGATCCCTGGTTCGACGGAAATGACCGAGGAATTTTGTTTCCGGTCCCAACGCGAACAAACGGCGCGGCCGATAAATTATAAAAGCCCGGAGACTTCGGGAACGATTTTTCACATATCTTCGCCTATATCCTGAGGGCGGTACCGAGGAGGGGAAAAAGTGGAATAGGATTTTCCTTGGGGATACTCCAATATCGTGGGTGGAATACGTATATCCATAGCGCGCCCCTTTCAACTCTCGAATTTTATTAACGTATCGGCCGATGGTGGTACGGACGCTGCAGCAGCAGGCGGCAGAAGGGATGCGATCCGGTGGATAGGGGGTGGCTTCGGGGTACAGGAGGGTTGGCATAGGAGGTGGTGGGCATCGTGAGGGGGGGGGGGGCATCGAGGGAGAAGGGTCGGAGAGGGAATTGGAAGCCTCGCGCCGCATAATGTATAACATCATCTTTTACGATATCTCTTTCTGGGGCGCACCAGGGTATAGGTAATGCACGGTATTGTATTTTGCGATTGCATTTTCAGAGACGTCCGCCTGCGCTTTGAATATAAAGTGGCTTGAGCCGAGCCTGTTTCACGTGCGGCGCACCGTTGCTGCCGGCAGCCCTAGCAAAACGATAATACGGCACTCCTACCAGCTGTGCCAACCTGGTAACCGAACGTTATTATCGTACTCTCAGAGTCTATAGATGCTTTTAGCGAGTGCTGCGTTCAGAAAGCACTTTTGTTTCTCTCTCTTCCCCTCCTGTGACTGCGATACCACGCTGCTGACTGCTGACTGCTGACTGCTGCCTACTGCTTGCTACCGAAGATACCGCGCGCGCGAGCGGACAACTTACGGTTTCGAGCGGGTAAACAGCACAATCGTTATACACATTAAACACATTGTTCGGTCTTCCTGAACGCGCGCGCGGCTCTTGTTTACGAGCGACGGAACGAGGGTTCTGGTGTTCACCGGACGACTTAAATTATTGATTCGGGTTTTTCCGGCGCGGTTGCAGACTTCCTGCGTAGACTAGTGATGCGTAGCGGTCAATTTGTATGGGAGTGTAGAAAAAATTGAGGGGACAATTTTTAATCTATGGAATTTAATCACTGTTATTAGTAGACTGTGGATATTTATGCAAAATAAATATTGTTTCGAATAATTGCAAAGTATAAGATACACATAGACAATCAGTTCTCTTTTTAATGATTTTAAGGAGTTGAAAGTTATGCGATAGTGTTTTCATATTCTTTAAATGTCTTCGCTGTTTAGCATTTGATATACCCATTTTGATCATAAATGCAAAAAATCCGCGGTTTAGTTATTAGTATTTGATTATTGTCTCTATATAATTTCATTTTGCGTTTCACGTTTTAGCGGCGACTCCATCTAAAACATTCTAGATCAAAGTTTGTCATTAGAATTCAAGAAGCTTCTTCTCTTTCTTCTGCGTTTTCTGTCAATTCGAATGCGAGATTATTAGCGCGAGGTTATATCTCGGTGTACATACACTTGAATCTCGGTTATCCGAATTAATCAAAGGGTCATGGACGTTCAGATAATAGAATCATTACGTAGTTTATTAATGTGGAATATGTTCAGACAATTAGGAAGTCAGTTATCTGAGATTCAGATAATCGTTTAATATATCTATATAATATACAATATTTAATTTATATGTATACATATACATATTATTTAGCATTTAGCTTTGACATATGTATAATAAATAATAATGAGAATTACAAAGCGTTGTTATTTACATCAAAGTTTCTATTGCTACTTTATTAATCAGACATAACCCATACCTATTCCAGACCTAACCCAAACCATCCATTACAATTTTTTGTTTTCCACGAATAGGCGAAATAACGTCTGTCACTCCTTCAAAATTAATCTGGCTTGTCGAACTCATTTCTCACTCTTTTGCAATACAAAAGCAAAAAACGATCTCACACATATGAGTATTACAAATTGGAATGTATCATAACAACAATTTCTTATGTAGCTGTCAGTTCGTGGAAACGAAAGTGTGCGACCTGTTGGTAAATACGGACTGTCAATGAAAACATTTGCCAACGATTTGACCGTGTCGATGAAAAGATAATGTCGACGAAAGTTAATGTCGGTCAAATCGTGTCGATGAAATCAGTGTCGGCGAAATGAGCTGTCGACGATCCCAGGGTAACCCGGATTTTTGTGGTCGTGGTCCAGGTTTTGTTTTATTCTTCCTTTATGGCTACTTCTTGATTATTTCTAATTGTTCGATTAGTGGTTGGAATGCAGCTAACTTTAGAAGGTATTTAAAAATATAACTATAAATTACCACTTTTATTTATGAAAGCAAGTGTTCAAAATTGTAATTTAGTGTCGCACGGGCTATATTATGCTTTGAATTAAAATATTCTTCTAGCTTTGACAAAAAAAAACAATTTACACTGTATTTTATATACATTTTTAAGCAAAAAGTTAGCTGTCAACTGAAATTAAGCAGAGATTTCTTTTGAAATATGAAGTCTAGAAGTCAGTTACAAAGTACCCATCGAAATTAACTACGATTATTTGAGACTTGAAAGTACAAATTTTGGACTTCTTTGAGATCTATGGATTTTTTGTCAATTTCATATGTATGACTGAAGTTGTGATTCACATAAAATGCTACAAGGTACTCAAATTTTTCTGAGAAACATTTAAAAATGGATGAAAGTCCTTTACGATATACTAACATGAAAATTACAACGAAACAGTAACTGTTGTTAACTTTTATTGAATTCCAAAAGCATGTTTATAAGAAACTGTTTGCTTAAAATCACATTCTAGCTCAATTAACTAAATTTCAACTCTTTTGAACACATCTTACAAGAGTAGTTTTCCATCTAATCAAAGAAATAACGCCAAAATCATATTCTACGAATCAGCTAGCTCTCAGCACTGTCCACGTCTCTAGCCAAATTAACCACTGTGCAATAGTTTTAATCGACTACTATTAGAGTATGTCTTTATAGATAATTATCAGATCGTATTTTTTACTGTTTCTATGCATGGGGATAAAGGTAGAACACGACATCTTGCGCATTAACACCCACAATATCACTTTTACTATTGCTGAGCTCAGAAAACTGAACTAATTATGATCTCGTGTTGATACCGTTTAAAATCCAACAAAAATTGCATCGCATTGTTGTCACTTGCGTTTGGTTCAAAATGTAATCATATTTCAAATATAAAAAATACTCACATCAAAAACCCTTAGTTCGCTGGACAAGTAAGTTAAAAAATCTCTTAGTTAAAAGAAGCAGTGACAATACACTACGAATAACCGTGTATCTACGTCTCGGAGTGCTACGATGGGAAAGAGATAAGTTTTGGTTAACTTTATTCTGCGACGAATAATTTACAAGTTATTTGAAGTCGTCACATTCTGAGATCATCTTATACATCTCACCTATCAACAGTGATTTATTAAAAAACATGTGTACCACAATTTCTTGCACCACGGGAAGCCAATAGTGCCAAGCAACATGTAACCGCAGTTCCGAAGTGGTTAACGAAACCTAGCAAAGCGCAGCTACGTCTAATCGAATGTGATCAAATAAATAAGAATGGAAACCGCGGCGAACGACTCGCCGCGTTCCACGCTCTGTGTGGAAGCGACAAAGGCGCGGCTAGAAGCGCTGTGGAAAGAGGAAGAAGGAAGAAAGTAGTCAGAGAGTGGACATTGGAAGAGAGACGCGAATGTTGATGGAGCGGGCGGGAGTACTTCCGTGATAAATTAATCGTCGATTTCCGACGATTACAATTTGGTATGCTTCCAAATCGCTCGCACCCTTTTTGCGGCGGTGAATTTTAGCCGTGTGCATTTTTCATCTGGCACGGTGCGGCCCTCAGAAAGAGGATATCTATCTTCCCTAGAGGCTGCCGGCCCTCCGTTTCTCGGTATAACCCGTGGTGCGGCCATCCTTCTCCGGTTTTCTGCCCGCGCCCTCGGCCGGTCTCTCTCCTTCTTTTCCCCGGCGTGCCTAGGCTCTTGCCGAGCGAGACTGGCTCGCTTCCAAAAATATTATAAAATTCCCAATTACGTGGCATAGATTGGTGAGGTAAATTGCCCCTGGAGCATGGTGGGCGGCGAGACGGTGGTTGCCTCCGCTACACCCCTGACTGCTTCGCTTCGCTCCGCTCCGATCCACTCCGCTCAGCCCGACGACCGAATCGAACGGGGAACCAGATCCTCCGCTTCTCTCCAATCGGTAATCCATTACCGTGACGCGATTGGGTAATTGCAGGTGAGGGGCCTATCTAGAGACGTGCCCACCAGTCTCTAACCTCTTCCTCTCTATCCTCGGAACCACTCTCACCCCCTCCCCCCCCAGCAGCCCCTAGCCGGCTCGGCGTGGTCCCCCTCTTCAACCCCCTCCCTCCATGGCCCCTCTTCCCCCCCTGCGACCCTTTCCATTCCGGTCGATATTCCCTCTAATTAAACACTGGGGGCACAATGACAAACCTACCTTGTACCGGGTCCTCGCCACCATTGTCGGTGATGCCGGATACCAGGGTTCCTAGTTTCGGAGATCCACGTTCGTCCGCTTCCAGGATCCGGTAATTCGGTTAATCTAAGGTGGTTGTTGCGTAACACGACTTCGGATAAATCACTCGTCCCTTGACTGCCTCCGCTACTACCGCGATTCTGTTCCTTGGTACCGCCGGGACAAACCGGCGAGAATAGTCAACCGGTGCCACCGCCGCGCCGGCCCCGTTGATGGCCGCATAACCGACGAGTTATCGCTGTTGTCCTAACGGATCCAGCGTAAACGAATTTTACGGGAGACAATGGCCGAGGAATAAGACGATACGCCTGGTGGTGTGTTCGGAGACCTCAGATGCCAATTGATGCAAATCTTTGGACACAAAGGATGAACTAATTACGAGAACCAGGCAAATATAAACCGGACTTCATGAATTTTATGTTCGAAAGGAGTTTTCTAAATATAAAAATGAATTGCTTTTTATGTATGGAATATTAATTTTTTAATTCCGGTTTCGTAGGAAGTAGACGGCTGAATCGAAAGCAAATTTCAAGCGATGTTCTCTATCTTTTTATTACTATTGAAATGATATCTTCCTAATGTCTGCTCGAGTGATTTAATCCAATGGCAATCACACGTTTAAACATGTAGTCCAACGTGGTTTATTAAATTAAAGGATTCAGTACATGAAGGAGCTATGCCATAAAATGTTAAGAAATGAAATTTTTAATCATTTTGTCACTTCATGGTGTCCAGCCATTATTCCTCAATTTATAGCCATGTAGTTTACATAAAAGAATTATAGCCCCAACTTTTACATTTTTACTGACACAAAACTATTAACTAAAGTCTAAATATTTCACAAAATGAGTGCTGTGGTGTAGCTCCTTGCAGCGGACCCCTTCATTGTTCTTTTGATAAAACGGCTGATCAATAAGTTGAGCAATAAGAAAATGTATTTAGTATAAAAATAAAGTTAAATACATAGCAGACACAGATAAAATGTGATAAATAAAATTAAAATATAAATTTCAGTTTCGTTTCACCCCTGGCTCTACTAGTATCCGTAAAACAGTGAAATTGTACATTTTAAAACAAATCCAACAAAAATCGTTCCAAAGTAAACTGCAAAGTTTTAATTAAAATCAACAACTATCGTGGGTAAAGTTTTTCTTTGAATCCATTTTTGTGTATTATCGCGAAAAGCCAAATGTTTACCAAGCTGTGTACAAATAGATACTGTTCACGTTTCAAAATGCCGTTACAATAATCAGTGACGTTCATTTCGATTCGGGGAATCGGAATAAATAATACGGTTCGCTTAAACAGGTTTAATTGCACGATACGGAAAAGTCAAATAGCATTAATAGAGAGACTGCGCAGGTTCCGTAAAAATTTCATCCGGCAAAATCGGACCAGATTTCTGTATAATTGACGTCACGTTCAACGTAACTTTATCTACGTGTATGGCATTACGGCTGAATGATACAACGAGCCATTTGCATATTCCCACCCCTCGACATTATCTATTCGCGGTTGCGCCATTTCGCGGGCCAAGGCACTGAAATTGAGCGAGATCGTTATTCAGGAGCCGAGCTGACAGATATAAACCGAAAATCTGAGCAAACAAGCGAACCGGTGGCCAGAGCCCCTCGCAGTCTCATTAATCGATACACGATTGTATCTTGTAATCAATTGAAATTTATTTCGTATCACAAATTTCCATTAATGAACTATGCGAACATATATTGTGTAATATAGTACATGAAGAACACCATTCATTTATACATGAATGAATGCAAGTCAAAATAATTTAGGTAAAGTTCTATAAAACACAATAATATCGAAAGATGTTAGAGAAGATGCTATCGGCGCAAATGTCCGATCTTCTTGATTTTAAATTCGTTTACGACCAGTCCTTAAGAATTTTAACCGTTTCCACACCAAACATCCTTGACATTGACGCAAAAAAAGTCTGGTTGTTTGTAAATGTTTCTCCATCCATGATATAATTGTGATTTCTATCGATCGAATTTTGAATTATGTTAGAGAAGATGCTTTCGGCGTAAAGCATCTGCGCCGATAGCATCTTCTCTAACATAATTCAAAATTCGATCGATAGAAATCACAATAATATCGAAAGATGTTATGATTGTCTTGTACAACCCACGCTAGAATTATATTGCAATTGTCTTATTTGATGACGATTAAACCGTCTCGACTATAATCTAATATTTACTTACGCCACTTTTGCATTAAAGGTATCAATTCGTGAAATTACAAACATGCTTCTATTGGAAATTATTGAATAAATTTCCTCATTCAAGCACCCACTTTTATCAAAATTACGAAAAATCGAAGAACATTAAATGTTGCAAGTTTTGTAGGGTTGGAAGGATTAGTGTTGAAGTACTATTTGTAACAGCTTTGCGAATTATTAAAATTTTTAACAAAACGATTTTCATACACTTGTCGTTTCCAAACCATTACTTATTTAAATATTTCATTATTTGTATCATTTATTTAACACTAAACCTACTAAGCATTAAAACGATCTGCGAATGTTGCCTTATAAAAATTGCAACCCTAGATTTATTCAGATTGTCCGTAATTTTCAATATAATAAATGCTTGAACAAGAAAATTTATTCCATCATTTTACATAAACGAATTTTTACAATTTCAATAATCGCAAAATATAAAACCGGTCATTCGACCGTGGTAGGTTTAGTGTTAAAAAATATGTACTTTATTCCGAAATTTCAGTACAAATTTCGTAAATTGAAGTTAACAAGTCTGTCGTGGGTAACGTGCTTTCTGTTAAACATTTTTGTCTTTTTCTATATACACAATAATTGTAGGAATTCTTCGAATTGTTGGACTTATATTTCAGTGATTATTAACGACTTCATCGAATATAATGCATCCCATATAAGGGAAACCAGTGTAAAAATGGCAACGATGTGATTGGAAGCAATTAAAAAGAAATATAATTGAATGCCATGTTTTGATAATATAATGTCTCTAGAATATATGCGAAGTACTATTTCTACGTCATGTATAATACAACGATGTTATGAACACTATGTGATCTTTAAAAATATGTATTATATTTGCGATCTCACAGATTTTTACTGTAAGAACTCAATAAAATCATAGCATGATCATACTGCCACAGCGTGTTTCGATCTGTAGGAGCAAGTTAGCGGAGCAAGACGAAAAGAGGAAGATAGAAGCGAATATATTTAAGAGTTTGGACAATCTCGGCGATGCCACTAAACAGGCGCATAGTTTCTTCGAGCAAAAACTTATCTATTTCGTCTCTATAGCGCTGCAGCCGGAGCGCTTCTTTTCCTTTTTGAGTCGACCTAACTCGATAACGGCGTCTCGCTTATAAAGAATTAAAGTAACTACCCCACGCACGTGCCAAGTGGCAGGCCGCTTCTCTGGTTCGAATCCCCACGAGGACACTGTCTACCTTACCCTTTGCTCCGGTCAGACCCCCTAGATTGGACGATCCCTTTGCACGCTTTGGAACTCGTGAGCGTGGTTAGCAAGGGGAGTTGAACGCTGTGAAAATACAAAGGTCGACTTACATGATTCAATCACCAATATTAGTGGGACTCTTGTAAGATCAGTGGGTGTGCAAACAACGTATACTCAATCGCCTGCGATAAAACACGACGAATAAGTACCAGTGAATCAATCTAGCCAATATATTACACATTAATCTACGAAACTAATTATTTGCAGACTAATTACGGCATTAAAGCAGCAACAAAATTGTCATTCTCAAATAAATTGAACCAAACTTTCAATCAACACAGCCTCTTTTCCGTAATTTAACCAATTACAGACGAAGATATTTTAAAACTTTAAAAATATGGTCCTTCGAAAACCAGATCATGTGTCAAGGCCTTATATAGATATTTCAAATAACAATGTGTACTGACTTTATGGTTTTTGAATAATTAAGTATTGCACAAATAAACGTAAGGTTATAACTAGACTGCGAATTGTATGCTTTTCTGGCAGGAATGAGTAAATCAATTTCTATAAAGTGAAAAGAATTAAAGAATTTGGGAATGCTGTTGTTTTACTTTTTACTCATTACAATGATTAAGAAAATAGATACATGTATATGCAACTCCTGTTTGCAACTTTGCAATTAATATATACCACTTTTATTTTGCATAAAATTCGTAGTGACTAACTATAACCATTATAATTGTGAGATATTGCGAAAAAATTACTAAAAAAAACTAAAACTTCTGCATATATCTAATATATTGACTTTTTACCATTTTATTAGTTTACACCAAATGACATATTACTTTTTACATTCATTCACATTCGAAAAGTGCAAATCGAAGATATAAATTTCCACTTTAATTATCTTTGTTTTAACTTCACTTCTCATTCGCATACTTTTAATTTTGAACGATCGTTGCAGCTTACAAATGAATGAATATCTGGTATTTTCTGTGTCGCAGAGACATTTTTAAATGAAAATGTCTGTTGAAACTTTTTAATACAATTTCGTTTCATATATCAATGTATCATAATTTGTTAATTTCCCAGAATTTTAATCTGTGATTAAACAAACTTTATTTTGCACGTTTTTCCGTAAAACTGAATCAACCTTTCAGGGATTTAAAGCTTGACGAGATGCATTCTGTTGCTTCGTAGGGAAATGCGAAATTCAATGTGCACAGAAATGCAATGTACTCGACGAGAACGATTTTTCTGACGTCATCGTATCTGGCACTGTTAACAGTTCTAATACTAATTGGATCACGAAATCATATTCGTAGGTGCCAATGTTTCAAGCACCACTACTGCCGCCGAGTGCAGACCCGTTGTAGGAAAAATTTTGTAAATGTGAAGAAGCAAAGGGATCTACTTAAACCATTTACATTTTCATTTGCATTCAGGAGATAATATTCACTGCAGTTGCATACAAATGTCTAAATACCCGTTAGTTTACCTGAATATTTTAGAAACAAATTGTGACTATTGAATCACAAAATTTCCTTGGTTAATTGACAAAAAATTAAAAATATATTGATTGCATCGACTGAATTATTTAATTATAGCTTGATATTATCGATTGTATTAAAAATTAGAGGACGAGTTTTTTTCAACAACTAATTTTAGCGATAGTAGTGTAGTTAATAACTTTCAGGAGCATAATTGTTTTAATTGCCAGCCTAATGTACCCAACTATAATGGAAACATTTCAAATGCAGAAGCTAAAACGATATAAGAATGTACTTTGATACAGTTTTACGGTAATGGTGTCTTACAGTTTTAAATCACTTCATAAAACTGTACGTGTCATGGTTACGGTCGTTTGATATACAAACAGCTTATAATTTCACAAATTTGTTCGTCAATTTGATACGAAAAGCTATAATACAGTTTACTGCATTTTTCACAGGATAACTGCTATACAACTTGTGAAATTTGAAACGTTTGTGTTATGAAAGCGACTGACCTTCCGTACGCAGTCACGCCATATCCCCCATGAGAGTAAATTGTCTCAACTCAGCCAGTAACCGATTCTCATTTAAAACTGTAGATCACTTTTCCAAACAAAGTTTCAAGCTCGTTATCAACGGTTGTTTCCTTTTCTGATATCGTATTGTTGATAATGTGACAGTAAATATGGCTGTAAGAAACAAGTTTGGATTTTAAGTCATAACTTCGATAGCATCTTCTGTAATTAATAATGACACGCTTCAATTATTCAGGATAACCAATTACAATGAATATTGCACAGTTTGGGAACCATAAATGGGCTAATATTTAAAATTAAATAGCATTTATGTTATTATTTATATACAGTTTTTTTAATAATGTTATCTTTACCAGGTAAAAATGTTATTCTTACTTTAATAACTTCAATAAGCTGGAAATAATTAATGGATATTCTTAAATTGTTTTAAGCTTGCTCAATGTTGTATTAATAAATAAAATCCAAAAATGAGATGTAACAGCTGATGAATGACATATTATTTTGTGACATCTAAAATTATTTATTATAAAGGGAAATAATTTAATTTTGATGATCTATGACTTTAGGTGCAACCTCTTTACGATTATTAGGGTGAATTAGGGATCCAACGTACTCCTTCATGGAGAGTAAGAACTGAAAAATTAATGTAGATGTAACTTTAAAATAGATGACACTTTCTTAAAAAATTTGTATAAAAGAGAAGTAATTTACTCTTGTTAACTCATGACTGGCCTGCGGATCTTTATGCATTTATGACAAAAATCGATTGGTTAAATACAAATTGTAAGGCATTAGAATAATTGAAACGATGTTGTCATATTATTCGTGATTTACTGAAATTACTAGAAGAGGAAATGTATTTATTTTTAACTTCTGTTTCATTCAATTGATTTGGACAATTTTTATTTTGCGTAAAGACCTGCAGTGTACTCATTACTGCTGTACTTAAGGTACAACCCCTCTACGTTTCTTAGAATTAATTGGGGATGCAACTTACACCTTTATGTACAGTAAGGGCTTGTTAAAATAATCAACGAAATATAGTAAACATAAAACAGTAGCTGTGTAGTAAAGCGCCCTTAATTTTTTATGAAAATATAGATACTGTTTAAAAAGGATTTCCTGTTCTGTTTTAATTCATCAGGGGGAATGTGGTGCTTGAAAACGGTCCGGACAGTTCATTCGAGGGAAAAAGAAAGTTGCAATGTGTATTATTCGGAGCATAGCAATCTAAAAGATATTTCGGCTTGATAATAGCCGACAGGGCATCGCGCACCTGGTGCATTCGCCATAGCCAGGAAAACATAACCTTCAAAGTTGCCGGCAGGCGGCACAGGTTCCGAAGTTACGCCGTTCGGAGACTCGTAAACACGTAGAACGCACCTGGGACTCGATGTCTTTATCGATAATGTGACACCTATATACGTGGCAGCGTAACTCACGAATTTAAATTTTTAACGTAGCTACTCTCTCTCTCTCTCTCTCTCTCTCTCACTCTTTCTCTCTTTCTCTCCCGCGACCTCTCACCTCATGCTTCGTCGTTTACCCCTCTTGCATCAATGTCGTCGGCGCGAGTGCATTCACTCACACGCACATTTTGCAAATCACCAGCTATGCTCACTGAATCCTGAATCAACAAACTTTCCGCTTGGCCAGCAATGAAATAAATTTAAAACTTGGTTGCATTGCGAAACAGCTGTTAATGGATCCATATATGTGTAAATTCGGGCGGATGACATTGGAGCAATAAAATCATTTAAAGCCGCCATACTTTCATCTTATCTAACTGTCTAAATTGATTTAATGAAATAGTTCCTATTGGATAAAAAAGTATGTATTTATTTTTATCACAGAAATATTCCACATTTTATATTTTCATAAAAACTGGTCAAACATTTTATACAACAAAAGCGTTTTTAAGAGTTTAGCTTTATTTGTAGCTTTCTTCTCAGAAGTCCAAATGGGTGAATTTAGTCAATCTTACATTTCGTTAAATTGTTACAAATGATATACGTTATTCCTTTTAATTAAACTCTACTTGAAATACAAGTTTAGTATAAGGTTTAATGTTATACGTCCACATAAATTTTATGATATTCAATACCATTTTGAAGTATCTCTATAACATAAAATCACAGTTAACCTGACACGAGCTATCATATTAGTTTGCAGTGTGGGACAAAAACTTAAATACATACTTTTCTAATGGATTGCACCTGTTCTCATAAGAGAAACAAATATATTATTCACGATGGACTCTTATGTATATCAAAGTGTCTCGTAATATTGCATTAAAGAGAGCAGTCGCAGTTACTCGTTCAAAGTGTACACAAAATTTCAAATTTTGCATTAACATAAAGAAAAATATCTTTCAGAAAGCGCCGAAATATAGTAATAAAGAAATAAATGTAACATAATACTTTTCACAGTTACATAATTATTGTCTGTAAAATATGCATTCAAAAATGTGGGAACATTAGTATGCCCGATAATCAATATGTTTCCGATTTGATAGTACAGCTCGAAAATGCATGCTTCTGCTAAAAAAAGTAAGACGAAAATATAGCCTACACCTTTTTCGTACATTTTCAAACGCGTCAGCCGATTCCTATTCAATAGCACGAGAATTTTACAAACCTTCAAATTCGACTTTCTGGAACAGGAAACCTCGAACAATAAAATTTTGTTGCACTACTCCAATAAGTGATTCCAGAAAGAAACTATGAAAACAAATTCTAAAAAAGATTACATAGATATCCCAAGAATGAAGATTTATTGAACGGCTAATGTATCTAGAAAACAAATCCGAAGCCATAATTTCATTGGCCTTGATTTACGATTTATTTTTCCCTGCAGGGTGCTATACCTAACTATAACTCACGATAAAATGAAATTACAACTCTCCAATTTAACCAGCACCTAAGATATTTTACATAACATGGTGGAACCTTAACAAAGGCTGTAACACTATTCATGTACATATTTAATAATAAATTTCAACCTGATATCATGCGTCGTTAACCAGGTCTTAATTTCAGAAATATTACCCGACGATAATAAAATGGTCCTATTTTACACTTTAAGTGCAAACCTAGCAGCATCAAAAATTCCATAAAATTAGTCATGCATTGAATGAAAGAAGAAATAAACTATTAAGATTTATGATGCTGAAAACAATATTCCAACTTTCCTGCATTTTGCAGATTTTAACCACATTTGCTACACTCGACATATTAGACAAATAATTTCGTCTGCCATTTCTGTGAGATGCGACACTCAAAGTGTTAAATGAAAGTAATACAAATGATCTTAAAAAAAATTTTCTCTTAGAATATTTGTTCTCACAAAACAAACTATTCTATCTCTATTATTGTTTACTATCATTTAAAATATGAAAAATATTTAAATGTGCAAGTTAGAGGAAACATTCTGTGTAATAATCTTGTCCTTAAAGTAAGTGTAGATATTACAATAAACATAAATTGTTTCTTTCTTATGAGAAATTATTAGAGACAATGAAATTTTAATAATTGTAATAGTGAAGAAAATTGTAAAGGGTTAACACGTTAAAAGTAAAGCTATTTTGTCTCCCTTTTCATTTCACTTTTTATTTAAGTTTCAATACAAAAATATGACAATGCATAAATAAAACAGTGTGGACATTTGTTAATATCATACGAATTATATATTAGATATTGTTTTGTAAATTCGATAACGTTAGTCCCCAGGGACTGACATCGAGTTTAACGTGCTAATACTACATTATTGTGATTACAAATAACAACCGGTGTTATTTCTGCGAAATAAATCGAGTCAAGCCGAGATGGCAATTTTCGTGAATACCATTTCACTATTCTATCAATCTTGATTAATGATTTGAAAACACCATCTACTTCAAGCATCCAGACATGAGGCAGTGCCGCTTTAGCGTCGTCGATATAGGCCACACGTGATTCGCCGTGCTATACAGTTCTCGGAAAATGGAAACTGGCTGTGCGTGTGAGTGCTCGGAAGAAAAAGCAGTGACATCGATTTTTTTGTCTGGTCTCGATTCGAAGAATACGGACGGCATAAGCCGGCGGCCGTGTCCAATAGAACCGTCGTCGTGCTCTGGAGCTAATCGTTATTTTGCGTGGACAGTACTGGTGATCGATGCGGGGAAACGGCTCCGAGAACGGCGAGCGGGTCGTGGGGAGCGGAATAAGGACGGCGCACGAGGCACGAGGCACGAGGGGGGTAAAATCAATGATGGCCTCTTGAAAATTTCACCAGTCAAAACGGTAGAAATAGTCAATTTTCTGGCTTTCTCTCGCCCGTCGCTTTAAGGGAAGGCGGGCGGCGTCGCGCGTCTCCTGGGCGTTCTCCGGGAACTTATAAATATCCATAATACATTGATAAGGGAGTTCCCACCGACACGTATCCGCTGCTGCATGTGACCATCCCGCCGCCGCTGCGGCGGGCGGGCCAGGAACACGTTTCTCGGCCCGGATTTTTCACGCGTGGCATACACACATACACACACACATGCTCACGAATAGATTTCAAATATGCAGAGATTGTTCTTTGGAATGGAGTGCAGCTGCGACCCCTGGGGTGTCGCGGATCCGGGTAAAAACTGGATGAGAGCCGAATAGGAGAGTAAGCAGACAAGGGTATATCCGGTGATGTGTTGGGGAACGTGTGCGAGAGACTGTTTCGTAAAGCATCGGCGAGAGGACGACCGTGAGCTAACGTCTGATCCCCGGAGACTTTCCTGCTGTAAGGGAATTCAATTTCTCGTAATCCGACTGTGAGAAACATCTCCGGCTTATCACAATCTATTCGGCTACAATGTCAACTAGCCTTCCTAATTTTCAAACGGAACAATCATTGTGGTTAGCAGTTTGGACGTGATGTTTCGATGACTGTTTCCTGCGATGGAGGCATTGATATTGGGAGCAATGTGTTACGTGGGAATGGAGGTTATCATACCGAATAAAGTTTTATTGTGTTCATTTTCTTGGTCGTTTCGTTTACGATGTGTTTGTTTAGATCGATTTTGGGTGCGTGTAAAATTTCTTAGTATCGGGGGTTGAAAGAATTATGGTACTTTTTCTTTTCTGGTTCTATTTAACACATGGATCTCGAAAAACAAATTCTTACATTGTAAATTATGTTGAGAATAGAAAGAGAGTGGTTCTTGGAAGCAAAAGGTTTTGTTTGAATAGAAATTGTAAAATATAAAAGTAACTAGGTTCCACAATATTAAAAACATTTCCATAACTCTACATTTATACGGCTACTTATTGTTCTTTCACAATATGATAAACTGCTTTAATAATATATTGATAACGACTAAATGTTCCGTTAACGATCTTCATATAATTATGAAACATACAATGGCAGCTAAATGACACAATATTAAAAATATTACAGAAACGTTATGTCACAACTTTTATCGCTGTCTTCTATAGTGATTGAATCGAAAATCGTAGATTTTTCAGAAAATATCATCTCATAGTTTGAGAGATACAATACAACGATGTAATGTCTGTTTAATATCTTTGTAGATCATTTTCATCCTTGATATTGTATATATTTCACGAAGAAGAGAATTCTAAACGTGTTAATGGAACAATCCCAATCCTTAGAACCAAATTATGGCACCATAAGAAAATGTGATCGTATCACGAACGATATGCTTTACTCGTACGCACAATTTCAAAATTTTTAAATGTCCGAATTGCCTAACCTTTTTTGTAACCAAAAAAATTTATATCAATGGGAACAGTAATAATTCGTCGAACACGCTGGCGTACAAAAAATTGAAAAATGCCAAAACTTCGAAGCGTATTTGAATGAAATTGGACGGGTTTTTTTCGGTGGATTGCGTTTGATCTTGTGCGCGGGGTATCGGAACCCTTCGCGAAATTGCGTTACAACCTCCGGCGGATTACGATTCGAGTCACGTGATTAGAGGAACATACGTTTGTATGGTTCATTTCCCGGGAAATCGTGTTGAAGCGGCATGGAGTAGCTCGGTGGTGGGACGGTATAGAAATAGTGTGTGCGGGAACGGGCACACGAGACAGCACGGCCGTTCGCTTTTCAACGGAAATTATCGGACCATAGTGAATGTAATCCGTGTAACTGTCCCCGAGAGGATGAGAATGGAATCGAGCACTTATCGGGGTCCACACCAGTTCCCTCTGGCAGCATAACACAGAAAGATGGTGTCACTACAGTCCATGCGACTACCATTCTTCTGTGTATGCGGCCCTCTGTGTAAGTGTGGCAGGGAAGAGGGGAGGATTGAGAGAGAGAGAGAGAGAGAGAGAGAGAGAGCCAGAGAGAAAAATAGCAGAAGGGTCAAGCAATGACGATCGCCAGGGGTGCTCCCGCCGCACTTTTCCGACTCATTTTCCACGTCGATATCTCAGTCTCTTTTCGCGCTCGTAAACGTGAACGGCCCTTAGGCGTCGACATGTCTGTCGTTACCGCGAGTGTAACGGGAGGGAGCATTAACGAGGGGAGTGAAGAGGAACAGAGCGAGAGAATTAGAGAAAACGGAGAGGAAAAACGAAGTGAACGATGTTATCGGGATTGTGTGATCGATGCTTTACGGGTGGATTTAATGGGTGTCCCATATGACGAGCAACGCGATCGATCAGGGTTCAAGTTCGGTTCATAAACACGCGGACGTCTGTCAAAACTGCGGATTTACACAAAAATTCTTTAATGCGAAATTGCAGACTCTACTGTTTCAACATTGCATTATATCATTTAAATCATTTATTCGGTTTCAGATGTAATATTAAAATACAGAAATATACGTTTTTGCTCCAATATTGTTCGAACATTTACGATTCGTTTAAGAAAATATTTGGTCTTGTGGAACTTTCGTGGAAAGAAAAGTTACCTTTCGGAACTTCTTCAAGAAGCATTCTTAACTAATACTTATTAATCATCATTTATTAAGAAGGATTCCATAAGAGAAACATGAATTGCGAGTTATTTGCATAAATTATTACAAAAAGAAATCCCATATTCAGAACGTCTATTTAACTACAATAATTACGTAATACTATTGTAATACTATCCGTTGTATAGTGTTTAGTATTTATTAAATATATGTCCTTGCAATAAATGCCTGTTTTTATATTTTTTAACTTCTATAACTATCTGGTACGATTACTTTCCGGATCTTTCCAAAATTTACAATATTTGGATATTTTCACAAAAGTTAAATACTAACTAATAAAAAATGATCAACAACTTTTTCGATCTTTGTAAAAAATTGTTGATGAGTAGAATTAATTTATAGAAGTAAATGTTTTTTATAGTAATCTTTGAGTGCTATCAAGATATTTGCTGCAATGAAAACGATGTTTTCTTATATGAACAAACATGAATTTCCAATATTCCGTTGATGTGAATGCATAATTTTTTATTTACTGATATCTTAATGTTATTAAGTTATTAAAAAAATTATGAAATTTATTGTTGTTGAAACTTATGTATAGACAAGTGTATATGATTGTATGATTGATAACATTCTGCTTTCTCAACGGCTGAGCAGTACATGTCGTTACTACTTACTACAAATGCAGGCGTAATTCGACGTTATAGACGGTTGAAGATAATTTTACTCCTTTTTCAAAGCTTTAAACGACCAGTTATAAAACATTATGTGCAACATATTTCTCCAAAAAATTATGATTGAATAACAAAATATTTTTCCGAAATTTATTTGGTTCCTATAATAAATGATAAATAACTCGAAACGATGCAAACGGTTTTCTAATTAAATATAAGAAAGTATGAGTTTATGACGTATTTGCTTAACGTTTATATAAACATAGGTTTAATAACTGCAACAGAAGTGTTAATTTATAATCTAAAATTCAGTGACTAAAAAGTTGCGTGAGGTGTTTCGTAAAATGAAATTACTATTTTCAAAATGTTTAATCAAGGATACTTCGTTTAGTAAATGAAAGGTCCTATTTGTACTGTTATTAGTTTCCTCAGAAAACGGAAAAGCTTCTTCAGGAATATCTTGAAATGGTCTGTCGATCTTCAAGGCAATAAATTGAAAATTTTAGAACAATTAATGTTGCATTGGCTAACATTATAATGTAATATACTTAATCATGTAGTAAATGCATTTTTATAAGAAATAGTTACTGTATTAACTGAAGTTACGAGTTCGAGAAACTTCACCATTACCGGTTTAATCTTGTGACATTCGCTAAATTAACGTGCATATAAAAATGTTTACGACTTACTTGACTAGTAATTATTGTTCCGTAGCGAAGCAATAATCTTGAGACATTAAATAGGTCACCAGAGTATGTGTGGTCTTCGTTGCATACATTCACAGAGCTGCTGTCGTTCTGCTTTTAAGAAATGAAAACAGTACATGCTTAATGCATTCTTTGCTAGAGAAAAAGGTGAATTGAATTGTTGATTGAAACACCTTTCATTTCTAAATGCAAGTTCTTTATGCTATTGTGCAAAACACTCGTTTGGCTTTTCGTCCAGCAACAATAAATAACGTTAGAAAAGAAGGAAAGAATCTTTGCAGCATTGTTTAAATTGTTCGCCAGCAAAATTTAATTTCTGTATATTCAATCCTTTTCTCACCTGTAGCAATTAAAGTTTAATCCAAGAAATACAATTGTAATTCTGCGACAGAATTTTCAAACAACGTTCACACAATGCTTAAAGAATGTTATTTTGATTTAAAAGTTGATGCCCATTATAATACAACAATGTAAGTTTTATTAATTTTATTCATATACATCAATTGTAGAAGAAAGCATTACCTGCAAATGTAAAATAGTTTCATATTTTGCTTCATCTTCGAAAAACGGAATCTGAAGTCTGATGGTACACGCGATCCAGAGGGCTGACCATTATTTGCCCTTTCTACTTACAGAAGTATAGATTTTCTACAATAAAGGGTGTTCACGCTATCACTAGCCAGAGTTTTTCTTGTAAATAGTAAATATTAGAAGAAAATGAAAGAGGAAAAAGTAGTACTGTCTTTTATCCGCAATACAATGGCGCATGTAATTTTTTTGTGTTTATACTATTTTGTTAGATATGAAGGTGACCTTTAATTTTTTAAATGGAATGCTGTATATTTTTTTATATCACGCGAAAGCGTGTGTCTAGACGAATTCATCTGTACACAGCACAGTGACCTTCAAAGTCATGCAAGGTCAAAAATGGGAGAAACATTTTGAATATTTCATACCAACGTGTTTACAAGTATTCTTTATTGGTGAGGCTACAGTAAATGTTCAATGTGACTTCCTCGTGCATGAATGCACATTTCAGCTGTATTAATTACATTTTTGGTGGTTTCCACTAATGTAGTCCGAGTATCCCGAGTATCACTAATGCACATGCTTGTGTTATTTTGCTTTTCAAGTCGTTTACATCTCTCTCTCTCTCAATTTATTTTGTCTTTTATTTCCATTGCACTGGTGAAAAATACAAACCATATCCGCATTCTCGTCCATCGAATAAGAATACATTAGTATGCGATATTACTAATTGGTGTCGGAAGTAATAGTGAAATTGTTTCATCATAGAAGAAACTAGAAGTAAACGCTCTGATAGTGAATGACAACATCATCTGATTCATATGAATAAGGAATACTTGTATACACATTGGTATGAAATATTCAAAATGTTGCTTCCATTTTTGAAGTTGCATGACTTTGAAGGTCACTGTGCAGTGTACAGATGAATTCGCCTAGACACACGCTTTCATGTGATATAAACAAATATACAGCATTGCATTTAAAAAATTGAAGGTCACCATCATATCTAACAAAATAGTATAAACACAAAAAAATTACATGGGCCATTGTGTTGCGCATAAAAAACAGTACTACTTTTTTCCTCTTTCATTTTTTTCTAATATTTACTATTTACAAGCAAAACGCTTGCTAGTAATAGCGTGAACACCCTGTATACACACCGAAAAATCACTCTCCAGCAAACGGAGCCGTATAATAAAAATTGTGTCTTAGATTTACCACTCATTTTTCACATCAATTTTCCCGTATCTCCAAAATACGATCCACCAGCTACAAAACAGTATGCGTAATACTGTCTATTAGAAACATATGAGCGATCCTGATGGCTGACCATTACTTGTTATTTCTACTTACTATAAGCACAGACGTAAGTCTACCACGTAAATGCCAAAAGATCATTCCCCCAAAACTGAACAACTTAATAGAACTTGACTTTTACATTCACCCACCAACATTCCATCCAACGGCAAGAAGAAAATCATGTGCAACATTTTCTTTTAAAAAATGTAGTAAAATCCGAATAAAGAGTGGAATATGTTCACGAACCTTTCTGGACTCCTTCAATAAATAAATATCATTACTTCCCATCGATTTCTACAACAAACAATCCCCGCAAACAGTTTGTAGCAACAATTAAACCGCGTCGATATCGTCGCGCGGATTCACAACTATATTGTCTGAATATAAATTAATTCTGGACCGTGAATGTTTACATACAACCATGATATTAACTTGTACCACAAATATTTGCATTCGTTTAATGGATACGCCGTGCAAATAATGTGGCAAACTGTCGCGAACATCTACGACTTCGGCGCAGTAGAAGCGGCGGGTACGTAACAGTTACAGACAGCCCGAGTAATATTCTAGGTTTACTAGCTCGTGTTTATCTACAAAGTTGTCTGGCTGTGTACACAAGGACATCGTGTACAACACGTATTATGTGGATCGTCTATTTTGGATTAGGAACTACGCCACTGTGCCCGGTATTATTCGCTGTTTTCATACGGCACCGGTCATAAAGTTCACGCAGTTACGGCGGCAGGTTTCGAATACTAACCGCGCGACGGGTTGTAAAACGTTTCAAATGATTCGGAACCCCGCTATCGCG
Source organism: Sphecodes monilicornis (assembly GCA_913789915.3). Classification (NCBI taxonomy): domain Eukaryota; kingdom Metazoa; phylum Arthropoda; class Insecta; order Hymenoptera; family Halictidae; genus Sphecodes; species Sphecodes monilicornis. Next base: position 6,333,014 of record OU565295.1, on the reverse strand, counting down.
ACAACAGACCGATGAAACGTAATCTCCGCGATCGATCGACAATGCGAAGGACAGAAAGCCAAGTGCTGCCCTCTCTAGGGATGCCGTGGCAAGTGAGAAAGGGTGCTCGGCTGGATGTCCGGTCGTGACCTTGAACCACCCTCGGGTATCATATCGACGTCATCGTTCGTCGACAAAGATGATGACCTTCAATCATAAACCACCCCAATGAAACGAGACTATAACTCTGTTATCTCTAAAACATTTTTATTGTCCTCTTTGCACCACTCCACTGTATATCTTATTCACAAGATCAGGTAAATGTTTATTAAAAATATTTGAGAAAATTGTAACAATTGACAATAATTTACTTATTACTAAATCCACAAGTATAAATGTTCTAATGCTTCTATGCGAGATGTTTAAGTAGAATACACGAATAATAGAATCTTAAATGTGGTATCGTTGATATTATAGACGGCAGGGCTTTTTTATTTGAAAAATTTATTCACTTGGATAAAGGAATTAATATGCAAAGTAGTGTTGGCGATGCAGATTATTTTGGATAATGTAATGACCGATTAGAATACGGTTAGCTCGGATTCAATTTAGGATACCCGAGCTGATAAGCACCGACTGATAACGGTTTCCGGAACATTCTGTTAGGTGGCGCCACATGCTGCAAGCTCGAAAGCTCCCTCAGTTAATGTCAGAGATGCTGCCGCCTATCGGAGCTGAAACTGCAGCTCTGGTCAAATGTACTCCAGTTAACAGTGACCAATACTTCCGGTCACGTGAAGGATGTTACCCACAGTCGAATGAATCACCTTCTCGCGTCTTCAGCGTGGGTGTAAACGAAACCATTCAACGCTACGACGAATTACTACATTTCCTGATTTAGTACCAGATATCGCCGACATTGATTTATTTTAATAAAACATGATAATGTCGGAATCATCGATTTTTGGATGCCCATTCTAATGATTCGAAACGTATTCATTGAACGAATGAATTGACAAAAATTTATGTTTGCTTTACATTTATAGCATGGGTGGCCAACTTCCTTATATGAATATGATCGACCTTTTTTCTTAAAAATGTGTCGCAATCTACCTACTAAAACCTTGACATTTACCACATTCAAACTTGTGTCTTGTGTACTAATAAGTGACAATGGGGGAGGGGATATTAAACCAGCATGGTATTTTATTAATAACACTTATCAATTGAAATGTAACCATAGAATAAGTGCGTGTTCTAATCCTGCCGCCTGTGATCGATTACACATCGCTTCACGATCGACCAGTCGATCTTTTTAGGTAATGATTTTTACAAAAAACTTCATTCCTTTATTGACCCGATACCTTTGTTTAGAAAGCGCCCGTTTTGTTCCGCCAACGAATGCTTTGCAATTATAAAAAGATCCAGTCCTCTTTGAATTCTACCTTCCTCATCCTTTTATCCCATACCTCTTCGCACTATTTCCTCCCTAATTCATGATGGAGAATGCAAATCGAACAGTGGACGAGGGGTGGGGTAGATCAACGTGGAATAGTGCACCCATCGGAGTGGGTAGCGGAATTAAAGAGGGGAAGGGTTGTTGAGCTTCATACCTTACTTCGTCTTTGTTGTCTGTTTGGGTCAGACACACAGTCTTTTTAATTACGCGGTCACCTAATGAGTAAACCACGAAGTACGACAGGCTTGTCTTTAGGTGACTAATTATCTATAGCGAAGATACAATTGTACTGAGCTATGTTTGTGGAGTTATATCTCTGATTGCAAGGAAAAACGCCATATGTCACAATTTCAAAAAATTTGAGTTTATGCATTAATTGAGCTTTATAGTATAGGATTTACGTACTTACTAGAAAAACATCATGAAATTAAATTTGAAAGGCTAAAAAAAATAATGCAATTCAACCGATGTCCTGCGTCAAAGCATTAGTGCTTAAAACTTTAAACGGCAATATCTCTTTTCGATTTTCTTATTTTATTACAAAAATATTTTCAAAATCTTTTTAGATAAAGATTTAAAACCGAGATTTTGAGAGAATTAGCATGTACAGTCACTCCCATTAATATTCGTACACTCTTAAAAAGACGATAACTTGTTTAATATTGGACCATACGACTTGGACTTTTTTGAGATGTTACAATAATTAGTTTACTACATGACGTGAAAAATAAATTATAAAACAATTGTAATTGGTCGGTATTGCAGAGAAAATACTAAAAGTTGTGTATTACAATTTTTTTATGTGGCTTATGTTGAAAATTTAAAACATCCATTTTGTAGATCTGTATCAATTGTATACATTTTCAAATTTTCATCCAATTTGGGTTACGTGGAAAACAGCGACAGGCATCGAATCACGTAAGAATCCTTCGATTTATTACAGTTTAGGGCCGAAAACTGTGAAAAGCTGCAATTTTTACAATCTTCAAACAGTTGTAGCTCATTGCAACGTTTACCGATTTTGGTGAAATATTCAGAGTGTATACAGTTGACACAGATCTACAAAACGTATTTGTTGAATTTTCAATATGGACACACATAAAACAGTTATAAATGTGGGATCAGGACCTCCTAGACCAAATACTGTATGGAGATTAGGAAAAGTGGGAGGGTTCCGTGGGTATGTGTAAGAGTTGATCAGCTACAACCGCGAGGGTCCCGGGTTCGATTCCCGGCGCGGAATTCCTCATTTTTCCTAAGATCCTACATTTGGGGGCTCAGCCGGGATGGGGGGAACACCGATGCCCGCATGGTGACAGACGACGAACGCAGGAAGCAAGCGTTGCGAAGACGGTCGCACGTGAGCGAAAGGACGACGAAGCGAAGTAAGGGACACATCCAGGAAAAACTGCTAGAGAGGGCAGTAGGATGGTGTTCCCGAAAAGTGACGAAGTTGATGACGAGTTGCGTTGATGGCGCTGAGGCCAAAAAAAAAAGACGATGGCGCTGCGACGGACATTCGAGGGCGAATGCCGGAGCAGGATGGCCGAGTGTGGGATCAGGACCTCCTAGACAAAATACTGTATGGAGATTAGGAAAAGTGGGAGGGTTCCGTGGGTATGTGTAAGAGTTGATCAGCTACAACCGCGAGGGTTCCCGGGTTCGATTCCCGGCGCGGAATTCCTCATTTTTCCTAAGATCCTACATAAATAACAACTTTTAGTATTTTCTTTGTAATTCCGACCAATTACAATTTCTTCAAAATTTCTTTTTTTCAACGTGTAGTAAACTAATTGTTCTAACTTCTCAAAAAAAAAATCCAAGTCACATGATCCAATATTAAAAACGTGATCGTCTTTTAGAGTGTACGAATATTAATGGGAGTGACTGTAATAAGAAACGTGTAGTAACGATGATCATACATATTTTGAGTATATTGAGGAAATTATAAGAGCACCCACGATTAGATTCTAAATAGAACATATTAAAATTTTGGAATAAACAAAAAAATAATATGCTAGAATTATATTTTCCAGCACAAGTTAATTTAGCAGTACCACCAACACAAGCTAGTGTTGAATGATTGTTTTTTAGTTTAAAATACATATTATCACCATTTCGGTATAATTTGTCCGATTACATTGTTAATAATATATTGATACTTAGGAATATTAAAAATGTAAATTTATACGTAAGGTGTTATTTAAGGTTAATTTAAAATTTATAAGTTAATTTATACAAGTCTCTCAAAATAATAGTCCTATTTACACATTTGTAAAATAGTTTCAGAAAACAAAATAATTTCATTGATTCCAATTGATTTATCAATTTTGAACTTAATTGGAAAGAAGCGTATCTGGATGTAAATAAATAAAGAATGAATAAACATCGTGGAATAAAATGTTGTTGTCCTGGGTTTTATTTTCGAGAAAATCGAATTTAAAGATTTTTAAAAATTATTGAATAGGCATCGGCTGACGCGTCTGATCACGACCAACCTACTCTACTTCTCGTAGATGCTAACGTACGAGAACCTGTCAATTTTTCAAAGCCAATTTCCTCGATAACAAAATCTTTTTTGAAACAATTTGATTCTACATTTTCAATTTCTTTCTATAGAATCATCTACTAAAAAGATTGTACCATCAGATCGGAAATATTTAGTATATTAATTGGCATAATAGTAGTTTTACTGTCATATTCGATCGTACATTATACAGGCAACAATTAGGCAAGTGTAAAAATTATTTACTATCTACATCTTTACCGATCCATCTTATGGGTTTCTGGAACATATTTTTCATTATCTTAATGCAAAATTTGACATTCTATGAGTAATTCGAATAAATAAGTAGGATTGCTTTCTGTGATAAAATATTGTAAGATGCAACAATAAACAGTTAGAAAAATGTTCATTTTATGTTTTCTTCTCACCTTACAAACTAATATTATAGTTCGTTTCATATTCACTAAAACTTTATGTTCTGAAAATAATTCGAAACACCATATTTTCGTCAAAATGGTATTACATATTAGATATACTGCGATTACTTTACAAAATTCCATTGTAATTAATTTACTGTTCTTATTATATTCTTATGTCCTTACTTGTACATTGCATAAACAGAAAGTATATAAACTAAAAAGAGCAGTTACTAATTACAGCGATCAAATTCAAAATACGAAGATTTTCATAAGAAAAACAAAGTCTTGTTTCAAGACACGTAATTCTATATTTTCGACTCAGTTCTTTCTGTAAAGGGTTATCGAATAAGAGCTATACATATTTAAATTGAAATAAAACAACCGTATAAGATATCAATGTAATTTTCTTTTATTTCTTTTTCATTGATATTGGGAGAGATTCCACGATCACCCAACTTTTCCCTCAATAATCGGACAGATTAATTATCTTTCACATAATGTTGAACAATATCTACATGCTGTGTGACTGATTATTTTTCCACAATAAAATGGTAACAAATATTCAATTCAGTTCTAACACATGGAAAGAAGGAACAAGAAAATATGGCTGTAGTAAGCTCTCGAATATGTATAACCTGATACAGTGACAACCTGTACAGTGATAACCCTGTACGTTCTTGGCCATTTAATTTAATTTTGATTAACACAAAAATGAATTACTTCCCATCGTGTATGCAAATAAGATATGTGACGAAGTCGATCGAACACGAGAAGTTCCTGCATGTTAAGGATTGAAATGGACAAATACCTTACTCTTACCACATCGTCCTTGTCCTTCTCCCCTTCTCTGGCACGCCTTTTCCAACGAGCCAGCGCCGCATCTCTGAGTAATTGCGATTTAACCGGGCGCAAGTAGGGAGAGGGCAACCGCAGACCGACGATGGCATTAAGTGCAGGAAAGAGTGAAATCGCAATTAATTACGTCCAGGTTCAGCCCTTCTCGCCGTCGCCAGTGTCCATCGAAAGGTTGGTCAGAAATGTTGAAAAAGGAAGGAGGAAAGGCAGAAAGTCCAATAGCTTAAATGCGCTTATGTGTACGACCGGGTGGGCTTCAAAGGAATCAAGGTTCCTCGATCGTGCCACGCTCTTGTTCCTTCCCCTCTGTCGCGTTTAGCGCATTTTTTAGGGTAACGATGCCTCGAACTAATGCACGGTAATTCGAAATCCGTGAACGCTTTGAATGCCGTATCGAACAAGCAATTACGAAGCAACAGGATGAATCCCGATAATATTACTTCAATCGCTACAAAAAATTAGATTGATAAACGTTGTTAATTGAAATCGGCTGATAATTGCTCCGTTGAAAACGGTCATGATCCGATGGAATTTTGTAATCACTTCGTAAGGCACGCATATGTACTTCGTTACGCGCATTTGGAACATTTTATACTAATCCTAGCGATTATTACATTTTGCAATTACTATGGCGGTTTCGAAATAATCGAAGGAAAATATTCTGAAATCACAACCACAGTCGATTATGCAATAGGTAGACTGTGGATTCTATGTACTTATGAGAAAAGTAATGAGTAAGTGAAATTTGAAAAAATATAAAGATCAAAAGAAATAACGGAGACCGCCATATACTGTATTAGTTAAAATTCTTAAATGAAGAAGTGAGTTAATCGCCTCCAGTTTTTTTGCGATTGATATAGAAAATTATTATTTTGCGTAATAATTCGTAATCTAGTTATGAGAACTATATAATATTACATTCGTAAAAGTTACACATTTTTGGTCACCTGAGTTGAAGTTTAACGTTTTCTTGAACTTGTAATAATTACTGTACGTTCGAGAGAAGTATCACGAACAGATTTTTACGGGAACACCGAACTCGAAATTGTGAAAACTTTTCGGAAACGGATGAATTTGACGATAATGGTGGATCCGTTCGATTTGTATTATAAAAGGATGGACTTTTCCCTCGATTAATTTCGTCGGGACTAGTTCTCATCGATTCTTCTTCCGTTTGAATTCCCGATGAATAATCAACGCGTCCGAAATGATTTCGAACGGCGATGGGTCGGTTGGTTTACTTTGAAGAGGCGACGCATACATACCTATTAACGATGAATTCAGTGGTAGCAATTAAAGGGTTGAGAGTGGTCCACGAGTGTGGTAACGTGATGTAATATAATTCGTAGGCACGACGCCCTCTGCAGGACCTACAAAGCATTCACCAGGACCAACTTCAATTCCATCTCAATCCGCTTACCTTCCCGCGTGAAACCGGTGAATTCGTATTCCAAAAGTAAAAGGGGGATGAAGTATTGTCGGATGGAAAAGGCTATGAGAATCGTGTAATTGGTAGGCCTGTGTGATCGATTCTGCTCCGTGAAAGATCTACCCTCATCCTAGTCCATCGACCGCGGCATTAAAACGTTCATTTCTTTTTATGCAACTATATTTGACCGAGCGAAATTTTGACATCTTTGCATGTGGTAATAGATAAACCTGCATTTTCGTGACAAGGCCTATAATATTAGGATTTTTTTCTTGAAATAACAATGATATCGTTGCGTTTATCAGTAGAATTTTCATTAACCAAAATATGCTCCATCGGCTTGGATGCACTTTTACTAATGGGTTTTTAAACCATTTCTGTAAATATCTGTGTTTTCAGATACTATAAACGTTGATATTGAATTCTTTACATCATCTTTGTGTTAGAAATGATAGTAACACGTCGAAGATAAGTCTGAAGAATACGAAAAATGATCTAAAATTTCACAATATAATTCCTTTAATATCTTAACAGTTTTTTGTGACGTCGCGTCGAGCGTTAGCGTGCAAGAGGATCGACCCATGCCGACTAATGAGTGCTGATTGTAAATTTTTAACTTTTCATGCATTTCATTAATATAATGACAATACATGTTAGTTGAAATTGTCCCTAGTATGAAGAAACGAATAATGACATTATTATTTACCGCCGTTTATGGTCTTCCACAAGGATCATTCTTCAAACAAAGATCACGGAAATGAAATCTTGCAAATCAATGTTACACTTTCCTCTCATTCACAGTATAATCTTAAGAAGCTTTGCATATATTGCTTCATATAAGAATATTATGCGAATATCAGCGGAAACCATGTTTGACACAATCTATTTAAAAATGGCAAAAATGAACAGTTCTGTAAAACTTTTTTTCAAAGAAATGGCGCCTTCGATGTTGACAATGAAACCATGTAAACAAACTTTGAAGAATAAACGAAAACCGACATTTTATGTGCAACGACCTAATATAAATTTCAAAACTTGTTTATGTTAAACCGACACGAAATTGTAAAGATGTATTAACCCTCCGACGCCGGAGCCCGGATCAATTTTGACCCAGAGCAACAGAACTGTCATTTAATTATTCGAGTAATGATTTAATGAAATGAACAGCTGTTCCAGTAGATACAATAGAAGGACTAAACGTGACTACAAGAAGCACCATCAAAAAATGTTTCAAAAAATTTATAAATAAAACTAGTCGCTACTTACCTTGGTAGTTGAAGCGACTTTAAACACTAACAAAAAATTAAAAAAGAAAAACATTGAATAGTCCTAAACATTATCAATTATAAATTTGTTAGAATGGTCCGCCATCCCAGGGTTAAATGTAACGGTATTTCTATTCGATCTTTACGGTAAAACATCTTTCTACACAATTATTCATTAAACGATTTTAAATTAACATTTGGAATGTATTTATTATAGTTTTTAATTCGCATACGCACCTCAGAAATAATCGCATGAAAGATCCTGATATAATAATTTACACATTTTTGCTTTACACTTTAAATTAAGAAATTATGTGTCATTATAAATGTCAGATTCTAAAGAAATACATGTCGCAACAGAGACAGAATTAAATCGTTTTACAGTATGTAGAAAAGTTAAGTGGGTGAACTTTGATTCTAAGGAACGTATTTAAATCGGAAATCATTTAAATCGGAATTTTATTGAAAATTTCGTCCTTTGCAAATGAATTCGTGTATGTAATTTAAAATTTATGAAAAATATCCCATCTTCATGCATAATTTCGTTCACTGACAGGAAAAAGAAATGAATTTCTACAATATCAAATAAAACCTTGTTTGCTTACGTCTAACGCATTATAATATTTTATTACATTTGAAAACGTATTTCAACATCTAAGATATGTAATTGCATCATTGCATTGGTTGGCGTGTGCTCCAACACATTTTTATATTTGGAACTGGCAAATAAACAATTAGTGACAACTATTTTAAAAATATCTGTACTTAATTTCGTCCTTTCACATAAAAGAAGAACAGTGGGTTATCTAACATCTAAACTGGTAAAAATAAAATTATTTATGCAGGCAAATGGAAGAATATTTTCTGTGATTTTCACATCAATTCGTGACATTGCGACATTTATTAAATATTTAGAAACGAATATAAAATTTGTTCATAGACTTTCCCCAGTGCAACTGAGCGTATGAAATCAAGATCACTTTTTCAACAAGTGAAGAGTGCATCCTGTGATTCAGTTTTGGGTAAGCGCTAAAAAAGCTTTCAGAGGTGGAATATACAACTTACTAAAATGATTTGTTCGTTTAAGGGGGTTTGGAAGTACGTCACATAACTTCTAAAGCACGAGGAACGTAAATGGAAGGTAATTTTCTTCCACTACTAGGTTTTTACTTTCAGTAAACATCCGGCTAAGATTATCTTTAAATGCTAGCTATTTCTCCATTCCGTTTGGCTTCGAAGATGGATGGTCCATACAGCGGAGGACACTTCCGAACTAATGCCACGTGTCCACGGGAAGTCACGTTTTCTCGTATAAGAGATAGTGTGCATAATACTTTACCGGATCATGTACACAGCAATATTCGTGAAGCTTGTCACATTCTATAGACGTCTGGCAGTAAATACGAAGAGAGACGAATTCGACAGTTTCCACTAAAATCTTGTATAATTTCATAGTGATTTTTTTTCATTCGAATGTTGTCAGTCGTCACTGTTTTATACTCACATAATTTTTGCCGAGAAGCAAAAAGCACGAATTTCCAGTTAAAAACAAAGATCAACAATTCAAAATTGGCATCATTGATTTCGCTGTACAATTTGCTTGCAGTTTTTGCTTTTGATCGCGTCGAATAAATCTTTAACGGAAACTCGATGATTTATTTTCCGGTAAATGTGCGTTTATGCGTGCTCACTGAATAGTTTTTTTTTTTATACATAACCGTATGTATATCAAAGCTTAACGTTTATTTAAACATTTACACAGAGAAACGTCGACGCGCATACATTATTTAAAATGTTACAGGTTTGATATTTCAAAGCACGGAATATTCAACCAATTTCTGCATATTTTCCCCGGTTTCCCCGTCCATCATTTTGCTCTTCAGTTCATGTTCAACATCCTGCATATGTGTACCATACGATATGATGATTTACATTACATACTTCAGTTGTGAGGTTTCTCTTTGTGCGTTCCTATTATGAAGCTACCTTTGATGTAAATCGTGGTTGGTCGAAAATGTCGTTATCATATCTTTTCTCTTTTCATACGCTGTTTCCTCGCATTCCCAATTTTACCGGAACTTTGATACCGTGATATCCCGGCAGAAGAAAAACTGCTGCTCTAAATGTGAAAGAGAAAACCAGAACAACTAATCTCGTATTTAAAAGAAAGCGAAACGGACTATAGTTTATATATAGTCAATAATATACAGGGTGGGGCAATAACTATTAGCACCTCAGATATCTTCGAAACTATAAGTCTCACAGAAATATTTGCTGAAATAAAATTGCACGGTACGAAGGGGGCCATCCGGTGGCGATAATAGTTTTTTTGCAGGTGGAGGTACTTCGGACATTTGAAGGGTAACTCCATTTTTTTAAACGGATCGGTATGTTTTTGCTTCCGTATCATGATAGAGGATCTTAAAACGAGTTCAATGACCTATTACAGAAGGTCATTGAAGGTCATAGTTCACTTTTACAAACACCTAACTACCGGTTTGCCTAAGATTATCACACACATTTTTAAATGTTTGACGCGAAGGCTGAGACCGATGTGGATATCGTTCAGCATACAAGTTTTTCGCCGTTACAGAATGTTGGTGGCATTCGCCATAAATAAGGAGCATATCGACTTGCTCTTCAAACGGATACATCGTGCCAGACTGACCGATTTATCGATACTAATCTTATCATGTTTATCTTATCCTGCAAATTTATTAAAGTGTCCTTCAAGCAGTGTCTATTCTCAGTGAAGTAAACTGTAAGCATTACGCCTTCCTCTAATGTTTACAATACGTATATTTCATTTACTACCAAAACCGTAAGTATTATCGCCTTTCTCTACTTTTTATGACCTTCAATGACCTTGTGTAATAGGTCGTTGAACCAGTTTTAAGATCCTCTATCATGATACGGAAGCAAAAACATACCGATCCATTTAAAAAAATGGCGGTGACCTTCAAATGTCCGAAGTACCTCCACCTGTAAAATAGCTATTATCGACACCGGATGGCCCCCTTCGTACTGTTCAATTTTATTTCAGCAGATATTTCTGTGAAACTTATAGTTTCGAAGATATCTGAGGTGCTAATAGTTATTGCCCTACCCTGTATACAACGCGATATGCGATCATAACAAACAGTAAAGAATAATCTTATGAAACTATACTACAATATATTTTAATAGTAAAACAACTAAATCCATTGATGGAAATTTCATTTAATTCATGTAGTTTTCTTGAAGAGAACGCGTTAGCATATCTCTACATTTCTGCTATCAATAAATTTTGGTCATTTATTAAACTCATCGTTTTAACGACTTTATTAATGTGTGCATAATGATTTGAATAATTTCACATGCCAGATTATTAATTTGCAAATGTGTAATATTCCATACCGTCATCGACATTATTACAATGTTTGATTATTTAGGAAGCTTACACAACATCAATCGTAGTTTAATGAGTTTCATTATTAACACATTTGTTTTAATATCATTTACCATTAGCATATTACGTATAACTAATGGCTTTTTCGCATTATCTTGAAAAATTGAAAATTGAAATGGTAGTTTTAATTAATGCGATGGTACCAACGTGTATCGCAAGCAAATTGTGAAAATGGAGAAATATACGCGAAGTTAAAAATCAACAGTTATACGAGTTTCCGTGAGAATGATTTCGGTGTGCAGATCTACAGTGGATGTAAAAAGTATTCTTTAAAAAATGAATAACTTCTTTAAAATTGGACCTTAGTTTTTCGGGATGTTAGAAAGTTTAGTTTTCTATGTAATCTGGAAATAATTTTTTCTAAAAATTGCTATTGATCGAAATTCTGATGAAAACAGTGAAGTTCACGATTTTTAACTATTTTATCTGTTCCTACAATGAAAATTTAAAACATGCCTTTTGTAGATTTACGTCATTTTTATACATGTACAAGGTTTCATCGAAGACGGTTAATGTTGGTATGAATGTACCAGACATTATGAGATAAAATGTTGCCCTTATGTAATCACTAGACCGCGAATTTTATGCATTTATGACAAAAATGGGTGGGTGTAATTTAAAACAGTAAAATCATTAGAAGAATTTGTAGACACTATTACATTATTTTCAACCCATTAAACATAGTAAAAAAGAAATTTATTTTTTATTTTAGCCCAGTTTATTGGAATTCAGGTAGAAAGTTTTTATTTTGCATAAAGTTTAAGTCTAGTAATCACCTTCAAACGCTTGTAACTCATATCAACGTTAACCAAAATTATTCGGTTTTTAAAGTTGTACGAATACTTTTTACACCCACCATCTATACTTATACAATGAATTGCACAATTATTACCACGTCTAAGAACAACAGTATTCTACTTGCAATGTTTAATTACAAATATATAATTATATTTTTTGTGTATGGTGTAAACGTTTGAGAGTATTGATTTCAAACTTCATTTAATATTCACAAATTTTAAAATAATGTTATTTAAAATATTATAAAATTATCAGAACAAACATAATATTAACATTTAAATTAAATCCTTGTATTTATGACTGTGAAGTATAAATTTCACAAATCTAATCAATCGGAAGGTAAAATGGAATAGTTGAAAACAATGAAAATTACATAATTGCCAGAACATCGTTTGTTTTTTTTTCAGAAAAAAATATTTTGAAAAAATATAAAGGCTTGATGCATTGAGGCTACTTTGATTTAAAATAGATGAAGCATGTAGTGTCGGTGAACATGTCGTGTCACATTTCAGGTTACAGATACCTGGTAAATTTTTAAATTTTCTATTTTACTCAGAATGTTAACGTTGTATACCGATTTTTATTCTTTGGAATGCCAAATCAGGGTCTTTCTCGGTTAAGCTAATTATGAGAAATCCTTTATATAAGGATAAAGGAGAATGGAATACGACAGCAGTGCCGAAGACAATTGCATTTGCAACGTGGTTCCGACTCAAGGACCGCGTCTACGAGTGAATGGTTGTGTTCTGTCTTGGTTTAGACCCGTTCCGAGAAGTCTGGGACACAATGTCTAGGTATGCTCAGGTAATACAGTAATACTGCTAGACTCCAGATTTCATTCATTTATTAGTCACAAGAAATCTCAAAACGACAAACAGAGTATTTCAATACAGTACAAGTATTTTTAATCTACCGATACAATTGACATAAGAAATAACATTTCCAATGATTTCAGTTCCCCTGCAATTATGTATAAATATATACAGTCTAGGTATAAAATTCATTGAAGACATGTGGTATCATTTTATACTTAAGCTACAAATAAGCTACAGATCAGAATCAGTCGATTTCAAAACAGGACAAACATTAATTCGTAATATATGATTTTCGACGTATTAAAGTTATTAAAGAAAGAAAGAAATTTCTATTTGTCTCCTGTTCCTTGGGGAGAAATTTTATTTTACCTCAAAATCCGCAGTTTAAGATTGCAAAAAGTGACTACAAAGTTTGTTTTTTTTTCTGATCTTGAAAGATCAAAGAAATAAAATCGATCTGAGATTCGTCGATGTTAAACACTTTATTCTGAAAGGTTATTATCGAAAGGAATAATTGCTTCCGAAAATTAATTATGAGAAGGTTTACCTTTCTCTGTAAAGTTGTTACATGCGTTAAACCGTCAAACCATGCAAAGTGAAATTTAATTTTAATATATTTTTTAATACTGTTAAAGGAAACTCAAATATATCCATAGTTAAAGTGTTTATCTTTTTATAAGAGTTTTGATTCCTAATCAACACGAAGTTTAGATTTTCTGAAATTTGATCAGCAGTTATAAATAATTGCCAACAATTTTCCATGTAACATAAATATCCTAACTAAGCGAAAGATATTTCGTCGCAGGCGTTAGTGTCGTGACTCGATGACGTCTGTGTGGTTGTTCACGAACTATATTCAGCCGCATCGATGGCAACTTCTCCTACAGTTTGGTAATAAGATTATTGCAGAATTACTAATTTCATTACGCGGTTGAGAACTCGAAGTTGTATTACATGAATCTCTGATTAAATATGGTTTAATAAATTCGTAAACAAATCGTAGAACCAATGTAACTTTATTTATTCCCCCTCTAGTATAATTCTACTTTCCAACTTACTAGAAACGCATAGCAAAAAATAACAAAAATATCTAATATGGAAGTATGTAATGATTGGTGTCATTTCAGAAAGGTATGGCTAGTATTCTGCACCATTAAAAATTTTATTTCCCGTAAATATTCCATACAGTTTGACAACCGCTTCGAATGTACAATAATTGCCCAAAGTTTTGTATTTACGTGATGGTTAGTCACACACTTGTTGAGATTCTTGTTAACAATGACGGAGATAGTTATGCAATTGTAAATCAGACAAATATTTAACACCACACTTGCAGAATATAAACATATTTCAATCCTCAGGTTTATAATACCAGGACTCATAAATATTACATATTAATCACTTCTATCGCATTCGATTGCCATCAATTTCACACAGTAGATGTATAAATATTAATCTCAATCAAGATCTTCAAAATAAAATGACGTAATAAGAAGACAGCGAACCTTCAAAAATTTATTCTCTTCGTTAACATGTTGAATAGGTTGAAAATTATATAACAGTATTTTTAAATTCATCTAATATATTGGCTGTTTAAATTATAAACATTCCTTTTAATCAGAAATGCATAAAATCCGCTGTCTAGTAATGCATAAGCCTTGCCCATGCTCCTGCTTTCTTCGCGTAGGTACAATTTTCAACATTCATACAAACGGTATATCTTTCCATATGAATCCCGGTAATTTCAGACACATAATCAACGTCCACAGAATTCACCGATGGAAAGAAAGGTATACTCCAGAGATAATTAAAATCACCTATTACCTGTACGCACTAGAACGCGATCAGGGAACGCAGAGAGGGGTGCACACAACTCCGGACCGGATATATGATCAATATATTCGTTTGTGTGTTATCGTTCCTGACAACTACTTCTCTACTTTGATCGTCCGTATACCACCGATTTTCCTCCAACCACTGTTTCCTGGCACCCCTCCTTCACGAATCTCGTGCTCTCCTATTTTTTTGTCCTCTCTTTCCCGTGGCATTTCTTTCTCGCTCATTCTGTTCCTTCTACACTCATGCCGTCTCTGTTTCCTCTTCTTCCGTTCCTCTCTCTTTTTCGCGTCATACGTCTCTGCCTCTCTTTCGGACCCTTTCCGTGTGTGTGTGTCTTTCTCCCTCTCGCTATCTCTCTCTCTCTCTCTCTCTCTTTCTACCCTTTCACTCTCATTCTCTCTCTTTCTCTCCGCAGCTTTGAGCGCCACCCTACGTTTCCATAGCGATAGGTAAATGGAAGCCGTGGTGAAGCCGTTGCCATGGCGATTCGCTCCACAGCCTCACCTCGGCTCACCTTACCTCACCTCGTCCCTGCGCTTTCATCCCTCATCCCGCTTGCTCCTTCGACCTGATCAAAACGGGGCTGCGGACTCGTAGGCATCGTCTTCGCAGAGCGTCCTATACGAGCGCAGCTTGCTCTCGCCTTTTTATTCCTCCTCCTCCTCCTACTACTACTTCTCCACTTCCCCCACCCCTCTCCCTTTCCATCCGCGTGTCTTCTCCTGCTCCTCTTCTTTCTCTTCATCCTCGAACCTCTCCCTGTCTCATCTACCACCTTGCCCCATCTGTGTTTCTCCTGATGTTCGCGTTTCTACCCCCTCCCCCCTCCCGCTCACCCGCTCGTCCCCGCCTTAACACAGTACCTGCGGGATTTTTTCCTTCTCCACGGCAGTTCTCTTTCCGCTTCTTCGTTCCCTTCCACTTCCAGACAGTTAGACGCCTTTCTAACGACGCCGCGTACTCACCCGGAAGAAACAACGGTAGAACTTTATTCTGTCGCCGCGACGACCATCGTTCCTTCCTTCCTTTCTTCCTTTCGTTCGTTCGAGCCCGGGGAGAGCCGGGAGCGAGATAAACAACGCCCGATATAAACGCGCGTCGCTCCTTTTCACTTCTGCCTCACGTCGAACCTATTACGATGCCGCCTCATGAAAGAGACATGAAGCGATCGTCCGTGGTGGCGGACAGAAGGGCGACTGAAAGCGTAGGGTCTCGTGTCACGTGTGTTGACACGAGTACGTTCAACGTGTCCCCAATAGATCGGGCTTTAACGATTCGTTAGATTAAACTAACGCTTGATAAATCACGATGCCTGCAAGATTTCGGGAAGATCGCGTGACACTTGATCGCCAGTTCCTTGCGGGAACAACAAGGGAATATTGTTTGTTCGGATAGTCCTGTATATTCTATGCGAACTGTTAGTTTTGAACGTTTTCGTAGCAGTTTTGTCCTAGATAATTATATCCTGGTAAACTTGATCTGTGCCCCCAATAGATCAAGCTTTAACGATTCGCTCGATTTAACTAACTTCAATATTTATAATATTGAAGTCTTAACTCGACAGTGCATAAATCACAAGCATATATTTTTTGTTGATATTTCTTCTAGAAATTCAGAGCTATTGCTACTAGTAGAAACTGCTGCTACGAAAATAAGCATTCATTGAGAACTTTCATGATAATTTTGAGAAAATTAAATCAGTAGAATCCGTGCACTGGAGGGTGAAATAATAGGAAAAATGGATAATACATACTGATCTCTTGACATTAGATAAATTAGATGTATAGATTTGATATTGTCAATATGTCAGCTTCCGTCCTCAAAGAGCTGAATAAAATAACAATTCTTTTCCTAACAATTTTAATTTGTTGAAGAAAGTGTAAGAATACATTTAAATCATTTAAATGTCTTTAGAGTTTTTTAGTTTACTTAGTAACGATTTTTATAAATGCATAAAAACCGTAGTCCATTGATAAATAACAAAGCGCAGGTGACTGAAAGTAACAAAATAGTCAGTTTTGAGAAATGAAGTCTTCCTGAAAGAGTCTCTTTCAGCATATTAATCTCTACAGTTGTTGAAAGTGAGAGTACCTAAAATAGAATTGAATACTTATTTCTCAGGATGTAATACAATATTAAATACTGTGTCAATAGAACAGTGAAATAAATTTTTATATCGATAATTGTGATAGATTCTACCTACGTGTGTACTGGATACATGTGTACTTTTTTATTATGTGTGAAAATAGTGGCGAGATTAATGTATTTAACAACACTACATTTTTCAGTGTAAACTGTTTTCTATTCCGCGATAGAAGTGTTGGAAACGCTTGTAGAGAAGTACTCGACCTAAAGAGAAATAGATTTCTTGACCTACAATCCCACTTTATAGTATGCAAGCGTGGGCGAAAGGAAAGTACGTGTGAACAGAAATGTATTTTTACCATTAAAATTAAATATCCTTCTCGAACGATACATTTACGTATTAAATAAATAACCATATAATATTATAAAGAACGCAAACAAATAGCACTACTAAAGTTAAAAAATGATGCTATTGTTATAAAAATATAAAATCAAACGTCCAAATAACCCATATATGCAGGATAACAAACTAAACTTCTGTATGTGACTTTTTAAATTAAGAAATGAATATATGAAGAAATTGCCACTTGCTTTAAAATGATGCCCGTGTCTTCTGAAAGAACCATACGTAACTTTTCCCAAGCAATTGAATAATTTATGATTATTCGGTCCCCAATTGAAAGAATGAAAAAATTGCCACTTTCTTTAAAATGATAAAAAACCTGACATATGTTCCTACAAATTATTGAATAATTTACGGCTATTAGTTTCACAGTTTTCTATTTATTCTTTCGCTTAGCCTGTTTTCTTAATGCCACAGACTATAACTGAACTGCGACAAACGACACTGAGTAAGACACACTTGTTGCAATAGTATACAAAAGTCTCAGCATTCAATACTATCTTGACCTCTTCTCTTACACGTCTATGTTTCCCGATACTCAAGAAACCGCAACCCTTGCAAAGACGTTAAAGACCTACCGTTAACAGCATACAGTTCTTCAGATCTTTAAAAGTAATGGTCCGTTTCTTACGACTACGGATTCACACTATACCGCCGTGGGAAAACCATGAGAGCACTTTCATTCATGTTTAAATTTGTAGAAAAGAACACAGTTTACTATTTCATGTACACATATTTATTGTTTCCATATTACTTATGATTTTATGTATTCAATTTTTTCTCTTTATGATTTTGTATTTCCATTTTTGTGATTTTGCGGTAACATTTGTTATTTTCCCTGTAATGTAATTTTGTGAATTTATATATAAAGTAACAGAATTTTCATCTTCATGAATGTGGGAGATGTGCAGATTAGGAAAGTCGGAAGGTTCTGTGGGTGTGTGTAGTAGCTGATCAGACACAAATCGCGAAGCCCAGGTTCGACTTCCGGTGTGGCCATCATTTTCGTAAGATCCTACATGAATTATCGACACGGACGACGTAGCTTAAAGACTTTTACAGTTAAGTCTATGGAAACTATTGAAGGAAAAGAACTACACGATTTCCCAGTGGATACATTCGTTCAGTAAACCAGGACACATTCTGAATATTTGTTTCAAGGGAAACGTAAATTTCTGCAGGTAGATTACTTTATTTTTACCTCTGTTTGCTTGTATGCGACAAAGTAGTGGTGAAACAGTGGGTCAAAGTAAGGTAACGGTCAAGAAGTATACTTCGCTCGCTGTGAGGTGATTGTACTTCAACACGTGTTTCTGATACTTTTCGTGCGAGGTAGAAAATAGTTAGTAACTAAAATGTGAAGTCCGGAAATGTGTAGATTCGAACTTTCTTCCGTTGTTTTCTACCCTCCAACGTGTACGAACATCAACTCATTTGTGTCTTGAATTTTCGAAACTTCATCTTAAAAGATAAACATATACATCTTCCAATATTCTACTCTGTGTATTTTATTCTCCATATCTTATTCTAGATAATTCCGAATTACATCTTTTTCTTTTGAGCATATCATACTCTTATCAGTTATGTTCTTCGAGTTTTCTAATTATTACAATATAATTAATACACGTAAGAAATCCAATTTTTATTTTGCATTTGTTAAAATTTTCTTTCCTTTTTATTTTAGAAATAGTATTCTGTGTAAAATAAAAAATATCAGGAAAGACATTAAGATATTCGTAAAGTATGAATTTATGAAGAAAAATAATTTACACATTTTATACAAACAAATTGAACAGTGAACTTATTCAGAGAAGTTACTTACATAAATTATTTATTCTATTTACAAAAATTACTAATACACTGACTAATTCAATACCGAAGGGAGAAATTAAAGAACGTTAAGCACATTCGGAGCCTTTAATTATACAGAATGTCATCCATCGATAATTGGTACGTGTCAAGGTCAAAGAAGAAAACACAGATATCCTTCTTTTCTTTAATTCACTAAAATTCCCTTGGTTTTCCCTTATCTGTCAACTATCTATTAAATTGTTGCATATGAAATTATAGAGCCTTTTAATCAAGAAATACTATTACAGTGCACAAGTTTATTGTATACAGAGTAGGGCACAAATCAACTAATAATTAAAAATGACTAATTGTTTCATTGATTGTTAGTCATAGCAAAGTAGCCACTAGTTAAAACAAAGAATGAAATTTATTATATTACGGAAGATTACGGAAACGGACCACGTGATAAGAAGTCTAATTCATCCAACAGTGGTTCACTGTATTCGTTTGCGTAGTACGAGTTTTGAAATTTTGCATACATGTAAAGTACTGCATACTTAGCTTTGACTAATGACCACTTTGCTATGACTAACAATCAATGAGACAATTAGTCATTTTTAATTATTAGTTGATTTGTGCCCTCCTCTGAAATCCTACGATCCATTTTAATATAGATAACCACTTTTACTTTTAAATAAATTTTCTACGTGCACAATTGCAATCGTTATGCATTCTTGTTATGCGTGGAAAACATCATATTGACAATAACATTATGTAAATTATGTTCAACACGTGGTGACAAATCCAGGTACTATTGTTTGATGATAAAAAAATTAAAAAATGGAGACGACAGTCTTGTAAATGAAGATCGTGGATGACCGAGAAATTTGATCCATAAGTTTATTTAGGAAAATTTGCATTCATTTGTTAAAAATCGGATAGTTAATATGCGACAACCAAATATTAATCAATTTAAGTCTACAGATCTTGCAAAAATGCATTATAGACATCATACTTGTTTTGTATTGTTCCAAGTTTGAATACGCTCTCACCGCCGTTTATCCAACTAGGAAATTCAGACGAGTACGTCAGTCACGTATCATAAGACGCGTGCTAATTAAGACAACCATTATCGCACTTAACGCGACACGTACTGCAATTCACAGCCAGTAAGAAAAACCATAACTTACGGGGTCCTAACGATTCCGAAAAACTTCATTTGGAACTCGGTTGAACGTCGCGACAAGCGGTGTACGTTTTATCGCTATGCTTAGTGGGGCGCGACGACACCGATGTTTTTCCCTTAAGCAGTAATTAACTGTGCTTTTAATGAGGAAGCTCAGTGGTCCAGAAGTAACAATACAGGAAGTTAGTACTTGCAACAGCTGTTTATATGCCGAACGACGTCGGGTGTGGAGAAGGGGGTGTCGGTAGAGGGGTGTTGGAGGGAGAGACAGAGCGAGGGACAGAGAGTGAGAGAGAGAGAAAGAGGGAGAGATTGAGAGAGAGTCGGGTCGCATACCACGACGTGCTCGTACAGTGCCTAGTTCGGTACGTAGCTGGTACATCATGTCGAAGTTAGACGGCAGGAATTAGTTGCGCGCAGCCCCCTAACGACATGACGTATACCGCAGCCAATTAGGAGTTTGAGTCGATAAATTACGCGTTTCTCGAGATACGATTATACGTCGGTGACAGCGTTAATTGCCAATTCCAGGTCGCGAATCTGCCATGCCGTATATCGTGTTGGGAAAACAACGTAAAGGAAATCTTCTATCGAAACAACGCAACAACGATTTAGCATTCGACCTGGATGGGTGTCGGGAGGGTAAGATTTGAGACAGGATTATTTAGAAGCTCGCCGCTCGAAAATAAGTTAGCCTGTTGCATTGTACCGCCGAAGGAACGTACACATATATATATCGACGATTTACGAGTGGAGAATTGTTCGTGTAAGATAATTTCCCGACGAGATGAAATGTCGGACGTGGATCTTTCTTCGAGTTGAACGCGTCCTGGTCCCCTATTCGCAGTTACGATTTTCCTACCTTGCAGAGCCACGAGTTGCGCGAAAGTTCTTCGCGATGGCATACTTGCGTCTAATTTCCCCAAAAGACATGTTGCAAGTGCTCGGCACTCTGTATAATTTATAGACGGTATTCACTTCAGTGGCGTGCGCTCTCTATGTTGCCCTTAGCAACTTTACTCATTACCAATAATTTGATTTGGAACTCCATTAACCATTAAGCGGTGCCTGAACGACAGAGTGGATACCCATGCAATTTCATCGTCATTCGCTTGAATAGCTTAAACTTCTTTAATGGCCGTAGACCGGCGCTATCGGCACTGTACGGCGAGTAAAGATCGATTTGATAGCTCTCCGGGCAATACGAAAAATTCAAAGGAGCATTTTCACCATTCTTCCGCAGGACTATGTATTACTTTCTAAACGCGACCGACGTCCTTTTCTCTAGTCCAAGTTAATGAGCTTTTTAGGAGAAGTGAAACGACTATTAAACGTCTTTATCCACTAGTGATTCGTTCTAGGTAACGCGTGAAAATTCTGTCGATTGGTTCGTTTTATATGGCAACATTTCTTTAATCGTTTGATAGATTATAGGAACTGATGGAATGAAGATTAAACTCTGCATGTTATGCATTTATAGCAAAAAGTAATTAGTCAAGTACAAGGATTGTTACGTTATTTTCGACTTATAAAAATTATTAAAAGACGAAATGCATTTGCATTTAACTTCTGGATCTTAGAATTCTCTTGTACAATTTTTATTCTGCATATATATTCGCAGTGTAGTATCTATCTAATAGTGTTTTTGTATTTCACCTTCTAAAAATATAAAAAGAAATTCGTTTTACTTATGAGATAACTTAATAAATGATCCGTTAGGTCACCATATTAATGTTCTAAAAGATGAAATTTAAAATAATCCATATCATAATGTTTATAAAAATTTTGTATAATAGATTATCATTCGTGTAATGTAATAATTTAAATACGTACTAAAGCAAACTATAACATCATTCATTAAATATAAAGTAGTATTAACTAATGTAAAGTGATGTTTTACTGTACGCACTATTTTAACTTTCATAGCGTTCCTTCAATTTTAGACTACTACCAGGAATGTACCCTCAAAGTACAATTAATTAGAGAAATTAATTTTTGAAATGCATTCTCATTCTACGCAAATTCATTTACATGGAATAATAGTTAGTTTAAACTGCTGACCGCATATTATACTAATATTCGAATGACCAGAACAGTTAATATTAGTATGTAAATTCTCGGCCAGGTTTTTCCTTGTTTTTACTTATCCGTCCGACGAGTTCTCCAGCTCGCAAATTTGTCGTCTTCTATAATGTCGCCATTTTCCTACAATTCCCTTTAATTCCGCATCGCATAACCTCGCGAAGTATAAAAGAGCTTAACGCCCAGGGACCTGTTATACACGGCGCACACTGTCGTTAATTAGAGAGTGGTAAAAACTGCGGCTGCAAAGATAATTTAACTTGGCAAACCTTAATGTAAAGGAAACAATGCGTAATAATGTCCACTACAATTAGACAGAGCATTTTTCAGAAAACATAAGAGTTTAATGTAGCGAGAGTAAACTGCTTTGAGAAAAAAATCGTGATCTGTCCCGCAGAAAATTGAAGGTCTCAAAATGGAGGATTGTGACGTTGGTTTTCTCATTTGCATGTTTTACGTGAAATGTTTAGCAACAATGGAGTTGATGCATTCGCGGGAAGAAAAATTATAGTAGAAACATTCACTCTTGACATTACCATTACTGTGAAATGTATTTAAACAAAACTTGATTTTTATTACTATTATAAAATAAACTGTTATTAATAAAAATTTAACAAAACATCGTGGAATATTAATGTTCGATTTTCCCAAATATAGTTATAATGAATGTAGGTACTTAGGACTATGTATTATCATAATTCTATCAAACTTTCACGATTTTCTTTTATGCACAGAAATGGCTCCGTAGAATGGTAATTGCTAGGGTACTGTAGAATGAAAGCTCGAAGTATTCTGGATATTTATTATTATCGGATATTCCCCTTATCCTCGAACATCCTAAGACGATTACAGGATCCTGCACGTGTGTCTGATCCTGTCAAACTCCGCATGTACTTGTAAGCCGCTTAGTCTCATTATAGGCATAGAATTATAATGAATCTACCCTAGGTGTCTGGCAGTAGTTAACTCGAAAGGTGTGATGCAAATTGCTCTTTAAAACCTTAAAAAATCTGTCACTTTATAAACAAAACAAACAGAGAAATTCATTACAACAGTTAGCAGCTTTAATAAATGAAACCGAACATTAGTGAGAACGATTTTGAAAAACTTACAGTTCATAATGAATAGAATGCTCTTAAATTATAATAGTTTAACAGAATTATCAAGAATTTCATTTTTCTTTCTTCTTCTAATCAATTGCTGTTCAAAATTCATATTAAAACTCTCGAGAACTCTAAGAAATTATTTTAATACTCCATCTTAAATTTTAGAATTTTCTGCGTTTTAGTGAACAATATTTTTTAGTGTATTACTGACTACGTGATACGTAACCTAATATTTTGTACAGTAATAAAACATGTTTAAATGTGGTTTAAAAAACATTTCAATAAAAAATTGAATATTGTTCTTAGGTAATTCTTTAGGTATTGTAGTGTTGTTTGAAGCAAAAAGATACTCTAGTTTCCTTTTAAATTACAGTGAATCTTCAATTAACATTTGTGTTGTCTCTGCGTTAGGCAGACGACATGAC
This sequence comes from Sphecodes monilicornis, assembly GCA_913789915.3. NCBI lineage: Eukaryota > Metazoa > Arthropoda > Insecta > Hymenoptera > Halictidae > Sphecodes > Sphecodes monilicornis. Next base: position 6,309,124 of record OU565295.1, on the reverse strand, counting down.
TAATAAAAACGCTAATGAGCTGTCGATCTGGGATTAACGTTCTGCTTTCACGTCTACTCCTTCTTCTACTGCTTAACCTGGCCATTCGTTCGTCTCTTTCAGGTCACTTTTTTCATTGCTACAGATTTTGCTGCAGCAGCATTGATTTTTATTGACGATGTTTTGAAAGAAAACATCTTGAAAAGCTTTCTAATTAGGTTTGTTTTTGTTTCAGGTGAGTAGTTCGTGCAAATTATACAATCTCAATTTAGAAAAAAGGAAAAATGGACAGATTGGGTAAGTATTAGCGACACATTGTCGAGAAAAATTGTTATTTTGAAAGCACGTCCATACAAAAATGAATGAAAACGTAACAACTTTATTCGAACAACTAACTTCCTGTGGACTAAAAATTTTAGAAACACTGTTTCAAATCATCACGGGGAATTCGCGTACTGCTATGACATCTGTTTAATTGTGGTGACTAAAAGTTACGGTCTCTTGTATTTTAACGATAACGAAACTCTTGCCTGGGTAAATAAAACGAGCAGGTTTCAATGTGCTCTCGCGAACGAGCGATTGTTAGTTGTGTCTGACAAACATTCGCTTCTTTCGGATCTAGTCGTTAAATTGAAACTGCATTGGACGTAAAATTATTTAGCCAGTTGGAAAACATTCCGCATTGGACGATAGTAATAGCGAATTAAAAGTGTATTGAGATAAAAAATAAGAAAACGATTTCAGATCCAGTAGTTAAAAAAATGTATGCTAAACTGTCGGAAACTGGTCTGAAATTGCGGTTAGAAACGATTTTTGCATAGAAATTATTTTTTAAACACATTTTACTGTAACTATACAATTACACCTGCGTATACATTCGTTTCCAGGAAGATTAAGACGGTTTCACCCTCCAAAACTCTATGAATGTTAACGATATCATTTTCTATTTGTGTTTACCAAGATTTATTTAATCATATTGTTAGAGTTTAGCGTAATCTTCTATTTGTCCACTGTACAGTGGAAATTATAAAGCGTTATATAATAATATCTCCAAAAATATTGATTTTACGCAAAAATATTTCACATGAAAGTTGTTCAGTACCGAGGGGGACATCATGTGGTGGAACTTTTATTTTTCTCGGTAGACACTCCAAGTTGAGGTGAAGGTCAACTTTCTTTTTTTAAATGGAATGATATGTTTTTTCATCCATCATCAAATAGCAAGTTTCAAGACGAGATCAATTACCTATGACCGAAGGTCATTGAAGGTCAAACTTACAGGGAAATACAGAAAAGGTGTGATCGTTTTATTTGTACTTCAGTTTAGTATGTGTTCAAAATGATTACCTCTTATTTCAATGTACTTAACAATTATTTGTTTAAATGATTCTCTAGCTTTGCTTAACATTTCAACATTTATCTTAGCACAAGCTTCGCATATTCTGACTTTCTTGTTTTCACGTGTCGTAGACTCAATGGACATTACGCAGTTTTTAAGCACAGAACCTGAACGGAGAAAACGCTGTTCTAGTCTTTTAAATGGTGCGATTTTGATGGTCGATCTGAGTAGCGTTGTGCATACAAATTAGCAGCCATTTTGTAATTCTTCCTGCATTCTCCTAGTACCATAAACATGTCAAAACAATTTTGATACGTTTCTAGTTTCACCACTTATTTAAGTACTATCGTTCAGCGAAGGATACCTTAGCACGATTAGTAATGAAAGTAAACTGACTATCTTGCAGAAGAGCACAGTAATACATAAATAAGTTTGTTTTCATTTCATTGAAAATGACTTTGACGTTGTCCTGAGTTATGCTGATATTGAACACATGTTGTTGTTTTGGTGTGGAACTTCGAAGACACCAACTATAGGACAAATAAAACGATCACATCTTTTCTGCATTTCCCTGCAAGTTTGACCTTTAATGACTTTGAGTCATAGGTACTTCAACTCATCTTAAAGCACACTATTTGATATTGGATAAAAAAACGTATAATTCCGTTTAAAAAAAGAAAGTTGCCCTTCATCACACTTTGGAGTGTCCATCGGGATAAATAAAAATTCCACCACCCCATGTTCCCCCTCGGTACTAAACAACTTTCATCTGAAACATCTGTGCGTATAATCAATATTTTTGGAGATATTCGTATGTAACGCTTTACAATTTCCACCCTGTATATTTCTAACTACATCATTTCTTCGTTACGACATTTTAGTTTCTCACTGCTGTGATATTATACATTATTTAATTCGTTTTCCTATTACATTTATCAAGAACACTCGAAAATGAATAAATAATATGCTCATAAAATGAATATGGAAACTTAATTTAATAAAGTAGATTTTAATTAAATTATTACTACTGTGGCGGCGGCTTCCGTCCGGAAGAGGAAGGAAGAAATGAGGAGAGAGGAGGAAAACAAGGGCGATTCGTCCTTTACCCGCTAGAAGACGTCAATAAGACTATCTAGCGGGCCCTGCCTTAGACACAGGGATATCGTCGTAACGGTATACATACGAATCGGTGACGGATCAGGTAGTAGTGAGAAAGGCGTTGTCTGTTTATGTCCGTCTGATGGTGAGCGTAGGAGGTAGCCGCCACAACTACATACACTCAGTAAAGATAGGAAAATGTCAGTAAAGTAGTATTAAATGAACTTGACGTATATTGAATGAGCTTCTTTTTTTTTTGTTTATTTGTTAGTATTATTATGGTAGCAGAAAATAGTGTATATGATAATAGGATACCTTCCCTTTTGTACAAAACTGCTAGAATCACTAATACAACAAATAAATTATACAATTTGTAATATGGTGAGTGATAACTATGAGCATCTATTGAATGTAGTCGAAAAATCTATAAGCAGACACTGCAACGACAGAAAATTCTGTTAAAATTATGATGAAAATAAATACGATTTACAATAGCTTGTTACAGTTGTATACAAAAATAAACATCTATTGTATCCTATGTATTAATTATAAAATTAATCTATACATATAATCAGACATTGTCCGAATAAGTGATAAACACATTGCGGATTTTATGCATTTATAATAAAAGCGAGTAGGTTAAGTAGAAACGGTGAAGATATTAAATGAGTTTAACTGTATTATTAGATTATTGTCGCATTACTGAAATTATCAAAGGAAGGTATACATTTTTATCAAATTTCAGATCCCTAAACATGATTTGAAACATTTTTATTTTGCATAAGGATCCGTAGTTTACTAACAAATGTCGCAATTAGACTACAAGAAACGAAAGCACATGGTTCATTGCACACTATATATGTACGTCAAAATTTTATATATTAGCTTGCAGAAAAATGTAATCGATCTGATTGAATTTATCGAAAAAATGGGGGAAGAAAAGAATGAAAATAAAAATTGAAACCAATAGTCGGGACTCCGAAGGCAGTTAATTTGCTACGTGGTTGACTTTGAAAGATTCTCCTATTCCGGGGCGCGCAGTCCCGAAGCCCGGTAATCGTTGAATCGTGCTCGTCCACCAAATTAATTAGCAGAAATTAATGTGAACGTTCTGCCATCCGGGGAGAAAATTGTTACGGGGGTGGGAGTCTAGATTGATCTCTTTAGTGAAATATAGGCGGCGCATATCGATGAAGGTGCCTTACCGCTGCTTGGTGCTTCTCAATGCAATCTAAATAACGAATTTATTTCATCGTCAATGACGGCGCTGCGGGGTATCGCATGTCATTAAAAGGAGGGATTATATAATTATTGTGTACTTTGCATAAACTTCGTGATGAACGTAATCTTCGTTACGAACACAACATCGTGGGAAATTTGCATAAAAGGCATTAAAGCGTTTCAACAGATGGTTCTACAGTAATCACGACGTAATCCTCACGGTACGACGCATGTTGTACGCCAGTAATTGATTGATTTCGTTGATCCGCTTATATACTGCCCTATGCAAATCATCGTAGCGAAACGGACGTTAACCACGGATTTCTTGTTTCGTTTCGACATGAACATTCGATAATCTCTGCTTCCATTCCACACGCGTTCGATGGGCAGAAAACGCGTTTCGGTTCATAAAACTTTTACAGTGTTACTCCCGTTTGTGAAGCTGGAATATTTAAAAATAGCGGATTAACATTTTTTCTCGGACCACACTCGTACAAAACGTACACCCGTAATGTAATGTTTAAAACGCACCTGATAATGATCTGCTAAAAAGTCGTAAAATTCACATTCTACAGATCAAACTATTCGAGCCGCAGTACAAACAATTTTTTTAAACCATATGATGAATCAGGCTGCAGATCAATTTAAATGCGTCGAATTCCTCTAATCTTAATACTATTTTAAATTTCATTCGGACATTTTTGTTGAAAATGCATAAAATCCAGAGTCTACTGATGAATAATAGTGTCTACAGTGCTGCCAAAAATGCATTTGTAATTTGCAATCATCAATGCTTCACACAAAAATGATAATGATTGTGATATTTTGATTGACATTGATAACCTTTGTTTTTTTGTCGATACTGTTTGCATCAAAAGAGAACGTTTTCCACGTTGAAAATTTCATTTGGTGAGGTTCGTTTGCCATCTTATTTCAGAAATGTTCAATATTTAATGTTTTGCAAAAAAACGTGTTTCACATTCCACAATTTGAAATTTAAGTTCACAAGTAGAAGCTAGCGTCATGTGAAATTTCCTTGGCAAAGTCATGCATGGAATAAGGGTCACCAGTTACCTCTGGTTTCCCCGTAAAACAACCTAAAATCGCAAACTTCGCTGGTACTGGATGTTGCGGAACTTGTAATGCCGTAATCTGAAACTGTCATTGTGTTACAAACCGTCATTATTTCACAAACTCCTACGCGTTCCGGACTTTGGCATTACACAACCGAGCGATCTAACCTGCAAAATACATAAATACATCCGCGAATCTGTGACATACAAATCACTGTCGCTGTCCCAAGTGCATACGCGAACTGTTTTTATGCATACCCAAACCTCTGCGCCGTTTGCTCGTCATCGCTAGACTGTCGAAGTTTATGCAAATTTACAGTGTCGTTGACGAAGAGTATGCCGATTTATGGTTGTCAAGTTTCTATTTCGTGAGAAATAGAATTTGATTTCTATCGATGACTTCTACGCTAAATGCAACATTAAGTGGACTTATCTGAAGTACATTAATCATTTATATTTAATCATTTTTTAAAGATTTTTATACAGTTCAAATATATAGTTTTATGTCTCAATGATCAGAGATTCGAACGCTACAACCGTTGACAAATATAACTATTTTTAGCGATTGTATTGATAACTATAGGTTTATTCTCTATTATAAATGACAATATAATGTATTGTATTTTATTATATTTTCGATATATCATTGATTTATGGATATCAAAATTTAATTTACTATTTATTCTTCTTTAAAACTATTAATTCGGAAAAATGTACTCTGCCCAAATTAATAATTGACGAAATAGTTTATAGTAAAAGTACGTTTTATATTGGAAAGCTTACAGATGTGGAATAACCTAATAAGAAATTATTTAATGATATTATGCCTTATATTCTTCAATTCTTGCCTACGTGTTTTACTAATTCATATTTCAGTGTGTCATTTGAGTTTATGCTTTTATTTGATCGCTTTTTATTCTATGCTTTTACTGAATTGTGATTAGAACATTAATCATGAATCTTTAAGTACAGCGTGCATAACAAACTTGTCTGCTTTTTAAAACTATTTTTTTGTTGAATATGTACATAATTATAAGTTTCTACAATTACATTTTAATAGGTGTGATACTATTACACCTTGTACCGGTAATTGGAAGGCACGTTTATTGGTCCATTAATTTTTTAAATCTTGGTTAAATAATTATAATATTGCATTTTAATGAGTGTTTTGTGCGGCTAGGTCAGCATTATTCAAACGAGTCATTTCATTTACATCAATGACTTTATTATTTAGTTTGTAACAAAATCACTTTTTAATTTAAGTTCTAGTTTGGTGAGTGTTTTCAACAATGGAAACACAAATAATTTTTTACTTTAAGCTAACAGAACAATATGTTATATACCAACAAGGTTTGTGTAGCCTTCAACTGAAGCATTTTAATCGACATCGCAAGTTTAGTTAAAAAGTGCTTTATATAGAATGCTTTATAAAACGTCCATGAATTCTGGAGCTGAATTTTATATTTTCGACAAGAAGACGAAGGCAATACTTGTGTTGTAATGTACAATCAGATTCAGTATGAATATTTTAAAATTCTTAATGTATCTAAAACTGAAGATTTTGATAATGAAGTAGAAGGTAATTAAAATTTGTAAATTAACATGAATAAATTTGTTCGTTGTTAACTTTTCTTCATAAAATTCAGAATTTTTTATACATAATTACTTGTATTACGAGATACATTCGTATAGGACCGGAAAGTTTATTAGGACTTCTTTGGAAATGATGCAAGTTGTTTAAATTTGAAAAAGATACATTTTCGAGCACGTTATCATAACTAGACTGCGAAACTATATATACATTTAATTCTTTCCATAATTATATGAACGAATTGAAAATAATATAACTGTTTTTTCAAATTCTTTAAATGCCTTTACTGTCCTGAGTTTGAAATACTTATTTTCGTCATAAATCCAGAAAAAATCTAATTATAACATACCTGTACATCAATTGATCTGGGACAAACAGACTATTGGGGATCTTCATGCAAAACATAAATTTTCTGCATATGAAATTTCGAATCTCGGTAACTCATAGTCGTCGTAAAGCATCATATCCACAGTCTGATAACAAAGCATTTATAAATTGAATAAGAACAGCATTATGTTCGACGTGTAACATTCAGAACAATCTGGAAAATCTTTCCGAGCAATTAGAAGTTTTATAGATTCACCTTATTGATTCACCCCTCGGTCTTGTCCGTGGCCTCTTTCTTCCAAAGCAGCAGCGGAGGGAAGAAAAAAAAAGAGAATCCCTTTTATGATTGCGAAGGGACGACAGTGGTGAGATAGAAGCCTGGGAATCATCTTTTGAAATTGTCTGTACGTCAGCCTGGAGAACGTATCGATTACACGATGTCCGAATTATCTTGAGGGACAGGGATCCCAGGGTTGTGCAGGATTTGGATTGGGGTAGACATACCCCACGGCTAGCGTGTCACCACTTTAATTACATCCATCCTGCACAGTGCCCACCCCGTTTGCCCCACGTACCCCGTGGCTCTCATCAAACTGTTAGCGGGCTATTTTCCATGTAACGCGGCCTCTCTGAAACGTTCAGGTTCAGGTATTCTGCGTTCAGGCGTTTTCACGTTCAGAGAAGCGGGTGCTCGCTCGCTCGGCTTTCGGTTCCGCCTGCAGTCCCTCTTCTCTATTTCATCAATACCAAAATAAATAAAAGCAGCACCGGAAAACTGTTTTTTAATACGTATCTTCCAAACGTTCCTATGGGTTTCCTGTTATTACGTTAGTCGGAATATCTAGGATTTTAATTCGAACAGGATGGGAAATGTTCGCTAATATTTAACGTACCGTTCAAATAAAATACGGGAGAAGCAATATAATACTACGTGTGCCATACATCAACAATATTTAATAAAGAGCGTCGAAGACGAACTCTCGAATACATACCGGTTGCCTCATACGAGGGCATTGATTTGAAAAATTACGATCTCGATCAGCTAGGGTTTAATTATGCCGGAACGAACGAATAGAACGAATTCATTTTCTCGAATTCCATTCATTCCCGCGTATATTCGTTTTTCGAACGCGCGATATACACGGCCCGGCTCTCCGCTCCGCGTCCCGATAAGAACTAAGCAACGATCCGTGTCTCGGATTCGTAATAAAATCTTTAATTAGAGGAAATGCCTGGACGCACGGGATACCCGAGACCAATTCCGGGTCCGACGTAATGATACTGAATAAATAGTCTACTTTATAAAAAAACTCGTCCTTTTACCGGCTGGTGCAGACCGATCCCCCCACCCGCGCGAGGCCGGCTTTCATCGTCTCGTCAATCCACCAAATAATTTTAGTACTTCGTTACATTCGCGTATGATTGGTCGGTTTCGATATTAAATGCGAGCGAGCAAATAGTCGCTCGGGCAGTCCGCTCGCTCGCTTGCTCGCCTACCTTTCTCTCCGCATCCCTTCTATCTCTGCCCATCTCGCTGTTTCCCACGTTCATCTCCCCTACCAGCCCTTCTGGACCGCCTCTACCATCCTCGAATCCCTACCCAAACCCTTCGACAACCCCAGGGCCGACTACCCCCCGGGCACCGCCGATCGTTTCCGGCAGCGGCCGCTCGCGTATTCTTTCCTTTGCGAGCTACTTTCATTTCGCGTATTAATTGGAGGCTACTCGAAAATTATATCCCGCTGCGATGCATTGCGCGTACAAATATGCCGGCTGGAATTTAATATCGAGCGGGAGGAGGCAGGCAGCCAGCCAGCCTGCCAGCCAGCCAGAGCCAGCACTGTCTCTTGCCTCGCGCGAGAGGCGCGAAAATCCACACGCTTCTAGCTCTTTCACACGCTAGGGGGTTCTCGCGATCGGCATGACTGGAGGCATCGCTGTTAGTGGACAGTTCGCTTTCCCCCACACAACCTCTCCCCCTATCCACCCTCTCCCCCGCCGCTTTTTATATATCTCCGCTATTTTTTGCGTATTTTTCAAACGAACGTTATCCTCCGCCCCGCGCACCAACCTCCCATCCTCCTCTCCGTTGGACAAGCGCTCGCGCGCTCGTGCGCTATCGATCGCCGCGTGCTTTCCCGTTCACGTAAATAACGCGAATAACTCTGTCGATAATAAAGGCAGATTAAACAGGGACAGATCGGCCACCAATACCGGCTCGCTGCTTTTTTTCAATCGAATTATTGCCTTTTATGAATTCAATACCAGGAAGATCCGAATATATGGAATATCCGCGACGACAATGTCGGCGTAATTATTTATGAATGGAGGTTTGTGCGCGTGGTGTCTCGACGATGACCGTGGCTTACTGATCTCTGTGATAGCTTTGCTTAATTAGAGATGGAACTTCGATGGGATTCTTAGAGCTTGATCAATATGAAATTATTGTTAATAACGTCCTATAAATTTTATTCTTTATGGAAGCAAGTGAAGAATGTTCGTTGTGTGTATAGTATCTCATTATTGACCGTTCCTTTCAATTCTTAGGGCAGTTTTTGCTTTTAATTAGCACTTAGTTTACAGGACACATCAAAATAACATTTTCTAATATTATTAATTTACAATTATTGAGTTTTTAAACATGCATCCATGAGGAATCATTCAACTAATTTATTTCTTTGGGTGTACATTATCGAAAAAATGGTTACAAATTTCGGTACGCATACTTTTGTTATTTTTATAAAGTAATCTGAAATAGCTACTGTTTGTGCTGCGTCAACCTGGTGTTAAAGACGAACCACGGAAAGGCAATCCTTAGTGTTTGATCAAAGTGCACATTTTGTTTTGTTATAATGACGATTCATAAATTGCATTGGTGTTAATCGTCATGTAAATGAAAAAGATCGTATGTATAGGAATGCTATGTAACAGCTGAAAAATGATAGAAAAGGCTATATGCATCATCAAATGTTTCTATTTATTAATATCGTACAAAAGTATGTTTACAACTCCCTAATAGTGGAACGAGCAATTTGAATTATGTTCTATTGATTCATCAAGTACAATCTCTGATAAAACGTATTGAATCGCACTACACAGACGTATTATAATAATTATTATATTAGTTGTACTATCAAAATACAATGGTAAAACTTACGTTTAGGGGAGGATGCTCCGATGACCTTGACCTTTATATATGTTGTTGAGGACAACATTCTGAACAACTTTTGTCATTACAGCTACCCGGTGCTCGGTCTTAGTTTTCGAGATATTTGCGAAAAACTATTGCTAGTACTGTATTGAATTTTCTGTTTCGACTAATTTTGTTGATCCTGAAACTGAAGTTCATACACAAAATATTGAAAGATTGTGGAGAGACCTGAGAGCAAGCATTCCTCGCTATGGCATTCGTGATAATCATTATACTAATTATATTTCCGAATTTTTATTTAAAAGAACGTACAATTTTGATAAACGCATTGATGCTTTTTTCGAAATTATGAATTCTATGTATTCGTTAGACCATTTAAATACAGAATAAAATTCTCAGTTTGATATAGATACTATTCGAGATACTCATAATTTCGTCTGCGTACTCTCTGCCCCCCGCCACCTAGTCCTAACCAACACACGACGCCACACACACCCATCCAGTGTTTCTGAGACGAAGGTTCTCACATTAAACAATGTAAAATCAACTGAAACCAATACCAATTTGTTTTACTATCAAATGCGATAATATAATACATGTATGCTGTATTGGTCTGGGTTAGGTCTGGGTTAGGTTTTGCAATTTGTTTTACTATCAAATGCGATAGTATAATACATGTATGCTGTATTCGTCTCAGTTGATTTTATATTGTATAATGTGAGAGGCTTCTTTTTAGAAACACTGGGTGGGTGTGTGTGGTATTGTCGCTTCTCATCCCCACAACGTGTTTACAAACAAAAAATAAACAGATGCGGCCCCGGAACAGGTTTACGTTGCCACGGAGCGTGGAAGAATACGGAAAATTCAATACAGTACTAGCAATAGTTTTCCGCAAATATCTCGAAAACTGAGACCGAGCATCGGCTAGTTGTAATGACAAAAGTTGTTCAGAATGTTGTCCTCAACAACATATGTCAAGGTCAAGGTCATCGGAGCATCCTCCCCTAAACGTAAGGTTTACCAAACATTTTATTCTGTTACCTTCCACAAATAACAAGGTTGCATGTATCAAGGTATGGCACGATTATTTTCATCAAATTTGCCTGACTAAATGAAAAATAGTCAATGAATATCCACAAAAAGATCTTCACAATCTAAGTGATTGTAAAATAAAGATTCCGAAATGCGTCATTTTTACGGGTCGTGTAGTATTAACACTGTACCTACCGGAGCCCTATTAATAGGATTTTCAATAATTTTGATGTACCAAAGGGATGCTTAAATGGATGCAATCTTTTATTGTACATTAATACCAAACGAAATTATGGGAGTGCGTTATTGGGCGTTCATTTTTGGTTTACGATTCAAATTGCTATTGCAGTCGAAGAATCTATTAAAAAATCTATAACCATAGATCATAGGGTTTCAAAACGTATGAGATAATAGCCAGTAGATAATGTTGATACAGTCGAGGCAAAATTAAGTGGAGAGTCTTCAAAAACTAATAACTTTTTCACAATTGGAGGTAACGACTTGAGTCTCTTTTTTGAGAAGTTAGAAACATTAGTTTACGGTAATGTATGAAAAAAATTGATTACAAATTACCATTGATCGAAATTTCGAAGAAAAATGTAATGGTCACGATTCATAACCTTTTCATATGTGCCTATAATGAAAATTTAGAATGCGCCTATCTAGATCTAAGTAAGTTACATATAATACGTGCACAAAGTTTCAAATTCAAAACAATTATGAGAAACTGCGATTTAGGTGAATCGTGAGCCCAAAATTCCAAGATTCTTACATCCTTAAATGCCTAAAGCTTTTTCATGCGTCGACTGATTTCAATGAAACTTTGTGCATGTATATAACGTAGATAGATTTACAAAAGCCATATTTGTATTTTCATTATAGGCACAGATAAAAAAGTTAAAATAATTCCTTTCAAATCCCAAGCAATAGCGGTTTCAAAAACAATTTTTTTGCATATTATCTAGTAAACCAATCCTTCTGGAATCTCAAAAAATCTCAAGTCGTTGGGTGAAATTTTAAAAAATTGGTGTGTGCTTAGACCACATGGCTGAAGTGAAACTTCTTTCTTTAATCTTTTTTCGAATTTTTATTAACACTTTATGACATTTAAGTTTCTATCATTCTATTATTGAAACAATTGGCTCGTGTGAGCTAAAATATGATATCAATATTCTTGATTCAATTTAGTCTAAATGTCTTGCAAATAGCGCATCGAGAGTTGTTCCTAAGTGTTGTCGCTTCATCAGGATTATTTACCATTTCCAATCTTAATTTACATCTAAAAAATTCTATTCATAATTTTGATTGTTCCGATGCAAAGTTCACGTTGGAATCTCCACTTAGTATGATCGGAATTTTATCATAATCTTTATTAAGAAATGCCGAACCCTCAATCGTACATGCTAATAGAATAGAATTTCGTTTCATCGTTTCATCGTTTCATCGCTTCTTCGCCAGATCGGTTTTACTCCTACCGCGTCGATGTTTTACTCCTACCGCGCCTAAGGAAGTTTCACTTCGATAGAATAGAAATTCGTTTCATCGTTTCATCGTTTCATCGCTTCTTCGCCAGATCGGTTTTACTCCTACCGCGTCGATGTTTTATTCCTACCGCGCCTAAGGAAGTTTCACTTCGATAGAATAGAAATTCGTTTCATCGTTTCATCGTTTCATCGCTTCTTCGCCAGATCGGTTTTACTCCTACCGCGTCGATGTTTTACTCCTACCGCGCCTAAGGAAGTTTCACTTCGATAGAATAGAATTTCGTTTCATCGCTTCTTCGCCAAATCGGTTTTACTCCTACCGCGTCGATGTTTTACTCCTACCGCGCCTAAGGAAGTTTCACTTCGATAGAATAGAAATTCGTTTCATCGTTTCATCGTTTCATCGCTTCTTCGCCAGATCGGTTTTACTCCTACCGCGTCGATGTTTTACTCCTACCGCGCCTAAGGAAGTTTCACTTCGATAGAATAGAAATTCGTTTCATCGTTTCATCGTTTCATCGCTTCTTCGCCAGATCGGTTTTACTCCTACCGCGTCGATGTTTTACTCCTACCGCGCCTAAGGAAGTTTCACTTCGATAGAATAGAATTTCGTTTCATCGCTTCTTCGCCAAATCGGTTTTACTCCTACCGCGTCGATGTTTTACTCCTACCGCGCCTAAGGAAGTTTCACTTCGATAGAATAGAAATTCGTTTCATCGTTTCATCGTTTCATCGCTTCTTCGCCAGATCGGTTTTACTCCTACCGCGTCGATGTTTTACTCCTACCGCGCCTAAGGAAGTTTCACTTCGATAGAATAGAAATTCGTTTCATCGTTTCATCGTTTCATCGCTTCTTCGCCAGATCGGTTTTACTCCTACCGCGTCGATGTTTTACTCCTACCGCGCCTAAGGAAGTTTCACTTCGATAGAATAGAATTTCGTTTCATCGCTTCTTCGCCAAATCGGTTTTACTCCTACCGCGTCGATGTTTTACTCCTACCGCGCCTAAGGAAGTTTCACTTCGATAGAATAGAAATTCGTTTCATCGTTTCATCGTTTCATCGCTTCTTCGCCAGATCGGTTTTACTCCTACCGCGTCGATGTTTTACTCCTACCGCGCCTAAGGAAGTTTCACTTCAATAGAATAGAATTTCGTTTCATCGTTTCATCGTTTTTTTGCCAGATCGGTTTTACTCCTACCGCGTCGAGGTTTTACGCCTAACGCGCCTAAAGAAGTTTCACTACAAAAGTTTTTAAAGGGTGTTCATACGTACCTGAATAATTCCTTCAGCAATCACGTTTACGATCCGGTCGGTCCATCGAACGTCGCGCTGGCATTAATTATGTATTCGGAAACGAGTTTCCGATAAGGCATGTTGAACCGTGGTCTCACTTCGATGTATCTTTTCACGAGGAGTTACGAAACGATACAAAACGACCGGAGGAGTACGTTGTTAGGAAAGTTTCCGCACTAGTTAGCTAGCGTCTTTCACGCAACCCTTTTGCGCGACATAATTGAGTGTCACCTGGGCATAACAAATGGACCCGTGAGGAGAGGGCGGAAAGAAGGGTAAGGGAAAGACGGAGGCAGAGAGACGGGCTCCAACCTTCGTTGTTGGAAACCGACCCTATGCCATCGCACCGTGCGGGTCAAGTTACTTGTGACTCGGCCCTGATTAATGGACGTACTTGTTTAACATGCTGAAGCCAGGTCGTGCTTGTCCACTAAACACCGGTGTTAATGCCTGAACGAAAATGTCACTGCGTTCTGCCGACACTCCCTTGCCAAATGTGCTCCCTGGGGTAGTAATTCCAAATATCGAGTAATCCTCCGCTGGAATAACGTTTAATCAAACGTTACTTCACCAATACTCATGCTGACAATTTTACATTCAGCTTCTTTGTTTCTTCATTCAAGCTCCTTCATTTTGACAAACATTACTACCGGAAAATTTGTTCACGTTGTACAGTCTAGCGTGACTGTCAAAATAGTTATCATTCCAGGTACAATGACCCTGCAAGTGAGATTACTCAGTATCAGCAAGATTTCTGCTAACTGAAATTAATTTAGTATTGGGTACGTACATAAAAATTTAACACAATACTTGCTCGATTGAAGAAGAAAATGTCAATTTGATAGGATCCGACAAAAATAACAAAATGTTCCAACAATTTTTACTGACTCAAAAATAATTCAAACAAATTGAATCTCGCCCGGAAGATCTGGGAAAGTGGTTTTATTTGTATATTGGATGCAATTTCCATTCATTTATGGAAAAATCCATGAATAATTTTTTATAAGGAGAAGCATTCAAATTAAAATAAAATAGGGTATGTATATAGTCAGTACATTACGATATCTAGTCTTGACTTCAGTAATTAAAAGAACAAACACATTGTGTATTGTCTCAACGTGAAATATAGTATTGTACTTATTATCGTTAACGAAGATTTAAAGAAGTTACAGTGTGATAAAGAGAATAATAGTATTTATAATTTTGGGACGTACGATTACACTATACTAAAATACATTATTTAAAAATATGCCCCATTAGAGTATTTAAGTAGAAAAGACATTACGAATGCGACTTTATTTGTTGTTAAACTGACCACATATCTGAAGAGTAATTTCGCAAGGAATTTCAATGAAATGGGTCCCTGTCTGCTTCACGAAACTTCCCCAACATTTCGCGAGGCTTCCGCATATGAAAAAAATGTTAATAAGGCAAGTTTTAACGAGCTGGAAGCCCATCCCTGTTCTACCGATCGAAGACTAACTTTCGCGAGTGTACCTTTGCCCCTTTACCGGTTCCTTGCCAACTTGCTTTTTATTAACTGACTTCGCCGACTCCTTGCTTTCTGACTGAACGGGACTTTATTCCTAATGGAAACACCTCATAGTTTATTACGAAATCAAACACTCCGGCTCCACGGATACCGTCAAATATATATTCGTTTCCTTAATTTATTTGAACGTAATCGAATCTAAGTCTTATAAAAGTTTATCCGGAGATCGTCACCGGGACTGCCCCCGGAGTTTATCAAAATCAGCTGACGGTGGATGGCAAGAGGAGGAGGAGGAGGAGGTTAAGTTTGCTAGCCGAGGAAAAGAATTAGTGAAACGTCGTTAGGCAACGCAAACTTGGAGATCCGCGTGGCAACGTGAACCGTGTCGGAGTTTACAAAAAGGAAAATGTTCGATTCCCGAACGGACGATCGTAGGGAGGGGTTGACCTAACACTTTTATTGGCTCCTAAAGGCCAGATATTGCATTATCCGCTCAAACAAACGCGAAGCGGCTTCAGTCGGCCGGCTTAAAGATGAGCCGACTCAGGGTTCAGTTAAAGTCGATAATAGTCGGCGGCGAGGTGTGAGCGGTGTGCTAGATTAGGAAGGTGAAAAAGCTCCGGGAGTCGTGGTGGGGGAAAAATCGGAGGGTGTGATAAAGTCCTTATACGAGCGACACCTGCCCCCTGTCCTCAGTCCTCCTTCCACATTCGCCTCCTACGATTCACTCCTCACACTTCAACCTCCCCTTTAGTCCCTCTTCATCCTCCCTATTACAGGCACAATGTTAAAGGGACTCGGAACGAGATTGAATTTGCTAACGGAAAACGCGAGTGAGTGAAACGTATTTGCTTTTTATCCCTCACTCCATTGAGAAGTCCTGCACTCCTCTTCTTCCACGTCCTCTACCCCCCTCACCCTTCCGCCCCCTTTTTCTAGAAGTTCGACTCGGTCTGCCAGCCTGCACCCGGGTTCCTCCACCCGAACGACGAGCTACTCTTCCACCCACCGCCAAATCTCCAGATCAACTCTCTGTCTTTCTTCTTCCCTCCTCTCCTCGTCACTTTCCTCTCCGTTCCCCCTTTTTCCCTCTTTTTGCACGTCCCGACACATTTGTTCGACGTTAAGAAAGTGACTCACCATCGAAATCCCACGAAGCTGATGCGTCCTGGCACGTTCCAGGAACTGATGGGAGGCAAGATTTTTCCGAAGCATTTCGTCCTTCGCCCGCACATGGGGCAGACGAACCACGCGGAATCTTTATCAGCCGCCAATCGCACGGCTTATTAAACCTTGCAAATTTAAATGCCCGGATCCGATCGAACGAATCAATTTCAGGCATCGCGTATATTTCAATTTCCCTCGCCGGTGATAAATGTCTCGAAACCAAGCCGCCGCCCGAATCGCTTCTTCTTTTATCGCGTTATCCGCTCGTTAGGAGAGAGAATACTGCAACTCAACCAATAATGATATAATCGCTTCCCAAAACGTCATTTATAGCGACATGGAAAATTATATAGAATGTACGTTGAAAAGGCTTGCCTTCCAAGAATGAACTGAAGAATATATATATTGTGAAGTATTATGCCGTTGCAAATGAAATATCCGATTTCTGAATGCAAATGTTATGCAGTGTTTTCGCCAGTCTAAAAACAATGCGATGTCCATCATCATTAAGGATATTATACTGAAGTGTCAAAGCTACTAAATTCAGAGGAATATATCGAATTTATAAGTTCAAGAAAATTACATCAAAGATTATAAGCCATTAAATTGCAAGCCAATGAAATAGAAATGTTCGGCAAACTGCAGAGCGGTGCTAATTATCTCTGCGAAATTGAAGCATCTTTGAAACTAAATTAAAAAAAAATTCGAATGAATAATTCATATCTCATTATATTTGTTGTAAACTAAATATTAGGTTGTCAGGTATGAAATGGCCAATTTTGAACAGTAACATTGAGCAATGACAGATTGTTTCTAAATAAATTCCTTAAACGAACTATGCATCATTGTAATCAACATATTATTTCAATAAATTACTCGATTTTCGACTGAGTTCTGGAAGAAATTTAATTTTTTTAATAGTTCACGTTCTTCATTTACAAGATTGTCATCTCCATTTTGTAGTTACCTCTACCAGCGATAAATAGCGCATTGATTAATCAGTACATTTTGACCAAACTTCACATTATTATGTGATTTTTCCATTTGTATGATAGCTTCATGAAATAAATGAATATTTCTTGAAAAAGTGTCTTGAAAAAGTAGTCACGTGGACCGAATAAAAGAAGAAGAAAACAATAAGTGGTGACAAAATGTCACTCGATGTTGATTCAGCGTGGACAAAGCTTAAGAATGTTGACTTTCTTGGACGTCACTCGTGTTCACCATCGAATAAGGATATTGTGGTGTACGTGAAGCTACAGGTATACAGTTAGTAAAGATACATGAAATACATTAATATTTCTTCGGAAATCATAGCGTTTTTAAAGTAATTTCCACTATACTCCCAAATCTGCGTGCCGCTTTTTCATTTATCGCGTAATCCGCTTATTACCGAGGAGCATTTGAAACGATTACTTCGCGTTTTCAAATAGCAAGTTCGAAGTTATAGCGAGCCGTTCGCGAGCGATTCTGCATAGTAAATATCTCTTTTGAGTTATTGTAAGCGCCTATTGCCACGAGCTTTTGTGCCCCCCTGAAAGAGCTAATTGCTCTCTAGATCGGATCACCAGTGCCGTTCGAAATTAATTTATCGCGACGGTGTATATCGAACGTTCCAGAGTAATACTGTTTTCAAGTAAGTGGAATCGAATGCGTAGCATTATTTGCATGAATGGATCCGAAAGTGGCAAAGGTATCGAAGTAAGCAAAACGGAAATTATTGTATAATATCCACAGGGTAGGAATTATACAGCGTTACAGACGAATATCTCCAAAAAATTGATTATACGCAAAAATGTTTCAGATGAAAGTTGTTCAGTACCGAGGGGGGCATCATGTGGTGGAACAATTATTTTTTCCGGTGGACACTCCAAGGTGAGGTGAAGGTCAACTTTCTTTATTTAAATGGAATGATATGTATTTTTATACACCATCAAATAGTGCGTTTTAAGACGAGTTCAAGTACCCATGACTCAAGGTCATTCAAGGTCAAACTTGCAGGGAAGTGTATAAATGGTGTGATCGTTTTATTTGTACCTCAGTTTAGCATGTGTTCAAAATAATTACCTCTTACTTCAATGAACTTAATAATTCTTTGTTTAAATGATTCTCTAACTTTCCTTAACATTTCAACATTTATCTTAGCACACGCTACGCATATTCTGACTTTCTTGTTTTCACGCGTCGTAGACTTAATGGACATTACGCAGTTTTTAAGCACAAAACCTGAACGGAGAAAACGCTGTTCTAGTCATTTGAATACCTTATGCGATTTTGATGATCGATCTGGGTATCGTTGTGTATACAGCAGGTATTCTGTAATTTTCCTGCCATCTTCTAGTACCATAAACATATAAAAACAATTTTGATACATTCCCATTTTCACCACTTATTTAAGTATATCGTTTAGCGAAGGATACCTTAGCACGATTAGTAATGAAAGTAAACTGACTATCTTGCAGAAGATCACAATAATACATAGATACGTTTCATTTCATCGCATTGATAATGACGTTGATGTTGTCCTGAGTAATGCTGATAAACACATGTTATTGTTTTGGTGTGAAAGTTCGAAGGCACGAACTAAAGAGCAAATAAAACGATCACAGCTTTTCTGCATTTCCCTGCAAGTTTGACCTTGAATGACCTTGAGTCATAGGTAATTGAACTCATCTTAAAACGCACTATTTGATGGTAGATAAAGAACATATCATTCCATCTAAAAAAAGAAAGTTGACCTTCACCTCACCTTTTAGTGTCCACCGGGAAAAATAATTGTTCCACCACATGATGCCCCCCTCGGTACTGAACAACTTTCATCTGAAACATTTTTGCGTACAATCAATATATTTGGATATATTCGTTTCTAACGCTTTATAAGTTCCGCCCTGTATATATACTTTCGTTATTAACGAGGGGTAAATAAAATCGTTGAACTGGAAAATAATAGAGTGAAGATACCAGTGTTCTGTTACAAGGGAAATAATTAGAAGATTGCGCGCAGTTGCAGAACCAGTTATTTCTATAGGTCGGGTTTAATGAAACGGAAACTCAATTCTGAAACTCTGTTTCTAACATTATTAGAATTCTTCCATTGAGATTGTTACTTTATTTTTAAGGTTTCATTAAATTCTTTTGTTTCGTGTTCATAATGATATAATTTTTTCAGAATATCGCATTAATATTATAATACTGGAACTCGTATAAAAGTTTTCTTAAAATGCTGGGAGGAAGAAAAACTGCAGCTTGTTTTTTCTACCCGTCGCATAGACATCATTGCACAGAAAAGTATGTGTATCATTATTAAACTGTTATTGCTTCATAGATTCGTACGAAAACGTACATTTATACGAATGACCTCGAAATCCCTCGAAAACGAGCTTAATGAAACAAATTAACAATCATGATAGTTAGGAGTGTGTATAGAGGTTGTCTCAGGACGGTTGATACAAGCCGGTATGAGATGATTCCATTCGCAAAAATAAATAATAAAAAACGAATAACGTTTTTTTCGGTTGACTCTTTGTTTTCGAAACAATAGAGTTTGAAAATTTATTGGTTACACGTGCTGTTGAATAAGAATCATCTAACCCGTCTGACCGTAGCCGTCCCATTCTACTTCTTGTGAATGCTAGACATGCGAATCTATCTACCTTTCAAACTCGCTTTTTTGAAAAACGAGGCGTCTACCGGAAAAGTGTTGTTTGTTCTTTACAGCTTTATAAAGGATTCGATTACAAGCAATAAATATTTTAAGGAATAGTTCTGCTAATCAGAAGAAAATTGGAAAATTCAAAGTAAATATTAGACACCCTCGTAACTCTTTAATGATGATAGACGAAAGTTGAGTCGAGAAAAGCAGACAAACAAATAACTCGCATATTGTTATGGGTGGATTTTAATAGTTAATTCCTTTGCAATTACAGTGATTCGAATTTGATTGTCGTTCAGAATTCTTTAGAAGAAGAAAGAAGTTTATATTTATCGTATGTCTATGTATTCTCTAACGACTATATACCCGCAACAACAAAGTGAAATTTTATTTCGAAATAGAGAAAATTAATAACAACCATATTTAGTTAGATTCTGTTCGAAGCTTTAATCGCGAATCTCAATGCATGCTACGCTGCAAGGGGTTAATAACTTGAAAACTGGGGCCGTGTTGCAGTATCACCACTCTCGATTTTCATCTTATTCTGACTGCTAAATATGTGGTACATGTAGTCGAACACCCTGTATGTGTCAATGTACGGTTAGGGTAAGTGGTAGGCTGCGCGCGCTGGGACCGTATACCGCAGTCGCTCACTTTCTCCACGTTCTGATGCGTCAAGTGCACCTATCCCCGATCTCCCCACTTTGTCGCCCCCGTCTCGCCCTCCCGGTATCTACCGCCATTCCTTCGCCTGGACTGTCTTCTCCCTCTTATCTACTATTCCCCCTTTAAACAGTTCGCCCACTAGCGTCGCCAACAGGTCAATAGCGCAAGTAGGTCACGTCTGTGCTCGGCGTCGCTGATGACGACACTAGAACGAATGTACTTTCCCGCTCGGTGATAGTGAACAAAGAAATAGAAACGGGGAAAGGAAGCGTCATAATGCACCTATCGGACCGATGTGACCGTATGAAAGAGACGCTAAATTCAATAGACGCGTGACCAAAATAATTCTTTTGCGAATACTCGCTAATCACCCTCGACATCGAACATAGCCACACACGACTAAATCGAACTCAAAATATCGCATCGCTTTGAACCGAATTGCAGAATAATTTTTCGCTCAAATTCAATATCAACTGTGATCCAGTTTACGTCACATAAAATTGGAACGCAACAATTTGCAGAAGGGGGAGGGTGTCGCGCATGTTCGTTCGGAACTAGGTCATCGATGGATTTAGGAGAAAACCATGGCGTGGTTTTAATCGAAAATTACAAATTGAAATTTCGTATGCGCTTCTGAAGTTCGAGAGCGTTAAGCTAGGACCTTAAAGGAAACACTGGGCGTGTGCCATCGCCCGAGGTTGGGGCCGAGCGCGGCGGCGGGATTTTGATGCAGGGGAAAGTACTACGAAAGAAGGTAAAAGTAGCGGATAATAATCAATTTCCGATAGGACTTTTCAGATAGGGCGTAATATAGCACAATATACAAAGTAGGTCGAAATCGCGTCTGCTCGGTGTCGACCACGCTCCGCCCCAGACATGCACTCATTGGCGATGGCTTGCGTCGGCCTAGTGCCGCGGCCTATGCCTGAACCTGGGCTGGAAAATGCGGGGGTCGTGGGTCGTCCCAGAGTACGAGTTCCTGGCACGATGCCGCGTCGTCGCGCTCGTACGGGCCACGGTTATTCGCTGCTCTATGCTGCAATGTCCTATCGGGTTTGTGACCAGGGGTGGAACCAGCCGCTTGCGACGTTTCCTGCTGTCGCGAAGGGAAACCAGTCGCCTATTCCGTGTCCACGCGCATGCTATGATTATATCTGCATCGCGGACCTTTACTACCCGGCACAAGCATTTTTCACTTTCCTCTGTGATCGAGGAGTATTAACCTCTTGCGCTTCAAGATATATTCGCATTTCCTTCTTTTCAACCAAATTTGACGTCATTAGACGTATACAATTATAATATTAGGAAGTCCCATATGTTCGTGCCGTTTACTGTGCTACTATATAAATTAATATTTGAAACTGCCTTTAAAGTTTACGGAAAAATTTTATCACTCTCTCCTTCCACAACCTTTTTCCACCTTTTTGGTAAAGACATTATACCGTCACTATACAATTTCGGAGTGTATTCATTAAGAAGAAAAAAAACGCGAAGAGAAGAAACATTTCCGCGGCACGAATTTATGGGACGACGTAATACATGTATTTCAATCATTGTTATTAACCCTGTTGTTAATACCACACTATTAGTAGGACATATGTACACATCCATTCATAAATATTTAGATACTTTGATAATTCATGTGAATTATGTATTTCGGATATAATGACTTGACTATTTCTTAACAAAAATAATATTTGTTAAACAGGTTGCTGTAGTAACAGAATAATCTAAAAATATATAAATTATTTTTTTGTCTATACGTATATTCTCCTACTTCTGACTGTCAATATTAAATATCTTCAACATTGTCCACAGCTGTTTTTCGTACTCATCTTTTATTTTCTGTAGCTGTGAATAGCTAAAATGGCACTTTGTTTAGTTTTTTCAAGTGCACAGCTACAATTTAGCAGTATAGTGCGATCGTGGGCAATTTAAAGTGGACACCCCTTAAAAATTAATAACCTTCTAAACATCATACCAACAGCTTTTTTTGTGATTGTAGTGAAAATTTATAAAAGGGCTTTTGCAAATTTCAGTAAGTACAAAGTTTCATAAAAATTGATTAACGTTGGTATGCGCCTGGAAACTGTGACTTAGATTAATCCTAATTCCAAAATTCGAAGATTCTTACATCTTGCAATTCCTATAGCTTTTTTTTATGCGTCGATCGATTACGATAAAACTTTTGTCGTTAGGTCCAGTTTTAAAAGAGTTATTAATTTGTAAAGGGTGTCCACTTGATTTTGTCCTCGACTATTTATAATTATTTGGAATAGGTCCAAGGCTATTTCCATAGCATCTTGTAAGTTATCAATGTCAATTCAATGATCAATGAATAATGGCTATAATCTTTTAAGGATTGTTAGAAAAGTGTCTTTAACAGCATATTTGGAGGTTATAATGATTGTAGGTGGGTTCTCAAAACAGCAGTTATGCCATCATTTCTATTTCCATTTGAAAAATGAGTTCAGTGTTCAATCAATCAGTACATAGAGATCGATAAGCATTATTTGACTACATACATTTTAATTCAATGATGTGTCATTTTGTATATTTGTATATTCTTACATTATAACCATAGAGTAAACATGGCATTGACGAACACAGCAGAATCTTCGGTTACAAAAACTTAGATTTAGGCAACTGATAGACTTTCTATTTTGTCATGTGTACCTAATGCAAAAATTGTTCAAGCTACAGAGGAATTAAATCAGATGAATTACAAACTGCATTGCCTTATAGTATGAAAAATAGGTAGTCATTCAAACGTTAGTAAATATTCGTTTCGTTTTTCTCCGTGTATTTGACTTTTTCCATCAGATTTGGTAGGAAATATGCGTATGTTTCAATTTAAGAAACGAGCGAGTTTTCTGCAAGACAGTCGCGGTAGCAGTAGGTTCTATCACCCTTTTAGTGGCTCCCTCTCGCAGCGGAAGGATCAGTGATCTCCGTTCTCGAGTAAATCTTCGTTTGTGCTCGAGGAAAGATGGAAGCACAAATCTGCTTAAAATCAAACCAAGATTGAATTTCCATTTCATACTGTATGGTACCTTAAAACTTCATACTATTAGACTCTTCTGAATTTTTATTTTATAGATGACCTCAATTAATCAGAAAAATATTCTGAAAAAACTGTATAATACATCTACTCAATAGACTGCAAGTTTACACTTTCGCAGATCGTTTAATACATAGGATCCAATGTATTATAAAAAGATGTACATCGCAGATTAAAATACTGCATGAGGCAGAAACAAAATAGAACTATCGTTCATGTTTATTATTATTAAGATCTTTTCATATGTCACAAATTTCCAAACCACATAAAAGCGTAGAAATCTATCGTTCATTAACTGGTAGGTTCATTTGATTGTATAAAATCAGTGACAATTACGCAGGAGTTTAAAGAAACTGTAATATTATTTTTAATCTATTGAAACAATTAGAACAAGAAATATAGGGTTCGGAGCGGGAGCTGATTCTACATTTAAAAATAAATCAAAAGAAAAGGAATAACATTTTTTCGTTTGACGCCTTGTTTTCAATAAAATCGAGTTTCAAGATCCGTCGGGTTTACATGCTTTAGTACATGCAGTAAGTAGAATTGGTTAGTCGTGATCAGACGCGTCAGACGGTTCCTAATTAATAGCACGCGTATGCACTACATACATTTTCAAACACGATCTACTCGAAATCGAAGCTTCGAATGAAAAAAGTTTATTCTATATTTTTTTCTTATTTATTCACAAGGAATCAGCTGTTATTCGGCCGTATCCCGTATATTTCTAGTTCATTCCTATTTCTTAAAACTGGTGTAGAAAATCTTTATTTTGCGAAACGATTTGCAGCCCTCCGTCATGTATTACTCTCAAGAAATTAAAAACACATAATGCAACATAAATACAACATTATTAAATCATAACTCGCGTCTCACATGAAGTCAGTATCACTTTTTGTAGTCACAAAGACAGTCTATTGATCCGCTGAAGAAGGACACTGCGTCATAGTGTTTTTCCGTGCCTACGATAAATTGTCCAAGTGCAGCCGAGTTTCAGTAGTACTATCCAAGAATAGTCAGACACGCGGGCACATATCAATTGTATTTATGCTGTACTTCCATTTCATACTGTCTGGTCCCATCAAACTATAAATTGATAAGTTCTTTTACATTTCTATCTAATATGAGACCTCTTACAGTAGTCGACTATAAAAAAAATTCACAAAATTTGTATGGTGTCTAGTAAGTGGACTGCAAATTTTTATTGTACACATCACTTTATGAAAATCAGTAGCATAAATCAAGTCTACCTCACCGACTACAAGACTCCATATGACAGAATTAAACTAAAAATATCGTTCATATTTATTGACGTAAAGGTGATCTTGTAAGTCACAAATTTACAAACGTCATAAAAGTATACAAAGCTAACGTTTTGTGATAAGTAAACTCTTAAACCCTTGCATTATGATTTATTTTACAGTTGCAAAGATTAGAATCCCTTTGTAGTTTAAAATTTCCTAGAAGAAAAAGAAAATCGATATCTATTATATACCTATTTATTCTCCAATAACTGTACATTAAGAAAAGCAAAATAGAATTTTATTTCAGTTTAAAGGAAATTAATAACATACGTACTTCGTTTAGTATTTATTATACGACTCTGGTCAGATTCTTTGTCACGATTCTGACTCGATGTTATAATAAAAGTATTTATAGTTAATAAAAACGATTAATACACTGTGTAATTTATTAAAACTGTTAACTGAATAAATGTCTTTATTATGCTCCTGTTTCTTATGACTGGTGCAGACAATTTTCATTTTCCAATGGAAACACGAAATAATAAAATTATAACTTGCGACTCGTATGAAATTAATTTCATTTTTGTGGTCACCAAGACAGTTTATTGATTTGTTCTTGAAAGTGATGACAATAGCATCATAGTGTTTTCCAGTAGCCACGATAAACTGTCCAAGAGTTTAGCGGTGTTTCAGTAGTAATATACAAGAATAGTCAGCCACACGGGCGCGAGACACATATGTTTATGTATCGTATCTGTGCGATACACATAATCATCGTCGTCCATGTACATATTGCAACATGCGCGCATCACGTACGCGGTCCCGGCGCACATGTACGTATGTAACCACGTACCTACTAGATGCAGTGCTCTCGGTCCTTCTGCTAGGCAGAATTCCGCTCAGCCCTATTACCTTCGATTTGTCAGCTGGCTGCAGACGATAACGCATTTCCCTCGTTCCTCCCATATCCCACCCTTTCCTCCGACCATCCCCCCCCAACTCCACCCACGGTTTATATCTCTTGCACAGCCCCTTTGTCTGTCTCTTTTCCTTTCTCTTCAGTGGCTTCCTCCCCCATTCCCATTCACCCTTTCGTCCTTTTCCTCTTAGTCTCTCTGCCTCACCCGGTTCTTTCCTCCTCTCTACTCCCCTCGCCGCACTCTTCGCTTTCCCTTTACGACCGTGTACCATGCGCAGTTGCGTAATGGATTCATTATTGAGTTACCATCAGGCATGAATTTAATTGTATTTTGACAAAATACAGGAACACGTTTGTCGCCGTTCGGCTGTACAAAGAAGCAACCGAACATGTCGCGCACCACACGATTGAATCGCGTTGACAGTGAAACCTACGAGATTTATTCAGAAACATCTTTCATCGAGATCATGTTCAATCAGTTTTCAATGATAATGTTCAATTTTCATTTAGCACTCCCGTTTGTAAACGTACTTTTGCTGTCGTCTGCTTACTGGATCGTTCAAGCCCATGCAGTACGTTTAAGTTTTTGGGGAGCTTATAACGTCTCAACAAATTCTTCGATATATTTCCATGTTTCTAAAATATCATCTAATAATTTTTATCAATTTATGGTACGTTGATTTTGTTAAGCAAAATTAAACACTTATTAAGACTTACTCATGAAGACTTATACAAAGTGTTCGGCTACAGGTGGAAGAAAATTTAAGGGATAATTCTCCATGACAACATAAATTGAAGCTGAAGAATAGATAATTCAATCAATAATTAAAAATCCGCTTAAAATGCGGCAATCCGACCAACAGAGGTGTACATTGCGTACGTCATAGACGCATGCGACAGTCACGTATCAAATGACAGACACATGTTTACCTTGGTTATCATTTGGCGCACCAGCGCAGCGAGGAGAAAATGATTTAAGGACTCACAAATGAATCGTTGAATGACATTGAACCTGCCAACTCGTTAAAATCCACAAGAGCATTTATAATATCCGTCCTATGGAAGTATCGAAAAGAGGGGTCAATGTCTTTCCACTTTACTCAATTGCACTCATAAGTGCAAGTATTTCGAACATTTGGATTTAAACTTTTGGATTTGTACAATATTAAGTAAAATTTTCAAGTGAAAAAGCTGACATGACAAAATCAATTATTTTAACAATTTAAGATGGTTCAATTTTGGTTGACCAAAATACTTACAGGAGAAACAACATTTCTCGTTCAGAATAATCTTTCATTGCAACACAATAAGGACATAAAGGAACAGCAGTAAATGATTTGCATGTTACATTTTAGGACACAATATGTACCCTCAACGTTTCTGAATTTTATTTCACACCCACACTGGATAAATATAATGTCACCTGCAAAACATACAAAAACAACTATAAAATAATATTTATATGTATATTACATATTATTATATTATGGATTTTTATGCAAATTCCAGTTCTCATAATGTAATTTCAAATGAAATGAAAAATTTGATTCAATAACTATAATATCGCTTATTGTAAATGTAAATTAAAAAGCTAATATTTCTTAACGCAGTCTCTAATAGATCTTTCAACGACAATAGCCATTTTAATCGTGAACGAATAAGTTAGCTCCAGTAAGGTAAAATAATAATTTCGTTTAATATTATTATGTAAAAAAAAATCTTCAAACTTCCTTTTGCTACAGCAACATTTTTGTCACTAAATTTTCCATTTCCTGTCACAAATGCGTTACAAACATTCCCTTGTATAATTGTGATTTCTATCGATCGAATTTTGAATTATGTCAGAGAAGATATTATCGGCGCAAGATTCGACCTTGCGCCGATAACATCTTCTCTAACATAATTCCCTTGTATATCAAAAATTGTCGAGTATCGTAACCGCGCAAATGTCCCCAATTTATGTACTTGGTTGATCATCCTATCCAGTAATTTGTCCACAAATTGAAACCTTTGAATCGGTTCCTTTTAAATCGTTAATAGTATATTTAGCGAACGCAGTTCCCTCTGAGCATAAAAATCGCCGCCCCATTTCCGCGATTCATTCTCCATCCGGTGCTCATTAAATTTGCATTCGAGCACTCGAGAAAGAATGGCAAGGGTTTCAACTGAAAATATTGGCAATCGTCGAAGATGTTGTCGCGTATCGGCGCAGCGTCGGCGAACAAGAAGCTTTCACAAAACATCTGATTGATACAATAAATTCTCATCAGATAAGATAGGTGCCGCACGATCCAATTACTCGCAAGACGTTGAATACCTATTTCAAAAACGTCTCTCCCGCGTTTTCTTTCCTTTCCATCCCCTCTTGCATGTCTGTTCATTGGATAGCCACGATCCTCGGCAATCTCTATTCCTTTCTGCTTCGCGTTTGTCCCAGCGGCAAGACCTCGGCATTTTTAGGCGATTCCGCCGTAAGCAATATGTTTTATTTATATCTTACTTTGTTGTCTGCCGCGTCTGCACCGCGAAGTAACCTGCATTGGTTAATAATCAAAATACAGCATAGCGAGACGAGAAATTTAACCAGCGATCTTTACATTCGCGGTTTCGTCTGGCCTTTCTAGTTGAAATTAATCTCTTGACTTATAATGTCTGATTCCGTCATGCTGAAAAATTTAAATCGAATCAACTGGATTCAAGTGTTTTTTACATTGCATCTGTTGGAGAGAAATACTAGTTTGTACTCATGGATATTTAACCGTTATAACAATTACACACCTATGATGAATATAAAATTTCTTCCATCTATTCTTCGCATGCAAAAAATGCAAACATTTAAGGGAAGCCTCCACGTTTTGATTTGTTATACTTCAAATCGAAAGTGTACCATCAGCACTAGAATAACATAAAGTACCATTAATAAGGCAGTGGGGACATAATGCTCATTCCTAAACACACTTGACACACATGATAGATGCACATGCACTTCACACGCATTGAACACACATACTAGACGTATATTAGACAAACATACTCGACGCAAACACTAATCATTCGCAAGATAATAGTCTGAACATGGGACATCAGGAATTCTAATACCGATGCCACACTTTTCAATTAAAGTACAATGAAAGCGTCACAAAAAATGGCACATGAACATTTGGGATCATTGAAAGAGCAGACTTCCCATCAAAAGGCTATATTTAAATAAACATGAATAAAAAATAATTTAAACTCTGTACATTTGTTTCAAAATGTAAACTTTCAGAGGACTATCAGCAACATCAGTTTCTCAATAATCAACGATTTCAATAGTCCGTTTAGTAATAAGTAACATAAACTGTTCTAATATTTAATTTTTCTTTTCCTAATCATAGTGTAATCAGATAATTATAATTTGAATTTTATTCAACGTAACAATTTTGGTTTCATTAAAACAATTGGTTGGTAAAAACACTTGGAAAACATTTTCTTTGCCATTTCTTCAGGAGCGAAAATAAGCTTATGTTCTAAAATTTGAAGTAAACTGCTGCATAAAACTACATAAACTAATTATACAACGAGAAAATAATTATATTATTTTAGAAATTATCAAAAGATTGCATGAGGGTTAATGCAAAACTGTTCTGCGATGAATAATTCCTAATGAAATAGTACAAGAAAGGAGTTGTCAAGGAACTATTGTACCAGCTAACAGTTGAGGAGTCAATCAGTGACCACGAACCCAGTCGGATGCACAATCGATGTTTCAAAGAATTACTGGAAACCACTGTCAATGATTGTAAATGTTGTGCGAATGAAATATGCCATTAAAAATTCCGCTATACGAACTGCCCTAGAAATTCGCAACAATTAGATATTGTTAGTCATCAATCCCCACAGTGTCTCTATATAACAACACACTAGCACACAAAGATTTCGCGTGCGTCTGTCAGATTAGCCGCCGCCCCCACGCTGGGTTAATGTTACGCAAGTGCGCTGTTACGCGCGTGATCGCTAAATAGCTCGGTAGAATTTCGACGACAGCCGGGGCGAAGGTATTGTTCCGCGACGGCACATGTGCTAATACTTCTGAACGTGAATGTACATACCCATTTTCCCGTCCCCGTCACAATTACACAACCGCGCGAATGCTCACGCCGATACGTTCCGAATGAAATCGATTTCAATGATTACGCGCTCCTAATGAAGTCGATTTTACAGAGGTGACAAATTAACGTTTAACGATAATCATTAACGATTCCGGGATACCGTGGGGAGGGTCAGAGAGAGAGAGAGAGAGAGAGAGAAAGTGAGAGAGGGGGGATGGAAGGAGTGCATAGAGGGAATACGTTTCGCGAGATCCCAATGAGGTTAATGCCAGCGTAATTAAGGACGCGCAGCATAATGTGCCAATTTATAGCCAGAGTTTCAAGGACGTCGATACAACTTGTTTTCCCGACACTTCTTGAAAGGCCCGCGCGTTTCTCGATGCATCGCGGCAATTTGTCTAGAAACGGGTCATGATTGCGATGCGCCAACCGTCAGCGGAGCACTTGAAGTTCGCCGGCAAAGTTCTCGGCGAAACTCCTCGTCCCACGTATATACGGTAGTAATGTCGGGTGCTTTCAGTGAAGAGGGGAAGGAACTGCGCCCAAAGACGTAGAGGGGTAGCTTCCCCAGAACTTCGCGAGCAGAATGCATTCACGTCTCATAGAGTCATAGAATGTAATGAATTACTGTTTGTCGAACAATGCCATTCGGTCGGCTACCGGCTCCACCACCGGGGAGAAAGGATGAACTGATTTACCGTTCGTATAGTGGCTCCATCGTCTCTTTTCATGAAAGAAAGGGGGAAATGATGTGTCCCGGACAACACGAATACGAAAACAAAAGTGAAGAAGAAATGAAGTCGATAGCGTGGCCTCCCCCCCCCCCCCCAGGACTTGCTGTGCAAGTACACCTTGCGTCCGGTGCAATTCACGGCGCTTATGTTTCCAAATACCGACATGAAGTTCGTCGCTCCTGAACATTTCGGAACCTTCTTCCCAGAATACTTTATAGTTGTTCCTATCTGTCGGCGGGATTCACTTTTTCAGATATATTTCAAGATGTTTGTTGTTCTAACTTTTAGAAATGTCTTTACAATAATGCTCTATATATTGGACAGTGAAAACATTGTACAAAAGTATATACAATCAATCAAAAAAGTTTACATACACCCTTTAAAATTATGTAACTTCCTTAAAAGTGGACAACATGACTTAATTTCTTTCAAGAATTTAAGATTCGTTTACTAAATGAAGTATAAAGAAAATTTAAAGAAAATTGAAGTTGACGAGAAATGGCGAGGAATGGCGAGAAATATAGTAAATGTTGATTTTTTTATCAACAACATAATAACTGTATTAAATGAGTCTATAATAAAAATGTTTAAAATAAGTTTTATAGATCTGTGTCAATTATATATTCTGAAAATTTCATCAATATCGGTCATCGTTGCAATGAACAAAAACATTTGAAGATGTTCACTAGACTGCGGATCTTTATGGAAAATAAAAATTGTCCAAGTCAACTGTAAGAAACAGAAGCAAACCGAAAGTATATTTCCCCTTGTAATAGTATTAATGAGTCAAAACAATATAACAACGTTATTCAATTCGTCTAATGTCTTTACAATTTTAGATTTGATTAATCGTATTATAAACAAATTGTAAGAAACAACTTCTAGTATTTTCTCTGGAATTCCAATCAATTACAATTTTTTAAAAATGTGTTTTTGTACAGTAGCTAGTAAATTAATCTTTGTACAATAATATCTCAACAAAGCTCAAATGTGATTACGCCTAATTTCATTATGCATAGAAAAAACTGTTGAAAGGAGTTGTATATTATTAGAACTTATAAAGTGAAATCCGTGAATTTCTGATTAAGGTACAAACAGTTAAAACCTATTAGTCAATAAAAGATTCTATGTTTAATTCTCTGTATTGCAATAACGATTAACTTTTCCCTCGTAAGCATAGAAAATACTTCCTTACAAATATTTAAAGAAACATTGGATTATAAACATTTATTGTCATTCTATACACTAATAAACATCCAGAGTTCATATTTCAGGATTCTGTCTAGCTATAAAACCTATAAATCAACATGACAAGCAGGAAGCCACTATATTGATCATGTAAAGTTAATGTTGCATAGAAAACATTCACGTTTAATTTGTTTGCAGCAGCAATTTATTAGAATCTGGGAACAACCTACAACTTAGCCCCCTTTATCTACTTACGAGATTTGGAGACGCATTCGAGTCGTACGACTGTCGAAAGTCCAAAGCAGTTTCGAACTTGGAAGGAGTTTGTTCTGTTCGCTCTCCCCTTCTCTGCTTTGTCGAAAAATTTGTAAACAGTCCCTTGGAAATTTGCCCGGTGGCCTGTTGGACAGAGTTTTGCAAGACAAGAGCTGAATTTACCGTGCCGCATAATCTGTCGAGGGATACAACGATGGGGACTGCGCCATAAACTACGGTGGTCGCTTTACCAATGACATACGTATAATAGCGTGTGTTCATTATCATAAATTAGAAAATAAACGGAAAAAACAATTTTAGTCAATACTTTTTCGGATTTTATGTGTTTCTAACCAGATCTGTAGAAGATCATGAAGTTTCGAAAGTTTCGAAGCAGTAGTTACGATAGACAGCAAAATTGTCGGGTTTAACACTTTCTTAAATTTCGATACATTCGATACATATCGAGAGACTTGCGAAATTTATGCATTTATGATACAAAGCAGAAATGGGAAATACGAAGCAGTGAGTGATATAAGCGAATCGATTTGTCAGTTCCAACTTATTAAAATATTTAAAAGATGAAATCAATTTCTTTTTAGATTCTGTTTCTTGTAATTAGAGGTAAAAAATTGTATTTTTCATAAAGATCTGCAATCTAATAATGTCAAATAGAATGAATAAATGAATAAAACCCTTTAACATACGAGGTAAATGAAATTGGATATGACCAAAAATTTAATTTATTTTTAATCTTATCGTGTGTGTAAGCTTAACAGTGAAAGTTCACAAAAATTCAAGATAGTTATGTTGATCGCATCATAATAGACATTTTGATAGTAATATTTGCTATTAGTATTAAACAATATTTTATTTCAATGCGTACTTCGGCATATAATGCTTGAGTACTGAAGGCGTCTTGGTACGTTAAGAGATTAAAATATTTTATTTGGGGTTGAAAATTTTGTTTAATGAGAACGTTACAGGAAATCTGCATCAAACATACTTATCAAATATGTTAAGTTATCATTTTTGGGGGAGATTTAGATCGATCAATCGTATCAAATTGGAACATGATGCTTTCCTTACTTTCACTTTCTACCCTAAAGAAGCTGCTTCTTTCAAATACTTTCATTTTCTACAAATGTATTTATAAATCTGTGTTGTTCCAGATAAATTTAACCCAATCAATAAAGCTCCTTCTATATTCGTAGTAATTCAGTTGTATTTCTATGTACCGTGCAATATACCATTCTATCCGTGAGGACCCCTGCAGAGCGAAATCTTTGTAAACGCAGGGAGCTGAGTTGCGGAGGTATGTTGCGAGGGTGAGATGCGAAAATAGGACCACGTGGTCTCCTATCGTGTCTTCGGACATGCGTAGTTAGAGCGGTCTCTAATGCTCAGTGAATCTACACTATCCGCTGTAATTGCTAGGCCTATACTACTTATCTTAGAAGGAGCGAGTAGGATTCCAACGAGATTAGGAAAACTACATTTCCTCTGATTACAGCTAGAAGACACCTAAGTCACTCATGTCTACTCTCCCTGCGATTGTTAACAGTATATTCTATTATTTACTATCTATTTACTATTATTGCATCTGCATAACATAGTTACTTTAATTTGATTTTAATAGAAACGAACACTAAAATGCGAAAGATATTATTCCACACTTTCAATTTACTTTTATAATAACTGCTTTTATCGTTGTTTTACGACTAGACTGGGGATTTTATACATTTATGACACAAATGAGTTAGTGCAATTTAAAATAGTAAATAGATTAAAGGAATTTAAGAAACAAGTGTCTTGTTTCTTACAATTGAGGCAAACAAATGATTACTTTGCATAAAGATTCGCAATCTATACATTTGGCTTAGGCCAGGCAGTTCCAACCAGTAGCTCCGCGCGGCGCGCGCAGCACTCACTAACTCTACGGCTGTACGTAGCAGTGGGAAGAGGTTCGATGGTAGGGACCATACAGTTCTCGGAGGGGAATACGTTGGAACTCCCTGATTTAGGCCATAAATAATATAACATACAATTTTTCAGAGAGTTGACACTGCTGGATACAGTAGAAAATATTTACTTTTTTCGTGGAGACAACAGTAAATAATATGCGTCTTTATTTTGCAATTATTACTTTAAACAATATTTTCTATTCATTCTCCTAATTTCATTGAAATTTCTACTAACACCTAATGGTTTCTTATTCTTCAGTCTTGTCAGAAGCATAGGTATTATCCTATCACATCTGAGATTTAGATTTATTTTGTTCAAAACTTATTTCCGAAAGTAAAGTGAAACACGAAGTCTGTCTCTATCGATATAACTAAATGTTGGATTTTACGCATTTATGACAAAAATGATTGCGTGAAATGTATGTAAAACAACAAATACTACTAGGTGAACCATTATCAGATGCAAAATTAAATTTTAAAACGACTCCTAGTTCTTGCGGTTGCGTCAGAAAGTTTTGATCTTTCACAGAGATTTCTAGTCTAAATACAACTATAAATTGTGAGCAAGGATAATTAGAATTTCTTTGAACTTTCATTCACTGTCCTTTTTTTTCTATTTCCCGTGACTCGTTCTAGTAGTACAACCTTTAACACTTCCTATATCCTCAACATTTCTTCAAACGTCCCCACATTATATCTTTAACGTTTCCATTATCATGGGCGCGTACAGATGACGTATTATTTATTTCTGGCCACTACTCGTTCCAGATTATTATCTCTCTCCTTGCCAGACTAGAGTCCGTCTTGGAAAAGTGTCTCAGGCAGTGGAGGGCTAGGTAAACTTAATTAAAGCTCCAGGGTTTGTGGATCTGCGACGGTGCTCTTTGAAAACTACCATCCTAAATGTGAACATTACTCTTCCGACATGACACTTTATACACTGATCCATTTCATCAATGCTCTACAAATTCTTGCTGCATAATTGTCAATAACATCTAGTTTCTCCAATGTTAATAATAATAATCCAGATAAAACATACTGATAAAAAGTTTGTTTTCTAAATTTATATTTTAATATTATTCCTGCAGGTATGATATTATATATGTTGCCATAATGTCTTGATGATTTAGAATTTGATATTTTAAATTGCTATCTTCATATTCTAGAAAGTACAATAATGTCAATAATAATAATAATCCAAATAAAACATACTGATCAAAAATTTGTTTCCTAAATTTATATTTTCATATTATTCCTCCAGGTATGATATTATATATGTTGCCATAATGTCTTGATGATTTAGAATTTGATACTTTAAATTGCTATCTTTATATTATAGAAAGTACAATAACGTTTGAAAGTGTATTGCTTCTGTTAATATGACTTTGCGTAATCAGTTTTTAAAAATTCTTCAGAGTCAGTACAACGCATAGACATGGTCCATAAAGTGTTAATATTTGTATTTATTTAAAAATATAATTTTTTTCTTAATTTTACTTCATGCATCTGTTGCTAGAAAATAATGAAGTACATATAGTAGATATGATGGCATTACTTGATAAAATAAATCCACTGAAATTACTTCAATAGAATTCTTTTTATACAAGGTGATCAGTAATTAACGGAAAAACCAAGAAGCGAGAAATTCAACATAAAAAATAAGTCGATAATGTAGAATAATATGTTCTCATACGAGCTTTGGTTTTCGAGAAAATCGACTTTGAAAATGCGTCGGTCGGTCATAAACAGACGCGTCAGAGTTTCTAACCTCAATTATCTTGAAAACAAAGCCTCATCTGAAAGTATTTTATTCTATACTTTCGACTTATTTCTTTCTTATTGAATTACTCCTTTCTCGGTACCACCAATTACACTGTATATTATTTTAATATAACAGCTTTTAATATGTATTTATTTTTACTGAATATAATAATTTAGCAAGGTAGTATATATCAAATTATTGATATTCTTTTCCGGTTACTTCTTTAGAACTTTTGGATCGATAATGTGGAACGATCTCTAAGGTGTAAAAAATGCAATTGCAATGGTCGCATTTAAATCGTGCCGTGATAGAAGAGAATAAGTACTGTTCCGGAGTGTTTCAAATTGTTGAAAATGTTGAAATACCGAAGTTCAGTAGGCGGAGCAACTTTCGGGGACTGAATTGGCGTGTCCGTATCAAAGACAAAATCAATATTACGTTGGTTTGAAATACGAGCGCCACGTGATATGGCAAACCAGTTACACGTGATGCCCATCGTCAAGTTACGTAAGTATAGATTTCTATAGTGACGTACGCTGGGCATTGGCTTTTTGATCACCGCGAGCCTTTAACGTCACGTTTTATGTTGTAGACTGTAATAATAAGAAATATTGCGACGTTGAGGACATAACAGGAATTCACTGAATACGATCCGCCAAATAAATGATACAAATTATAGTTAATTTTATGCGCGAAATGAAAATGAATAATTGCTAAAGAGATGCGGAACGTTTTGATGAGCATTGATCCGAAGTTGAATGGATAAAATTGTTCCGATTGAATTGTCAATGAAAATTCCTGATCTGTAAGAACGAAATTATTAACAATATACTGCAAAGGAATACTAATCAGCGCATTCGCTTTCAAGATCCGATTTGCAACTGAAATATAAACAAGGAATGCTGGTTTCGAACAGAAATGACTAGTTGTATATTTACTTGTTTAACATTGAGTTTACCGAACACTAAAGGTGACTGAATCGTTTTAACTTATAAAAATTACAAGAGTGACTTTATTTAAATTTTGTAAGATTTTTATTAGAATATGTGCTTGGATATAGATCTTCGTAATTTTAATAACTGTAATATGAAATGGTATGTATAATATTAGATATCTTCGCACATTTGGAGATGTACTGTGAATAGTCTTCTGAATGTTTGCAATTGCACGTACACTATTTTACGTTCTCATTACAATAATTTGTTATTCATAGCATGTGTAGAAACACACAAAATATAAACATTTTCAACAGTTATTTCACATCCATCAATTATCAAAGTTTACTTTTTCAAAACATTACTGTGTTATTATCAGATCCAATAGTTCATCATTCTCGTAAGCCCATGTTTTTTTTTATCAATATAAGAAGTTCATCCTCACTGCGGTGAGGTAAATGGGTTAATCATACTTTTAACGAGGTCAAATTTTGAATACATTAAGACAACAGGTTTTTACCAGGTTCAAACTTTTGAACAGGGAGGTAGTCACATGAAAAAACCAGACTACACGTTTCATTTTATTTTCGAAACGCGGCCGCACAAAAATTGTGAAAAAAATTCTGGTAGGTTGCAGTAGCCGAGATACATGTTAGGGTATTTTTGGTTGCTTTTGTTGGTTTAAAACACTTGCCGTAACCAAAGCTGCTGAAGAAGAACTTTCTGTTGAAGCTGTACATTAACACATTTATGTTTCCATAGTGGTATTTTGTTACAACAAATTTTCCTCAATTATTGTACACTATATGATGTACCTGTGTCACAGTCAAGCGAATATGACAAAAATATTTTTGGAGTTTCATGCTTCCTCTTATGGGAGCAATGTTTGCAATTTTAAACATTTCTACGCCAAGAAGAAGTTTGTAATTGAATTATAATGTAAAATCAAGGGAAAGGTTATATGTTATATTAATTTATTTTTTTGTTTTGCATGCAACCGTGTAAATAATAACTATCCATTGATCTACTTTTTCATTTGATTTCGCGTTTTTTTTTCTGAAGTAATAAAAGAACCAGTGTTAGTTTGGTAATGCACGATTTAATAGATCAATAAGAATTGCAAATTAGAGGTACACAAGTAAATGCTTTATAGGACATAATTATAGACACATAGAAAAATTTGTTCTCTCGAACATTATAAATTAGGGGTTAAAGAAATGATTAGGTTCTCTCTTATCTTTCGACGTTTCTTCTTAATGTTTCACGATAGGAGTAGTAATTAATAGACATCGAAATTTCATTTATTATAGCTCCAGAAAATTTCGGAGAATTATAAAATGAATAGTTAAATAAAATTCAACAGAATTTTAATTAATCAATTTGCTTCAGCCATTAATTAATTTGAATCTTCTTGTTAAACATTTAAATCTTATTG
Source organism: Sphecodes monilicornis (assembly GCA_913789915.3). Taxonomy (NCBI): domain Eukaryota; kingdom Metazoa; phylum Arthropoda; class Insecta; order Hymenoptera; family Halictidae; genus Sphecodes; species Sphecodes monilicornis. Next base: position 6,270,969 of record OU565295.1, on the reverse strand, counting down.
AAATCCAATTTTTTTTAAATTCGATTATAAAAATGTTAATTAGTGTAATGATCCGCAATCTAATAATTAATTTGTCGAAATGAAATGGAATGTTGTATTTCTATACTGCGTCACGCTGCATTGTCAAAAGTGAATTTGTACATGCTGTCTGAAAAATGCTTGTTATATTCCTCAATTGGTACTTGTACGATTTCTGTTTTAATTAGTCCACGACACTTTAATGTTTGTTTTACGTTCCTCGTTATTTTCGCATGTAGAAAAATGACAAAAATATGTTTCAGCGACGGTCCTACACGCGGCATTCAAAAACATTTCGCGAACCTTAATTATATTTGACAGAAAAATGTCTGTCAAACGGTGTTGGATAGGGGATGCGGAATACCGTTACGAAATAACTTTATAGTATTGAACGTATTGACAAAACGACGGCGAGTACGTACCTGCCAGGCTCCTCGTTGCGTTTTGATAAAGGAAAAACAACGCCTACTCAGTTTTTCTCGTTGAAAAAACATTCCACGCTTTTACAACGCGCGAAATATTTGGATGCTGATGAGATTCGCATTGAAAATTTTTACTGCAAGAGGGCAGAACGTGGAACGTTTTAACGCTGATGGGAAAAGCGTCGCGGAAAGTCTGCGCCCGCTAGTTGACTGAGCGCTCGGCCTTTCCTGTGGTCAGTCATAATATTATCTGACACAGCACTGCCTCATTTCCATTTGCACGTTTCATTATCCAGTTCGATGACCTGCGAGAGCAAGACTATCGTGTCATAAGTAACGAAAAGAGAATCGTCGCTTCACTTTCACAAAGAAATGATATTAAGTCGAATCCTGGATTAAAAATACTTTCGTCAAATAATTGGAAAAAACACGTTGCTCATTTACTACAAAAAGCAAATGAATCGAATCACATTTATCCATGAAGGCAAAATAATTTTTCGCATATACAAATTTCAATATTTCCTAAAAAATTTATATTCCATTTTTAAATAGTTAATCATAATGTTGATTCAACCCGAAAGTAATTTTCCTTACATTTTCTCTTGCTTACATTCTCAATCTCTTCACAAAATGTATTTCCGAAATTACTATACAGGGTGTCCCATTTAAGTTGAGATTGTAAAAAATCTCGAAGACATGTGATTTAATACAAACAAACTGACGCATGTCCTTTAGTATTTCGAGTGGGGAGTCAAATGGCACTACTAGTTTTCTAATGCGTGGACGTTTTCAAGGTTATTTCAAGGTCATTTTGTCTTTTTCATCATAAACCCATATTTTTTATTTCAGAATCATATTCTACGTAAAAAAATGCACAACATGTGTTTGAAACATCTTTTTGCAAGTTCAATATTTCTTAAGATATTTAGCTGATTTCTCATGTTTATGTCAAGGATAATTTTGTTTTTATATTAAAATGACAACGTTACTTTTATTCTGAAAGATTTTTTATTTAATTTAAGAACATCATAATAAATGCTCGAAATTTATACTCTCAACTTCGAGAAGCTTAGTAATTCGTTTAATAAAAGACTCATGAACACGTAATAAAGTTCTTACAAACTTACAATAAATGTTTCAAACAAAAGTTGTGCATTTTTGTACGTAGAATATGATTCCAAAATAAAAATATGGGTTTATGATAAAAAAGACAAAATGACCTTGAAATAACCTTGAGAACGCCCACTCATTAGAACACTAGTATTGCCATTTGACTCCCCACTCGTTACACTAAAGGACATGTGTCAGTTTGTTTTTTTAAATCATATGTCTTCGAGATTATTTACAATCTCAACTTAAATGGGACACCCTGTATATACATAATATTGTAGTCATATTAGTAACCAACGTGAGAAGGCCTTAAAAATTTATGGACAATGGACGGACCTATAATTTTCTACTGCAAGTATTGTAATGAAAAATCATTCAATTTTCTTCTACTATTAGAAAATAGCTCCAGTGGTTCGTACGAATTTCCAAAATTTACTTCTACACACTCAGATTTTAGCGACAAATATGTGAAATCAGTGAAAAAAATCATCAATGTCTTCTAAAATTATATAGAAACATTAATCATTAATAAATAGTAATCATCCAATAAAAAATTTCGTTTATGCAAAGGGACAGAATATTATTAGGAAGTGTCACATCAAATTTGAAGCAAATCGGATAAAAATTTAGTGAATTATTGTTCCAATCCAGTTTAAAGAACTGTTTCGATAAAGATGCGTTTACAGCTCGGTTTTGCAATAAAATATTACTGTAAAGAAAGTAGAAATATTCATGCATATAAATATTGTTGTAAAACAATATTCTTGACAAAAACATTTGCCATTTACAACACAAATTCGATAACATAATTCTTTTGTAGCTGGTGTAAGTTCTTTAGTTTTGCAAACTGTACTTTAATCTTTTGGAAGCTCATTGCTGTAGTTATATGGATTAAAGATAAATACAAATTTATTCGGTTTTCTTTCTTGCATCAACATGATCAGATTAATTCATTTAGGTTTGCTCGATAGGTTAATCATTTGAAAATGGGCAATCTTAGATTCGTGCTAACGCGCGTTTTCATTTACCTCGTAAAGAGACTGAATACCTGACAACGTGTCACACTCATCAATCACCAGCATTAATTATACAACGTCAGAAAATGTTGCATGGGTTTACGTAACGGTTAAGTAACCGATCGATAATTTATATGCCTTTATGAAAGTGTCAGAGCTACATTTGCCTGCATTTGATAAATTTCTACATTTGCAAAGCTATTTCGACGCATATTAGAGATACAAACTTCAACTAAGTTTGAACGTATTTAAAATTTGATTCCCAGTTGCATTGCAACCAGTTACTGATGTTGCCCTTAGTTTATAGTGTGGAGATACTAACGTATTCGATGCAGTAAAATTAAAATTTAAACTTTATGTTACTACATGAAATGTTACTACATGAAATAAAATTTAGCCTCGCAAATTATTGTCTCGAATTCCGAATTTGAAATATCATGCATTTATCAAAAATAATACAAAATGTACATTTCAGTTTATTCGTCACTGGACAAAAACTAAAAAAATTCTTGATTATTATACCGTCCTTGCTGTAAATGAATTATGTATTGAACTACTTATTGAACTTATTCTTAAAAATCAGAGACATTCATCGTATAAAAAGTTAAACAGATTCTTAGTAAACTAAAATATTTACGAAGAAACATATGAAGTATAAATATACGTTAGTCAATAACAAACTTAAACTCGGTTGTTGCTAATTATAGACAGGTCACTTTCCTGGGCCGCCGTGCATTACATTATCTTTCGCGAGCTCAGGTAACATCAACCATCCTAAGTCACCTAGTGCACATATGGTTTCCCATATGTTAACCGTACTCCTTTTATGGCACAAGGTGATCACTGAGTGACGGTCCGACTCACTATTGTTGACGGTATATTGTTCTACCTGTTCGCGTCCAGGTAATGGATCCCTATCTTGGGTCGCTCATTACACATTTGGTTTCCCAAATGTCGACCATACTCATTTCATGACTCAAGGAGATCACTGACAATGAGAAGACGCGGTCATCGGGTCTTAGATTTTGTCGAAACTTTGCATACTGGTAGATTTCGTTCTCCTGTTTATCAAAATATAGCATTATAGGCGTCGATACTCAATAATTTTTTAGATATTTACAAATTAAATTTCATTACACCCACTAAGCCGTTAAGTACAGATTTTTTTGAAGTTTTTGTTAAGTGCCAAACGGCGTGATGGTAACGTACTAGATTCATTACCGGGATGGCCAATGTTCAAATCCCTTTTTGCTTTCATTCCAGTTTTTTCTTTTTTTTTGTTCAGTTTATATATTTTAATTACTTGTATTTTGCACATGAAAAATACACTCATAATATGTGTAGGAAACAAAAAATAAAAATTTTATTGAAAAGGAACATAATATGAAAGAAACGCTAACTTCGTCAATCTTAACGTATCTCAAAAGTTGTTGAGTATCAACGCCTATGATGCTACATTTTCATAAACAGGAGAACGATATCTACCAATATGCAAAGTTTCGAGAGAATCTAAGACCCCATGACCGCGTCTTCTCCTTGTGAGTGACGGTCCGACCCAAAATTTCTTGGAACTCTTGTATACCTGACCATATTGATGAAAGTCGACGACTACCCACAGAAAGCGACCGTTCCATTTGCCTTCTACTAGCACGACTCTCTCTTTCCTCGTGGTTCCTTCTATTTAATCTACCCCTACCCTGCATATTTGTGGTGGGTGTCCACACCACCAGGGTATACTCCTCATCATTTCTTAACTCTTAATTTGAACAGTAAATGCAACATATAGCAACACGCAACGAATAACGTACATTCAAGCTTAAGTAGTACAAGGAAAGTTAAATCAATATAAAACAGTCCTCAACACTCGGTAATTCAGAATGATAATGAAGATATTAACGAAACGAAATTTAAGATTGTTTGCAGCATAGAATAAACTTTGTAATGAAATATTAATGCTTTGTGAATATTAAAATTTATGATAGAGATAGACAGAGTTATGGAACTGTTTATCAGATTCTATTTAAAACATGGACCATAGAAATTTTATAAAAAACGTTCTGTGAGCGGAACTTTCAAAGAGAACAGATGAAGAGAAGTTCTAGAAAGTAAAAGTTTTAATTATAATATACTTGGAAAATATAAAAATGCAAAAGTGTCATTAATAGAGGCAAATATTTTGTTCATTTGTATTAAAACAATTCTCACACCACAAACGTAGTCACAAATAATTTAATACCACTTGATGAACAATGTTACAACGATATTAAATCATTATTACTGTCATTTAATTGTAATATTTACTTAGATAATTTATAGTTCAATGATTCTTTGTGTTTCTCTTTCGAATAAATTTTTAATATACGTTCTAAAATAATATGTTTTCACAAAACTTTTATTGTAAAGTTCTTAAAATAGCTGTTCCGTGAGAATACTTACTGAACATGATCCTAACAGTGAAATTTCTTCCTACGTAGGTTCCATTTTGTTTAGCAAGAAATACTAGTCCCAATATGATTTTTTTTACAAACATAAGACAACTGCTTATTACGATCTCTGATTTCTTAAATTTCATAATATCACTTCCATGTTATCTCACACTCGCCGAAATCAATGAAACCGGCGATGCGCGTGTAATTGATCACCACGTCGAGACCGTTCACAGGAAATCCCTTATTTCGAAATAGAAAACCGAATAAACAGAAACACGATAGAAAAAGGAACGAGTAGAAAAGCACCGTGAATCCAATCACCGAAATCGTTATAGAAGGAAAGAAGCAAAGAAGCAAATGAAAGCTGGGTGGAAAAAGGAAAAACGGCTCTCCGCTCTCGATCATAAACTTTACCGACGCTTCAGCCTACAGGGAGTTTGGCTGGCAATAGTTATTGGCTAATCTGCTTCTGACAGTGCAACAAGAACAGTCAGAAAGAGAGACGGAGAAAATGAGAAAGGGCAGGAACGTGCGCAAACTCAGTGGTGAGCACGTCGAGGGGACCGTCAGCGGCCAACCGGATAGCCTTATAACCCTCGGGCTATATCCTAAAAGTTATCTGAAAATTTCATTTACGACGAGAGAGTTAATAAATGTAAATATTAGCCGTAGAACCAGTTTGGTGGGAACTACCACTACCAGCAGTATGCGAGTTCGAAAATCATTCGCGAGGGTGCCGGCGTCGAGAATGGTGCGGGGCGGTGGCGGTCGCGGATAGACTTTGAGTTCGTTAAAGCGTGGATCGATCCGCGAACGGTAGCTCAACAAAAAGGCAAAAATCTAATCTCTTCCCTTGGTATTCTATCATGTCTTCGGTGAACTTTCTGATGCCTCCCACCCCCCGACCCACCCGTCGCGAAGGGTGGGAAAATGAGATACGGCAAGCTCTCCTCGCGCGAATGAAAAAGTCGCGGAAAGTGGGACGAATTATCGCGAAGATAAGCCCAGGCGTTCGTCGACGACTCTTCAAAAGGGAACATGGGCTCTCCCCACCCCTCCCCCTCCGGGCAAATATGGAGAATAGATGAGATTCCGAGGAAAGATACGCGCACTTTACGCTTCCTCGTAATAATGGTAATTACTAGGCTGCGGAGCTTCATGCGAAATAAAAATTCTCTGCCTCGGTTATAACAAATATGAGTGAAATTGAAATCTGTTTTTTGAGTTGATAGGTTTGATAGGGAACAAACGATTATTCTCAAATAATACCGATTTTCTTAGTTTAATTCTAATATTTAGCTCTTCAGCACATAGTTTAGCTTCATAGACGGAAATAGTATATCACATTCGAAAAATGTGAATGAAGAAACTCTTGTTCGTAAAGGATTAATAGGTAGAAAATATTACCAAAATATTTTAATATCCATCTAATGTTTGTAGTGTTTTATGCTTCAATTTAACGAACGAATGAGTTTTGATTGACTGTTAAGAACTTGAATTATCTCTAAAAATGTAATCGGTGAAGGGTTTTATAAACATTTAAGTGATACAAAAGTCACATATAACTTCGTGATATTTAATAAAAAAAAAATCATTAGAATCATTTGAAATCCGAAATTTCATATTACACGATCTAATACTTTCGAAAATGTTTTATGGATTTGATAGTCATTTATTTTTCTACTGCAGAAATTCACTCTTTCTTTTTGTTAACGGAAAACATGTTTCACAATTGCTGTGTATAAATATTATAATAAAAATTGTAATTATTTCTTTATAATCTGATTTATTAATCGTAATCCCACGATTTTAGTTATACATGCTTACATAATTGTATATTGAAGAATGTTGAGTTACGAAATAGATTTTCTTTCGCACAATTATATTAAACAGAATATTCAGAAGGAATATTGAATGTCTTTATGTAACAGTACTAATTTATTGTTTGCCCTTTGGCGTTTCAATGGTTTCGATTACATTCCAGTATACACTTGGATATTTTATATCACTTCATTTTCTTTTTTAAATACAACTTTCATTATTACAATACAAGTTTAACTATAGAAAGAAATGTAAACTTGATTATTGGAAATCAGCATTGCAAATTAAACCAATACGCGAATGATTCAGTATGATTCAATTGACGTGGCTGAATTGTGCTGACTATTTCTACTTAATGTATTTATTATACCGAGATATGTTGACTTACTTAAATCAAAGTGTGAAAAACATCTTTAAAATAATTCTAATCATAATTGATACCTTTGAAATTATTAACAACCCACATACACTCCTCCATAATAGTTTCAGAAAAGATAATCTCGGTGTTTTCACTTGTTTTTGTTTTACGTCCTTATTGAATCAATTACATCTTATTCGTAGTCTCATATTTTAAAGAAATACAACAAACAGCAACACAAACGTCCAGAAATAAGCAATCTTATAGATCCATACAAAATCTGTTGATTTGTATGCGAGGAGCGTATAATGACTGAAAAATATTAATGAAAATCACAGCAATTTAACTTCAATTTTATTTACTCGATTTTACATGAATCACACAATGTTTATCTCATTAAATATTCTCGTTTTTGACGTATATATCGGGTAACGCAACAATTGTGTAATTCAAAGCTCTACGGCATAACTTAAACTCATTGTTACTACGCACGTACTATGACATCATCTGTTGAAAGTGTTTGTCCTCTTTATTAACGAGGTGTAACAGATTTGACACATGTACGAATTCTTTACAATAATTTTACAATTATCTTCGTTTAATATCACTAAAACATGCTTTGCCTTTCTCAGAATATTCTTATTTAAATTAAATACTGTTGTATGACATTCGGACTTTTTTCTAGATGTTTAATTTATTTTCGGATACCTTTAAATCTCCTTCTTTTGACATTCCTGAGAAATGCTTCATCTTTCTGGGAATATTTTGACTAAAACTAAAGAATTTGGTATGTTATCGAGATTCTTTGCTAGATAATATTTAATTCGTTTGCGGATATTATCTACATGAATCCTTGGTATTCAAGTGGTTGTTGTACGTAAAATAGTAGCAATTAGAACTTTTAAACTGATTCAAGCGACACCCTGTAAAATCACTTCTCAACAGATCACAGGCACCAGAGAGCTGAAAGTTGAGAGCTAAGGAGTGAGGTGGAACTGACATTGCAGGTTAGTCTTGGGTGTAGAGAGCCCGATAGTTCTGCAGGAAACAGCTGACGGTCTAAGGAGGAAATGACCCGTCATTCACTGGATACCGGAAGACTTTTCAGCTTCTTAGAGCTAAAATAATTGCGAACTATTCAAATATTGTACAGCACGTGTCTGCAGTGTTATTAGACAATTTACGTGTGCAATCTATACTTTCAGATTATTGAAAAAACCACGTGCAATTTTTCAACTTCTTGTAGACATTTATATGTGAATAATAATTAAATGCTTTGAGAATCTGTAAAGTTGGAAATAAGTACATTAAAAATTCTAGTGAAGATTTTAAACCCTTTTCCATCGAATGAAACTATGATTGAACGAAATCGAATTAAATATCATTTTTATTTTATTCGAAGAGTTTTTAAATATTTGTATCTATCTGAAAGTACTTAAGTCCATAATTAAGTGTTATTGGAAATATTCATGTAACTACAAATTGACAATTAACAAAAATTTGAAAGACCTACCAGAAGTTTTAGATTTAATAATAGAAATTGATGACTTAATAATGGAAGTTTAAATGTGCGATATTATAATTAAAAATTTAGAGAGACATTTGTATGTTAATTCTATTTTAACGTCATAACGTGACTTAAAAAGAAAATCGCGAATAATAATAATAGCCTCTAAAGTGATATGGACGATGATTCTTTTAAAACACGTTGATTCTACGAATCCGTTCATGATGTTAACTTGTCTAATTGATCGGCGAGTTCACAAGAATAATGAATCATGCGTCAACCTACATCCCCATGATCAAATTTTAGTAACTGAATTATGCGATCAATCAAAACGCTACAATCAGGGGTATAATCATGTATATCATGTTTCATTGTGTGCACGTAATGCATGGACAGGAAAGAATGTTGGAAATGATTTTTCAAACCACTTCTTCAAATGCAAAAATGGTTTTACCATATAAAAAACTTCAACCGAAACAAACAACGAAACAAAAACGATTCTGGCTTGACTATAAATATTTATTAAAGTATGAATTTTTATTCTTCAATCATTAGGACTAATTTCGAAGGGATTTTTTAATATTAAACTAATGTAAAAGTTTCATTAATATGTACGGATAATAAGCACATTAATATTGCAGTTTAGTTACATGTAAAACGTTATCAATTATGTTTACCTGTTTCGAGGTCGCGCGATCGCAAACGCTAACCCAAATAGACACTTTTAGCTTTCAGCACGAAGCTTCGAAACTGTCACCTAGCTCAATCTGTTTCCGATATTTCACTTCGCAATTTGTTAATCCCGCCGACAGTGGGGTAGCAATTTTTTTCGAGTTTGATTCCCTGCATTTCACCCGTTCACATTCTTCGCTTCCACGTCTAGCCAAATTAACACCGTATTGATGAATTTACTAGTCTATTATATTGTAACATGTACAAATGTCACATAAAGTTTCAAGTGACATGTTATCACGAGGGGCAAGTGACAGGTTATCGCTGACCATCATCGGCCGGCGAACTTGTACTATAAACCTGACTCGTAATTCTCACTGCAAGTCATTCTGACAGCCACACACCATACAGATCGAGCGTACCGCAAACCGTAATTGCTTGCTTCGTAATTTTATGCTTCCTTTATTTTTAATTAGAATGATCATTTTTTACTAAATCTGAAGGCAACGTATACAGTGGCCCACAGTATTATTCGAATACTTTTAATAGAGACGGTAACTACTTTAAGATTGGACCAAACTACTGCAATTTTTTAATGTAAGGATTAGTTTACTATGTGACATGAAAAAGATTTGTTGAAACAATTTTCAAGATTGTTGTTTACAACTTTTCTATCTGGGCTTGTATTGAAAATATAAAAACTACATTTTGTAGATACGTGTTAGTATATTTTGAAAATTTCATCGAAATCGGTCGATGCGAAAAAAAACGACAGCCATCGAATGACGTAAGAATCTTTAGATTTGTTACAGTTAGGGGCCGAAAATCGTAAAAACAACAATTTCCGTCTGTAGCTCGTTGCAAAGTTCATCGATTTCGAGTCTTTGAATATTTTCTCTGCAATTCCGACAAGTCGCAATTTTCTCAAAATTTCTTTTTCGCGTCATGTAGTAAACTAAGTGTTCTAATTTCTGCAAAAAATTGAAATCTTATGGTCCAATCTTAGAAATGTAATCGTCCTTTTAAAAGCGTAAGAATCTTACTGCGAGTCGCTGTACATATTTGTTACTATAATACTTGAAAAATATGAATTATTACGATATCTGACAGATAATCTGCCAATTTCCAGTTATTTATTCTACGAATATTTATCGATCTGTTTTCGTTAAACTTACATTTTAAAGTACTTTACATTTTAAAGGATTTTACGTATTTATAATAGAACCCGTTTTGTTGAATTCAAAATACTGAATAATACTTCAGAAGAATTTAAGACTATTGCTGCACTATTTCTGACTTATTAGAATTACTAAATGAAAAAATATAATTTCATTTCATCTCTGTTGACTTCGTAACATTTTATTTTGCACAAAACTCCACAATATAGTCATAATAATAGCTACACTGTTTAAAACGCACAACACGTGTCAACTGCATAACATTCGATGTTGTGTCGTGTCGGTGCTCAAACTGCAATTAGTGAGCCGCTGCGATACACGCCTCAAAGGGAGGTATTAAGTAAAATATAGAGAATATTCGGGTTTCTGGTTAACTGTATAAAATCTGATTTCCGGTATAAACAAAAGTTGACTACATATAAATCGACGTGTTCCGACTTTCGACTGTAGTTTGCGACTAGCCTTGCAACGAAGGCATATGGATAATGAAACCTCGTGGGGAAGAAAATTCCCTCCACCAAATACAAAATAGTGGGGCCTTAGCCAATGATACAATTTTAGGGAGGTTTCAAAATGAGTTCTAAAACAAGGCAACGCCCATAAACGAAATACGTCGACGCCATGCAAATCGCCAGACAGCGATGACACCCGGTTCCTTTTTTTGGGACCTATACATCAGGCTTGGGGGCACAAGCCCCTGGTTATGTGTGGGCCTACGCTACGTCAAGTGCAATTGAGAGCGGCACGGCTAGGCTGATTTTTCCAAGAGTCACCTGACACTTTTCAGCCGTAACCGAGTTATAAAACAACAAATACGTCAAAGAGACTCTCTAATAGACTCTCAAAAATGACATCGTAAAAAGTCGGCCGCAGCGTAGACCCAAACCGAAATTCAAGCCGGCCATACAATAAGCACGTTATGGAGGCAGGTTTTCGGAGTATGAAAACATGGAAAAAGGAGAAGGAAGCGTTTCGTCCTAGGCCCGCTAGAGGATTCGTCACAATAAGGCTATCTAGTGGACCCGTGCCTTAGACGCGGGTTGTCGTAAGGACAGTTTAGGACGGTATATACAGGGTGGCCCACATAACTCTGAACAGCTCAATATCTCGAAAACTATGCCATTGATTTTAAAGTTCTTAGTCTTGAATTGCATGGAACTGAAGGGCCTTTCTGACTACATAAACGTGAAGTGGCCTCCCTTCCCCTTTAACGGGGGAGGGGAGGTACCTTTGTAATTTTAAATGGAACCCCCTATAAAATGTTACATGTTTAGATTCTACAGGAAAAAACAAGTCAATTTTGTCTGAAACATTTTTTTGTCAGATACTTCCATGATGAGATATAACAGTTTGAAGTTTCGAGTTGTAGGTACTTGAAGTTCTCGGAAATAGCGTTATGGAATTATACGCGCTTGAGTCCTTTGCTTATTCGTGAAGAAATAAAATGTACTTTAAATTAAATGTTCAAAATGTCCACCACGGGCTTGTAAACATTTATTTACTCGAAACATCAAAGTTGTTCTAACATTTTTTAACATTTCGGGAGTCACTGAAGCGCAGGCGTCACGTATTCTTTGTTTCATATTCTCTTTTGTCGTCGGTGGTTCAAACATAACTTTGTTCTTTACATATCCCCATAAGAAAAAATCTAATGGTCTTAGATCGGGGGATCGAGGAGGCCATTGGCGAGGTCCCCCACGACCTATCCATTTGTTCCCAAATTTTTCGTTCAAAAATTCTCTGGTGATGATTGCAAAATGTGGAGGAGCGCCGTCTTGTTGGAACCACATTTCTCTTCTAACGTGCAGTGGCACATCTTCCAAAAGCGCAGGCAAATGATTTTTTAATAAATCAAAATAACTTGCAGATGTTACAGTTTCTTGTAAAAAATAAGGTCCAATCACAAAATCTCCTATTAGGCCACACTAAACATTTAAAGACCATCGATGTTGAAAGGGAACACATCGCATCCAATTTGAGTTTTCCACGGCCCAATAATGCAGATTACGTCTATTTACATGCCCTGAATTCATAAAAGTGGCCTCATCGGAAAAAAGTATTTTGCACAAAAAGTAATTTTCCACAACACCCTGCAGCCACTCACAAAATCTTACGCGGTGATCGTAATCTGCTATCGAAAGCTCTTGTGATAAAATCATGTGATATGGATGATACTTTTGCCGTTTCAAAATTCGTTGAATCGATGAACGACTAATATGTGATGTTTGTGCAAGTGTACGTTGACTAATATGAGGATTTAATGTAATTGCAGCAAGAATACTGGCACTATTATTTTCATTAATGACAGCTTTAGGTTTATTGCGAGTTTTTTTACACAATTCACCGTGCTCGCGAAGCCGCTTTTCTAAATTATGAAATGTTGCATGACATTTTTTGATCCCATAACGTTCAAAAAACATCACTGCTGCACGCCGATAATTTTTTTGGCATTCACCTAACGTTAATAACATATTCACTTCTGTGTCAAAAGTAGCCAAAATCACAATGTTACTGCTTGAATAACAGCTCTAAACTGAAAACGTTTTCATATATAAGTGAGTCAAACTCAAGAATTGTAAATATTATTGTTTGTGTTTCTTCACGAATAAGCAAAGGACTCAAGCGCGTATAATTCCATAACGCTATTTCCGAGCGCTTCAAGTACCTACAACTCGAAACTTCAAACTGTTATATCTCATCATGGAAGTATCTGACAAAAAAATGTTTCAGACAAAATTGACTTGTTTTTTCCTTTAGAATCTAAATATGTAACACTTTATAGGGGGTTCCATTTAAAATTACAAAGGTACCTTCCCTCCCCCGTTAAAGGGGAAGGGAGGCCACTTCACGTTTATGTAGTCAGAAAGGCCCTTCAGTTCCATGCAATTTAAGACTAAGAACTTTAAAATCGATGGCATAGTTTTCGAGATATTGAGCTGTTCAGAGTTATGTGGGCCACCCTGTAAACAAACAGAGGAAGATTCGGGTAGTAGCGGGAAAGGTGTTGTCGTACTGTCCCTCTGTTGACGAGCACAGGAAGTAGCCGCCACATTACCTCCTTGCCAGTGGTCAACGATATCTGGGCAAATTTCCCTCTCATTACGCTGATCTCCGCCGAAATCCAAGAAGGTCGCTGGAATATGTGCTGCCAGTGTGCCCGCCAGTGATGCTGCCGAATCGTCAAAGTTGAGTATCTCCCTAAGCCGCTTGTAGGACTCATATAGTCGCGCAAACAATATAAGAACGTCGCACAAATGTAGATGCGAAAACGTTAAACCAAATAATGCTGCGAAGATGGCGTTAGAAGAACATAGTAGGGAGAAGTCCTCGCTGTTGGTGGGCAGTAGTCGAGGCAAGGCAGTGACAGAGTAGTCACCTTCCAGTCCTCCCGACGTTGTCCGTGGTTTGTTGATGTTGTCGTCTCCTCTGCTCAGAAGGTACCGTTGTTGTTCGTTTGTCGGAGTCACCAATTATGGCGGCTGTTGAGTTATGTAAAGATGAAAAAAGGAGAAGGAAGCGTTTCGTCCTAGGCCCGCTAGAGGACCCGTGCCTTAGATACGGGATGTCGTAAGGACAGTTTAGGACGTCTAGGACGAATATGCAAACAGAGGAAGATTCAGGTAGTAGCGGGAAAGTGTTGTCGTACTGTCCCTCTGTTGACAAGCACAGGAAGTAGTCGCCACAACGTCTTAACGTTCGTCATTTCATCGTTTCCGTTTGCCCGTCAAGGTCGCAATTCCTCAACCACGCGAACGAGTACTTGTAACGTCAACAAATTAGAATCATAAACTCAAGAACCCAGGTTACAGCCTAATACCGTAGAAAACGTTGAAACGAGCGGCCATAACAAGCGAATCGAGAACGGTGGAGGGGGAGAGAGAGAAAGAGTTTGTCCGGAACTTATTTTCCTGTTCATAAAAAGAAACTAGTAATCGAATCAAGACCTTTACCGACTGTAATGGTTCATAACATTGTGGAAAAGTGCGTGTGCTGGGCGTAAAGTTAAATCTCATATCTGTAGTATTTCGTTTAGCCACGTAGTTCGCTCGTAAAGTTTCATGGCGTCCTTTAGTCTCTCTGTCTCTCTCTCTCGTCCAGAAAGAACGCAACAAAGTGTTGCGAGCACTTTCGACGGCGTTGGCCTCGACGGGAAGTTCATCGACGTCGATCCACTAGAAAGTTCAGATTTTTGAGGGTCGAACGACTTCGGGATCGGTCGTTCGAGGATTCTTATCTCGGATGCGGTAGAATGATTTCGGTGGTGGACGGGCTAGCACGGGGTTTGAAAACGAGGGACGAGGTCCCCGATGCCTCTGGGTCGCTTGCTGGAACTGCACAATACCACCGTGGGATACGATAATGGTGGCAAACAGTTTCGTTCACGGAACATTAGTCAAAACTGCCCGATTTCGGTGCTGTGTGCCTCTGCTGTCGTCGCCGCTATGCGAAACCGGCCCGAAATTGAGGGAGGATACGGCCACTAGATGTATCTGCTCAATAGCGCACTAACCATTCAGTTTTGTTCTTCAACGACTACAATCTCCGGCAATTTGCCTTTAATCTTTCTGAATACGTTAATGCAGGTCAGGGGACGATATCCTCCGTTGCCTCCCACGAATTTTTATCGTATACCGGCGTAACATAACGGAGAAGTGCCTTGAAACACTATGTTTACCTTTACAGTTTTCCGAGAGAGGGATAACCGTTATAACAATGAGAAAGTTTCGTGCGTCAGGATGTTTGGGAATCAGGTTTATGACACGAGCGATTCAGAAGAACAGTTATTCATTTTCGATGCTAAGTATGTTTCTACTGTATCAACAATATCAAAACGAAATTAAATTTCGTTGATGATGAAAGCTAGGGTTTCATCCAATAAATAACATTTATTACGTCCAAAAAGTAACATTAACAGCACGAATCTTATTAAAATTCTAAAATTTCGCATCAATACTATAAAATAATCCATTGTGCTTTTTTGTACTTTTCTGATGATTTTCGAACGTCTTCAATCATATTCCTAGGAAGAATACCATAAATGAATTAGTGTCAAGTCAAAGTAGGTTAAATTGAAATACAAGAATGTGCATTGGTATTTTGAATCCGTCTAATATTCCTCGAATCAATATCAAGCGAAATGCAATATTATTTGTGATTGAAGCCAGGGTTGTATTTAATAAATTAACACTACTTTTCTTTTTTATAAAAAAATCGTCATTAACAATATGAGCTTCACTGAAATCCTAAAATTTAATATTTCTGTGTATCATATTTCTGTCACTAAAAATAAAAACTTGTACACTAATTGGAGAAGACAGCAGGGCTAAATCAAAGTATAAAAATGTCTATTAATATATAAGTTATTATTTAAGCCTTATATCTAGGCTGCGGATTTATGCCTTTATAGCAAACATGAGCAGGTGAGATCTAAAACGATAGAAAGGTTCAAAGAATTTAACACCATCAATATTTTATTTTTTAATATATTACAATTATTAAAGACGGGAAGAAAATGCAATCAACTTTTATTTTACCTAATGATCCACTGATTACTTATATCAATATCCGGGGGCCCCTTGGTTCCTACTTTTAATTTGTTTTTGACAATTGGCAAACGGCTACAGACTTTCTTGGATAATTAAATATTAATTTTTCATTTCTGGCATGAAGGAATGCATTGAAAATAAAAAATATAATATTATTGAATGTCGTGGAAAGTTTTTGGTATTGACATAATAATTTAGCAAATTTTAGAGATGCTAGATGCAGCTTTATTAGAGTTACAAATCCTTCGACGCACATGTTGTATAAACAAGTTGGTGTTCATTATAATGCGGTTGTTGCACAAATCGTTGCATAAATCGTTACACAAATCGTTGCACAAGTCAGTGTGTATTGCAGTGTGGTCGGGTATAATCGTGTTGTCGAAACGACTTTTATAAATAAATGATGTATATAAAAAACAGGGCTTCGGTATTCTCACCTCGGTGCTCACTAGAAACGGACGTATCGTAAACGTGAAACTCGTCATGGCAACTAACGGGTCCACTAGACGCACGAACCCCTTGGGCCTAGACCCCCTGTAGACCTTCTCGTGATGGCCTTCTCCATAGCGAACTTTCTTGTATCGCACTCGCCCCCATAGACGGCACCAGGGGATGGGGACCGCTGTCACTCTGCAAAACGACTGTCTACCACGGAAAATGATTGGATAACTATGCTACCACCATCGACCGTTTTAATATTTAAGCACACATTCTAGGATACTAATCGCACTATTGTGGATTTTACAAATTTGTGACAAAAAGGTAAATCACTTCATATATTCTTATTCTACATCATAGTTTTTAGATTCTTCAAACTTCTAACTTCAAATAAATAGATAAAACTTTATAAACTGTTCAATATATCTTTAGATATATCATAATTAGAGTGCGGAAATTTATGTAAAATAGAAATCATCTGCACCAATTGCAAGAGACGCGATCCAGACGGCCATTTCATTCTTTCTTTAATGATTTCAAAAAGTTGAGAACAGTACGTCAATATTTTTAAATTTTTTTTAATTGTTTTACTGTTTTAACCTGTACCTACTAATTTGTGCCATAAATGCATAAAATCCGCAGTCTAATCATAGTATCTGTTTTAAGAGATAGATATATGAATTGATAAAATACCGTAACTTTGCGAAGTGTCGCTAATTCGTTGACGAAAGTCCTCGATCATAGCCGTTTAAAAAAGCCTTTAGAATATACCAAATCAATAATCTGATATGAGTTTATTTATCGTAAGTAATAAAAGAAATTGACGTACAAAAAAGTAACAGATACTATTATTACTATTTTGTATTATTCAAAAGAAGAAACTATGCAAATATGTATTCATAATCCACTTCAACGAGCACAATAATACTATATTCATTTAAAATCCTTTTTGAGATGTTAGCAACATACAGTGACGTGCAAAAGTATCCGGACACCCTTTAAGAACGAATAACTTTTCCAAAATCAGTTCAAACGGCTTGAGTTTTTTTGAGATATTAGAAGGATTAGTTTACTCGGTAGCGCGTAAATAATTATTTATACAAATTGCAAATGGCCGAAATTGTGAAGAAAAAAGTAAGTCATGATTTTTAGCTTTTTTGTCAGTGCCTGTAATGAAAATTTAAAATATACCAGTTTTAGATCTCCATAGATTATATACATGCGCAAAGTTTCATCGAAGTCGGTTAATGTTGTCGTAAGCTATGAACATTGCAAGATGGGAGCTCAAGGGTGAAAGTCGCAGATTTTCGGTCTTTCCAGGGAATTCTGTCCTTATGTAATCACTTTTAAATGTTTGTAACTCATAACAACGTTAACCGATTTCGATGAAACTTTGTACATGTACATAACTTACTCAGACCTATAAAACGCGCCTTTTGAATTTTTGTTACAGGCACAGATTAAAATGTTAAAAATCGTGACCTTTACTATTTTCGTCGCAATTAAAAACAATAGCTATTTTTAGAAAAAATTATTAACACGCTACCTAGTAAACTAATGCGTCTAACATCTAAAAAAAACTCAAGCCGTTTGAACTAATTTTGAAAAAGTTATTCGTCTTTAAAGAGTGTCCGAATACTTTTGCACGCCACTTATGTTTCGACGATTCCTTCAAACCACTACAAATTCATTAATTCTAAGGAAGAATTTTTCAGTCTCTAGAAACATTTTTCTAAATTGTGTTGTATACACGCTGTAGTAGATCATGCTATTAAAAGAGAGAAGCAAGAGAAGCTATCTCAATAAAAAATTTATTTATATTTGGCGTGCAAATCAAATAAATTATTTTCAAATAACATTTTATTTTAATCAAACTGTTCAAGTAAAATAAATAATTTCACCTCAAGAAGAGGTCATTGAAGTAACTAAATTAATTATTAAATTTAGATATGCTAATTTTTGTAATTTAATGATTGAAGTTTAGCTGCATTCGGTTTTAAAATTGTTCTTTAGTACACAAAGTGAATAGAATATTGGAGAATACAAATTATTTGATCAAATGAAAGACGAAATTAAAAATAATTTCAATGTCATTTGAAATTCAAATAAGAAATCATTTGTAAAGAATTGGCTGTTAAAATAATCTACCTTACGATAGTCGAGTGACATGTACTCAAATAGGATAATATATCTTATCCCCTTGTACTATAACATCGAATCAGACTCGTGGTGAAGATATTGAACAGAATTAACTAAATATGTATGTTATTACTTTCTCTTAATCTGTAATCAAATTCTATTTTGTTGTTATCGAAACATAGCCATTGGAAAGTACATCAGCATACAACAGACACATATTTCCTTCATTTAGGAAATTATGAACGACAAAGAAGTTCTAATCACTGCAACCGTAAAATAAATTGTAGGACAAGGGGTTAACGATTATTTTTCAAATAATTTATTTCGATAACGCCCAAGCATGGTATGAAACTAGGAGTAGAAAATCTCGCTTAAGATGATATCATTCAGCTTGTTCAATAACGATTTGGGAATGATCAGCTCAACAAACATGCATCTAAACCCATGAGCTATAACATCGAGGCAGACTCGTGATGAAGATTCTGAACATTGTCTAATAAATATGTATATTATTAATTTCCTTCAAACTAAAATAAAATTCTATTCTGTTGTTGTTAATGTACTACCATTGGAAAGCATATAGGCATTCGATAAATATACATTTTTTTCTAGTTGTCGAAAATTATGAATTATAAAAAAGTTCTAATCACTGCAACCGCAAAAAAAAATCGTAGTGCAAGGGGTTAAATGTTTATTGACTGGACAGGTCAACCTAACATGGAACAATCACATACAAAATAAATTGCTGAATGACTCTGTCATTCCACAAAAACGTATTAAAAAGTAATAAGACGTCTGCCTGCGATCTGTGGTCACCATCCTGAGTATCGAGAAACGTTCAGAGAGCGATGTCCAACAAACCGTTCAGCGAACCATCGCATACGAAATCAGCGATCTTATCTTCCGGCGGTGGTTTCGTAGCCGCGTTGTACATCCTCTTATTGATACACGAGACGCGGAACAAACATTTGCAGCATCCTCCTCACCATACACCGCCGTCCGCGAAAGTTTCCTCGTTTCCCCGGCATTTTCCCGGTGCACGCGCACTAATCCGTTACTTGTAATTAGAGTAGGATTGGCAATGGTTTAATCCTTCAACGTCAGTGTTCGCTGCCTTCGAACGGAAAAAGGAGAACGGAAGGAACCGCGAACGGGCGCTCGACGAGGATAGAGCACGGAAGAGAGGATATTCGAGAAGAACATAGAGACGGAACGATGGAACGATGGAGAATTAGAGCGAGAGGAAAGAGGTTGAAATCAGGGAGGAGAAGGAGAGCGAGAGAGAGAGAGAACGAGAGAGAGAGAGAGAGGGAGAGAGAGGGGGGGGGAGAGAGAGAGAGAGAGGTGTGCACGCAGTACAAAGGGAAACTGCTGTTGCAACCTCCTTTAAGCCCTGGCCGACACTTTGAGTAATAAGATTAGGCGGCGTCTCTGCTCAGTCCGAGCGGGCGAGATAACGTCATTGCGAATCAAATGGACCAAGATATAGATAAGGGATAATTAGGGGAAGGGAGATAGTTCGCGCGGAAGTCGGACAAAGAGGAAACAAGAAGCGTGAAGAGGAACGGACCAAGTCCAACGGTGGAGGGGGGAGGGAAATGACGGTCGACCGAGGTGGCACATGAATGACGTTGGACATTTATTACTAAGGATTCTACAGTGAGAATTTCCATCCCCTTTATACGGCTCTCGGGTAGCACTAGCATTCCTTCGGCGAACCTCTCTTTTTCTCCCCCCCTCCCCTCTCCCCTTTGCGCTCTCTATTCCCTCTGTGTAAACTCGTTTTTGCTCGCAAGAACATCTGTATGGAATCGATGTCACGCAATCGAAACGGTCCGCGGTATTGGATACGTTCGCCCCTGTTTGTCGATAGACACGTTAATATAAGAAAATCTGACATTTCTGGGCAAGTAGATTGGAACGCTTTGCGCGCATAATAAGCACCGCGGTGATATAATGGAGCTGTCCTCTATCAAATCAAATTATTGATCTCACTTTCAAGCTATTTTTACTTCAAGCACAGCGCTCGTGCAAGGTCAACATGTTACAAAGTTGTGCAATTTTATGACAGCCATTCGTTCCATGCTTGAAAAACGCGATCGAGTTTGAAATAATATTATTAGGTTGCCCCGGAAGTTCTTTTCGTAATGTGCGTGGTTAATAATGTTATTAGGTGTACCAATTAATTCTTGGATCTCGGGATTAATCATTAATCTTTGTTTTAAATGAGGTTCAATTTATTTACTAGTTGGTGATTGATGAATAAATTTATGAAGACATGGTTACGATTTAATTTTTACACATAATAGATAACATGAGCGTACACAAATAGCGCGATCATCTTCCTGTTAATGTATTATCGTTAGCCTGCTGATTTTATGTATTTATGAGAAAAATGATTAAGGAGAAATTTAAAACGATAGAAACATTAAAAGACTTGGAGAAAATCGATATACAATTTTCAATGTTTTAAAATTGACGAAGAAAGAAAAATATTCCTAAGTGGCTCCTGTGCCTTGCAAATGATGCAAACAATTTTTATTTTTCATTATGATTTGCCGCAGTGTATATATTATTTTTATAAGTTTTCACTTTGATTTTAGAGCGAACGATCTTCGCCTTCTTCAGTTGTACAACGAACACATTCCGAACTACAGTTCATAATCAAAACTAATTCAAACTGCACAATGTGTCCACCATTTATTATTAAAATCGGACAAGACTTGTCAGAGAATTCAAAACTCTTCAAAGCTTGCATTAAATTACGAAAAGTTCTAGAACTAAAAATTAACATTTATACAAGAATGTTAAATTAAATATAATTAACAGTTCTGACCGAAGAAGATTGTCAAAAATGAAGATATAAACACTACACCGATATGCTAATTTATATGTATATAATATAGTTATTTAATTTCGACCTTGCGATCCTGAAATGGAACGTGGTTTACACTTCTATTATAGGAGCTTTATTGGATTAAAAAGAGGATTCTAACGCTCCAGATTTCTTATAAATTAGGATATCCATTTATCGGATTTGAATTAATTCATATAATAATCGGGAATAATGAAACTTCAATATCAGAGGATTTAACATATAATTAATTTATAATCATAGACAAATGTGTACATACTACGCTCAAACCATGTACCGCTTTAGAGAAACACTTAGTAGTAGATTCTTCCTTATCAATTATACCAAACACACATATCATTCAAAATCTGCTTACTTCATTGTTCCACATTCTATACATTTCTTTCAAAAAGAATCGTATGTGAAAAGGTATTTATCAAATTTCGTGTGACGCCAGTAAAACTTTTTACGTACATTCCGCGCATTCGTTCCGGATAAAGCTGCCGCTGATAATTCCGCATAATGTGTCGCTTGTACAAACATTTTGTGCGTTGAATTTTTATTGTACATGTAATGCGTCGATGTTATTGAAGTAGAGGCGGTCGGTATCGCTGCATACAGGATATCGCGTCATTAAATTGCATTTGCATATCACTGATCCGATGAATAGGGCCTAGCACGCCTCGGTGAAGCCAATTAAAGTTGACAGGTCTGCCCGACGGAACTTCACTTTTTTCCTGTTGCAAACGCGGGCGCACTGTTATCGGTGCGTTACAGCCAGTGGGCTTAAACGGCTTCGCGAATGTGCACGTGGCATGCCACTTCGATGTATCGAACTTCGTGGCAGTACTGCTCATAAAAAGACACTTTCCTGGTACAAATAGAGCCACGATTCGTGACACGGGTTAAACAACAACCGCCGCACAATAAACGATAAATAATCAAAGCGTGACGTTGCATATTCATGTTTGCGTTTTGACGCGTGCGATTCTTTCCCGCTTCCTCTCTCCCTCGTTTTTTTTTAGTTTGTTTGCAACACAGTTTTCCCATGATTATGGAAAGTCACGCGTACCCATTCACATCTGTCACCTCTCTATGATCCTCCTCCTCCTCCTCCTCCACTCTTCATGCGAACGGTACATCAATTCTCGAATAAAAACATGATGCACCTCCAGGACCTCCCTATCTGGGTGGGTTGATGTCTTCAACCCCTTGCTTTCTGATTTATTTCGTGACTAAACTCGTAAATGTTATTTGATTATTGGCATCCCCACAGTAAGAAAGAAAAGTATATGTTTATTGTAAATGGGCATTTGCTGTGGAAGTTTAATATTCACAGCAGAAAAATAATATTTTTCTTTCGCTCGATGTAGACTGAGGAATATTTATTTCATTTATTGGAAGTTTTGCAATGAATTTTTATTATTGGGTACAAATATGGAATATGAACACGTTACTTTTTAATATTGGACGCTACGGCTTGTTGTTTTGAGAGGATAGAACAATTAGTTTGCTATATGGCGAAATATCTTTTTTTGAAGAATTAACCGGAATTATAGAGAAAATACTAAAAGTTGTATTTTTCAACTTTCTTACGTGGGCCAATATTGAAAATTTTTAAAAATTCGTTTTGTAGATCTGTGTTAATTATACATATTCCGAAAATTTCATATCAATCAGATTGTAGCAGCTGCTTGTAAATATTCTCACGGTAGAGACAGGGTGTCTTTTTGCCCTGGGCACGGGACGGGCCTCTTTGTCTTTTGGTTACGGTTTGGGCCTGTCACCGGCGGTCAAACGAGCGGCATTTCCGCCCGTCCCGTAGACAAAGCCCACTTTCTCTCACTTTCTAGAAAAACTTTCACCGCGTCAAGGGTGCTTCGCCAGAAGCAGTTTAGGGTTTTTTTACCAGCACACTTCCCCTTGTACGCGCCGAAGACGAGGCCACAGCACCCGCCAGATGACCGGAAGTCCCTGAATCTGGCAGCACGGTTGGACTCCGACCGCGCCACAAGCCACCCCCTTCGTCACCCGGCCGCATGATCGTGACCACCCTTGCCGGTCTCGGGCCCGTTTCAGAGTCATCTCTCCCGCGCGTAGTTACAGGAGTAGGGAGAAAATTGGAGAAGGGAAGGGAGGACCGAGGCTTTAAGGGCGAGAACTCTCGGCCCTCCGAGTCAGAATTGCGTCAGAATTTAGACAGATTCCAGTTAGATAGCGGTTATACTTTCGTCAGATCCTAGACATACTTAGAAACATAGACTTTGTTAGATTCAAGATTGTGACAGATCGCGACATACATCAGATTTGTAGACTCCGATGAACTCGTTTCCTGCGCACAGTTCCATCTTTCGATACCACCGCGCTTGTTATTAACCAGTTGTTATATTCTTAATAAATTGTTGTTTTTTAACTTGTGTGGTTTAGTCCTTCACGTCCGCGAAGGTTCCTCCTTCGAGGTAGAGTGTAGTTCGTGAACTTAGTCGGCACACCATGTGCAAACGCATCAAAGCCCGAACGATTCCATAATCGACCACGGTCCGAAACACAGATAATGCGGAAAAATGAACGACAGGCATTGAAAGATGTAAGAATTCTTAGATATTATTCGATATTATTATAGTTAGAGGCCAGATATCACGAAAAATTGCAACCTCCACCATCTTTAAACTGTAGCTCGCTGCAACATTGACTAATTTCGATGAAATTTTCAGAATACATATAATTGACAATATACTCCCATATCAGAAATTTTTAACCACATACAACCTTTAGTATTTTCTCTGCAATTTCGACCAATTGAAATTTTTTCAAATTTTCTTTTCCACGTCACGCAGTAAAAAGAACTGTTCTAACACCTGTAAAAAATTCAGATCTTAGGGTCACATATTAAAAAAGTTATCGTCTGTTTAAGAATATCCGAATATTTATGTGAGACACTGTAGATATTTTCTTAAACGAAACATCAAAGTTTGATCAGAATTGTTTCAAAAACAAAAGATTTATTTCGATCTCTGCTGAAACAGCTCGCAGTCGAAATTTGCAGATACAAGTGACAGCTACTTTCATTTCGATACAGCGATCTCGTCACGAGTAGACAACAGCAATATCTGTGATGTCTGTCTATGATCAAATATCACGTGAAACGTTATCTCGCAGTTATTCCAAATATGTTTCAGACAGCATCGGAGTTCCGCGTACGCCCTCGTAAATACGGGCAGAGATAGTGATTTGAAGAAAGGATCGGTCGACCAGCACCAGTGACCGCGTAGGGATGCGAATATTCATGGATGAAATGCAATGGCCGGTATCGATAGACCGTGCAACGGTATGCATATACCTTGTGGCGCTAACCTTTTTCAAGGCAGTGTCCCAGAAAAAAAAGAAACATCCACGCTTTGATTTCGTATAAAATTTCCCTGTCCATCGGAACGCTCTGTGCAATTTGCAACGCGCATAGAAAATCGCGAGACACATGTCCGAGAATATGCGAACTACATTCTTTCTACAGACTCCAAGTTATTGGGCGCGAAATTCCTCTTGTTTGTAAACTCACATAATTTCATGAACAGTTTCGTACATTTTATTTGTGTTAGAACGCCATCGCCGTACACGATACGATGCTATTGTAATATCTGTTTTGACGAATTTATGTGCTATTCGTGGTAAAATTGTCTACAATGTTAAACAACATTACGATCCATGGATTTCATAATCTCGGCGCAATTAATTTTATGTCTCACAATCTTATGTAAATTAATTTATATTTATCCAAAGAAATATATATATATATATATATATATATATATAACATAAGGGTTAACTTATACATAAGACATAAGGTTTAAATGATAGAATAGTACCGTTGTTGTGTTTTAATAATGATTTTAAAGGTCTGAGTAGACTTTCAGCTTGGCTTAGTAAATTGAACTGTATAGTATGCGGACACGATTCTAATAGATCGCACAAGTTTGGTGTAGACACTCAAAGTTTGAACTAAAATAACATTTTATATTACTTTTCTGACAGTCAACATATTCATTTAAGTCGTCAGGCATCAGGTATCACTAAAAATTCTAATATCATAATAATTTTCGACTCAAATGATTTAAATCGATTATAGATCTGAAACCGTATTCTCTGGATGGTAGCAAGTCTTTCGTTGAGTTGGAATCATGATTTTATTGTTTCAAATAGAATAGCATATTTTTGTATAATACTCTGAACATTTGAACATTAATTAATATTAATAAGAATCGTTTGATACATAAAATTTGTTAAATATTCGTCACTTTATTTTGAACATTGGAGAAGGAAGAATCTAATTATATTGAACTGTAGAGCAGACATTCTCCAGAAACAGAAAAAAGACCTACAGGTTTCGTTTTCGATTGATAAAATACATATGCACATTAGTTTAAATACTAGGTTATTTCAAGAGCAATGTGACATTTTTTATTTTTGGAATAGAAAGTAGAAAAACATGATCTAAACCACTAGTGTTCTATGTATATTTCTCTTTATTTTCTATTATACAATCCATCGAATTACATATTGGAGACGAATGAATGTGATTGTTCCTTTGTTGATTGCCTGTCCAAAATATTAAATGAAACTCGCATTATTGACAGGATGGTCGAAATGAGACCGCCTGTTATATATATAGGAAAAAATATTGTTCAAAATGTCCAGTTGCATGATGTATTTAAATTTCATCAAAATCGGAGAACAGACCCACTTTGTAAATAATTACCAATAATTTTAGTAGGTCGAAAGCAATATATTGATGCTTTGCAACTCTTTCAATCGTTACACTGTGTCAAATCGCAGCTTCTCATTTTTGTCGTAAATGCATAAAATCCGCAGTATAGTGCATGAACAATTGAAAAAGACTGAAACTTTTGCACACTGCTAATACTTTCGCGACTCGGTGAACATTGCGTGGGGAACACGAGATTTTTATCAACAAACTGAATTATTGGATAGCCATTATCGACGCCCGCGGTTCCGATATCCGATAATAAATGGAAAAAGAAGAGTGAAGGAAACGAAGAAATGGGAAAAGGAAGATGCGGAGGGTAAATGTTCTACACGATTACATAAAGCCACCAGCGATTCGTAAGCGAAGGTGGTGACTTCTCTTTTTTTCCGCGTTGTCCTCTTCGTACTGAATCGATTAAAGGGTGGTGCCGTCGAAGCGGTGTATCCTTTCAGGGTAACGGATCATTACCATCCCCTCATTTAATTTAGATTAGCAAGCCCGGGGGTATAAGAGCCAGATACGACGGTATCCAACCGAACTTCCACCGTCGCGCGTCGTCTCTTTCTCCACCACCCAACCCTTTGATGCTCCGCCGCGCAAGAAACTACTTTTGCGTACTACTTTGTTTCACCGTACGCATAATATCATGTAGATGTGTTCCGGAGCCTGTGCCGTCGTGAATGGAAATTTGTCCATTTTGCAGCGAAAAGTGTTTCGATAGGAATGCACCGACGTGTGTTGTTGACGGTTTCGGTTACTTTTAGAACGCCGGCAGAGGTTACAATCGTTTCCGCGACAACGCCACACGAATCCAATTGAAAAAACCAGATAACAGACGCAGTAACGTTTCTTGTGCAATTCTTTCGCAATGCCTAAAAAATATTGTACAGTTTTAAACATTATTTTCTCAAATGCTAAATGATTTCAACAATTCTGAGATTAATTACTAGACGTCTCCATTGATTGCAAGATATAGGAGCTACATATATATATATATATATATATATATATATATATATATATATATATTTATTTATTTCTTTTTCCAACGATTTTAACGAACTGAAAGTAATACTTTTTAGATTCTCTAAATGTTTTCACAGTTTCATATTTTATTTAGTCATTTTTGTCATAATTGCATAAAACTCGCAGTGTATTGAT
This sequence comes from Sphecodes monilicornis, assembly GCA_913789915.3. Lineage (NCBI taxonomy): Eukaryota > Metazoa > Arthropoda > Insecta > Hymenoptera > Halictidae > Sphecodes > Sphecodes monilicornis. Next base: position 6,243,538 of record OU565295.1, on the reverse strand, counting down.
TACCATCTTAGTAAATGACTAAGAAATTTACACTCGCCATTTCGTATTTTCCACTTGTAATTTCATGGAAACAGTTGACTTATTTTGTGCAAGTTTTGCGGTGCAATTTCAACAATTCTGAGATTAATTACGACCCGAGTTAATAACTAAGAAATTCAAGCTCGACATTTCGTATTTTCCATTTGTGATTTAATTGAAATAGTGGATTTGTTTTCTCCATGTTTTGAGCTGCATTTATGGTTTCAGGCAGTTTTAAATATTATATTGTCAAACACTAAATCATTTCAACAAGACTGACATTAATTGCGATCTTAATAAATGATTAAGAAGATTAAATTCTGTACATGATATGTTAAATTTGTCATTTAATTGTAATATTCGACTTGCTTTGTACAAATTATGTGCTGCGTCAAAGATACCAGATAATTTTAAATATTATAATCTCCAATACTAAGTAACTTCAACAATTCTGAAAGTTGCTACGATCTTAATAAATTGCTAAGAAATTCAAATTGTGCATTTTACAAGTATTATAATGCATCAGAGTGGTATTCTAAGCATTATCATTGTCGAATACTAAGTGACTTCAACAATTTTGAGTTTAACGTCGATCTTAGGAAAATTATTAAGAGACTCACATTTGCCATTTCGTCGTTTCCATTTTCAATTAATAGACTGCTGATGTCACGCATTTATGATAAGAATCAGTAGATCAAGTGCAAAATAGTAAATAATATAATGAATTTAAAAATGCTGTTGCACTATTTTCAAACCATTCATATTATTAATACAAGAAATAAATGTCTATGTAGGTCCAGCATCATGCAATCAATCTAGAAAATTTTTATTTTGAATGAAAATCTGTAGTCTAGTAATTCAATTTAAACATTTGACTTGTTTTGTACAAGATTCGTGGGGTTTCAAACGTATTCTATCCACAATATTCCCAAATGCAAAGCAACTTCAAGAACTTTGAGATTAACTTCGTTCTTAGAAAATACCTAAGGATACCAGAATCTTCACTTTGTATTTTTCATAAGTTTTGCAATGCGTCTGAGTATTGTAGACTTCTAATCATTATGTTCCCATGTACAAAACAACTTCAACAGTTTCGAAATTAATTTCGAATTTATTAAATGTCTAAGAGAACATAAGTCTCCCCGGTTTGTATAAGGTTGTCCAATAAGTACGTTTTTCCGTTTATTATTTTACTATTTAAATATATATATGAAACGTACTTTTAAAGTTAACGAAAAAATGTAACCACCTTTTCGTTCTACAATCTCTTCCCGTCTTATTGGTAAAGACATACCGTCACTATAAAATTTGTATGGTTTTTCATTAAAATATTTATCAATCCGCGGCACGCACTTATACATTACTCATTTCTACGCACCAAGATTTCGAATACTATGTAATTTTAAAAGCTTTAAGATTGATTTCGATCTTTAAATTATCAATTGACAACGAATGACATATTTTTCATTTCGTGTTTTCCAAATGAAGGTATATAATACACCTTCCTTTATAAAATGATGAGACCGGTTGTCAAACAGAACATATTAAATATATAACATTTGTACAATTTCCTAGAATTGTTTCTGAGAGTAAACAGTATAAAAGAATAAAATACTTTTTAAGAGGTATGAAATGAAATTTCGAATTGTTTGTTCATTTGAAAAATTCATCGCTTTTAATTTTTCCTCCAAACAGTGCTCCATTTAATGAATTATAGTAAAATTGTAAAAATGAAATAAATTTTTGCAGCACAACAATCATAAATGTGTATTGATTCTCGGTACAGTGGAATTTATGTATCAAGTATAACTGACTATAATTTCCGGGAAATTTAAAAGCGTCACATCACCATACTGTTATAAAATATCGATAGCTTTTACATCGGCACATAAACAAGATACTAATATACCGTTAATACACATACTCACCTAAAAATTTTTAATATTTCACGGGATCGATAAAATTGTTTGATAAATTTTAACACTGCAATTTAATAGTTATTATCTTGTGTTCTCCATCATATTGTCCACAAATTCGTAATATTCAAAGATAATTGATACGCTCGCGTTGAACTAGAATATTTTCGCAACCACCTTCGAATAAAATAATATTCCGCGTAGAGTACTGCGCGAATCTATAATTAAAATCAGCTATAATCAATATCCGGCGAAGATAATTAAATAAAGCCATATTCGAGCGTTATAATCATTTAAAAATACCTCACGCCCTCCCCCACTGTAGAAATAAAATTACTCAACCGATCAGATTTTTTAAGTGACCACTTCATTTCTCAAACGATTCATTAGCGGAACATAATCCCGCGAGATACAAGCGTCACGATATCCAAAAATCCATCAAATTTGTCCGAATCAAAGTTATGACTTTATTATACCCTGAAATTATTTAAATTCGTCACGTGTAATTCCGGCCGCGTTCGCCCCCGTTATCCCCGTGCGAATCGAGAGAATAGCCGGGAAAAGGCGTAAAAAATCCCCTAATTGCAATGAATGCCGGGTCAAAAGTTCGAACCGGCCGCGGCCGAGGCAGGAGAGTACGTGCTTGTTGAAAATCGTTCGTTAAAACGGTGTCGTGGCGCGCGGCGCAGCTATGATTAATGCGGAATGTGTCCACGCGGCATCGCAGTAGCGAATCAGATTATCATAATGCATATTAATTTGATCAACATCCGCTTGGAAACGGGTCGCGCGTAATTGCACAAACACAGAATATCAAAGTGAGGTTGAATACCAGGGCCCGGTTCGGTACGCATGCACGTATTTCCGTGAACGTGCTCCCCGATCCGTGCGATTCGAATACTTTCGTTTCCCTCGAAAAACGACCAATGCCTGACCGCAAAACCATTCGACTAAGTGGAGTCGCCGATACGCGACCGTTTCGCCCGCACGATTCGTCGATACGATCTGTGCCATGTCATATTCATTCTTCCTCTATTTTTTCCCCCCTCCCATCGGTTCCCGATTGGAACCGCGGACACACTCGCCGCGCCGCTTAATTGATGAAAGCTTCAACCTCGCGGCCCTGGATCTCTGCGACCGCCAATGAAGACCACGAAATTCTCTATTACTCTCTTTAGCATTTAAATCGCACCGGCACCGCACACCGAACCGTCCCCCTGTTCACTACTGTGATCCTCATTCTTTAAATTTCGATTTCTTCTCGTCTTACTCTAGTCATTTGCGACACTTGGTCAGAAAATGTTCTGTACCGAATTTCGAAGTACAGTAGAACCTCGCTCGTTGAACGAAACAGGACCAAAAACGCGTGCAGACAGCGAGATTGCGTAACGAAAGAGGTAACCACTCATAGTGATTCGTAGTTTCCCACCAAGAGTCGTAGAACCTTGAACATTTCGTGGTGGTAGTTGCTAGTATGCAACAAACGAAGATTCGGTGCAATAAACGAGGTTACAACTAGCGAGGTTCTTCTGTACATTACAGTGATCCTTATTCTTCAACTTTCAAATTTTGTCTTCTTACCCCGGTATTTTGCGACACTTTGTCAGAAAATGGTCCGAGCCGAATTTCCAAATACAGTAAAACCTCGCTCGTTGAACGAAACAGGACCAAAAACGCGTGCAGACAGCGAGGTTGCGTAACGAAAGAGGTAACCACTCATAGTGATTCGTAGTGTCCCACCAAGAGTCGTAGAACCTTGAACATTTCGTGGTGGTAGTTGCTAGTATGCAACAAACGAAGATTCGGTGCAATAAACGAGGTTACAACTAGCGAGGTTCTTCTGTACATTACAGTGATCCTTATTCTTCAACTTTCAAATTTTGTCTTCTTACCCCGGTATTTTGCGACACTTTGTCAGAAAATGGTCCGAGCCGAATTTTCAAATACAGTAGAACCTCGCTAGTTGAACGAAACGGGAACAAAAACGCGTGCAGACAGCGAGGTTGCGTAACGAAAGAGGTAACCACTCATAGTGATTTGTAGTGTCCCACCAAGAATCATAGAACCTTGAACATTTCGTGGTGGTAGTTGCTAGTATGCAACAAACGAAGATTCGGTGCAATAAACGAGGTTACAACTAGCGAGGTTCTTCTGTACATTACAGTGATCCTTATTCTTCAACTTTCAAATTTTGTCTTCTTACCCCGGTATTTTGCGACACTTTGTCAGAAAATGGTCCGAGCCGAATTTCCAAATACAGTAGAACCTCGCTAGTTGAACGAAACGGGAACAAAAACGCGTGCAGACAGCGAGGTTGCGTAACGAAAGAGGTAACCACTCATAGTGATTCGTAGTGTCCCACCAAGAGTCGTAGAACCTTGAACATTTCGTGATGGTAATTGCTAGTATGCAACAGACGAGGATTCGGTGCAATAAACGAGGTTACACCTAGCGAGGTTCTTCTGTACATTACAGTGATCCTTGTTCTTCAACTTTCAATTTTTGTCGTCTTACTCATTTTTCCTCATATGTGCTACATTTAATTTCTTGAAGACTGTACTGCTCTTAACCATTTTGCGGGCTTATGTCGAGCTACACTCGATATTGGCTTTTGTCCAATAGTTCCGTATTTTATTGATTCAAATCACATTCATTAATAATGTCACGATTACACGGTACTGAAGTAAAGTTATAGCGTTTCTTATCTGTTCCAAATAAGTTAATAAAGCTACCTATGGGAATATAAATGATCTATATAAATTTGTATCGAGTTCTGAAGTAAACAAGAGGAGACACGTTGGACCGCAAAGGATTCATGGATTTAGCCTTATAAAGCTTCGATTTTGTTTCCATGAAAAAAAATGCAGAGAAGAAAATGCAAGAATACAAAGCGTTTTTTGTAACTTAAAATTCTTGCTACTCTAAACTAGCGTTTTTAAAATTATCTAATGTTTGTAGAAAGTACTTTCACAAAAATTTAATTACGATATTTCAGGCAAAACAGTAAAGAAAATGGGGATGTATGAATATTTCAATGAGTTTTTTGATTTAGTATTACAAGAAGGGCTGTAAAAGCAGACAATGGTTGAACAGAATATATAAGGGGTGAGTCCTGTAGTTAATTAATTCGGTTGCTGTTGATCAGTTACCCACGCTAGTAGATACATTTTCCGGGCATCGATCGAGCTTAGCAATTAGTTGCTAAGAACGGTAAATTTGGCGGAAAAGGGGTTACGATAATAGCGCGGCACCGTCGCTAATTTGCACCCTAGCGTCCGATTCATTCTCCGGCGAGTCGAGTAGCTAGGAATGCTCTGATTAAAACGTTATTTATTACGTCGAATTCTTAATTTTGTAGGAGGCGCGGCCGTAATTAAAGGCCTCCGCGGTCTCGCCGACGAAAAGCGACAACTGATGAAAGTAAGCACCGAGCTGGACTAAAATTAGTTCCAGAATGTAAAAGTCGTCTTTACGTCATTGCTCGAGCATATACAGGATAATTAAACGATCTTACGCGGAGCGTTAACTGTAGCAATATTTCGCAACGCTGTTGGCAGGGCTGGGCGTGCAGGCACGTCGAATTCTTGCGTTTTAATATAGCAACATGATTTGACTGATGCTTTACAGAGCGTCGAAGCAAGACTTTGCCTCTCTTCCTTGTACCGTGCGCCTGGGAATTTCTCGTAAACAACTTCTTCGTAAACTTCTCTCCTTGCAGGCACCTTGGGCTAGAATTTCGAATTTCTAGCTACCATCCCCTATACACCCCTTCTCGTGTCCCGCATTCTGAACACCGCTAGCGTCAACTTCTGTCGCGTTCTAGACGTTTCTTCGCCCACGCACAATTACTGTTAGAACATGATACTGTTTTCAGTTTTAATGCCTCGTGTCGCGACGCCGACGCCTCTTTGTCGACAAGTTTTGCAATCTGTAGCTAATACAATACTGGGTGCTCTTAGAATGTGACCGATTCAGGTTTCCATAAAACGAAAACAGATGTGGAAAAATCGTGCAAACTTGCAGGGTGGATTTTTTACATATCTTCTAAACAAATGCATGAAAGTGGTTTCTAGGATCACGCTAGATCACATGGAGACATAACATTGAATTATCATGTTTTGGAAAAGCTGCTGAAGATGATCTTTGATTTTGAGATTTAACACTAAACCTATCGAGCATTAAAAGTAATTGGCATGGATTACTTTATATGAATGACAAGATTGAATTTACAATAGCTAGGTACTGATATTTGGTCCCCACAGTGTTTAAAATCCCATTTTACCATTCTCCCCCTTCTTCCACTTTGTCCACTCTCACCTAACGCCATGTTCAGCCTATTTCAGCCTACATTTCAGCGGGACCTACTGTTTATTACAGTGGGTTCCGAACCACCATGGTCAACGACGCAGTATAATATCACATAGAAAAATATTTCCAGAGGTGACGGCACGGCGCACAGTGGGGCAGTGGCGGAAAAAAGTCCAAAAAAAGTGTGAATTTTGGCTATTTTTTCTGTCAATTAGTTTTCGTTATTAGTCAAAACAAATAGTTCCGATACGTTTATTCTTGTTATTTTTTTTTTGCTGCTGAGAGGCCACTGAAGTTGAACTTTCTTACCTGAGTAAGAATCAGTAGTTTCGAATGCCGACAGAATTTTTGTTCCTATACCTACATTTTTATAGATATCAATGTGAAACTTTTCAGGTCTTCTATTTTTGTGTATAAGAAGCAAAAGAAACGTCTATCCTGCCCCAATTTCATTAGGATCATGGAGAAAAATAATAGACAAGATAAGCGTTTAGAAATTCGTAGTTCGATATGTTTATCAGGTTTTACAAAAAAGCTCCGTCAGGCTCCAGTCTGGCATAGTGATTTCTTTAATACTGACATTATAAACTATCTTTCCTGTAAATTTCATATCCGAATGGATCCGAATGCGGCATCTGTATTGCTTTAAATGAATCTTTTACTAATTTAACACGTTGACTGTGAAGCGAGTATATAAGAAAATCTCAACGAGGACGAACCTGATTTTCTTCAAACCCATATCAATCGAGAGATCATGTCTTGTGACGAAATAGTAAACCATTAATTTGTGTGGTAATTCAAACGGGGCTGCGAAAAATTACCCCAAAGTCAAAGTTTCCAAAACATGTAATGCCCTACCGTTGGCTATAAATGCGTTTTCAAAAAAGAAACGTACATTTTTACTTAAATGTAGCCTCTTAGATTCTTTTACAAATAATATACATTTTGTGGGGTGAGTAAATTTATTAAACAACTATACTCTAGTGGCACACGGTTAGCGTCTATAATAAGCATTAAGACTGCCCGCTTGTAGATGTCAGGGATATTTTTTCGAAATCCTTCTGTGACAGGTGACATCACAAAAATAGATGAAAACTTGATTCGCCGACTCGGTCTTATATTGGAAGTGATCAATGGCAGCTCTCTGATCGATACTCAAAAATTTAAATTATATGCGACAGAAACGGTGAAATTGGCGATTAACTTGTATCCGTGGTATTATATGCCTTCTACAGTGCATAAAGTTTTGATGCATGGGGCAGAAATAATAAAAGCTGCAGCTTTGCCAATAGGAATGCTCTCTGAGGAAGCTCAAGAAAGTAGGAATAAAGATTACAAATATTACCGGCTTCACTTTACAAGGAAATGTTCCCGCATTGCCACGAAGATATATTTAATAAAATCTTAGAGTCATCGAATCCCTACATCACGCAGTTGAGGCCAGAACCGAAAAAGAAACATCTCCCCATCAGTGAAGAAGCCCTGGACTTATTATTATGAAATTTAAAGGTATTTATTATAGAATATTTTGTAGGGTAGTTTAGTGAGACAATTGTGAGATAGTTTGTAAACATAGGTATTGTAATCCAAGTCCAATTCTTGGCTGTAAGGCTGAATAAAGCAGTATTATCATAATTATTATTATAGAATATGCATGTTAAAAATGATATTGAATACGTTTCATCGTTCAATATTAATTATAAAATGATATTACTTAAATTGCTTATCAGAACAAATTTTTATTTAAATTTAAATTTCAATTATTTATGAAATTACTTATCAATTATTGAAAAATATATCAAATATCATTCATTATTGATGTATTTTTGTCCCTCCAGTCGATTGAGACCAACGGCAGGTCGATACGACGATCCGTTACGGAGATATAGAGTTTTTCCGCATTTTTCGCGTTTCAACCCACTGTGCGCCGCAGAGCGCACAAAAATCATTTTCCTGACTAAACGAAAAATATAAAATTGTATTATTACCTTGTCGGTAGATAAACGTGGCATCATTTTCTGCATTTCGTTTTAAAAAATTCCATATCTGGATCCCACAATTAAATGCTGAAGTTCAATAAAAATGCATAAGTTTAGCTTCTCTTGAATTTTTTAGAATACCGTTTCATTTACTACGTTATAACTTAATACACGTATGAGTGAGGATTTTTTGCATGTACTTAACTGAAAGCGTGTTCCAAGACGAAAATAATAAGTATGAATTTTGTTTGTTTTTATTGTATATAACACCTACAAACATTGATGAAACAAAGAGTAATACTTAAGCTTTTTCCCCACTCAAATAGGTTTATAAACCGATTGCCGTCAATTGCTGCATTAAAATTTGTTACACGTTATTGGTAGATATGTATACAGTAAAACTAAAAACGTTTCACCTGCCAATAGCTGCCTGTTTGTACACTGTATCATAAAAACGATGATGCGAGACAATGCGCGGTTGCGTCGCGCCGCGCCGTTCAGGTAATCACTATGGTGTCTTTTGGCATTCAAAGAGGAAAGCCATTTCGAAAAGAAAACCAGCCAAATTTTGTCGTAAATTTAGATTAGAATCGAGGATCAAAAACCTAACCCGAAACAGATTCGATAATACAAAAATGGGGTTTTTCAGTAGTCAAAAACGCTAGATAAAAGATCGATCTAGGCAGCCTCAAAACCCTATTTTATCGTTTACGAGGCTTAATTTGCATTATTCGGAAGCATACAACTGCCCGTGTAGCTATTTTCATATAAACGTAAAAATAGGACTTTCGAGGGCGATTGAGGCCTAGATTGATCTTTTATCTAGCGCATTTGACTACTGAAAAATCCCCGAGATGAGAACGTGCATCCCGCACCCCTGCAATTCTGTAAAGGAGTCTACCGCCTTAATAATTTTATCAGAGGAGAAATCATATATTGACATCTTCAATTTTAAAAATTTTCCAACAATTTTGAATTTCATCTTCTCAATTTTGCTATAAATGCATAAAGATCCGCTGTCTAATAAATAATATAATATAAATATAAATAGTAAGGCAATAATGGGCAAAGAATGCCTGGTATTGTTGTTGGAGCGCCGATTGGTATTTGTTTAGAGACGGAAGGAAATTAACATCAAGTAAATTATACAGAATTTAGTATATAATAACTTAAAAATATTCCATTATTAATAATAAAATAATAATATGTACGGCCAAATTCGAGAAAACCGTTTCGAAAAACCCTTATATAACTTTTATGGGTTTGGAATTAACCAAAATCTGATTATTAATTTGAATTCAGCACCTCAAAATCTATAAAACTGTACCATTTTTATTAATTTAATCTTAGAAGTAGCTTCAGAAATTATTTTTGTCCGCGTTTTTCGTTTTTCAACCCACTGTGCGGTGGTGGGATTTGAACTCATGACTTATAATAGTATATGGTTGATTTAAGAAATTTATTCATCATTTGGAACCGGTCAATTTGACGGCGCTGGTAACGATAATATTAAGAATAGATTCAGTGCTCCATAGGAATAATGTTAAGGAATCAGAGAACAGAGTATAAACGAGAATTGTAATTAATACATCGATGTGCAAATGAATGATATGAACTATGAAATGCAGTAATTTGTTCTTGCCGTCTCGAGTGCCTAATGGAAACACTTTTTATTAAATATTGTTTTGCACACACCAATTCCGCGATATCGTTGTTAATAGTGCTTAGAATAACATGAAAGTATTTTACACAGTGGCATTTCGTGTTTCCGATGTTTTTGTAGCAGACTCTTGAAAATCTCTTCACTTTTGGCAGGTATGTGTATCCCGTATTACCGCACTCGTGATATCGAGCGCGCGCCTGGTAGAGGATCGAAACGATGCACAGGTATTTTATGCGTTTGTTGATTTAATTGCAATTAACCGGCTCTTTATCATTCGGCAATAACGGGAACGGGAGATATAGCGATTGGGGTGTAAAACGTGAAAAAGGGAGATAGTATCAAAAGCGAATAAAGCTGGGGAGAGAGTGTTATTTGTTTGCACGGATCTGCCTGCCAATGTTAATTAAATAGGATTTATATTTCTACGCTTTTTTTCACTGTATTGAACACAGCTGTCTGTTAAATTAAAAATCTGTTGTGCAAAAAATATAACGCTCGGGTTATAGACAATGTAACGGTACTAGTTTAAATAGAAATTGTGTTTTGTAGGAAACAGAATGTAGACGGAAAGTAATGATATTACTCTCAAATATCTGGAATAGATAATCCCGTATTTAGTATCACCAAGGCAATATCAATTTCAAATGCTATTTTTATATATTTCTGCTCAAATAACCTGATAATATTGCATCTAGTCAACTAAATAAAAAATCACCTAATCCATAGTATTTTTTATATTTCCATAAATAAAAGCTATTATTGATACTTACGAGATGTGTGGACAATGTGTACATTTCTTTCACCAAATATTTATTTATATGTCAGAAACATATTTCTTAAACGCCTGTAACAGAATTATCCCATAGTTTAGAAAAAGGTAAAGATGATTATTTAATTACGTTGCTATCTATTTGCACGTTCAGATTTTAAGTTACTTTCTGATCGCATTGACTTTGTAATTATTGAATTCCAAACAATCGCAAAGAAAAGTGACGGATTTGTGAAATATGTCCAAATTAATTTTGCCTGGATTTCAACGTTATTCTTCGAAGAATTTTTTTCGTGATTTTCCCTGCGAGTTGTTAATTTGTGAGCCTGACTTGGTTATTAACTTTTAATTATATTTACCTGACGTCATTATAGAAAATATTGCTTAATTATTTATAGGGCTTATGCCTAGTAAAAGTAAAACAAATTAGTAGAATTACTTTTCATATACCTCTAGTCTATTAACAAAGTCAATCTTTTTAATAATTGTGCTGTACCAAAAGATAGTTTAAAAATATCCTTTTACAAACGAAATTGCTATTGCGGCTGAAGGATTCACTAAGAAGTCTTTAGTCATGAACCGTAGGTTGTTTAAAATTATGAAATAATCGCCGCTAATTAATGTGTTAACAATGAATTTTCGTATAAATTCAATACAGATCAATTCCTGGGATGATAATAGACGTGTTGTTAACAATACTAGCTACTAGAAACACACAACTTATGTTTTCAAACACGAACTGCTATAAGGTAGGAGCAAAAACAATTGTGGTTTACATCAGTTTAATCTCCAGCGATCTTTTTGAAGCTACGCTTTATCTCATTGCATTCGTATAGTACAGGGAGTTCCAACGCATTCCCCTCCGAGAACTGCAAGCTCCCCACCATCGTACCTCTTCCCACTACTACGTACGGCCGTAGAGTTAGAGAGTGCTGGGAGCGCCGCATGGCTCTCGTGGTGGGAGCTTCCCACTACTATGCAATATAACGATGAAGTCTAAGAGTGGGGGAAGAACCTAAGCGGGGAAGTTGCCTCGAATAGCTCCGGAGCTGCTGGTTGGAACTGCCTGGTATAGTATATCAATGAAATGAAGCTTCATCTATCAATTTGTGTTCTGTCTTTTGTTGTAACTGTTTATTATTCGGTTACGTTCACTGTCATAGTGAAAATGGAGAAAAATCAAATGCGATCTTATCACATGAGTTCAGATTAGGTTGCAAAGCGGTAGAAACTGCTCGCAATGTTAATAATGCTTGTGGTCCGGGGGCTATTAATAAGTAGACTGCGGATTTAACGCATTTATAATAAAATGAAGTAGTCGCAGTTTAAAATAATGGAAACATTTAAAAAGGTGGAACGTGTCAATATCTTATTTTCAACCCATAAAAATGATTAAAGAAAGAAAGAAATTCCTAAATGTTTCCCACTTCTTACAACAGATGCAGACAATTTTTATTTTGCATACACATCCGCAGTTTATTAATAAGCATACAACCCAATACTGGTTTCACAGATTCCAGAGATAATTGATATAAATGAACCAAGGTCAATTGTCAAAGCAGATCCTTGGAAAACATTTCGAGGGTTTGCAAAAGAACTTTATCGTTGGATGCCATACGACGTTTAAAGCCACGATTATTTTTGCATCAACATAATACAATAATTCAACCGTTCCCGAAACGTCATAGATTGCCACGCCGATCGTTAGACAAAGCGGCGTTCGACGCCGAAATAAAATACTACACTGGGTTAAAATACCGAATAAAAATTAATGTCAGGTCGCGCCGTTCCAATTTATTCCAACGAACCGAATCGGCATAAAAGTACTTATCAGTACCCGCGGACAACCAATTAAATTTGTTCGGCGGAGCGGACGCGAAAAATGGAAATGATGGCGTTCCGTCGAACACGAAGAAACGAATCGCCGATAAACGCCGATTGTCGTCGCCGACACAAAGCCTCCTTCCTTCCGTTCCGCCCCACGATCCCGACGGGGCTTGTATTCTCGTCGAAACGACGACGACGGCGTCGGCGTCGCGCGTCGGTGGCATCGCGGCGGCACAGAGGCGCAAATTATTTACACACCCCTCGGTGTCGGTTGGCGAACCATCTCCCGAAGACGTTTCGCTCCCGTCAATCACACGCGTGGTAATCGGGAACCACCGGAAGCCAATATTCCGCGGTAGATTACAATGTGATTTGTTACAGATAATTTCACGGTGAATCCGAAATTAACTCGATTACTCGAGCCGGAGATTCGTCCGTGTACACTCCTGGACAAAATGATAGCACGTGTTTGTTGTCTTCAATTTCTCGAAAACTACATGGAATTTCTGAATGGAACACACAGTGCCATAATTGTTTGTTGATTGTTGTTGATTGAGGGAGATTATTAAATTCAAAGACGACATAAACAAATTATACAAGATTATACAGGGTGAACCAAAAATGTGTGATCATCTTAGATTATTCTGCTGTTAGCAGTTCGATCGAAAGTTTATTTAGCTTAAATAACATAGCTTAAGGAGAGCTGTAACATTATTTTACCAAAGTTTTTGTCAACCCGTTTTTTTCAGAGTTATCAAGGTCACCTTCAGTTTGTTATTGGTAAACCTACAATTTTTTTTACACTCATCTTTTAGAGGATACCTAGACGAATTGAGCAAGCATCATGACAAATATTTTTTTCCGAATATAAAAAGACTGAAGAAAACTCTTAGTTGATAGAATTTTGCAAGATTCTATTAAAGATGTATAGTAGGCCACGCTGTTGTACATTTTCTAGAGTTGTTGATAGATTAGTATTAATCATTACTAACTTGATCTCTTGTGTACCTACTGTTTTTAAACATTTTGTTGTGTACCTTGGAACACATTTAATGATATCGAACGTGAACTATTAGTAGTTTTTCGTGAATGTAGAAAATCCTCATTAGCTACGACAAGTGGAAAAACAACGTCCATGGAGCGTTAATGTCTGGTGCAGTATGATCGGGAAGTGGATAATTGGACTTTACTTTATTGATGGTACATTAAACAGCCAGAAATGCGCTGCATTCCTTCAAAATTAATCACAATTTCTTTTCGATGAAGTATCGATTTTGTGTCGCAATGAGACATGGTATGAACATGACGGTTGTCCAGCACATTATGCAATGGCAGCACGTCAAGTAGTCGATAGCTAGACGTTGGATCGGTCGTGGAAATGTCGTCAATTAGCCTGATTGCTCTCCCGATCTAACTTCGTTGGGTATCTTTTTTTATGGAGTGCATGGAAGGAAAAAGTTTATAAAGAACCTTCAACATCGCCGGAAGATATGCGACAGAGAATTGTAGATGCATGCGTAACCATCAACGCACACAGCGTAGAAAGAACTAAGCAGTCATTTCTTAACCGTTTACGCAAGTGTATTGCTGCTAGGGGACACCATTTTGAGCATTGACTCAGTTATGGTAAATGATATTTTTTTAATGTTTCTTTGGTTTAGATGCTGAAGAAATACTTTTTATGATGCTTGCCGAATTCGTCTCAGTATCTCCTAAAAGATCGGTGCAAAAAATTGTAGGTTTACCCATAAAAAGCTGAAGGTGACCTTGATAACTCTTGAAAAAAAGGTTTGACAACGAATTTGGTAGAATCATCTTAAAGTTCTCCTGGAACCATGTTATTTTAGTTACAAAAAATTCCGATCGAACTGCTAGCAGCAGAAGAATCTAAGCTGATTACGTTTCGTGGTCCTCCCTCTATAGAAAAAGTGGTAATTAAGAACGCATGCATTTAAATATTTTCGTAGCAAATCAATAGTACTTGCTCCTATTGCCGTTGAGATATTTTTTAATTTTAATGATACTGCTTTGAGATTTTCAATTTATTTAAATGCGTTTGAACATTTTTCTGAGCAGCTGCAAATAGAATGAACAAATCAAATGAAAATTGGAAAGCTATATTAACCTCTTGAACTACGATTTATTTTGCGATTAAAATAATTAGAACTATTTTGGTGCTTATAATTTCCTAAGAAAAATAGAGAATTTTCATCTGTTGCATACCCACCTGTTCTCCAATGGCTAAATATTGACTACAATGAAAGGAATTTTTATTTCAATTTGAAGGGAATTAAAAGCATTCGGATTCAGCCGATTCTGTTCGACGTCGTCATCGCGAGTCGACTCGATTATTATAGTACAAGGGGTTGAAAAATTGGAGAACAACAAGTTACATAGGCATTTCATTTCATCAAAACACAGTGCAAGAATTAATATAATTGGAACGACGCATATATTTCGCATCTCATTACTACTCGCTCCTTTATTACGCCCACCAAAAGACATAGCTTCCTGTACAATTAACAACGTCTTTTGGAATTCTATTTCCCTCGAAGTCCTACGGCGCACACCATGGCGCATCCCACGTCAAACCTGTAGAACTCTGGCATCCCTTTACTCACGGTCTTTTGTTCTTCTAACTATTCTTCCTTATGCGATGCTTCTGATTGATATCTCATAATGCGCCTTCACTCGCAAACGCGGAATTATTTCTTAGCGTTGTTATTAAACTTTGTACTAGTGAAATAAATTCCAACGATATTGCTCACACAACACCACAATAAGTGTCCTTATCATAAATCATTATTAGGTTGTCCGGAAATTAATTTCGTTTTTCCAACGGAAAATGAAAGACGATTTTTCTTTATTTATTTATTTATCCGGCGATGTAGTGACCATTTTGTTCTATAATCTTCTGCCATCTTTCTGATAACGTGCTCGTAGAATTTCTTTTTTTATTAGTAAAAAATTGAGTTGTATTACTTTTGACGTCTTCGTTTAGAATGATATGATATTACATCGCTTATAAGGTGTTGCAGAAACCTTAAATAAATATTAATCCGATGGTACATCCTCTCTGTAAATAACACACAACTTTTCCCTTGCCTGCAGTGCACTTTTTCCCATGCGGTAATGAAAAAGCAAAATTTGACAAAAATGTTTATTTTGATTTTCCATATTCGATGGTATGACAAAAAAATGCTTGAAAATTTATAAGACACTATAAGGGACGAAATGACGTTCGAAATGTCAGCTATCAAGAATAAGGTTAAATAATCTCACATGGAAGCAGTCCCATCTCTATACGAAAACCGAAATTACTTTCCGAAGAATTCAATATATGTCCAGGAATAGAAATTCAAATTTAAATCATTCAGACTTAAAAATTGATATTGCATTGATATATTATAAAATTGGTTCTACTTTTACACGGCTCGTCTTTATATAAATAATTTTTCACAGTTTTTTAATACATCTTATTTAGATCTACATGATTTTTCAAATATGTTTCATTGACTTTTATGCAGTTCTTCAGGCACGTTTTATTTATTTCTACGTGGCTTTTTATACGTTTTCCACTGTGGAAAATGATAACCAGGCGTACATTCTATGGTTTACATTCTGTAGTATACAATTATGTCAAGAGAGTAATCAGTAGATTGTAGATTTTATGCATCTGTAACAAAAATGAGTATGTGGAACATAGAACAGTGGAGAGATTGAAAGAAGTTTAGTGTATTGATGCACACAATCAGTTTATAAAAATTATTAAACGGGGAAAGAAACATTTCTGTTCGTCTTCAGTTTCTTAAGATTCATGCAAAAAATTTTTGGTAATTATACGGAAGGAGGTACACCTCACCTATTTCAATGACCTTGAAATATATCGTCAAGGTTATCATTCTGAACAAGTTTTCCCTATACATGTTACCGCGACTCGGCCTTACGGTTTTAGAAATTCGCAAACAACTGTTAGGATGGCTATAGCAAACTCCGCCTTTTCCCAATGATTGAATTCGTCCTTTAGGGCATGGGAGGTTCTCCACCCGTCCCTCTTCACCATCGCCCCAAGACATTTAACGTAGACCAAACCTAGGACTAACCAAAATTAATTTCAAGACTGCACAAACCTAATCCTCCGTGAAGTAACAATCTAGAAACGGGATTCTTTACCGATTTTGATGAGCATTACATATATTCTCTTGAGCATAATTCTCAGCAATTTTTTCCAATACACTAGATTTACGGAGCCCGTCAAAATGACGGATTCAAAAATTTTTTATTTACGATTATTAAGAGTGTAAGGAGGCATTCGTGAGGAATTATTAAATAGATTTATCTTTTTGTGTACATATTACAATAAAAATCGCTGAAGATCTAAGTAAATACAATTTTATTATTTTTATAAAGCAATGTAAAATAATCAATTTTAGTGCTCCGTAAACCTAGTGTTAAAAAGCTTTTAAGTTTACTACAACGAATCCCGCCATTTTAAACACATTTTGGTTAGGTTTAGGTTAGGTATGGGGGTGGGGGTGCAGTAAGGGAAACCCTTCAATTGTGTTCGGATAATTAGAAACGGTAGAATGCGTTCTAGTGTATAACGTCCATTTTCATTGTTATAAAGCAATATTGCACTTCTACAGCACTATTTCTACTGTTAACATTGCATTGAGATTAAAAATGGTTAGCGAGCGAAAAATGATATTCTAGTATATGCTGGTATGTTCTATTACATTCTAGTATTAATTACGTTCCATGCAGTGCGACACGCGTAATTTTTGTCTGTAGCGCGTTCATACGTGTTTCGTTTCGTAGAGTCGAAATTAAACAAATTAAAGTTCTGTTCGCCAGCGCAGTCACGTGCAAAACCGTAGGCAAAGAGTAGCATTGACAGAGGAGATACATTTCTGTAATTACAAGTTCCGGCAGTTTTATGCGGCACATTCTTTCCAGGGAGCTCCAGCATTTTCCATTACGATTCCAATAAATTAATTTTCAGCTGCACGCCGCCCACCTTTCCTACCGGTATTGAAGCGTCCGCGGCGCCGAAGAGGAAGACGCCGTCTTATACGTACCATTTATACTCTTTAAGGTTGGAGCGTCAGTCTGCAGGGATTCTAAGGTGCATCCCTGGATCTTCATTCCCAACCTTTACCTCAGTCCTTTCCTTACTTACCTCAATCTCTACTCGTCCTTCCGCGATGCGAGAAGAATCTTAAATCCAGTCCTCCAGCATTGATGAATCCGCTTCGCCCGGAAATTGTTCCCATACGTCTCCGAGGGCAAGCTTTTCTTGCTTCACGAAACTCGCACGACTTCGAGATAGCCCCTCGGCGAACCAGAACTTTGGATTTCATTTTGGATCCTAGGACTTATGTTTAAAATTTACGAACACAAGCCTCGCTCCTACTGCGACACCTGGGACAGCTTCTTTTATAAGGAATAATATCTTCCGATTGATTTCTTATAAAACGCTGCCAAAGAATTTTTCTGACTGAAAGAGAGTAAGTCTTCAGCTTTGTATTGGAGTACTCAAACGTTATCTCACTTCATTTATAATTGTGTTAACGTGTCATTTGATCGCACGGATAAAATTAGTCACGAACGAAGACGTTAGTCATTTATTTAGTGCAAGACAGATTTATTAGTTATATTAATTTAATTTCTTTAAATTGTGGAGAATTAAAATAATACACGAACATTAAAGAAAAATAAAATTATTATTTATTACAACATATTTGAAAGAACAGAAACATCAACGGAGAAATATGCTAGTCGGATATTATGTGCTACTAGTATGGCTTTTCAAATTAACTACAATGAAATACACTTTCATTAATCATTTATTGTATCTATGTAGTTGTAATATCAATTCATGATGTGTTATCAACTGTTATAGTTCCTTTATCGCGCAAATATGACATTGTATATGTTGTTTCCGGTGACACAATGTCGGGCTGTAAAACGATATTACAATCGTCAGTAAAATTTTAAGGCGTGTGTCATCTGTATACCAGATTCTGACACCTTTCCTTGCAGACAATTGTCATCGTTAAAAAATAATGGCTAGCTAGACTTTATTGCATCTTAGCGCGTCCAACGACACCAGATGGTCACCTTGTCGCCCTGTCTTCCCATAAAGGGCATTAGTATTTTTCCTTGGTTGAAATTTAAATTTAGTAAATTGGAGACATTTAGTCAACTCTTTAAAAAGTTAAAAATCGTGACCTTCACTATTTTCGTCGCAATCCGACCAATAGCAATTTTTAGAAAAAAAAATTTACACGCTACCTAGTAAACTAATTCTTCTAACATCTCAAAAAAACTCTTTCAAATGCCAATTTTTAAATGTTGTCCGGGTACTTTGTAGCACACCAGTGCAAGTAACATGGCAGTCAATGTGTTAATCAGTTTCTCGGCAAGACTGAAACTTGAAAATCGAGTTTTGTTAGAAGTTTTAGGTCATTAAGACGAAGAAAGTTAAGAACGAGGTGAGTGCGTGAGACAGCATGCATTCTTTTTCATTCGTAATCGCGGTTGTCCGTGATGGCTGTCGGGTCAAATTGACAAAACGTGAATAGTGTTAGGTAGGTTACGCGGCTGGTGGAAATACGGCAAAATCGAGTCCGTATCTTTCACAATAGAGGATTATGCCATTGAAGTATTACAATGACGTCGTGCGGACGCATCATACGTAACATGCGAAGAGGCATTACGTCGGGACGAATGAATACGATGGGAGTCAGCGCGCAGGTAAGGTGCAGGTCAATGATATTATGCAAATCGTATTACGCGACATCATAGATAGTTCACAAAATAGAAAAATACGAATGCGCTTGCAAAAATCTGCGGCGAAAAACGTACCAATAGAATGTCGCGGTATTGGAAGATGATTTTAAGACTCTTTCACAATTGCTTCCCGACAGGAGTGGTTTGCTGAACATGACTTCGATCAATAGACGCTTCGATAGGTTCGAATGTTGTACTTATTCAGAAACTATGCGTATCTCATAGCGCTATAATAGTGTCCTTAAATTTTATTCAGTGCGGTATTTTCATTTCATTACTGTTCCCGGTTTTCAGAACTTTTAATGGTCTTGTTTTCTTTATTATTTCTAATTGCGAGCTTGTTCAGTTTCTCTCGAAAACATTTAGTTCTAGCAATTTAAAACTCATTATTACGATAAAGGCAAACTCTTTATACTTTCCTAAATATTCCCAGCAGCGTCTATCCTTTACCTCATTTTCCCTGTTTGCGTCTCGCTTTTAATGACTGCAAACTTTTATGAAAACACACTAACACTCTTTTTTATGTTACAAAGGTTATATACAAAAATACTAATAATGTTCATGCTTCTTATTGTTTAATAGCTTTTTGAAGGTGGAATGCTAAAGTATTTAACAACTCGGGTTGTAAATTATAAGAGAGAATTTATAATTTTCACCATCGTCGCTAATCTGTTTCACCGTTACAAGCTCGATGCATTCAATTATGCAATCACAATTAATAATAAAAAATGAGGACATCAAATAGTAAAAATCATTTGACAAAAATAAAGATTATACAAAAGTCCATTATATTAATAAGTAGATGAGGAAACATGTCAAATCAGTATTCGAATTTGTCAAAATGTTTTTGATGCAAATTGATGCTGTTAATACATAAAGATCCACAATCTAGTAATTACAATCTGCAGAAATTCAAACGGGTACTTAGACACGGTCAATCAGGAAGAAAAGTTCCAGCTTCGTTAGTCAAGCTGTGATATTTTCCGTAAATAAATAGTGAACTACAAACATCACGGAAAGCTCTTAAGTCTTTCAAAACTTCTCCATTTAAACTAGCTTTGAGGACATTAATTTGTTGAAATAACATTGGCATTGATGAGTTTTGTTAAATTCTTGTATATCTAATATGGATTTAGTCCGATTCAATTGCTACGGACTCTAAACTGATTTGCGAATAATAATGATTGGAAAATTGCCAAATACTTGTCATCTGAATTGCATCTCGCTACATAATTCGTCATAATTTATTATTAACATTTAGCGATAAATATAGTATCTACGGTCCGTTTTTACTATTGTACAACAGTTTCTATAATACAATAGTCCGTTGTTTTTCCAGGAGTAATATCAATTTTTGAAATACCTCAATTATATTTTTCTGTGTAATATTTAAATATCCCATAATTTGCATTATTTATGCATTTCTTGCATGGTCGGTACATCAATATTCATATTGAGATTCAATTAACACCAAGGCTACAATGACCGGGTTTTTATATTATAATTATTGAAATTATAAACATGTACATGAAAAATGATTGGTAAAATCGTACTTCTTGGACACTTTCAAAGTCACCCTATTATTTAACTCATTTGTATTATAAAGAACAATCAAAATTAGTGCTGCCGCAAATATACGTTTTGGTGATAGCGAACAAGAAAGAAGTATATGCGCTACTGATGCAAATGGGTTAAGTAGCTCATCACATTATTAGTGCTACAATATATACAATATATTTATTATACATGTGGCGTATAAAATGATCTATTGTATTACTAAATGTGCACTGGCAATTTGCAATCATCAATGCATCACAGATAAATGAAAAGAATTGATTACGGTGGAAATGTCACATGAAAATTGATTGTTATGGTGTAAAGTTGTCAATTTATGCAAGGGGTTCTAATATTTTGATCACTCACTGTACTTTTCTAACACGTTAATCGCCCACTTAATAATAAAAAAAATTACAGGACATCAATGCAATTTCTTTAACAAAACAAAAACTGAGAGGTTTAGTTCTCTGATATTAATTACAGTTTCAAACCTCTTCTGTAAAAATTAATTGGTAATTATTACGTTTAGAAGAGGCGTCTCCGATGACCTTCACCTTGACATATGTTGTAAAGGACAACATTCTGAACAAATTTTGTCATTACATCTACCCAAATTCTGGATGACAGCTACAATGCAAGGATTTTGCGAATAGAGTGAGTTGTGGTTAGGTCGGGGAGGGGGCGGAGAGTTACTAATTACCAAATGAAGTGTACTGGTAATGTAAATTTACTAAAATCTTTAGTAAAATTTAGATTACCAGTACACTTCATTTGGTAATTAGTAACTCTCCGCCCCCTCCCCGACCTAACCACAACTCACTCTATTCGCAAAATCCTTGCATTGTAGCTGTCATCCAGAATTTGAACTAGTTACACGTGCAAAAGACTAGATGATATCTACAATGCAAAGATTGTGCGAATAGTGTGAGTTTTGGTTAGGTCGTGGTAGGGGACGGAGAGGTCCGACCGTCAGGCCCGGCTGGACCGACCACGCATACGAGAATCCAGGAGCACTCTCTCAAAATCGAAAGCTCATCTTATATATGTATGTATGATATATTCACCAGAGTGAACCCTTGTTTTGTTGAGAATAATGCTTTTATCATCTACATGTGGGTTAGCCTTCAGGCGTGCGTGTGCGTGCGAAGGAACGAGTGACGAAGCCGTGCTTCACTTCGGTATGTGATAGCAGAGTGAGTGGTCGCATGGGTGAGAGTAATCTGCATGTATATATATATATATATATATATATATATATATATATATTATGTTATTTTATTATACTAACTCCAGTATAATAAACCAATTTGCGTAAGCATCATAAAGCTTCCAGTAATAAAGTTCATCATGTTTTCTTTCTGATCTCCACAACGTGTTTACAAAAACAGTAATCAGACGCCGCGCCGCGCCGGAGCAGGCATACGTTGTCACGGAGCGTGCACGAATACGGAAAATTCAATTTAGTACTACCAATAGTTTTTGCAATTATCTTGGAAACTAAGTCCGAGCACCGGGTAGATGTAATGAAAAAAGTTATTCAGAATGTTGTCCTTGATAACGTATGTCAAGGTGAAGGTCATCGGAGCTGCCTCCCCTAAACGCAATAATTGACCAATTAATTTTCAATTCTGTATAAATAATTTCGTCACCCAGATATGTGCGATATGGCGATCAAAATGTTAAAAAAGCATATCTCCCAACGATCAAAAATTTCTTCTAACCCTGTAATACAGTAATTTATTTTCAATCGCATTAATGGAGACTAATCCAAGGGATTCCGCAAATGTGTAATGGGTTTATTCCATTTTCGCTCTATATTACTCAAGTGTCTAACATTCCACGATACGAAACGCAAGGAGATAACGCCAGACACTGTGTTTCTGTTCTCCCTGTGTGGATTCGCTGGAAGTGTTTGGTAAGTTTCCTCGAGACACAGTTAGTTATGGACGGTTTCTGGCAAAGCGGAAGTGGATAGACGTCAAGAACGAGAGTGGTTCATGTTCATCGATGAATATCCCGCGGGTCAGCTTGAACCCCGTGTACAGGAAACATAAAGTTGCCACTTCTTCGGCAAGTTCTGGCCGGAAGTCTGCGAGTAAGCCCTATATGTGGTCCTAGCAGATCGGTTCCTCCCTTGGCTTTCGTACACTGTCTGCTTGTGCTTCACGCTTTCGCACTGGCCGCGACCACATCAAAGCACTGGTTGAACGAGCTTTGAGCATGATACGCTGTGCCGTACCCTGCCTAGCTTTGTGACACCGCAGCCAATATAGTCGAGCTGCCTGTTATTCCTCAGCTACCATTCAATATCCTTAATTAAATTCGGAAGCTTATTCACTGTGGTTAATTACGATTTCGTTCGACCGGTTTCCGTTCGCCTGGGCGTCGTTAAACGAGACCTTTCCTACTACTGGAACACAAAGCAAAATGCCCTCGCAAGATCCCACTCTCTCTCTCTTACACACCGTACCCGTTAGCTACCTCCCTATTTGTACTCGAGTTTTCGCGTCGCATGGGAATATTGATCACGATCTCCCGTTCAATGGCGGATCAATGGGTCCCGCCGCTAGCCGGCAGTTTGTCGAGCAGTTTAACGAAATAAGGACACCAGCCAGGACGAATCCTCATTAATAATATGACGCGCATAGCCAACAAAATGGAGTGAGCGGATATAACCACCCCGAATGCATACTTTGTTCTTATTCATGCGCGTGCGCGCATACCCCTGGAAAGATCCGATTCATTATGCGCGTAGATTATTTGATATTTCGAGAAGAATCGGTCGGATTGTATTACGTACATTTTCGTGATTAATGGCCACGGCGACTTGTAATTCGCACTTGATAATGCATTAATGATGTAGGATTATGAAATCCTTATTGGATACTACGTTACATGTTGATGTTTTAGTAATTAGGAATTGATAAGGGGTTTAGCTATCTTTTTTTTTAATTTTCGTTGTGCGAAAGGGTAGCGTATGGTCAGTTGTCAGTACGTATTCAGCGAAACGAGATGACAATGTTAACGGTATTGTATGAAAATTAATTTATAAATTCATGAATGTATTATTTCTCCGCAAAGTGTGTGTATTGCTTGTACAATTCATAAGAAGTGCCAAAGTAATTAACACTAAGCGCACCTAGTACAAAATGAGACTGGTACACATTATGTTATAAAAATTGCAACACTGAATTTATTTACATTTCACGCAATTTTTATAACTGTATGCGTTTGAATGGAGAAATTTATTTAACAATTTCTAACGGAAGCATCATTGTAATTTCGATAATCATAAAATAAAGAATGTGATACTGGTCATTTGACCGGCTGTGGTACGGTAACTGTTAATATATTTATACAGGGTGAGTCACCTAACGTTTGCGCCTCAATTATCTTTGTTGTTTCTAAAGATACGTAAAATATGGTAAGGACAAAGTTGAATGGTACAATGGGGCTGACACGATGTCAAAAAAATGTTTTTATGTAATTTTTTTAAAGATGTCAAGGTCACCTTGACTTTCTTAAATGTAACCACCCTTTTTTAAACAATTACAATGATAGTCCCTTTCATTAGGAATTCAGTGACTATAATTACTCACGGTCAGAGATAACGTATAAGATTTAACATCGATACATGCCTGTAAACGGGCTTTGAAGGCTATCTCTATCTGTGACCTTGAAAGACCTTGTCTTTAAAGATACGTCAAATATCTGAAGGACAAAGTTGAATGGTTCAGTGGGGTTCACACGATAACAAGAAAATTTTTGTTTTTATGTCATTTTTTTTTAGAGATTTTCAAGGTCACCTTCATTTTTTAAAGTGGAAACACCCTTTTCTAAACACGTACAATGAATTGAAATAGGAAGGATTTACAGACATTTCTGTATTTATGTAATAGTGGCTGGTATATCATGTATGTATATAAATTTGTGTATTAACAAAATTCTATATTTAATAAACATAAATCCTTTAATAATTTGCATCATTTCACACTTACTCTTGGTGGAAAAGATGTGCGATAGTGAAGTTGAACAGTATATAAAATGATTATATTTCACGTGCTGCCATAAAACAGTGACATAAATGTGAGCTGTTAAGAAGCTCAAGCTTCGTACAGATTTTTCTGTGATGTTTACACTGTATTTCAGTTAATGTTTTCTCTATTTTCATTCAATATTGATGATTATCTATCTGTGTGCTTTATAATTTCCTTTCACCTCGGAAGAATTCACTGATATGCACAACATCTCTTAACTCATTTAGACCTGAAACTAATTCAATTAGTATTTTATGGTATTTTCATTACAAACGTAATTAAGGAGTATGTTTATATTCACTCTTTAACGAATTCGAACAGAATTCATTTAACTTGATATCCTGCTAAATCAGTAATATGAAATACGAGCGAATACCGAAGTAAATATTTTAAAATAAATTATACTGTATATGGTACAGTAGGTCTATATGAGTTCGGTCCTGTTTGAAATCGTTAGCACAAGTCGGTTATTATAAATCAAGGGATTAGGTGTAGTATAGCAGGCAGGAGGGTAGTATAGCAAATGTGACATAAGATTCGTAATTTCAAGTCAGTAGGAAAATTACGATGGATATTTTATTTTTACCACTGTTCAGCCAGCCGTCAAATGGCATCAATAAGACCAGTTTGTCAAAGGACAAGTTTACGAGGCCACTTTCTGGCAGGAATGCCGCAAGCCTTCGCTTGTCCATTTCATGGTTGGCTGTGTTTCCTTGGAAGAATCCCAATTATTTTTATGAGGAGGAGGTGACAGGAAAGGACCGGGCTACGTCACATTCTCTTGCAGGATTACCCTGGATGCTTGCTCCCCGTTTTGTCTCCGAGTCTCAGATCCAACTTCCGTTCTCAAGCCCTTGCCGGCAACTAGGAAGGAGGAAAGACAGGAAGGGAAGGGGCGGGGACGGGGGAGGAGAGAGAGAGTGTTCGCTGGAGATTCGAAGGTGGAAATGAACTGCCGGCATCAACAACCTTAGTAATGACGCGGCTCCCGTGTCTGAGTCTATCTTCACTTCGCCGCTCATTCCCGAGCGCCATTCCCAAACAATGGTCGCACTTCAAGCCTGCAGCTTAGCGACGAAATGATAGTTTGGACAGCTTGCTAAATGAGATGCTCCATTTCCAGGTCTTCTGCAGCCTTTCGAAAATCGAAACCCCCGTGAGCCTCGATTTTTCATTTCCCAACAGACCAAAGTGGAGTACTTGGAACTAATGCGCCTCGTTAATTGTCTGGCAGCTGGTTTCTGCTCTTGCTTGCTGCCCACCGTAATTGTTTCCATATTCGTATTTTGTATCCGGGTGCTCCGCGTTAGAACTACGCCGTCTTTATCTCGATGTCATAATTTCGCCCAGACGTGTGCTGCTCGTTTTCTAAACGCCCGACGAAACTACCAAATGCTGCCATACATTACCGAAATATCCCTCATTTAAAATGCAGCACTTGAACTAGTCAACTATCTTTTACTGATAAATGCATCACTTCTTCCCTTCAACCTCCTTTGGAACGTAGCTTTCTTTAGTTGTAATTTCGATTTTTCTATATCAGTGTCATTAAAAACAAATTAAATTTATTCGTGTATGTACAGTATGTTTTGTAAAACAAACATTTTCAAAAAGGAGATAGCACACATGTGCTACCTTTATTTTCTCTATAATAATATACAATTTTATGTTTACATGTATACAAATCACAATATCTCGAAGTTTTGTATAGAACGAAACAAAACTGTTTTATATCAAGTACAAAATGATAGCACGTTTCTAAAGTAATACACACATTTATCCAACCCTCATACTCCTCAAGGTGGAAATTCACTCATTTACTCTTTTTACATATTGTAAAACGATTGATTTATTTTTGTCTGTATTGCGAGATGTATTCCTTTACAATGCCACTCTATAAATGCATAATTTGTAGACTTAAAGTGTAAAACAAAAACAGATAAAATACTATCCTAGGATCTTTTAAGCAATTATTTCTAAGGATGAGGTTCAATCTCTACGAGCGTACTATGTCGCTGAGCTTATAAAATAGTTTTGTTTTATTCTATAGAAAACTTCGAGATATTGTGACTTGCATCGAGTGGTCTGCATAAACATAAGATTGTACATTGTCACTGAGAAATAAAAGCTAGCACACGTGTGCTATCTTTTTCGCTGGAGTTGTACCTTGAAGAGATTTACTGGGCTAGTAAGTTCAATTTAATTCCCGTTTTCGTTAATAGTTCTTCATAATCGAAAATTTACATAAATTGCACAGTTCACGTGCTATGGTTCATTGCAACAACTGCTCTATTTTACCAATCTCCTCTAGCTCCGCGACGCCATGTGCATTATAAATACCGATGAGCACGCCTCTCTTTGTAGCTCCTATCCATCAACCTGAAGAAGCAGTAATGCATCAGAGGCTTCATCGATCTAATGCACTCTGAAGAGCCAACGCAAACCATTAAATGTGTACACACCGACGTCTCTTTTTTGGAGTCAGCGTATGCTGTTCCAGGAGGTTCGTTCGCGCGCTCGGAAAGTGAGCGGCGGCTGAAGATTATCATAAAATTTCGGTGGAGTTCTGGTCAAACTCTATCGCAATTGATTTAAGTACTTCCCCGACTTCTAAAGGGGTCATTATAATGAAAATTAAAGGAGATTATTCAAATGCTGCGCGAAGGGCTCCGCGATTCTATCCGTTATGAACCAAAATACTGCACTAGATCTCCACTACGAATAAACGCAGGATTATACTTAATGGCAATCCATGGTATTGTGCGCCAATGTTGAAGAGCGCGCATAAGCGGCTTTCAAATCGTATCGACTTATAGTGCCATGGCAACTGGCTCATGTTATTCATTTGTGCGCTCCCCAATCTCATGATCAGTCTTAAATAACGCGGAACATATTCCTTCGGGTAGTAATAGTCATACGTCAACCGTTCATTTTTTGCGAATGTTAGAATCTAGAGAAGAGTTCCAGAAAACATGGACGTATTCGTGATTGAACTACCTTACCCCTAGATCAATGATTCTTCTCGAGATCATGCTCGCAAAGGCCTTGCTTTTGTAGTTAATAATTCATTTGTCGAAAGGGAACTTACAGTTTATCCAAAAGGTATTTGAACACTAAATTACGGAGTTTCGAAAAATTGTCTATACATTCTAAAGCAGGGCTGGGCACGGTTGGGGCTCCTCAAACGCTTGCTTCTCCCACCAACCTCTCTTTCATGCAGCGCGCATGTTCGTTATGTACGTTGATGTTTCGTGTCTTCGTTAAACCATTGTACCGCGCTTCCTGGAAGGGGACAGAGGGCGCTACGGTGTGGACGGTTTTGCCTCAATTGAGGCAAAATTGCCCATCCCTGTTCTAAAGCATCTACTTTCGTAGACCATCATTCATTTGTTTTCTGGGATATTTCCGCATGATATAGAAGAAGAAAAACTGAAAACACCATTTTGGTTGAAATTGCTGCAAATTGAATCGTCTGTAAACAAAGAAAAAAAATTTTTCTGAATGAATCTATTACAGACTTGAACATTAAGTCCTTGTCATAAATTTTTTGTTACCGTTTTATAGAACAAAAATGAGGAATAAGGTTGGTCGTGTTAGAACTTCACAGCGTACCTTATATTATTGCAATTATGACAGTGCACTTTTCAATGAGAGCTCCATAAATCGACTAAAAACAATCGAAGATCGTTTTTTGAGCATTCGTGTAAAGGGAAAGTTTCAATCTTTAAATCGACGGCGATTTCAGTCACGAAGAAATTTGTGAATGTTTTTGCTACGTTTAAATTTGTAACATTCTGCACCTATGCATCATCTTCTGTTCCTGTATAGTAAAAAAACGATGAATGGCAAAAGTAGAGGCTTCAAGCATTAAAATGGGTCCAGGTTGGTATAGTCCTGCTATTATTTTAACGATAATATCAATGTTTAAATATCGACAATTTTTCGAGAATGGGAAATTTAGTGTTCAAATACTGTACATACTTAGTGTATGAATATGTACGACAACGATAGAATAATATGTCATCTGCAAAGAACTGAATGATATCTAAATTTATTCAATTTTACTTGGAATTTTCTTCGTATGCCTGATAAAGTATATGTAAGTAGATTGCAGATTTTATGCATTTATAGCAATATTGAGTAAATGAAATTTAAAATAGAGGAAGGATGAAAAGACTTTAAGGATGTTGATGTATTATTTTCAATCTATTACGATCAATGAAGAAGAAAAGAATGTTTTATTTCAATACTATTTCTTGCAACAGTTACAGAACATTTTTATTCTACAGAAAGATCCGCAGTCTAATTATCAAAATTTGATTTCTACATTTCACTGTGATTACGGATCGTGTATGAAATAAAGTTTTGCACAACAAGTGATACCCGCGTAATTACGCTCGTTTTCCGGCTGGAGGTTTAATTGCTGTGGTACTAAGGATTATACCAAATTCGGATTGAGTGCCGTTGGGAAAAGACATTATTTGAAAAGTGAAAAGAAAAAGAATAGATTGGACGATCGAATAGGCCGAGTGCTGCATCGAGCATAAAAAGAGGCTGCTTTGAATGGCGGGTACTTACTTAGGCAAATGCCTGCTATTCGGATTAAGTATTTGTTCTAAAAGGTAAAGGGAACGTGAGAGAAAGATGAGAACGGGGAGGCATGTAAGAGGAAGAAACGCGAAGGAGAGAACGTCGGACACGTAAGAGGGCTGTAAAATCCTTCCATCACTGCAAAACCAGGAAATTCAGTGAAATTTATATCTTGTGCCGACATCAAGCGAAAACATTGGATTTCCGGTTATGTTAGGCTGATGTGACTAGGTGTGGTTTATTGCTCTCCTTTCCGATGCATGGTGTAAAAGACCTAATCAAATTAGTAGATATGCAATAAAAACGTTACATGCTCAAAATATTCACACTCAAACATTGATAGAAACAGAATTTATGTATGTATACTTGAAAGCTGCATAATTACACCTTTTAATCTGATGTATTTAACTAATCTAAATTAAAAAAACATGAGCATGTTATTCCGTATAAAGGATCAGATAATTATAGATCCTCAAAATAAAGGGGTATACCAACTTCAGAATGAAAACCTTAGTGGAAGTGTTTTTGTTCTATTTTTATTAGTGTTAGATGCAGATTTTATGAATTTATTAAAAAGAACGATAAGGTGCAATACAGAACAGTACAAACTTTAGCGTTTCTTGTAATTGTAATTAAATATTGTATTTTTATCAGTGACTCACAATACCAATGGTATTTAAAAAACATCGGTTAAGAAATTCAGTGAGAGAAAGAATTGTACATTAAATTAATTGATACTAAGCTCATTTTATATTCTTGTAGTATTTGTATTACCACCAAGGTCTTCTTTTGTTATTCGTGAAATTCGGCACAGTTTACTATTAAATTACAAGAATTTGTTTTATACCTCTGCCGTAGACGCAGCGCAGAAAGAATATGGAAGAAAATGCTTCGAAAGAACTTTGCAATTTGAAGTATGAAGCAGATAGAGCTGAATCTCATAGAAAGTTATGCCGAAGAAAGTATTAAGGCTACTTCGAAGGTTATCAAGGGGTTAATGAAATATTTTTCCATCATCTCACGGTGAATTTTACCTAGCCTGGTACGGGTCGTAGTGGGCGCGAGGGTGAGGGGAAGGATCGAAACAAAGCTCCTTTGCAGCATACCGTTGATCGAACTATGTTACGCGCCATTGCGAAATTACGTTCTCTCTTTTTTTCTGGCCCGTCGATGTTATTAAGAATAACTCGGATATTAAAACAGGTTTTAGAGTAAACGCTCATCCCTGCGATTTCACGTGTTCCTCGTTATTTACGAGTTACGACCGCCAGTTTCACCGACTGTCAGGAATTCCGCCATATTGCGCAGTAAAGCTACGACGTCGTTGGCTATCCTGAATTCGAATTGAAACGTGCCTCGTGTCGTTCTGTTCTTGTCAATTCATCGCCTACGCCATGGGGTTATATGATGGGTGTAAAAAGGAAAAATGGATCGTGAGAATCCCAATAAACGTCTACGGAACAGAGGAATTGGGATATGTGACAATAAATAGGTGAAAACCCGTGTTAAAAACTCGCGAAAAACCAGTTGTTATTTAACATCCATCGTCCCTTTCCTCGGTTTAATTTGCATAATTATAACGTTTCTCAAGCAAGGTACTATTCAAGTAACAATGTTTATTGCGTTCAGAACAGAAGTAATATTAAAGGCGACCATAGAGTACCAGGGAATTTAATTTACTCGACTATTACTCCACCGATTAATCTGTTCCATGTTTTTCTGGATCAAGAAAAATCTTCTGCAATCTCTTCTGCATTTTGAACACTTCGAGTGGCATATTGTCTAGACAGGTGTGACATGCTTGAAAATGAAATCTAATATTTAGAGGAAAGCGTTCAGCGATATTGATCTCATTGAAGTTCTTGTGGCTCGAAGAAATTAGAAACTCGTAGACTTTAACAAGTGTTGACTTATACTGGTTTTATTACGCTAGTCATTTATTAGCACTGTGATAGTTGCTATAATAGTTACACCATTAAATGTTTGAATAATGAACCATCTATCGTGACAGCTTATTAGATCTTATGATTAATTATGAAAATGTACAATAAAAATTATGCAGCGTTAGAAACTGTTAGTTTCACGTAAAATTCTGCAGTTTACAATACTTTTATATTCACAAACATTAATCTCAAACTAGAAAACTTGAAGTATTAAAAAAAGAAAGTAATAAATATTCTAAAATTTAGGTAAATTCAATCTAATTTTCTGGATTGAAAAATCAACATGGAAATTTGATCAAATTTGATTTGACAGTTTGATCTTGGATTTTTAAATAATTTGTTTTTCAAATCTGGGCAGTTTACGGCAGATTTCTGTGTGTAGTACCAGTTTCGGCTGCAATAAATACTGGTTGGGGGTTCGTTAAGTGAAATTTTGGACGCGATCGATTCCGCCAATCAGCAGCGGCCTTCAACAAGACGGATGAAATTCGACCAAAGTGGTTTTTATTCTTTTAGTGGGTTGGGACGTGAGCATACCAAACGAAGGCATTTGTAAGGACTTTATGAGGTTCCGATGCCCTCCACCCTTCGTTCTCCGCCACTTTCCCTACCCACCGTTTCTTTCCTTACCCTTAATCTAAAAGCGCTGACAAACCGCAAAACTTTTTCCACCGTGAACAAACACGTGAATAAATCGACGCGAGACGCCGCCTGATTCTGGGTTTATATTCAAAGTTTTGCAGAGGATACCTATCGTCGTTTTCGTTTCTTCCTTTTCTTCCGTCCCCTTTTTTATTTCTAATGTTCCACCCACATTCACCCACAGACACATACACGCGTATGAGCGCACACAAGAGCTACATCTGTTCGTACACGTATGGAGGAACCTGTGGGAACGATCCCTATCGTGTGGCGGGTTATGGCATCAGAAGTTTATGTGCATATGTAGACGCGTATATGCATCTTAAACCGCCGGCGTCCCTAAACCGAAAGTACGCCATGGCAGCTATAAGTTGTTCGAAGAATTCGAGTTTACACAGCGATCCGAGAGTCCACATTCTCGATTGTTATTCTAGGAGGTTTGCATACATATCTTACAAATGCCCAGACAATTTGAATGAATCATGATGCGCGTTACTGCTCACAGATTTATGCGAAAAGGGGAGCTGTTTCTAATTTCTTTCGTTATACAGTGACTCACATAAATATGCGGATACTTTTAAACAGACGGAAATATTTTTAATACAGGAACATACGAGATGGCTATTTTCTTGGAGAAGTTACACCAATTAGTTTACTACATAACGTGAAAATAGATTTTGAAAAAATTGCGATTGATCGGAATTGTAAAGAAAATATTGAATATTGTATTTTACAACTCTTTTGTGTGGCCTATATTTAAAATTTAAAAAATACGTTTTGTAGACCTGTGGCGATTATACAAACGTTCAATACTGACTCCCAACCCAGGAACCACAAAAATTCTATAAAATCGAAGCAATTTATTTAATGAAATATAAATTGAAAAGTTAAGATGTATAATACTGAGTACTCTTCCAACCTTCTTACACTTTGCACACACCAACAAAATTTGGTAGAATTAATACAATAGTAAAGAAATTATTTTTCAATTTGTACAAATAATTCCGTCACCAATATGTGGGTGACATGGCAGTCAACGTGTTACAGATGGTAAAAATGGCAGGTTTTCGTGATTATCGGCCTCTAACTATAATAAATCTAAGGATACCAACATTTTTCAATGCCTTCCGTTATTTTTCCGCATCAACTGATTTTGTTGAAACTTTCAGAATGTTGTAAAATACAAGTTTTAGTACTTGCACTGCAATTTCGAACAATTGCAATCTTTTCATAAATTTTTTTCACAACATTCAGTAAATTAATTTTTCCAACTTCTCAAAACGAAACCAATTCATAGAGTCCAATATACGATTTTAGTTAGGACAGCAAATGGACATCGAATCCTTATGACGTTCCTTAAATGTCAGATACTGTTGGAAATTTCGGTTTTATCTTAATATTGTCTATTCTTTTATAAACTTTACGACTAGACTGTGGATCTTTATGTGAAAAAGAAATGTTCTGTAACAATTGTAATAATGGAAGTTAAAAACACTATATTACAGTTGCTGCTCTTACCCGTAGGACTATTATAAGCGATCCTAATTGCAAATTGTGCTTACAAAAACGAAGACAATCATATACATACACTATTCCATAAAATTAAAGGCACACTAATGACAAACTGGTTTTTGCATGACCTGTAAAAGTAAAATGTAGAAAACGGAATTATTACGAATGATAAGAAGACTGCAGATCATTATGCAAAACAAAAGCACTTTGCAATAATTGCGAGATACAGGAGCCGTTTAGGAGGTTCTTTATTTCTTTCTTTAATAATTTCAATAGATCGAATCAAATATATCGATACTCTTCAAATGCATTTGCAATTACTCATTTTCGTCATAAGTGCATAAAATCTGCAGTCTAGTAATAAGTTTATGACAGCAATGCTGCAAAACAAGTGTGTAAATGAAGGACATTGAAATCATCCATAAGAAATGATCAACCAAATTGAAAGCAAAATGTATTATGAGTGCAGTATGGCAAGAAAGCAGTATCACAACATGTAAAAGCATTGAAAAACAGAATACTTAATCCACTTAAACAATCTCACGCAATGCAATAATTAGTAATTACCTCACGAGTACAATCTGCAGGCTCAAAGCTCGGTATAAAAGTACACAACGCACTCGACCAGTAAACACGAATACAGCGATATATTTGTTTATTGCTAGCGATCCGAACGGCCGGAAAAACAATGGAGCTTTCCGGTCGGGGATCAAGTTGTTTACGCGTAACTTTAAACTAAGCTTCCGCAACCATAAATTAACAGGGACCGTGGAATTGTACAAGGGATCAAAGGATTCCTGGAAACTCTGTCGATCGGTATGGATCCCGAAACTACGCGCGTGATGAACCGACAGCATTACATGGTGGAATATGTACGATTGCTTGGGGTACGTACGTATGTATATAGATGCCAAAGAGCCAGGTTGCTCCGGGAATTGCCATGGTAATTAAATTATAAATGGTCGTGGCCTGCGGTCGGAAATAATTCGACGCGGCAGCTTTCTGCTACAATTCGCCATAGTTTCCGCGGAGGTCGGCCTGACCACGTTTCCCGAAACCTCTCCTCCTACTCCTGCTTCATCTCCAGCTCGTAACAAGAGTGGAGAGGCGGTGAAGGGAACGCCGCGCCGCGCCGGGCGGAAAAGCGGGAGGTAGCACGCGTTGCGGTCTAACCCTCCGCGCCTGGTCAGGACATATAATAATACGGTCAATTTTGAATCGAGTTTGGTTGGACGATGCCTCCTTGCCCGCCTCCCCCCCTCGTCCAATACTCCATCGGGTTTCACCCTCGACCTTCCTCGTCGGAGGCGCACTTGTAACCCCTCTCCACCTACGAAACGGGGGGTTAGCCGGCGATTTTCCCGAGGCTCGCTTAACCGCCAACAATTTCAGCCTGTGAATAATTCTTGGCGCTCCAATCTAACTGCGAACAAATTAGACCGAATTAGCCGAGATTCGGTACGTGCTTCCAAACCGCTCCGCGCGCGCACCTATCGTCTACCCTCGAATCGAGTCGGAACCCCCACATCCCTCTCTCTCGCTCTCTCTCTCTCTCTCTCTCTCTCTCTCTTTCTCTCTCCCTTTACTTCCTTTTCTATGTAACCTACCGCTTTGAAGCCGAACCAAAGCGCGGGCCACTGTCGTGTTATTTTGCATCACGCGCCTCTGAATTCGCATCGAACTCCGCGCAGTCTGAAATGCCTGGACAAGCGAGTCATGGCGCAAACAACGCCGAGCGATGCAATAACACCGACGGATTTAATAAGGCCACGCGAGCCGAACGAATAAAGCCGGCTCCTCGCTGGGAAACTATTCTAATGCGCGTGTAATAGTGCATCGACGGTGTGTAAGCAATTGCGAGAGTGGTGTTCTTTACTTGAGACGCGTAACAATGCTGGCCACAGTATTTTTACAGGAGGAAAGAGAACGCACCAGTACTGTCCCTGGCTGTAAAGAATGCTGTAGAAAGGAATGCGGATGTCATTGGTTATTAGTTGACTGCGAATTTTCTGCATTTATAGCAAAAATGAGATAGTGCAATTTAAAACAGCAGAGAGATTAAGATATTTTTATTATCCACAACTTACTAAAATTAATAGAGGAAGAAGAACATGTCTATCTAGCTTCTGTCTCTTGCAATTGACATAGTGTAATTTAAAACAGTAAAACATTTGAAGAATTTAAAGATACTGTTCGATTATTTTCAGCATATTAAACATATTAAACATATTAAAATGAAATGAGATTTTTATTTTATCTCAGTTTGTTCCAATACAGGTAGAAAAATTTTATATTGCATATAGAACCGTAGTCTAGTTATTAGGTACACCTAATTTTACTACTAGTCGAAGTTACAGTCTCTGCGAATCAAATTGTGAACAGTTTCTGTGCCGTCCTAGATGCCATTTTTACAGCATTTTTTCTTTTTACCTATTAAGCTCACCAAACCCCCACATCGATCTATTTAGCTTTACAAATATGTAGTAACAATATTACATAATATATTATTAAATGCATAGCTTACAGTCTTTGAGAAAGGAGTGAATATACAATTACGCGTAATAATATGCGGCACTTTTAAACAGAAAGAAAACATTTTTAATATTGGACCATACGAGTCGGATTTCTTTTTGAGAAGTTAGAACAATTAGTTTACTACGTGACGTGAACAAAAATTTTCATGAAATTGTGTTGGAAATATCAGACACCTTCCTCAGTTCGTGCGAATGAGTGTGCGTGTGCGCATGCCGTGTGCGAATGAGCGAGCGTGTGCGCATAAAGTGTGTGATGGCTTAAAGTGCGTTGAATAGATTAAAAATTAAAATTAGTTAAAGAAAGTTATAGTTCTCTGCTTAACACGTTTCCGTTTCATGTTTAACTTGTGCACCTTTTCTATGTTAACTCATGTCATTAGTGTAAATATACAAATACAAAATACACAACGTACAGACATAACCTCCCAAATTACAACAGGTTGCAATTGGTTGGAATTGTAAAGATAATACCACAAGTTCTTTCGTACAACTTTCTTATAACTTTCTTATGTGGGGCTATACTGAAAATTTAAAAACAATTACGTTTTATAGATATTTGCCAATTATGCACATTCTGATAATTTCATCAAAATCGGTCAACGTTGCAATGAGCTACAAACGTGTCAACCTATGTAAGTAATTTATATTTTCAATAATTTGCATAAAATAACTATACAGTTATCATTTTGAAGATGTTTATAATTCCATCGGACCATTTTAAAAACTTTCTGCAACAATTTTCACGAAATGTATTTGCTCCACAAGCTTATTCCATTTTAACACAATTGAACAGTGGAGCAACTAGTATTGGCTTATTTCCGAAACAAAACTTCATCATTACAACATTCACGCCGTTGTTTCAAATTAGACAGTATTATCCGAATTAGCAATTCCCTTCGAAATTG
This sequence comes from Sphecodes monilicornis, assembly GCA_913789915.3. Taxonomy (NCBI): domain Eukaryota; kingdom Metazoa; phylum Arthropoda; class Insecta; order Hymenoptera; family Halictidae; genus Sphecodes; species Sphecodes monilicornis. The sequence goes on along the minus strand of OU565295.1, from coordinate 6,206,546 downwards.
TTATTATCGCTATAGAATGAAGTAATTATTACCTGCATATGAGTTTGGCATAGTGAAATGTATAATAAAGTTAGAACAATTTCCTCATTAATGAAAAAAGAAAACAAATTCCGAAACAAAAGTATTATAAAATTCTAGATATAATGATCAGAAGAATAGAGATTTGCAATTACGTACATTTAATAAATTCAGGACTAAACAGTTTTGGAGAGATATGATTCTAATATACCTTTACTTCTAAATTTGACAAGGAATTTTCGAGATAAGATGTATTTGCGATGGGTTAAAAGGTCAAACATTTTTCCATACGAAAGTTTGCTCGAATTTTTCTCTTGGTATAAAAGAACTGGCGAATATGTTAGCAAATCCATTATGATTTGACGTAAACTTCTAAATATTTCTAAATACTTCTAAAGAAATAAATGGCTTTAATGGACTATAGCATTGCATTCAAAACGCACTCAAATGTCTCCAGCTTCTTACCTTTAAAGTCGTAAAGTTAAACAAAATTTAAATTTATGGTAATCATTCATTATTGTTCCAGTAAACGCATAATGATTAGATTTTTGTTCCAACACAAATTGTCGTTTTACAGAAACACTAAATATACAAATTTATTAAACCCCTTATGCTCATTCTAATTAACAGAGAACAATTTTCAACATTTTATACTTCTATTTCAAAAGCAGTTTTTACGAGACCGTTCATCGAGTAATCGAATAATGTCAATTTTCCCATGGCCATAAATGGAAACAAGTTAAAAATATATTAGAAGCACTGTGACGATTCATACCGTCAAAAACAATAGTGCATTCAGAGGTTAAACATTCTAAATTAACAGTCTCACTTTGCAATCAACGATCAAGTGAAATATTTAGTATGACTTTCAAGAATAAATATTAAATTAAAATAAAAACACAGCAAAATAACAGCTCATTTTGTTCATTTCAATTGACTGAAGTAAAACAGATTTTTAAACGTTAAAACATGCGAAAAGACATATGGGTAACCCAATGTCCGTATCAAATAAATGGCAATTTAAAAAATATGAAGATACGTTTATCGCGTTTCTATTTGGATCGACGGAACATAATGTTTCTCTGTATATGTACACTAGAACGTTGCGTTTAAAAGCGCAGTTAGAGCGCAAGTTTATTTATCGTTCATAGGAAAAACATAGCCTTACGAGGTCAGTTTTCATTGTTTCACCCTCACGTTTCCACCCCCATGTTATTTCGACCGTCCGTGGCTGAGTTGATGTTAGGGAAGTATAAAGGAGTGCGAAGCGGGAAATGGGAGGGTTGCGGGGGTTTAGGTCGAGTCGTCAGTGATGAATGCTGGTAAACTTCGCACGAAAAGTCGTTTATAAAGCAGTGTTGCGCCGCACTACGGATGCTCGCACTTCATAACTTCCTTCCTACACTCGCCAGCAACACCGAACGCAAGGCCACAGCCAGTCTTGCGAAGGCTCCCCTGGTTTCATACTAAAAGATTCATATATCGACCTGATATGCAACGGCAACTCAAAATTGAAGAGCTCCCTGGAAAACGCTACGTGCCATGTAGGTATCTAGAAATTTTCAATTTTTTTATACGATTAATTCGTCCCAAAAATATTCAGTCAGTGTATATACAGTCAAACTTACGTTGATCTCTTATACTGTTATGTCTTTATTTAAATTTAAACATGTATAATTTTCATTTGATGACACTATATTCTCCGCCGGAAAAATAGTATGTATATCAATGACGGATTGGCAATTTTTTGTTTGGAATGGGTAAAAGAGTGAGATTATGAGCTAAGAATATGAAAATCACGCAAAATAAGTAATAATATTGTGTGTACAACAACGAGAAGTTGTTGTATACCTACGACGAAATGATAGAATGGAATTTTTATTTAATAGTGAGGAGTTGGCGGCAAAATTAAGTAGACACACTTTAAAAATGAATAACATTTTCTATTGAGGATCAAATGGCTTGAGTTTTTTGAAAATGTTAGATGTATTCCTTCACTAGCTACTCTGTAAATAATTTGTTTAGAAATTGCTATTGGTCGCAATTGCGAAGAAAAAAGTAATGTTCACGACTTTTACATTTTTTATCGATGCCTAAAATTTAAAAAATGCCTTTTGTAGATCTATGTAACTTATATACATTTACAAAGTATCATCGAAATCGGTTGACGTATAAAAAAGCTACAGGCATTGTAAGTTGTCAAAATCTTTGAATTTATGGTTTGCGATTCATTCAAATCGCAGTTTCATACAATTTTTGCCATTTTCAATGAGTAATATATCATAGCAACCTTGATCGATTTCGATGAAACTTTGTGCACGTTTATAAGATACTTAAATCTACAAAAGTTATTTGTTATTATTTTTACAGGCACAGATGAAAAAGTTAAATACCTTGACCTTCACTTTGTTCTTCGCAATCGTGCACAATAGCAAATATAAAACAATTATTCACGTATTACCTAGTACATTAATCCTTCTAACGTCTCAAAGAAACTTCAGCCGTTTGGTGCAATTTTCAAAAAGTTATTCGTTTTTAAACGGTTTACGAACACTTTTTACATAGACTGTAGCATGCATTCCTAAAATACGTGCTCAATCATTTGTGTTATGTGTAAAATCTGTAGTCTAATAATAATAAAAAAAATGTAATCGGAGTTTAATGTCTCCTAGCACGACCTTAAAATATTCATCGAAGTATTCCTGCGAATTCGGCAAATTTGTTAAAATAAGCTACAAAAAAATTTTTCAAATTCGCTGTAAAAATGTTGAAGAATACTAATTGAATATAAGCAAAGATTATCGCCGTATATTGCATTGAGTTAATATATCGATATCTATCAGATTGGCGAACTTATGTTTTTCAGGTTTCCGGTTCATTCGCCTGTGATTCCATGTATGCACATGTAATCGTAAAGAGTGTTCATTACATTATTAAACAATACTGTTTGTAAATCACAATCAGCGGTTTACCTTTTGCGTTATACCCCGCGGAGATCCAGCATCTTACTAAAGGTTCAACAAAAAAGAGTTGCACCGACGTAATTCGTTTCACGTAGGATTAAACAAAACGTAATGCATGGTTCGCATCGCGTTAACAGGGATCCCAACACAATTATGTTTAAGATTTCAACACATGCATTAGTAGAATTCGCACGGTACACGAATATTGTTACGAGTTTACAAGACTTGTTAACATATACAATTCCGAACTGCGGACTCAAGTTAAATCCTAGCTGTGAAATTTAACTAGACGCGAGATACGTTCGAGTGCTACAGTGTTATGCTCGAATCGGTATTTCTCGCAGAAGTACGACGCTGTTATGAAGTGAAATTGGAATCTCGGGTAAACCTAACAAAATAACTTTATTCGCGACAATAACAAAACTTTAAGACACGCTGTTTGAATCGAGAGAACGAGCAATTATTTGAATCGCGCGCCAAACACGGAATTACTAACACATTTCTTAAATTATCGATGTATTTTTTCACATAGCAGTATGGACTTTTATCTTGTATCGTAGTAGGTAATGTTAGCAATATTTCAATGACTAAACTGTGGATTTTATTAATTTATCATAAAAATTAGTAGATGAAATTTAAGACAGTGAATAGATTAACAAAACTTAGGATATCGATGCACTCTTCTGAATTTAGTAATATTACTAAAGGAAGAATGAAATTTTTGTTTCGCTTCTGCTTCTAACTATTGATACAGGCGATTTTTATTTTGCGTTAAGATCGCCAGAACTACGTAGGAAAACACTACGTACTGTGGTCCCTGCACTATAGAATTTAGATGCAATCGATAGAAACATGAACTGTAAAGAGGCTAGAAAATATTAAAAATATGTTATTTTCCTTGTTGAAACTATTTAAAAACATTATGTACTCTCTCTTATGTATCTGGAATTTACATCAAAGAATTATTTTTATATTAGTGATGATTTCTTAAAGTAAAGATTAATGAGTGATTCTACGGAACAGTTGCTTTTCGTAAAATATGTGAGACATTATTTTAAAAAATCAATGATATTACCGAAACTGAAGATTTTCCTGAAAACAATACAATTAACAATAAGACACAAAATGAATTGCCACTTGCCAAACTTCAGCGTATAAATTAGTTTAAAGAAAGTGTTTCCGTGTGGAACTATATGTCTAACATATTAATAATAAATTGTTCGTGTCCGTAGTTTGTTGGAAGTCGCGTTTGCATATACTTGGGCACCCGGTCACGTCCACGCAGTTTTCACAAAGTTGATTGATGTGTCTACATTGACACTACTGGAACAGCATGAACTTTCGCCCTATGACGACGCGAACGATAAGTGGCAAGAGTATCAATATCCACGGTATAGATTACTCGTAAGAACGCTTATAAGACGCGACCCTGTTCATCGTTTCTCTTCTATCTTCCTTTCCTCCTTGTGCCATGGTCCGCCGTTATTGACTATAAGTTCCAGCGGAGGTCGAGGTCGACAATACATCATCTTCTCGCGGAGACATAGATTCACGGTGTATGCATAATATTTGCCGAGCTGGCGGGAAAATTAGAAGTACCGTAAGCCGCTTTTCTTATCAAGTCTCTGCTTTACGAGTAAAAGCGCCCGAGGAATGAAATGTTTGTGAGCCCGGATAAGGCTCTAACTAGAGTACTGGCGGTGTCAACTGCTCCATTCTTTTCCTTGTTGTGACGGGCACCTAATATTTTCTTCAAGTATCATCGTGCAATCTTGAGATTAAGCAAGCAATTTGTTTTCGCGGCGTAAACACTTCCCGAAGAAACACAAAATTATGTATCTTTGACAGAGTACCTACAATATTAATATTATTCAGTCGTGCGAAATATTTTTTCTACAATGATTATAAGTTGCAATATATTTTATATGATATCATATAAAGGAATGCATAATACATATATAATATGTAAAAGGTATTTTTAAATAATTTAAATAATTTTCATAGACGTACACATATAACTTCTTATATATACAATGGTTACTTACGACGAATCTGTGGATTTTGTGCGTTCACAGAAAAAACGAGTATGTGAAATATAAATGGATGAAGAAATTATAGGAATTTAGGAACATCGATATGTTAACGTCAGCTTATTAAAATTATTACATAACGAAAGGAATATTTATTTGATTCCAATATCTTCTAATTGACGCAAACAATTTTTATTTTGCACACAAATCCAAAGTTTACTTATGAGTATCATTTATACATACATAATTCAAACATTGTTGTTGTTAGAACTAATCCATTAGTGTCAATCAATATTATATTTTACATTGAAGCAATTGTTTCTCAGATATTGAATATGAACCAAGATTATGTAAAAAGGTATATTGATTTTAATATATTAATTTAATGTCATTAAGTTATACTTCATAATTGCAGTTCTAGCTGAAAGATGGTTGATGAAGTACCTTATTATATTTGAAGTAACTGTGTTTTAGAACGACAACTATTTAATTTTGATACTTTATGTATTTGACCAATATAATAACAAAAACTAATTGAAGATGACAAATTCAATACATTACTTATATGTAGCTGCAGAAGTTAAACATAAAAACCATTCAACAAAATTAATATTTCAGAAATCGTTCAAGTATTAAGTTATTCGGTTATTCTAGTTGTCACATTATTTTTAACTTACTTAAACTAGTAAAGGAAGAAATTCGTTTTTACTGAATTCCTGTATTTTTTACAATTGACTTATGATATTCTTATTTGGCGCCGAGATCTACAGTCTATATTAATTACTCTTGTGTAGGCAATAGTAATTTCGATTGGTTTTGGAGAACGCATAGCTCCACTGATTCCGCTATCAAACGTAGAAATTGCTCGCATGTATACAATGAACTCGAGTGCTGGAACGATCCAAAATATATTGTCGTCTCGTAAGTTTGTTTGTAGCTAAGGACAAGGTCTCATGGAAATCGAATGGTTCCCTTGATATCGGCTCACGAAACTAGCAGCGACGTTATACAGTATTAACGTTCACACGAAGTGAGGGTGGCACGAACTGAATAATCGAATAACAATAAATTTGCATTTGCGTTGTTGCGGCTGCTGCTGACACCACAATGCATGTAGACATTTACTATCGCAACCAGATATACGAATGGCAGTCCAGGGTTGTTTCATAATCGCGACACAAATCGCTTCCACCCGTGACCCCACTTTCCGTTACAAGCGAATGGCGGATGTAATACGCGTCCATATTCACATCCTGAAAATTGAATCACACGTGTGGCGTGCTTGATGGATAAATCTATATAACGCATAATACGAACATTATGGAATATATCGTTATTTGGCAAAGAATCGATTTTATTGCAGTTGTATAAAATAAGACCGCACTTTGATGGTCGATCTGGCAGAAATTCATGGCACTCAGATAAATACAGATATTTTTGAAATGATAAATGATCGATATCTTTTCCATACAAACTTTCAAAAGTAAGCCAATATATCATGAATAGCTGCCCCCTTCTCTGCATTAATCGATAGTAAAGATCAAGATGTTACTTCACACCTACAAATTGGAAATACAAATATTACACATTTATACGTTATGAATAAAAAATGATAAAAGTTTCGTATAGCGGCTTTTCCGAAAAATGGGTTGAACTCTATGGATTTTGGCTTAGAATAGACCATTTATTGAAAACTTGGAAAAATGGGAGGTGGGTGGAAATAAATCATATTTATTTCTATTTCTATTTTAGGTTTTATTTTTCGCTGAACTAGCGCTCAGCGGACCAAAAAGTAACTTTTTTCAATGAAAATTTAAGATTATTCCTTTAACGTTTCAGTATTCTTCAATTATAACTGCGGATCTTTATGCAAAATAAAAATTGGTTGGGTCAATTGCAAGAAGCAGAAAACAGAATAAAATTAATTTTTTTCTTTATTGATCTTGAAAAATGGGAAATAATATGTCCACATCCTGGTATTGTTTTAATTTCTTTCTTTTTTTAAACTGCACCAACTCGTCTTGGCCATAAATGCATAAAATGCGCACTCTAATTATAACATAATATAATTCTCTCGAATATATTGCAGTAAAAATAAATATCTAAATATAGGGTTATGCATATCTAACAAACACAAGAGCCAACATCTAAGTAATTGTTTAAATATTTACATTACCCCACTGCGTGTACTCTCTTGTAGAGAAAAGTCTGTATTACTTTCCAGTAGAAATGCTAAGTAGTGGTCAGGCACATTAGTCAGCCGTGCTGAATTCATACCAAAAACGAAGTTTCATGCGAAATTACATTAATTCAATATTAAAATCATACAATTAAAATAAAATTGCCAAATTAAATTATTAATTTATTGATATTTACCTATTACAAAATTGACGGAGCATTTAATAATTAAGCAAAAATTGTGGAATTTTATCTTGCAGCCTGTCCAAATAATATTGATTCCCATTTTCCGTTGCAAAATCCACAAAACTAACTTTACATGACATTTTATGATTATTTTCAGGGCAGTTTGGTCGGAAAGTTTCTGCACGTCCTTCCTATAGCTTTTCTGTAAGACGGCCTGGACGCTGCCATTAAATAAATTTAACGCAATATTCGTTTCTGTTTCCCCCATCATTTAACCACTTTTTTACGAGCACGCCGCACCTGTATCCCGGAGACGAAGAATGTTCCCGCGGATTATAAATATCGAATAGCGTCCGGGTCTTGCGTGCAGTAAAAATTTGAGTCGCAGCCACCCTGTCACCTTCACGATACAGCTCGTAACATACAATATCATTTTCCCGGCACAGTCGGAGACCCTCATTTCTCTCGCAGGCTAGCAGTCCAATTTCACACCATTGTAAATACGCTTCTCTTATTTTTGACATCGTCTTCAATTCTTCTTACTTTGTCGCCTTGGCAGCTGAGTTCCTCTTCTTCCGCTTTTGCCGCGGTCTCAGCCCCAGCCACTAGGATGGCTTCATTTATAATCATTTCCTGAGGCTGTATCTCCCCCCGCCCCCTCCCCTCCTTTAGCAATCCTCGCCCCAACCTCCTTTTCCCTCCCTCTGCTACGAGGTTCTTCGAGGTCGAGGTTCTCGGGCGTCCATCAGAACCTTATACGGCCAACTTCTCCGATCTCATTAGACTCCCACAGCCTCTTTCGCTGACGATTACGCCGTTGGAATTAACTCTTTAATCGGCATAGTCGTACATTCGCATCAACTTTGTTACCTGTCGCGTTAGCCGCCGCGCCTTCGCATGAAAATTTGACCTGTGAACGGGATTAAGGTGCGTGTTTAGTTAATATTGTTTAAGTTCGCGACGGATAAACCGTGTAATTGCGTAATAACTATTGATTTCGATGTGACGTGCGATATTGACCAGGTAGATTCAAATTAATAAATTTTTTCGTCTTAATACATTGCTCTGATTATTTCACAATATTTAAAAAATCTAAGATTTATAAGTAACGATTTAGTAATGAATTTTTTAATAGCAGTAGCAACTTCGATGTGAATTAATAAGCTGTATTATAGTTTAGTAAGTTCTCGTGGGATTATTATTTAAAAAAGGATTTCGAAGCTCCTGTTAAGAAATCCAGAAACCTGTTAACACGTTTCCGAACTGTAAACTATTATGAAACGACTTTAATACTCTTAAGAAGGCAATTCTTTTTTCTTTTGAATAAAATGTATCGATATTTTACTATGTTTTATGAAAATACATGTGAAATGGATTTATCGGAAATTTTCTATATATTTTTATTATACTTTCTACATTGGATTCTGATTTTTTCAATCTCATATATTTAAAAATATACGTTGTGTTTCTCGTGGATTAGCACGCTTTACAAAATTGCTTTTTTGATATAATGTGTCTACTTCAGTATATCTAATAGCGAAAATTCCAAGTAGGTTTTATGTTACACACAAACAAAAATTATTTTTAGAGAAATGGTAACTTCAAATTCATCTAATCTATTTAACTTAATCTATAAGATGCGCCCTTTAATTCATAATAGTATTGCATATTGCACATTGACTTTATACTGTGATGAATTTATCAAACACAAAAAAGTGCATGTTCTATCATTACATACAAATTATAAAACAAACTTAAGTAGCGGAGCATACTTTTTAACACTTGGAATAATAAAAGTAACAATAAAAATTGTAGGACAAAATTTCATTAATACTTGAGGATGGTTGGAACGTTTCATGAATCATTGTACCTTCATAAAAGCATATTGATTTTTATAATAAAGTTTCTTTCATATATTACGAGTTTTGTCATTGTATTAGCCCTTATAGTTAATGAAACTATCTTCCATCACATATGAATAATTACTGTACAATGCTAGATTCTTAATTTGTTTGATTGAAATGCTTTTGCGAGGAATGTAGACGAGAATCATGTAATGATTTTTAATAATATAGGAAATTATTAATTTTGCTATGACGTTTCAAAAAATTTTCATTTTTTCCTTAATTTATCGAATAATCATCTCCCTAATTGTATCACAGTATCCATATATTGTGATAAAACTTGTATTATCAATGTTACTTGTCTTTTGATACGTCTTCGCACATGTTCGTAATTGCAAAGTGACACAGTTATATAGTTAATTAAGATTATAAGTAGACTGCAGATGTTGCGCATTTATGACAAAAATGAGTCGATCAAATTCAAAACAGCGAAAACATTCAAAGAATTTAAAAATACTGCTGCATCACTTTCGAGTTATTAAAATGATTCAAAAAACAAGTAAATTGTAACTCCTGTATCTAACAATGAATTCAGACAATTTATATTTTTAAGAAAAATCAAGACGAATACTCCCATTCCTGTGATCCAAAGTTCCGACTTATCATGTAAAACGAAAGGACTATCCTCTCGGCGTCGGCAATTGGAATTTAATGTAACAAATAAAATTCATAAAGAAATGGGACACTTTGCCTGTCGCGATTACGCCCACGCCCTTTCACTTCCTTTTCACTTTGCGCGCCACGCTCTTCTCGCGGACCCTCCCATTCCCATTTCTTTTACTTTCTACCTTCTTTCGCAGCCCGCGTTTCCCCCGCCACGGCGGATTTCTATTATTCTCCTCTCTTCGTCTTTCTCTTCCACGTGATCTCAATTCCTTGCCGGCCGTTTTTACCCGCCTAACACGACGAAGACCGAGGGGTTGGCGGGCCGCTGCGTGCCTTTTCTATGAACGCGGAATATAATGATTGCTCTTTGAAAACGTCACCGTGGAGTGCCGAGTATTAATGCCGGCTCACGTGAAGAGACCGTGGAGATTTTCGTCGAGATGTTTCCGTTGTTGACCCTATCCGCCTAACGTTGTATAGTTGTATTGCGTGCCGAAGCCACCCCCGATGAAAGTGGAGTGAAAACGGGCTCCGCGCTACCCGTTCTCTCGCGGATGAAGCTGAGATTGTACTTCTGTGTGACGTAACGGCCATATTCAATGCCCGACATTGTTCCCGGAATCGCTTTGATAAGTAAAAACCTTAAGATGTTTCCTTTTCAATTTCATCGCGAGACGCTCGGACGCTTTTATTGAAAATCACACATAGTGTTTGCCCATACCCTACGTGCTCGGACCATCAGCTGAATGTGAATTCATTGTGTGGGAGGAGAATAGTCGTTGCATGGAAATTAACCCTTAGCACTCGGAGTTATTTTAATGAAAAAAACCAAACATTTCTTTCGACCTAAAATATTTCCATTGCTCATGATTGTTTTCCTGTTCCGCATATGAAACTGCATATAATACCTCTTACAATACATGAATGTTTACTAATTTATTAAATTAGAACAAATTTTATAATGTAAACAATATTTTGAATATTGGTATAGCATTTTTAATGGCGTCTCAGAGTCGCCATTCGAGTGCTAAGGGTTAACACATTATCTACCAGCGATTATTCCATATTTATTGGAAGTCTACGACCCAATGCTGAGGATTTTTTAATAGATCCTTCAACAAAAACAGAAATTTCAATCATAAACCAACAACTCACCCTCAATAATGTAATCTAATAATTTCGTTTGGGATTATTGTGTAAAAGTAGATTTCTCAGCTTCTATTTAGTACAAAACAAATATTGGAAAGCTTATTAATAGGCTTCCGGTAGACAAAGTGTTAAGTGTCGAGGAGTCTGTTGTGGATAGTGAAACGAGATTTAAGTAGGTGGAATATGGGAATTAAATATTTTTATTCAATTATTCGTGTTTAAAAAAAAAAAAAAAACCCTTGCGTGGTGGATCCTGTGAGAAGCTGATGAGAGACTTAACTGATGTTCCCAAATTCAGATCACTAACAGATCAAATGATTGCGGGACGAGTTCTATCAAAAGCTGAAGCAAGTTTCTGCCACGATAGCATAAACTAATACATTATTTCGATTTTCATTTTTATTTGCAATGATTATTCTCTATTTTTAGGCATTTGATATTATTTATACATATACACATTTATACAGATATTATTTATGAATATTTAGACAATATTTTGATTTCATTGACGTTTATTTTGAATGTTATTTCAGAGACATTCTCGCTTAATAAATAAACATTATTCTTCCTAATAATCAGTTCCGCAATTTATTGTTTTCCTTATTATTGGGATAACTCCAATTCCATCAATTAACCAAATAAGATGCGTGTCAAATACTAAAGAGCATTATTTATAAAATTTATTTACAAATTATTATTCGAAATAAATTTCGAATTGATTTCAATTTAATATTTTTAGTGTATTCTCTTTTACTTTATCTTTTTTTTTATAATGGCATAAAATCCGCAGTTTATTGATTGATACATATAAGTGCTACAAGGAAAATGTACGAAACTGTTCTAAAGTTTTCCAAATAACTACAATGTAAAGATTACAATAATCTATAAAGCCATGCAGTTGGGCTCGCGATACATAACTCATTTCCTGCCAAACAACGCACCATTGGAAGGGACGGTACGTAATCATGCAGGTTCGGTTCGTGATTCCTGTCCGTTGTCGATAAACGTCAAAAGCACGAAATGAGCTCGCTTTCCTTTGACGTGTACCAACCAACGGACGAGAAGCACAAACCGAACCTGCGCGATCACGAACCACCCACCGTGGAAAGGTGCCTTAATAACCAACGTGCCTTTCACTTTGCAAAAAACGTTTAATAACTTCGGAACAAATTATTTTCCTATACATCGGTTTTTTGACCATCCACCACTGCAGCAGACGTTGCTCGCACACGAATATATTTTTTCTGAAATATTTTTCACCAAAATGTGCAATACATAAATTGAATATACTTTGCATTATATTCGTACCAACAATAAATCTGGGATATTACATCTTTAAAAATACCTCAAAATTAACTTTAGCTTCATGTAGACATTTTTCTCTGAAATGTTTAATACAGAAGTGTGCAATGGGTGGTTAATCTATCGGAACTACTTGCAAACCTGGGTAAAATAATATTTGAAGTAGGAAATAGTAAATAGTCTATTTTATTTGATATTATATGTGCACTTATAAAAATAAAATATTTTACAATAACATTTTATTTGAAGGATTCTCAAAATAGTGAGAATATTATTTAAGGGTGTGATACTATATCAGAAAATAAATCGTAAATATGGAATAAAATTTTTCATTTCGAGAAAGTCGTGTTGGAAAATATTATAGTATTTTGCATTTCAATATTATCCATTTCCTCAATTTATTTTCATCGTCAAGAAATATTTGAAATACTATTTAACGCAATACATTTTACTTGATGTTTTAGATCACCAAAATAAAAATATTTTATTTTATATTTTAGATTATGAAAATAAAAATATTTTATTTGTGCAAATTAAACTATATATTTAAAATAATATTTTCTTTGAATTGTAGAACCATCACTGTTTCAGGTAGTATTTAAAATCTTTTCTCCAAAATTTTACCCAGCTTTGAGTACTTGCGTGAGTTGATAATTTCACATTAAAACTATTTAATGTAAATTTTTATCAGTTTCATATAAAGTATTAATGTTTGAAAATTACAAATGTGCACTTAGCAGCACTGTAAACAACATTGTTCATCAGGTAGTTAAAATTTATATTTTTCGTACTGGGGCTCCAATAATTTGCTCTCCTTCTGTACAATTAAAGGTTATAGAATATTGCATTAAAATTGTGATAGTAATGGGTTTGGAAGGACTACGATTCTATTACATTAATGTCAATAATATTAAATCCGGACTCTTTGAATTTCGGAAAATCGATATTACGACAAAGTTTGTGCTCACTTGCCGTCTCGGAGCACGACACCGTAACTCCCATTATATTCCGTTGGATGAACACGAGGCGTCGAGGCTTTACCCAAAGGCGTGATTGGTAATTGATTTTCAGGCTTCGCCACCGTGTCCGATCTCCCTTCTGTTTCCTTCGACGTACTCCTCTCTATTCCCTGCGAGATTCGCGACTTAACGTTGCTGTGAAAATTCCGAATTTGTTAAGAAACAATGTATGCGAAATATGCTTCTGTTCGATTCAATACATATTGCCATATAAATACAAATGGTACCTGCATTTGGACAATTTTTGGACAATTTTCTTAGACATTTTTAACATCGTGGTTACCAGACTGCGAGTGTCCAGTCCATACATACTTTTATGGACAAACTTTTATATTCAAGAACCAAGCAGAATTTTATTTCCTATAGCAAAAAATACTTCGCAATTGTCTTGTATGTAGGCTGCGGATTTCATACATTTACGATTAATCAAGTACAAAACAGTCAGAAGGAGAGAAGAAAAACGAATGTCTATGTAGCCTCGAAACCTTGCAATTAATTCAGAAAATTTTTATTTTGCGCAAGAATTTGCAATCTATTCGCAAATATCCACAGTTTATGTACTTTGCTTGCGGAAAGCAATTGCCAAATAGCAAGATATGATAGGATTCATTTTTTAGGAAACAAGCATTTCATAGTACATGCGCTTCAATGACGGTAAATTTTGATGATTAAGGATGATATACTCATCACTTACTACACTTTCAGTGAAGAGCAAAAGTGAATCAAAATTATTTGGAAAAGCATAACTTTTAAAAATTATACCAAATGTATTGAGCATTTTTGAAAAGTTGGAAGGATTAGTTTACTAGAAGTGGTGTAGACAAAATTTAGAAAAAATTGCAATTGGTCGGAATCGCAAAAAAATCGTAAAAGTTGAATATTACAATTTTTGTTTCTTGGTCCTGTATTGAACATTTAAAAATTATGTTGTATAGGCTCAAATAAATTATATTACATGTTGAAAATTTCATCCATATTGGTTAATGGGTTTATGAGTTATGAACGATTAAAAGTGGAAAAATTACACATTTAAATCAAAAATTGTGAAAAACTAAAATTGTCCCCTTTTTAATAGTCTGTAACTCGTAAACCAATTATTTTACTCTATGAAACACATTTTTTAAATACTCACTACGTGCCCCGATACAAAAATGATAAAAATCAACTTTTACTATTTTTTTCGCGATTCTGACCAATTGCAATTTTTTCAAAATTTTGTTTACACCTCATCTAATAAACTAATAATTCTAATTTCTTGAAAACACTCAAGTCATGTTGTAGAAATTAATGAATGACAAAACATTAATTAAACGCAATTATAATTAATGATACTGAGGTAATATTGCAACAATACTGTTTCACCGATGCGATACATTCTCATACGTGCTTACATGCTACGACGAGGTTTTACGACTATAATCCGCGGGAACGCTAGTGCGCGAGAGCTATGCGCGAACGGTTCGCGCCAACCTTCTGGGCCGACGCTGCTCCATCTATACAGGGACCTGGGCACTGGAACCATCAAGTTATTTGGTCTAATTTTTGAAAAGTTACGCTGTTTCAAATGTTGTTGATTCACTTTTGCTCCTCACGGTACTTCGTAAAAAATTAGAGATGTAACACCAATTTAATCCTTGTGTAGTTAACCGGGAACCCGGTTACCCATTTTCATATATCCTTTAGTAATTATTGACTGTTCCTAACAAGATATTGCAAAACCCATCGGGATCCCCGTTCGTTGTGCAATTTCACGTTGTTTAACGTTCAGTGAAAAAAAATAACAGTAAAATTGTCGCTACCCCGGTTGGCCAAAAGCATCGAACATTCTGGTTGGCTGCACAAGGGTTAAACGGTTAAGAAAGGTGGTATAGCTGAAATGGTTAATGCTGCACCAGTACCACAATTGAAGTTCTAAAAACACTCTTCTCTATTTTAGCTTCCGCATTAAAAGTCTAGATACAATTCCAGCACAATAACTACAATTTTTTTGCACTGTAATAATAATTTTGCACAATAACCACATTTGATTGCACTGCGGTGCAACATTTCCTGCAGATCGCATTCCAGCAAACAATCGAAACACGTATAATGCAGACGGTTAATACTGATTTCGACACACCTTCCACCCTTTAAATATCGGAGCAAATTGATGAATCTCGAGGGCAAACATAAACTTGAACAGGTATTCTATAATGTAGCTTCATAGCTATTTGCGTCGATCAAATACCAGTCTACTTGTTGAATGTAACTATTGCCAGACAAATTAATCAATGCATCGACCCGTCGAAATTATTTACTTAGAGCATCGCGGTAACTAATAACGGGACCGGACGGTAAATTTCAATTAACATTGTTCCTGGGATTGGGGCTATCGAGAGAAGTTGTGAAGACTTTCAGGGCTGCGCGTGGAAAAGTTATTATTTATCGGGGCAACGAAAGAGCATCTAGACGAGCGCGTCAAGACAAACAGAGCACATCGGCAGACGCCATTCATATGCTACGGGCGACCATAGCACCACTGACGGTGGTAACACTGCGGTATGCAGTTGATTATGGAAGCTATATGAAGAGGCTCGACGTGGCCTAGCATCTTGAGTACCCTATCCATGTTCAGGGGCTCGCCACCCCCTACCCTCGAAACCGTGGAGAGAGCTATACAGTGCTGTATAGTTAATCCGCATGGACGTTCTCGAGGGACGTCGAAGATTCATCTCAAGACGCTCGATATTGCCCAGCTATTCCGACCAAGGAATCCACCGCCTTCTGCTGGCATGTCCTTCTCCTTCGCTTGATCCTTCAGAGTCCTTCCAGCATCGTGCATTAATTCTGATTCTCATCTGGAATGTCTAATTCTTTTGTGCGGACACATGTCCATGCATATTTCTAATTTCTTTCGGCCAATATCCACCATATACCAATAGAAAGATTCTTCGGAACCGGCGCGGCAGTATGCTGACTGTAAACAGAGCTCGGTAAAATTTTGGAGTCAACATATTTCAAATATTATTTTAGATAGTTGTTGTTCCACAATTCAAATATAATACTATTTTAAATAAGCAGTACAATTTCCGCAATCTAAATATTTTTATTTTAGTAATTTAAAACATAAAATAAAATATTTGAATTTTGCGTTAAATAGTATTTAAAATATTTCGTGACTGTTGTACTATCTTGTTATACGAAATGATTACAATTTGAATAAGTTTTTCGAGAAGTTCGTCAGGCTCTCGTGCATTAGTATTTCTAGAAAGTAGAATCGACAGGTCATGATCAAACGTATAAAATGTAATAATCACTTCAAAGCGAATTTTAGTTATTGATAGTTTGACATGTTGATGCTGAAGATATTATAAACGATCAGTGCTGAGTAATATATTATTTAATTATACACATAGTAAATTGTGTGTACAACTTTGAAAATTAAATACATTATTTGATAAAATTAGTATTTAAAATAGTATCTCATTTCAAAAATACCAACAATGGAGTAGTTCTATCTTGAAATATCATTGTTGAGCTTCACTTATATATTTTTGCATTATTAATGCGTTTTGTAAATATATTTAATCAAAAAAAATTTGAATTACATATTTGAAATACAACAATGAATTAGTAATGTATACATACTATCTACGTCATTAGTTTTATATAGCACTAAAAATATTAATTCATTTGAACTGTATAGCATCTAATATTTTTGATAATATTATTCAATCTATTTCCAATGAGTTTCGGGAAACCAATTTCAATCAATTACATTTTTAACAGTAGTTCTATCATCACCGACATGGTAAGATGAACTCCCCCAAGCACGAGAAAAAAAGCATGTATAGTAATCTTCGTCGTGTGCGTTTTTTAAAACAGTGCACATGGGACCGCCAGTTTTTATCCCGTTGTATTACTCGTTAACAGTCCATTAGTAAAGCTCTTAATGGACAGGATTTTCGACTGGAATAACCAGAACCGAATCCACTTCACTTCTGCTCGCTTCCAAACGCGAAACGAACATCCGATGACGTATTAGCCATTTCTTTTTGTTCGTTTTACGATTACCCCGTTATCGTAACAGAAAATTCATAAAGAAACGAAGCGAATCTCCTTTTTCAATCGGTGAAAAACTTTCGCATCAAAACGTCCATGTTAATTCTTTTGTCTCCCATGTATTATGTAAAAATCATTTACAATATGATCCCAATTTATAATTAAATTATCAAACTCATTTCTTTCAAGAGTCTATCTAGAATTCTCCAAATATTTAAATGATATTAGCTTCCAAAAATCGCTCAGAGTTCTCCCACTTTCCACATACAAGAATATACTGGAATATACAAGAATATACTAGAATACGCGAGAATATAATAGAATATATTAGAATATACTAGAATATACTAGAATATACTAGAATATACTAGAATATACTAGAATATACTGTAATATACTAGAATATACTAGAATATACTAGAATATACTAGAATACACACGAATATACTAGAATATACTAGAATATACTAGACTATACTAGAATACACAGAAATTCTTTCTGCATCCCCAATTAATGTACAGTATACTTTAATTCACTTGTTCTTGCAGCACTTCATTAACACTAAACATACCACAGCGTGTCACACGACTGGTCTTCTACATATTTTTTACTCCATTATTACTTATAGTACTATGATACTTTCAATGAAAATTATTGAATATATTTCTTCATTCCATCGTGTATTATAAAAATGGAAGCAAATCTAAATAAATTCAATCTTGTAATTTTCATAAGGAACAAGTGCAGTCAATCTTAGTGCTCGGTCGCGTTAATCAATCAACTATTCCTTTGTCATGAGATATTTGAATTCCATGGCCAATAATATACGGAATGTGGCGGGACGGTTGGTACAACCGGACAGAGGATGATACTTCATATAAAAATAAGTCGAAAAAAAGGAATAGCATTTTTTCGTTTGACACCTCGTTTCGAGAAAATCGAATTTAAATATTCGTTGAGTTTGTGTGATTTAGTATACGCAGGAAGTTGAATTGGTTGGTCATGGTCAGACGCGTCAGACGATTCCTATCTAATAGCACGCGTATTTCCTGCAATTTTAAACTCGATTTTCTCGAAATGGCGGCGTTAAAAGAAGAAACGTTATTCCTTTTTGCGACTGACTTTTATAAGTAGTACATTTTAATCCGTATATTTGGAATAAAATGACGAGTTAGGCAAATTTATAATAAATAAATAAGCACCATTTAATCATAGCACGTTCTTTCTACGTTCACAATGTTCCGAAAGCTATTGTTTTCAAATAAGTCTTATTTTCGCAAGAGAAAATTGTTTAACCTGCCCGACGATGTGTATACGCTCCCATCGTTAGCGAAAAACAGGATGCGCGTCGCCACCGGGATATTTATTGCTCGATAACCGGAATTTCGCATTCGGACGTGGCGGCGTGTGCGTGTGTTTGTCAGGAGTGATCGGGGCCAAATTCGGTGTCCATCTTTCATTGTTATCGTTAATGGAAGAACTTCTGCTGCAACCGGAGCACTCACTCACGACTCTGCCTTTATGTACGAAAGAAAGAAAAGAAGGAAGGTAAAGGAAGCTTGAAAGAGAGTGGGGATGGGGGCCGAGGAAAGGGACACTAAAGGAGACAGGAGAAAGAATCGATGTACGGAGTGGATACGCGACTTTCGTGCGAGTTTGAATTGAAAAAGGATGTGGTCTCCACTGGCGGCTCTTATCTGGCCTACATTTTAAAACTTCAAACTTCTGAGAAACACCGTTCGGTTCGCGTTGATAATGGCAACGTGTGTCTGTTGACGCATCGTCTTTCGTTACGTCCTAACACGTCCAAACTAAATTTTTCGAACCCGTCCAAACAAAATTTTTCGACAATGTTCAAACTCAGCTTCATTCTGGGCCATTCTCTTTTACTATACAGGGTGAAGCACCTAACTTGACCACCTCGATTAAGTTTCAAATTATGCATTGTACAACAAAATTGTTTCTACAAAGGTTACGTGTTATCCAAAGAGACTTCACGCGACGTACACGACTACTTTGTAAGTGGCGGCATTTAGAAGATTCGAAGGTCAACTTTATTTGTTTTATATGGAATGCTCTATTTTTACGGCAGTTCGAAAGCTCATTAATAATTAATAATTAACGAGATATTACCGAAAGTTTGTTCCGCATCAGGTCGCAATGAGAGATCAATGTCACCGAGTGATTCGCGATAATAGCAGCGTTTATCTGGCAATTTTTATCAATGTATCACGTACTCTTACTTACTTTGATACTGTCGTCTATGATTTCCGTGACAGAGTTGCTGATGAATAATGTCATAAAAGTGCAATATAAGCGAAACTTGCTTCTGTGGAACATTTTAATTTTAATCAAGTGTCTAGACTTGTCTTTAACACGAACAACATGTCCGTTAGCACGAACGTCGCTGTCTTTGCGAATCACTCGGTGACATTGATCTTTCATCGCGACCTTATGCGGATCAAACTTCTGTTAATATCTCGTTAATTTTTAACATTAGGACATACAATGATTAACAATTTTGTACTGTGAATTAATAAGCTTTCGAACGGTCGTAAAAAACAGGGTATTCCATGTTAACTGACTCTATCTCACGCATAAGTCATAAGTATCAGGTTATAGACATTGCACATTGTTCACTCTACTAAAGATGGGTAAACAAATTATTCATTACAATTAATACAATACCGTTATCATAATGGACTGTTTATATCCTCAATTTTCATCTCGTTTGCAGTTTTATCGATGCATGACTTATTAATTAAATTAATAGATCAGCGAACTTCTTTTCTGTTTCTGAAAATTTATATTTAACATAATTATCATTCTTGCAACCGTTCCACATTTGGCATAGTTTAGTTATATTTGGTGTATTCAATATGGTAGCAAAAATATTCATTCCTTGATCTGTACAAAATACTTTATTTTTATTGTATGATATATCTTTAAAGAGTTAAAAAAAATGTAAGTAATTCAATCACGAAATTTAGAACAAAATACAATCTACCGTAAATATTGTTTATTCTAAATGATTAGTTGGACAAGATTGTAAACCATAGATGGATAAAATACACACGAATTAAAATAATGGGTATATAAAGACCAGGAACATATGAGTTCATCGACAATCGAAAATCACTCCATATTGTTTGATAAATGACGTTGTCAGAAAATAATTTATGAACGTAATACAACCAACCCATTTCTAAAATGAAAATAAATTTACCACTCTTGGAAAATTGTTTTTTTTTTCAAATACAATAGAACTCCATATACAGGGTGTCCCACGCAACTGGAACAGGCTGTACCTCCTAAACGTTTGGGAATAGAGAAAAATGTTATAAGAAAAAGTTGAATGGCATCAGACGGTGCATAATACGCAACTAATTTGATGCACTTTTGTGCATCGGTGCATCAGGAAAATGCTACTGCACTTTTTTTTAAACGGAAACCTACATTTTTTACTGCAGCAAACGATGAAGTTTGTTGTGCTCTACATAAAAGTAGTAAACTTATTCGTTAGGGCGTTATCGTAACTAAAAGTTACGAACATTATAATGGATACGTGGTACTCCAGAACACTTGCTGACCGAGCGAAATCATTCACAATCTACAACAATCTTAGCTACGATAACTTCCGAACGAATAAGTGTAGGACATAAGTATGTTAGTACTTTTATGTAGAGCACAACCGATGGCATTGATTGGTGCAGACAAATATGTGGGTTTCTATTTTTAAAAAAAGTGCAGTTGTATTTTTCTGATGCACCGATGCACAAAAGTGCATAAAATTAGTTGCGTATTATGCACCGTCTGATGCCATTCAACTTTTTCTTATAACATTTTTCTATTCCCAACCGTTTAGGAGGTACAGCCTGTTCCAGTTGCGTGGGACACCCTGTATATGAATCCGTCGGAAGACAAGTTGACTCACATAATCGAGTGGTTCATGTAATAGGAGTCCACTTATCTTCCACAGATGACTATGATTTTTCATTTAATTAATAGGAGTTCACGTTCATGTAAGAGGATTTCGCTCAGCTAGATTTCAGTTAACCAGACACTGCTAAAATTTAGTTCATACAAATGGCGTTCTATTGTAATGCCAAGTGAAACAAGATTCCGAAGTTTGGATGCAAAGTTTAATCAAAGCTAAAATTAAAACAATCATTAAATTAAAGTTGAATTGATGGTACGAGCAATGCCATTACCTTTAATGGTCTAGCATTTCAGGTTAATAGTTGGCGTTTAAACGAGCTGTTCTCAAATGAAATGTGAAATTGTTGTCAGCCAGCAAAGGCTTGAAAAGGCTTTTTTCGGAACCTGTCCAATTATTAAATAAACAAAACTGTGCGACGGCGCCGTCCGACTGATTCGCCAGTTCTCAGCTTCCATGGTGTCTGTTCCAGTATCGAAGAGTCGACACTTTGCTAACTGCAAACCCGTCAGGAGTATTATACCAATTAGCGTAATTAGTCTGGTACTCGTATTTGATTTTAAGCCTCTCAACCCTTCGGATACGTACAACCGGTGTGGGAGGAGATCGCTTTTCGCGTCGACGGTATTCATCATCGTCCACAAACGTTCTCGAGCAATTCATCCATGGAAAGGATACAAGAGCCGCTTAAATCTGGTTTATCGGTTAAATTTTGCAACGCGTCTCAGTCATGGCTTTCAACCTTTCTAGACCACGGTTAAAGGCACCATGATCCGCCTGTGCGCTCTCGAATTAGCCAGAGTATCCGCCACGGCATCGGCAGAATCGGTTTAGATGGTTGAATAAACTTTATATGATAGAAATGTGAAAGATTCACAGATGTTCTGTGTGACACGAGTTTCTTCTAATTCCTTCTACCCCTTAAGAACTAACTCCCAATACAAGCACCTTTATTTATGTCAAAAGTATTCCTTTCAATTCACAATAATATTCGGACACTTTTAAAAAGACGATCACTTTTTTAATATCGCATCCTACATGAGGTGAACATTTTTCTTTTAAACTGCAATGGGTCGGAATTGCAAAGAAAATACTAAAAATTGCATGTTACAACTTTTTTTTAAAAGTACGTTTTGTGGACCTTTGTCAATAATATGTATTCTCAAAAATTTCATTAATTTCATTTGCAAGTTTTACCACCTTTAAATGTTTCTAGTTCATTGCAACGTTGATCAATTTTAAGAATATGTATAATTGATACAGATCTACAAAACGTATTGTTTAAATTTGCAATGCAGGCCCACATAAAAAAGTTGTAAAGAACAACTTTTAGTGATTTCCCTGCAACTCCAACAAATTGAAATTAAAAATATTTTTTTTTATCTGATCTAGTAAACTAATTGTTATAACTTCTCAAAAAATTCCAATGTCAGAAAAGTTATCGTCTTTTTAGGAGTGTCAGAATATTTATAACAAAAAATGTTGACACTTATGACAAAAATAGTGGGTGTAGTTTGAAACACTAGAAAGAACTTAAAAAACTCGGAGTAGTAATACATTGTTTACAACTTAATACAACTACAAAAAGGATAAATAAACTCTCATCTGGTTCCTGTGCTTTGCAACCAATACAAACAATTTTTATTTTGCATTAAGATCCGTAATCTAGATATTATACATGAACGATTGAAAACGACTTGTGCATGTACCTGATACTATATCTGATTAGACAGAATTAAGTGGACAATATTTCATTTCTTATCATTTACTAAGAATTAACCTTGTATGCATCACTGCACTGCTTATTCAATTTTTTCAAACGTAATTGAAGTCACAATTAGTGTGCAAAATAAGTTAAAAGTTTCTTGGTAAGTTAAAAAATGTTTTCTTTTGGTAAGTTAAAAAATGTTTGACTTTTCATCAGATTCTAAAAAAATTCAGAGGAAGTTTAGTATTGCTGTAAGCATCATAACGTTGCCATTTACAATCTGAATTTTAGCAATGTAACATTTATTGCGAATTCAACGATGTTAATAATTAAAAAGCTAGTAGCTTTTTGAAGAGAAACAGTGCATTTGATTGTTGGCAAAATAATTAGGAAAAATAAAATGTTAGTTGATTCCGTTCTTTAAATTGGGCACCATTGATATAATTTATCTAATTACTTCGGGAAGCAAAAATATCTTTCATAGTCCTTTAAATAAAACAGTTAAAAAAATAGGGGAATTATTGAATGTTATACCCTTAACATCTTTCTAATTAAAGTAAAAATGAATATGTATTATGCTGTCATTAAACATTTGTAATGTAATCATCGGGCACTTCTGGTTACAATGGTCCAACTAAAAAATTAAACAACGTTACTCACAATTGACTAGTAAATTTAAAATTTGTATTTGTATACAAATATAAAGAAGGTATTATAAAATAATACCTTCCTATAATTGAATATCCATAAACTTAATATATAAAAAGATCTTTCACAATATTTTATGAGCCATTAAATCTTCGTCGTAACTGATATTTTTACATTTTTACTCTTTTCAAGATGTTCGTAGTGTCCTAATTATACGTCGAAATACTATAATCGATGACAAAATGGTCCAATCAGAATAAAAAAAGTGGTGTATGCTTAGACCACATGGCTGAAGTGAAACTTTTTTCTTTAATTTTTCTTCGAATTTTTATTAACACTTTATGACATTTAATTTTCTATGATTCTATTATTGAAGCAAATGGCTTGTAATAGCTAAAATATTATATAAATATTTTTTATTCAATTTTGTCTAAATGTCTTGTAAATACTGCATCGAGAGTTGTTCCTGATCTTGTTGTCGCTTCATTAGGATTCTTCACCATTTCCAATCTTAATTTACTTGTACAATAGTCTATTAATAATTTTGATTGTTCTGATGCAAAGTTCACGCTGAAATCTCCAGTTAGCATCATCGGAATTTTATCATAATCTTTATTAAGCAATGTCGAACCCTCAACCGTATATGCTAATAGAATTTCGTTTCACCGCCAGATCGGTTTTACTCCTACCGCGTCGAGGTTTTACGCCTACCGCGCCTAAAGAAATTTCACTTCAACCGAATAGAATTTCGTTTCATCGTTTCATCGTTTCATCGTTTCTTCGACAGATCGGTTTTACGATTACCGCGCCTAGGTTTTACACCTACCGCGTCGAGGTTTTACGCATAACGCGGCTAAAGAAGTTTCACTTCAAAAATGTCTTTTGACGTTGCGTCTAATCTGCTTTCCTTTAAAATAATAGCATCTTAAAAGTTTTATAACGTTCCAATCTGTATACACCACGGCAATAATCCCGAGGTTTTTCAATTTCTCAAATTTATGGCACACTGGAAATGGAACAAACACTATCGTTTTACCGTAATACGACTTCAAAAATTCAACGTGCTTGTAAAAATATTGCTTATTCAGCGCGGCGGCGCATAGATACAGGCTAATCAAAACGTTTGCGTCACAGTCAGCTGTTCCAAATGACCCAGTCATCGATTCCCACCTACAATTGTACATGGTTTACGAGAAGGTCTCATGAACCTCTACCTAGCCATAAACTCCGAATAAACGAAATAACGCTGGCCTATCTGCCTCTGCCGCAGTACGTTTTGACCTGTAAAACAAGCTACCCGTCATTGTCTGATTTTTAATTACTGCTCGGGAGAACACTCTGATCCAATGGTAACCTCATTCGTTTTCTACAGTTACAGATGCCATGTGCATAAGAACCTCAAACCGTTTTAGATTGGTCATAATGTTTAAAGTATTCATCATCCCATTTTTGTTTCATTTTTCTCCATCATCTCTGGTTCACAATACATCTTTTATTCTACTTCAGATATTTTACTTCAGTTAGACTCAGACAAATTATGAAATTGCTTTGATTTTTTAGTTTCATGTGATTAAGTTCATTTACGTGTTTTTAACCCTTAGCACTCGAATGGCGCCACCAAAAATTGCTGTACCATTATTGAAAATATTATTACACTATTAAATTTGTTCGAAAGCATATAGAATGGAAATATTTGAGGTCGGAAGAAATGTTCGGTTTTGAAGTTACAATAGTTCCAAATGCAAAGGGTTAAGACTACAAATTTAATCAATATCCTGAATTTAAACAACTTTACTTCTTCTAATACATATTAATATATTTACAAGGTTTAGAATTGGTATGTTCAGTAACGTTCAATTAAAAACTCACTTGTTTTATTAACCTATAAGTGATAAGGGATAAGTAGTCATTAATATATCTTTTATTCGACTTCATGCATTAGCCATACACATACAAATTATGGAAGCGTTTTGGTTTTTTAATTTCATGTGTCACATTAACATTTCTGAATACTTCAGGACTTCGGATTCATCCAATGTCCTGAATTTAAAAAAGTCTAATTATTCTTCAAGAACATATTGATATATTTACAATAACGTTCAATTAGAAATCATGTTTCTTCATCGTCTCTAGTTATTAATATGTCTTTTATTCTACTTCAGGCATTAATTGTACATATGTCATATAACTCTACTCATTCTTCAAGTACACAGTGATATATCTACAAAATATAGTACGTTTACTAACGTTCAATTTAAAACTACTTCCAACAATGTTCTGTTTCTTCTTCGCAAAAATTCAATAGTTAAGAAAGTTTGAAAGCTTATATATTAACCTTTAAGAGCAACATCCAGTCAGATTTCCAAAAGAAAAGAAAAATTACTTCGTACTGCTTTCCAAGTGAAGACTTTGTGGAACAACGAACCACGAAGTTCCAGAAACATTGGACTGTTCGGGTTACTAAAGTTCCAGTATAAGTTCAACATCATTTACACTTGAAATTTAAACTTCAGTCTGGTGTAAATACATCATATGAAATTTCAATTGGTCATGTGTAGAGCACTAACTTGATTCGACTTTTTTCGAATACGTATCACCTGAAGTTTAGAATCTTACTTTCAGATATTTCTTGTTCGGCGACATACGGGGAAAAGTCAAAATACCATGGGTCTTCAGAGGATTTTCTTCCAGTCCTTATTTCAGAGAAAAATTACGCGTATAAGTAAAAAAATTCTCACGCAATAATGCATACGTAAGCATGCTGTTTATAAATGAAATTTAAAATTGTTCTCAACTTGCAATGATATGAATCCTACTTGATTTGAATATGTAGATATACAATCCTCTCTGTACTTATTTGAACGACTATAGTAGTCTTGAAGACTACGTTTCGATAATATAGTATTTGAAACTATTTACTAATTTTTATCTAATTAACACTTACCAGTGTAGTAAAAAATGCAGTTTTCATTTCAGAAATGTTGATTCCACACACACTGATTTTATTAACATCTTTAATTAAATAAACTGAAATTTAAAACACATACAATTGCAACCACTGTGCAGTAAATACAACATTATTTATTCTAACAAAGAATTAATGAAACTATTTCTAACTTTCATAAGTGAGTTGAAATATAAAACTCTTGTTGTCCAAATACTAGTTATGTAAAAAATCGTAGGATAATAACCTACTTTTGCTTGGTATTTACAATAAAAAAATTATTTGTCATGCACGATGTCACATTTAAGGAAGTATATCCCACAATATTTTATAGTATCTAAAACAGAAATTGTATGTGAACACGACTGGCGAGTCTGATCATGACATGCCGATTCTACTTCGTGTAGACTCCAATTAATAAACTGATAATTTGATGTATATGTCAAACACGAATAGATTCAGTGCAGAACAGTGAAAATATTCAAAGTATGTAAGAACACTATTGTATTTTTGGACTTACTGAAATCATTTGGAAAAGAAATTTGTATATGTCTACGTAGCCTGTATATTTTGCAATTAATGCTGAAAATTTTTATTTTACATTAAAATACCCACTGATGAATGAGTACCTGACGAGTTTTCGAAGCCAATTATGTTGAAAACTTGTTTGAAGCAATTTCACTATATATTTTGTATAGAAGCCGAACATGTTTTAGATATAACCCATTGTGGACGAAAAGATTTTCTAATTTTTCGATGGGTCGCATATATATCAACAATATTTTACGGTAAAACGGACTAAAAGAGTATAAGAATTAATTGAAGGAAACAGTGTTTCAGTGTACAGTAAACATTTTTTTTCATATTTTATGAAAGTGATTATTTCTTTGAAAATTATTAGCATTCACAGAACGGTAAAATGCTTGGGCGACTGTCAGCAGACACGCGTCGGTAAAGGGATAAATGACTGAATCTAAGTGAATCCATATATAACACTATTTATTGTATAAATTAATAAAAATTGAATCTAGCATTATTACCAAGTAACTGTTCTAATATTCGAAGAGTCATATTTCACTGTTTAATAGTTCGGGTAAAAGTTCTACTGTACCTATATCTTTCATTAACCCTAGATCATTAAACTATGGTGCGAGGTAATAACGACGCCAATTACAAACAAGAATATAATTGAACGCTTTTTATATAGCAATAAAAATATTTTACCTTACAAAGAAACAGAATAAGTGAAATGTAAAATTATATTTCTAATTGAATTTATTAATAGAAGCAATTGGTGAATCATCTGGTGTCAAAATATTCGTAAGCTTAGTTGTCTACGGTTAAAATCTTTTCTGGCTGCATCATCAAATCTGAAACAACCTGTGTGGGAAAGAGAAGAAGAGAGGAGTCTGAACGAGAAAGGAGAAGCCGAGGGAGAAGTATGTATCGACTTAGTTCCGTGGTTCATCTTCACTAGATTGTTTGTCGGTCCAGCTCGTTCTTCCCCTTTCTCTTTGCTCTTTCATCGGCCTGCCGAACTGTACATCACAATACGGGATTTCCTGTAAGGAAATCGGAGGAGGCAGAGGGTACAGATGGTAAGGGATCGTCGAAACGGGAGTGGGAACAGAGGACCTACATACATGATTTCCCCCGAGTCCCTGGAGTGAAGCATTTCTGGCAATACGCGTTCATAGAAGCGTGCGGCTACCGACCTGCCGTACGGTATCTCGCTGACAAAGTTGCCCAATCATGTGTGCATTATGAGATCCACAGGCAAAAGGACTTGTAAGTAAAGAGGTTGCTGTAAGAGGCTTCCAACTTAGTTTCCCGTCTCTTTTCAAATTGGAGGCAGCCCCATGTACTCATCAGCGATTGTCAAACTACGACAATTCACTAATGAAAGTATGTTGTACTATGCCCTCTGCAAATTTGACGCAATCATCTTATATCATCATTTTCAAAAATTGTACACAGCTGACAATTTGTTAAATTTCTGTAATCTTTTGATTCTAATTTAAGTGCAATAATATCTTCACATGTTGACTGCTACACGCATTTTATGCGTTTCGCACAAGTTTCACCTATTTCACATGTAGAAGCGATCAGCATTATTATTAACAATCGATAGTTACTGTAATTCTCACTTTACTCTATAATCTAGGTAATTTCAGTAATAATAAATTAATATCTACTGGCATTCGCTTTATGAAAATCATGTTTTTGTATTCAATGTGTTAATAAAGTATGTAAATATTTCTTTGATTCAAACGTTTTTGCACTATTTAAAACAATTTTTATCTGTATAGAGAACCGCAATTAAAATGTTTTAATTACCAATATCATTGTGATCTGATTTAAAAATTTCACGTTATATTAATCTTTATGTTACAATAAGCTTATTAAGATTTCTAACATATTTTAAGCTAAGCATTGTTGAGTGAGACGTATGAATAAGATTGTAGAAATCAATTTTGAACATTCTACTGGGGTAATTTTACAGGATTTAACCCAGATTATGATTATACCTTGTCACAACTATTTTGCGATAAAATAATCTTCTATGGAGGCATTGCACCGACAGTGTTAAATATATTTAGTATAGTGTACATTATGCAGCACCCGTTGAAGAATAGTTTAACAGTGGTTATTAGTAGCTAACCATTTAATAGCTAATGGTAACAGAGACTTAGCGCGTTTGATCCTTCCTGATGTAGATACTTTCATACATTAGCGAATATTGTACTACCTGTTTTTCGCAATAACGCAGCATAAATTAATATTTGAAAAATACTAGAATTTATACGCTGGAATACAATAATATCGACCGCGTATGTTGAAATATATATAAAGCAGTGAATAATAAACTTCTATGTTAGTAAAATTTGTTGTTGTCAGCATAATTAATGTCATACAGACTCGCAAAAATAATGTTGCAATTTTTCAAGACATTTGTGATAGTGTTCGTAAGGCAAGGAGTTAATACCAAAACTACAGGAAACGTAAAAATGTTTAATTTACAATTATTAACAATGTGAAGGTGCAGGTTAGATATTCAATATTTGTGGGATCATAATTGAACAGGAATATATTTAATGAAAATTAACGTATAAATACAATTAATTACGTAACACAAAACACGGATATTTTAAATAATCTTAAATGACAAACGACCGATTCAACGTGACATGACTGTTCATATCGAGAAACTTTGCGATTCATAACATACGCCGCCTTTTCGGAGCGTTCGATAACAATATCATCTCATATCGATTTATTTCTCTCTCTCTCTCTCTCTCTCTCTCTCTCTCTCTCTCTCTCTCTATCTCTCTCTTACGCTACCACATATATTATTGTAACAATCGCTAATCAGTGGAATATGTAGAACCTGGCTATTTTTATATTGCACCTTTATTTCTGCACAGATTTAGTGTTAATGAGCACCCTAAGGGTCTAGCAAAAAAGATCCGAACCTCAGATATGCGAAATCAGAAAAGAAAAGCCGCCCAACTCACGTAACTCAGAGGCCGAACCATAAACATTATAGTAACCCACATGTAGGCGACATTAACACGCTTCAAATTTACCCGTCGGCGCAATAAAACGCAGTTGTAAATGCAATGTCGGCGCGCAGATAAGAAAGTTTACGCGCTATAACGATCTGCGTTGTCGTCGGCCAGGGGCTGCATCTCCTCTCCCATCTGCATCAGATAACTGGAATTCATCGTCGCGGCTGTTAAGAGATCAAGGGAACGGAGATGCGGTGCGGAGACGAACAAATTGTTGCGTCGGAAGCAACATCCCGTTTCCCGTTACGTCAATCATCAGGTTCGGCTCTTCTCGACTATAAAAATACGGGCAGAGGCCCGTCGACACGGAGCCGAACGGGGTTGTGCACGTACAGTCGGCATCTGTGTATGGGGTGGCATGTCGGTAAACGGTCGGGCCAGAGCGATTAGATGTTCGATCTGTATCAATATTTACTCCGCTTCGGTGCGGCGCGTCTTGCGAAATGGAAGCCAGACTTCCTTCATCCCGACGTGTTTGCCCGTGCCGCGAAGCAGATACACCGGATTCCCTGGGGAGGACGTGCCGCTAGTCCTACGGACAGGCTTACCGTTCTAGCTACAAACCATACCCACTTCCCACCCCCATACCTACATTGCCCCGTTGCTTACATCTCTCCTTGCCCCCGTGCGCCCCCGCGCTTCGCGAGATGCGGCCCACCTTGCCGTTGCTGCTCTGTAGACGAGCCGTCTTACCAGGCCAGAATATATTCGTGCCGGCACGATCGATCCGCCACCATAATAAGAAGAGTAAACGAGAGAGGATATTCTATGCAAGATCAACCAGTATGCTGCTGCCACGCGGATACACCCGCTGCCTGCCTCTCCCCCTATCGCGTCCTCGCGAATACCTCGACCAATCCGCCACACAACCTGCAGTTACCCGATCGATCCTCGAAAGTTTACCTGTAAAGAGACGCGCTACGGGGAAACCTTGAAAACCAAAATGGGTTAACGGAGACTATGTCGCACGGTACAATCACAGTAGAGCCTCGATAGTTGCACTGTCGATGCTTGCATGTGAATCTCGTCGGTTGCATTTCGTCAACACGCGGTGGGGATAGTTGCTGTTTGAAATTGGATGCGATCAGAACGCCTTGCGCGGCCGCACAGTGAGTTGAAACGCGAAAAACGCGGACAAAAATCATTTTCCTCACTAAACCAAAAATGTAAAATTGTATTATTAACTTGTTGGTAGATAAATGTGGCATCATTTCCTGCATTTCGTTTTCCAAAATTCCATATCTGTGTCCCACAATTAAATGCTGAAATTCAATAAAAATTTAATAAGTTTAGATTCACTTGAATTTTTTAGAATACCGTTTCATTTAGAACGTTATAACTTAATACACGTATGAGTGAGGATTGTTTGCATGTATTTAACTGAAAGCGTGTTTAAAGACGAAAATAATAAACATGGATTTTGTTTGTTTTTGTTGTATATAACACCTACAAACATTGATGAAACAAAGAGTAATACTTAAGCATTTTCCCACTCAAATAGATTTATAAACCGATTGCTGTCGATTGCTGCATTAAAATTTGTTACACGTTATTGGTAGATATGTATACAATAAAACTAAAAAGGTTTCAGCTCCCAATAACTGCCAGTTTGTACGCTGTATCACAAAAACGATGATGCGAGAGAATGCGCTGTTGCGTCTCTCGCGGCCGTTGCGCGGCGGCATTAAGTCGTGATCACGTACGTACAAAAAGTATTGTCATTATGGCCATTGCCGTGCAATCTATGCGTCGACACCTCGCCTAAATAGTCCAGCTCATTCGGCGCCACCTCGGAGACCGTGGCTTAATTACACGTCGAACTCTGTCTGACACAAAGACAGTTTTTGTTTCGAGACATACTCTCCCGTTCACTCTAAGGGCTGGGGGCTCTTTTAAAGTGCCTACGTGACCAATCTGTCGAACTGTCCTTGTCGTACCGAATGTAACTGTCGCTTTCGCCCCATTCTCTTCTCGAAATTGGTGACGACAGTTTTCGAGTTTCGGGGAGAGTACGATTTCCGTGGCCCCTCGTTTAGAGGTTATATTTGTGTTCTTGAGGTTATTTCAAGAAAAAAATGTATATATATCATGCTGTCAAATTGGCCTGGTTTAGCCGGTAAAGTAGATTTCCTGTTTTTTATAAATTTGCAAATATCTCGGTAACTATGCAAAATATGGCAAAATATCGAGAGACGTTATTTGTAGAAAATGAAATTTTATTCGCATAATCTTTGCATTGAAACGAGGGGCGACGGAAATCGTACTCGTGCCCGAGTTTCTCTCTCTAAAGCTTGTTCGCTTCATCACACACCTGAGCTCAGGTCCGATCGACTCTATCGCTGCAAAATCGCGAAGCGGCTACTTGCAATTCCGAAGTATAACATATGAGACATATTCGCCTCTCGGCACTGTACAGCTCGTAAATACATTTCATTTTGTATCGTCTAACCAACGTTTCATTCTAGCTGTTGCCTAATTACGTTGACGTACTGCCATATTAATTCGAATAGGCGTATCTGGATGAAATGTTGGTTCTGAGGAGAATGGCTTTTAGTAATTTGTGCTGTGCCGTCGGTGTTTTCGAGAAATCGGATTAGATATCTAGATATTTGTGAGTGTAAAATCAGTAATATATTTCATATACGACAAAGAAGACTGTTTTGTTGAACAAAAATCAGGAACCAGTTTAGTCGTGTAAGATCTTCACAGTGTTCCCTATATTATTGCGAAGATGGCAGTACACGTTTCATTCAAAGCTCCACAAGTCGACTAGAAAAAGTCGGAGATGAAGTTTTGAGTATTGGTTGTGAAGGGACAGCTACGATCTTCATATGCACGGCGGTTCAAGTCACGAGATAAAAAATTCAATGCTTCTACAGGCGTATCATACAAAAATATCTTATATAAAAATGAAGGATGGTTGGAAAAAGTAGAAGCTTCAAGATTTAACAGGAGTTTAGATATACTCTTGTACTATTTTTTTATAACGAAATCATCACTGTTTAAATATCGAAAACTTTTCGAGGATCAAAAATTTAGTGTTGAAATATATTTTTCACAAAAGTGTGTGGGAAGTTATAACCGCTCTTGAGAATTTATGATATAAATTTATTTTATTGTACGTTATTCATTATTGAATGCTATTGTCGTTTTCTGGTCGAACCAGGTTGAACTACTATACAGGATGCAGCCGAATAACATGTACAAGCGGACACGAGGTAATTCCTTATGAAAAAATAAGGAAAAAGCATATAGAATACAATTTTTTCACACGTAATTTACTTTTCGAGAAAATCGAGTTTGAAAATGCAGCGAATACGTGTGCTATTAGCTAAGAATTGTCTGACGCGTCTGATCATGACCAACCAATTCTACTTCCTACGTATATTAAAGCACGCGAACCCGACAGATCTTTAAACTCGATTTTCTCGAAAACGAGGCGTCAAACGAAAAAATGTAATTCTTTTTCTTCGATTTATTTCCACATGTAGAATCATCCTCTGCCTGCTTGTACATGTTATTTGACCGCACCATGTATACATTCAGAAAGAAATATACTTACAGTGTTATTAACAATAGTAATTGATTATGAACTATGTTTTTGGTCTAATGTAGTAGTGTATCTTGAGCAAGTAAAATATTCACATCGTTGCAAGTGGTACTGATTAACTATGATTTCAAAATCAGATCCAACCTAGGTTCTGATTCCAATTCAGTTGCACTCTCCTGGATTGCAATACTTTTGAATTAAAAATTATGATTTCCAAAATTTTTTGATTAACGATCATTGAGACTGCAAAACTGCATTAATGGGGAATTATTCAATAAATCTATTTTTTTAAATATAAGAGTGTATGTTCCAATAAAAATCGTCAGATCACTCCTAGTGCTCCGTAGATCTAGCGTTAATGACATCGTAAATAGTTTTAGGTTTTCTCACAAATTATATTTAGATTAATTCTGGCAGATTACATAATATCAATTTCAAACTAACATGAATAATTTATACTAGAATAAAGTAGTCTTCTGAGGGCAATAATAAACAGCTTAAAAAGGCAGTTACGATTACACTGCTTATCTTTACGGAAAATAGAATTTTTCTAAGTCAACTGTGAGGAACAGAAATTAAATAAAAATGTATTTTATCGATCAATAATTGTAATAGTCAGAAACAGTGTAACAATATTCTGA
This sequence comes from Sphecodes monilicornis, assembly GCA_913789915.3. Taxonomy (NCBI): domain Eukaryota; kingdom Metazoa; phylum Arthropoda; class Insecta; order Hymenoptera; family Halictidae; genus Sphecodes; species Sphecodes monilicornis. The sequence continues at coordinate 6,172,152 of OU565295.1, read as the reverse complement.
AATTCTTTTGAAGACTTCAGGGTTTCAATTTGACCTATTCATTTTTGTCACGAATGCGTAAAATCTGCAGCCTAGACATAATAATGAGGATCGAGATGATATAATGGAAATAATAAATATAAATAAATTTATAATAACCGTTTCAATCCATAATCAGAAATCTGACATATGATCGTCTCGGGAAACTTTTGCAACTTATTTTCTTCGGCGAACTAAATATAATTAATGGAGAACAGTACTTTGCTGTTTAGTTTCAGTTTCAGACAACAATGTCCATCGATCATTCGAATGAAATTCTTTTCTCGCGTAATCGGCTCCAATTCTATTCCATTATCTTACTCGACAGATTTCCTCCGAGGCGAGTGCGTGGTTCAACGCTTACGCCAATGACGAATGATACACGTTCGTTTTTATTTTTGCTTTTTTAGTGGAACAACCATTAATCAAACTACGGGAATGACCAGAATACTTTCTCAATTTCCTTCTTCGGAGTTGTAAATTTCATATTCTTCGAATTGAATTATAATATATATGAATATTCTTCAAATTCTCATGGCATATTCTATTTTAATTAATTCTCTTAATTATGATAGAAATTACTGTTTGTACAAATTAATCACATCGTTATGTAATATCTTTTCGATGACGAGGATTGTAGTAATATTAAATGTACATTTTGAGCGCCGTACTTATGATATTAAAAATAAGGTTAACTTTCCTTTAATATCCATTTATTTAACCCGTATCCAACTTAAAGCACATTTAATTGCACGTTTCCATTAAATAGAACTTTGTAAATAAATCTCATGTAACTACATTTTACGTATTTTAATATAATTATAAATTACAAAGTTTTATCACTTGGTTTAATTTTGGCACAGTTTCGTAGGATGAGTGAAATTTAATTATTATTTAAGCAAGACGTTTAAGGTCTATGCACGTAAGAAATTCGTGACAACTTTTGCAGAAACTGATTATCGATATTTATAGTTATCATGGGACTTTCCTATAATATATTGGCTACTTTACTCTTCATCAAAAATACACCAAATTTTACGACTTCATACAAATTCCTGGGTTCGTAGAAAACTTAGAAAATCGTGGAATACGAGAAATTTTTCTTTCGACGACAGAAATGTTTTAAAGTAATTAATTTTATAAAAATTCAACCAAGTGCCTTAAATTTTTCTAAGATATTACAAGAATGAGTTGATTAAATAAAGAGTATATATAAAGCTTTATTGATACCCTAGGGGTTACTAGTCTTAAATACTAACTTAACCTAACTTACTTTACCTTAACTATTTACTTAAATCTAACTATACTAAAACTAAAAACTAATGAAAGAGAGCGAGATATAAAATCTATTTACAAAAGCTCACTTAAAAAGTATCTTAACTCTACTTCTCCCCCTTCTCTACCCTATTTGAGGACCCCTCTTAGGTCGCTCATCACACATTCTTCCATCGTATACACCCTCCCTCCACTCCGCCACCCTTCTGAACCATTGGTTGAGATTAAATAAAGAGTAAAAATATTTTAAGAAAACTGAAATTAGTTGAAACTATAATTTAAATAGTAATATTCTTTTTATCGTATCCAAGCCACTAATGAAAATTTAAAAAGTACCTTTCATGGATTTATGTCATACTGAACGCGTTGAAAATGTTAACGAAATCAATTATATTTGCCACGTACAATTGATTTGAAGTTCATCCTCTTTGCTTACTCCTTACACAACAACATTTAGTATTTTTGATATTTTCCCTAGCTACTTTCAAATTTTTAGAAAGCGAACAATAATGCATGCAAACACATCGCACCAAATAATCTGACCTTCCATAATCAATCATTTTGAGATGTTCCTTAGAATCAGTACGATGTACAGAAGTCGTCCCTGATGTGTTAAGACGGTTGCCTTCGGGTGGACTAATCTCTCGACCTTCCCCATTCCTTTTTTCAAGTCTATCACATCTCGCAGAGTCTACCAAAACTCGATCCACCGACTCCGTCAGCATAAAAATTAATTCCAAAATCTGTGAAAATGATCATATCGTCCGTACACGCCAGTGTACGTGATAATCTCGAAACACCAATACACCAGTTCTGCTCGGCTCGGGTTGGCGAAAAATGCGGCGGGATAGAAAGTGGCGGGGGGTATAACGCAACATCTATGCGAGAATAGTGAAACGGGAGCATAATGCGTTCGCGCCGGTGCTATAGTGTGGGCAATATTATTGAGAGTGAGCAGAAAAAGGGCGGGTTTGAGGAGCGCAGCATGCGCGCGAACGGGTCTGGAAACGGGTGTGCGACATGTCGGCGAACACAAAGCGGGAGGACGAGCGGCTCACAGTCAGTCAGGAAGGATGCTGAAACGGAACGAAGCATGGACAGTGGTGGATAAAGAAATCCAGGGATGAACCGGAGGCACCAAGTGCGTGAGAGGGTAGTACAGAAACCGTCCGGAAAAAAATACGGCCGCCAGCAAGTCTCAAACCCTGACGCATACATACAGAGAGAGAGAGAGAGAGAGAGAGAGAGAGAGAGAGAGAGAGAGAGAGAGAGAGAGAGAGAGAGAGGAAGAGTCTATCTCCACGGTCGAACACCCGCTTGCTCGCTCGCACGCTCGCATTTAGATGGCCGGGAATGCCGGACAATTTTTCAATGGCTCTGGCCGAGCTTGAATTCTCGTTAATTTTTACTTTCTCTCGCCATCCGCCACGGGGATCCGCCATTGTCCGCACGGCTTCGCTCAGACCCCCTACAACGATAACAGAGAAAATGCAGCGAACCGCGGCAGAGTATACCTACCTACCTACCCTAACAACCCAACGGCGTGAGGCTGTCGATAGCAACACTCTCCAATAAAGCGGATCCCTCCGCCCTGGACGCAGACCGTGTGCCACGACTCGCCTTTACCGCTCTCTGCCGTTTCTGGCCATTCTACACTTCTCTGCGGGCCTCTATAGGTACGCCGTGGCGGCTGCTCTCAACAGTAACGCAATTTTGGTACTCGCCGTAGAGGCAGATGACAAGGAATGGACGTGCGCCACGAACAAAAGAGAGGCGAAACTTTTACTACGGCACTTCGGCTTGAAAGTCTCGCTTTGTCCGTCGGGGAATAAAAGAGGGAAGAATGTTCGCTTGATATCGCATGATTTTCCGCGTATTATTCGATTAGCGATGATACCGCTTTCCACCATGACGCGCCTCGCGATTCTTATGCCGATTTATTTTCTCCGATTCGCTTTCGAACAACAAGTATCCAAGACTTCGACCAATATTATCCTGCTTATAAGTTAATGGTTGAAATCGTATGCACCCTCTTAGGGTATTAGCGACCACAGTTTGTTAGAAGCGGTGGCATGCAGGTTTCACACTTGGAGGTAAACTTCAATGTCTTTCAGGAAGAATAACTCATGGTGTCCGACGTGTTTCTTTTTTTTCATTTCAAATTTGCTATGACATCATATAATTCGATTATTTTCCCATGTGTAGCTTTGATAGCCCATGTAGAATATCTGAATCATAATACAATTGTTATTACATATCATGAAAATGCAAAGTTAGTGTTAAGCCTGGCTCTTTATTGGGATCTGACATTTTAAGTGGTGCCGTCTGCTGCCGAAAAGTAGAAATACTCTAAGCTTGGCTTGGATTACAGCAGCTTACAGTGTTAACTTGTGTTAATTACAGTATAAACTTGGAGTTTTAAATCAGGTGTTAATTAAAAATGATGTCATGGAAGCTCCAATATTTCCACCGCGTAGCAAAAAAAATTTCATTTCATTTCATTTCTTCACATATTTTTTCCAATAATCAAATATTATGTAACATACTTGTATAATAAATATTTTTTAATGTAGTCAACATTGGAAAAATAAAACTCATTTTTTGTAACTTTTAAAGCTAAATATTTTTTATCATACATAGAATATATAACAAAATATGTTAGTTCTAAATTTAACATTGCCAACCCCAGCTGAATTTGTCCATAATACCGATGCTTTTCCCTCAACATAATGATTTTTCCTTCCTTGTAAACATTTTAAGTAAAAACAAAAAAAGGATATCAATGTTAAGACCAAACACTTCGTCGCCATATTGGATAGTTATATTTATTGTGCACCCCCACATATCAGATCCCAACACACGAATCCAGTTCCTGTAGGGTAAATTTGTGTTATTCAAGTGCCTAACAAGATCATATACATATGCATCTGCACAATGGTTTGCCTGCTCTTCACTTCCAATGTATAGATTGATGTCCTCATGTAACAAATTTAGATAATAATGTGTTAATAATAGTAACGTTTATGATGCCTGACTACTGACCTTAAATGGCTGACTACCGTAATAATTGCCATAGCATACTTGCCGAATGCAATATAGAGTGGACAAAATTTTTAGAAGAACACTATAGTTTACAAAGTTACATTACGAAGTTTTACTGGTTGTACTACTGAAACTTCATGTACAGTGCTATTCAATGGTAAACTTCAATATCTTTCAAGGGGATTAAAATTCTTGTACTCGAATCCAATTTCTTGTACTTACCGAGTTCAATATACAAAGGACGAAATTTCTGTAAGAACACTATGATTTACAAAGAAATATTAACAACTGTACAATAAAAAAAAACCCCTTGATTTATAATATCGAGCCCAGACTCGTCGTGAAGATTTCGAACAAAATCTACTAAACATGTATATCATTAATTTCTTTTAAATTGAAATAAAGTTATATTCTTTCGTTATCAATCGTTAGCCATTGGATTAAATGTATCTGATTCGTCTGATCATGACTTGCCAATTCTACTTATGTTGATACTAACGAATAGACTGCGGACATTCATGAGACAAACGAGTTGATGCAATTTCAAAATCATTGAAACGATTAAAAAAGCCTACGAATATATCGATATTATATTTTCATCTTAATAAGATTATTGAAGAAGAAGCAGACAATTTTTATTTTGGATACAAATCCGCAGTTCAGTGATGAGAAAAGCATGCGTTAATATTACTTTTTTCAATCCGTAGAAACTGCAGGACCGGTATCATTTATATTATCACAAACTTTGTGCAGAACTCTGTAGAACTTGAGTTGGAGGATTTTTCGTAATTTTGAGGAGGTGTGTAATATTTGCGTGGACAATTGTAAGTCGTGAAGCACTTTTCAATTTTGACTTCACAATTCTTTTTGAAAATCCGTGTGAGATACAAGTTTGGAGTGCGTTTTATGTGAACTAATACTTGCTTGTTTGACCAATATTATTGTTCGGCCGGAACGAATCCGTTAAATCCTCGCGCCCCCATGGTTTCCACTTATCCGAGGAGAGAGGGCCACGCGAAACACGATATTCCGTTGTAATTTCTATGTTACGTTTGAATATCTCATTATACAGATTTTGTTGAAGATTTCATCGTCATCTGGCCAACTGACGAAAGTTTATAGCCGGTGAATGCCTGCACGTGTTACTGTAAAACGCAGAAATGCATCTGTTTTTTTTTAATTCTTATTTTGCATAAAGAACCGCTGTTTACTAATAATACAACTGATTTCTTAAATTCTTCTGATATTTATACTGTCTTGTATATTACCTATTAATTCTGATCACATAAGCATAAAATTGACAGTCCAGATATTATTATGGTTATCTAATGTGATCGCACATGATTGTTTCATTGAGTGAAACAGTCTTACATTAATTTTGCATTCAAACTATGCACCGATTTCGTGCAACCAATTTCTCACAAAATCAGAATTCGTAAATTAATAACGTGCAATTTTCGTAATGTGTCATACAAATGTGAAAAAATTTATTGTCAACCTTCACATCCCTGTAAATTCGCGAATACTGCAAGTTGATGCATGCCGCGTATCATTTTGGTACGCGACACGTAATTTCGCATCAAATATAAATTATAAAAATATGAAACTGCATGTACAATAATGTAATACGACTCGCTTTAAAATGTTGAAGCCTCCTCGAAATTGCGAACGATTTTAAAGTGCTCGTGCATAAAATTTTGTCACAGCTTGGTAACGATCAAAGAGACGCTTGGCAGCCGTTTTTTATAAGAATTGACATCGCGTGGAATGCCTTCACACGTAAGAGAAGCCAGAAAACAGTCAGTGTTATCGGATTCCATGCGTGCCGTGCGCAGAGGCATTGATTGCTGGTGCTGACCACACAATCATTTTATCCTCTCCAACCCTCTCTTCGACATACTATTCCACGGTCCTCGTGCCGTGACAGCGATCGACAAATCCCCATGTCGAAGCCAGACCTCGCTGTAGGTTTTGTTGCTCCCGTCTATTTTCGTCAATTTTTTTTCGAAACAGCATGACCCTTGAACTTTTGTTATGGCGCGCACAGAGGGTAGGAAAATTAATTGATTAAAATATAATGATTTTCAAAGCTATGCAATTCACAACACCCACCGTCATAAATTAATCTTTTCAAGATTCTAATGTTGCCAAGTGCTGGTCACCTGTATCATACTTCGTGTTTTAATTCGTTAACATTGAACTGTGGATTTTCGTGCCAAAATAAAATATTTCTGAGGTAATCGTAAGAAATAAAAGTTACATGAAAATGTATTTCTCCTATTAATAGCTGCATGAACATTTATTTCTTCATCTAATAGCTACATGACAATGTATTTCTTTTTGTAATAGTTACATGGGAATGCAACTATCATTTTTTTTAACCATTTTAATAAGTTGAAACGATATAACAAGATCATGAAATTCAATTAATATTTTTACAGTTTTGTAATTCGTCTATTTATATTTATCATAAATGTATATAATCTACATCCTTAGATTAGCTGTGTACCTGCAGTTTTATGTTTTTCGAATTCAATTAAATCTGGTATGACTTGATATCATTTTTATACTCTTAAAAACGCTTCAATTATATTTTCTTGTATATTTTATACTATTTATATAGTTATATAGTTCATTAACATATTCAAACGAATTATTACTATGCATGTGCAGTTTTCCTACTAAGACTTTGTGTTAGGTCTACTGTAAAACAGTCATAAATTCACTATTTATATAATACTTAAAATATCAATTTATTAAAAAATAAATAATGGTTTCATATACGTCTTCGATCCCTATATTGTTTTCACGGAATATTAAAACAATGTATCATTACAAATAATTAAAATATTGTAATTGTTTCGATATTGGAATTTTTCTCCCACAGTAACGGAAGAAAATGGAGTTTGTAGTTTGTATAAACATTTCTTATTTTCCATGCGCACTGACCTAATCTGAAATAACGCCCAATTTATTTTAGTACAAAGTATATATATAATAAATATATATATGTATACATAAATAAATATATATGAAACTTCTATGTGCTATGCCGCGTTTTGCACAAGTAATAGCAAAAGCCATCCGAGATATGTTGATTTGCGTGTAACTAGTTATGCAAATGCACGTGCGGCAGGGATAGAAGAAAAAATTATATATGCAGAATGTTGTGCAGTTAAACACACCTGTGGCTGCACGAAAAGCTTAGTGGTGTAGGCGACATACATTCGAAACTAGGACAGAAAGTAGATGCGTCACCGATTATTAGATTACAGGATTCGAATCAATGGAGTGTCCGCGCGGAACTGATGAATATGACGGAGACGTAGAACGTGCACTGTGTACGCGACGAGAAATGATTAGGTACATAATTGGAAAAGTTTCTGCTGTTACTTCGGTAAACAAAAGTCTCTTATTTAAATAGAAAAATAGAGAATATTTTATCCAAAGCGTTTTCCCTCGTTACCTATAACGTTTTCCCACTTTTCGCGTAATAAGTGGATTCCTTGATAGAAATTCGGTTCGTGCGAGGTAACTCCATCGTCAATCCAGTTTTTCATATATTCATAAGAGCTGAAGTACTGTTGGGAAAGGCAATGCTGCATTGATTAGAATAAATGGCAATCCGAAGAGACAATATCTGGTGAATATGGCGGGTATACATCCAAATCATGCAGTTCCAGCGTTTTCTTGACTGGTTTTGCAATGTTTGGCCTAGCATTGTCATGCTGAAAAATCACTTTGTCGTGTCTAATTGCATATTCTGGACGTTCTTCTTTGAATGTTCGGCTTAAATTTCCTAATTGTTCTTAATAATGCTTAACAGTGATAGTTTGCGACAATTCTTTAAATGTCTCAGCCGAATCATCATCGAGTCCAATTTTTCGTCTTGGTACTTCATTGGTGCAATCCTTGGGCTTCACATCGAAATCATAATTTTTAAAGTGCAGAAACCGATGTCTATAACTATTTCGGATAACGCATTGTCACCATAAACTTGCACAAGCAAACGATGACTTTCACCTGTACTTTTCTTCGAAATCAAATAATCAAATAAAAGGCAGCACCACCAGCAAATTCTGTTTTGTCGGCACGAAATTCGACATTTTCAATGTAATGATAAAACTTGCTGTTCACGCTTGACTCAGCGTCATATTAGTATATAAAACATTTAAGACTTAGCAGTCCTAAAGCTTGTTTATAGCATTATCACATACAGGGTGTCCCTTTTCATTTGAAGCTTCGGTTTCGAGTAAATCGAGTTTGAAAATTCAACGAATACGCGTACCATTAGATAGAAATCAGCTGTCACGTCTGATCATGACCAACCTATTCTACTCTATGCATATACTAAGGCACGCAAACCCGACGAATCTTTAAACTCGATTTTCTCGGAAACGAAGCTCCAGATGAAAAAATTTTATTCTTTTTGTTAGACTCATTTTTACACGTAGAATTACCTCCTAATCGGTTGACCATGACTCGCGGGACACCCTGTATATGCTATACCATCTCAAATTACATACGAGTTCTATTAGTTTTGACAACTATAAGTATACAGCACAAACTTATTCTAGTAAGGTCGTTGTATGACAAATGTCCGGCTATTGAATGCAATTGTTATGAAGCGTTTTGATCAAGAAATGCTATTACAGTTTATAGGTTTATTATTGGACTGCGGATCTGTATGCAAACTAAAAATTGTTCAGATCAATTGCAAGAAGCAGGAGATACATTCAAATTTCTTTTTTTTCTTTAATGGTCGTATTAAATTGAAAATAATATATCAACGTCCTTAGACTGTTTAAATTTCTTTACTGTTATAAATTGCACCTACTCGTTGTTGTAGTAAATGCATGAAATTCGCAGTCCATTTATTATACAACATTTTAATTTACAAAGTTGATCTTTACGGCGCTATCTTCAGTTTTCGGTAATGTAATTATCTCTTTTTACACGACAGGAAAAATAATTAAAATGGCGACATCATTATACGATATTTTGTAAAAATGTGGCAGTAAACGAATACACTAGTCATCGATGGTAGAAATAATTCAAAGCTGAATGTGAGTCTTGTGAATGAAGAACATGAACGAACTAGTAATTCAATTCCTACCATACAACAATCAGGAAATTTGCAATTCTTTGAAAGAGTATGTTTTAATTATAATAATGCTTGCTTTGATCAATAGGTTTTATTTAGGAAAAAGTTATGTTTATTTAACGTTACTGCCATTGCCGGATTAAGACAATTAGAGGCCCTAAGCACTTACAAGATTTTGAGGGCTCCTTATGCAGGATTCATACAACGCAATGTAGTGTGGACCTGTACGATTACTTAGGCATTTCGTAGGTGTTTTTAACCAAAGTTAAATTTTCATCTTTCGACTATTTTTTCTCTGTTTTCACTCGCACACTCATGCATATAAACACTTGGCAATATTATTACTATATATAGAAAAGATGTAAAATTCATAAAATTTCTATAGCGCCCCTTCTCCCGATGCCCTAAGCACGTCCTCCTTTTGCATATTGGTTAATCTAGCACTGATTACTGTTATAAATCGGACATTCCATGTGCAACAGTCTGATAATATTTTCAGAGGGCGGATAGGTGACATTACCTGCAAGAATTCTTTGGGGTTTACGTATTCGGCGGTTAGGTGACGGGAATGGCCGAGCAAAAATCACAAAAGCCGTGTATAACGCGGGGCTGTTAACCAATATTCCCGCTTTCGGCACCGGCAGGATTTAAACCCCGACGGTTCGCGTATGGAAATTTATGAGACTATTTCGCATGTAAGCACTAACCAGGTGTGGCTACACATAAATTTCACATCCTCGCGCGTATATTTCAGACCCTTCACCCTCTGCTCTTCCGTTTTACTCGGTAGGTGTGGACCAACTTACCAGAAGTTACCTTCCCGGTATCCACTTCTCTCCGCTCGCCCCCCACCTTCGAAATTCCTATCTCTCTCTCTTACACTTTTGCTTTCTACCGTGAGCTCTATCTTCGCAACTACAACCACCCCCGCACAACGTCCCCGCCTCTGTTTCTTCCGCCTTGAACCTTGCTCGTCTTATCCGTTGTACACGCTATAGTTAACCCTCTCTCTTATTCTTCGCCCGAGATCGTATACCTAAATCACCCCCGACTACTCCGGAACACCGAGGCGCCTTTCTAATTGCTCCACGCTACGTTTAAATTACTTAAACCCCCACCTCAAATTAGTTTCAGATAGGCGAAAAGAATGACGCGTTCGCAGCCACCACGACGGCGCGGCGTGTTCGAAGAACGCGGAAGAATCTCGCCGGGAATGCTAATTTAAGCCGAATCCCCAAGTTACTTCCAGGGATCGTTATTTCCTTGCTACGATTGTATAATTCTCGCGGTCCAATTTGTAAAAACCGTTCGGGTTTCTACTCGTTTCTCACAAATTTCATTATTAAGGGGACTTCTCGTGTAACGGCAGTGAAATCAAATGATTTTCAAAATTTTTTTCAGAATAACTATTCGATATCTAGGACTGGCATTCTTGGGGTGTAAGCAGATAGTCTTGAACTACGAGTCCTTTTTTTTAGATCAATTATTCATTATTATTTATTGTATAATATGCAAGACTTCTTCATAGCTTCGCTAGTGTAAGCATTGTTGGCGTACAATACATATGAAATATTTTATACAGGTTCTAAATTCTCCAAATTTTTAATGTCGCATCAATTGCCAAGGGTATTAGCGACGGGGGTGGAACAATGAGATTTGGCACTGTAATCGGTGAAGTGTATCCAATATATGAGCCGTTCATTGCACAAATCGACTAACTCCATAAAACAAAAAGTTGAGAAATGCGATGAAATAATGTACATTGTTTTTCCAAATTCCCTTTATAATATAAATTCAAATAAATATTTTAGAATGCATAAATACAGATGTAGCTTCGATCTAACGGTATATAAAATTAATAAGAAAGAATAGCCAAAAAATAATCGTCAGTAATGTTACAATTTTTATGTGACTGGTGGAATTAATCGATTTGGCAATTGAAAAAAGTTATAAAGTTAAATTCAGCGTTTAAATTTTTAAGTTTTTTATTACAGAAATAGTTAATTATTATATATTTTTTATGTATTACTTGTGACTAATTCATCAGCAATATAAATGATGTCTTCTTCATTAGCTGTATGTGAGGACTCATCATTTTGATTTGTTGCCAAATTTTTATAGTAATCATGTTTAACAGGAGGAATGAATTTTCGCAGGACCATTATGTGTCTCCGTTTCCCTTTTCACAGTTCTACCTTTAGTGCATTTGAGTTGTATTATTGCAACGATTTACATTAGAGTACGGAGTTAATCAAAATGGCCTCTGAAATAAATTATTTATTATTCAGTGGCCAAAAATATTTTGTCGTTTAATGGTGTTAATCTTTATTATTCAGGAAAGTTATTATAAATATAAGAAGTTATGATTATACGAAGTGCTTTGACACGTAAATTCAAGATTTTTCAAAAAATGGAGTTAATCGACTTGTGCAGTGAACGGCTCATATGTCGGACGTGGCAGCTACATTGTTAACACAAATTACACTACACAAACTTCAAAACAAAATTTACATTTGTTTTTATCTAACAAAGTTCTAATAGATGAAGTGTTGTGTGGATGAATAAAGGAATATAAATAATACTAGGCTGAATTCCATATGCATGAAATGAACTGCAAATGAAATGCACATATTCTAGATCAGCATAAATGTTTTGGTTTTGATTTCAACGTAGCTTTGAGTGCAATGGGTTAACTTAAAAAAGGTAAAAAAAGTTATAATGCAACATTATAAAATCGATGTGTTCTTGTAAGAACATCACCTGTTCTCCCATTTGTGCATTCGTTGATTCTATAACCGATAATGCGCGGTGACATTTCATTCTCGTCGAAGGCTTTTATTGCTATTTATTCAAGTTCGCCGAAGATAAGACAGAAGCAGCAATTTTTGCAGGCGCGCTTCAAAGGGGAGTCTATAGAGGAAAATATTTGCGGGAATTCGAAGCAGTTGTTGCGAGTCGACCGGTGGCAAAGGTAACTATCACCGTAATATTTCTCGAACGGAAACATTTTTCCAGGCAAACGAGCAAACGGCTTCTTCTTATTGGTCGGGGGTCTTAATACCCGGTGGATAATTAGAGGGCTCGAGACACCGCGGGGTATCCACGACGTATTTTTCATTGGCAACGGATTTTGTATCCGGCACGATCGAGGGAGAGACAGAGAGAGAGAGAGAGAGAGCGGAGGCACGACAAAGGAACAATTATCGAACTGTGAATTAACGTTAGGCATATTGAGCAATCTCACGTGGAATCAGCCGGAGGCGTCTGGAGACGTCCTCATCTCGGGCAAAACCGAGCAAAGGGATGAAACGCACGACTGCGACCAATCACGTTCGCAATTAAAGGCAAAGCTGTAGCCGCGAGGGAAACTCGCAGGAGGAAGGGACGGAAACGTATCTCGTACATGTTCCCCCTTGGCGCAACAACGACACACTCTCCGGGCGTCCTTTTAAATACGTGACCTGTAAATAATTGCATGAAGGGACAAAGCACGTGCACAACTGGACTTCCAGTGTACCGAGTGTATACCTTTACACTATGCTAGCTGATCATGCGCACACATACGTAACCCTGTACCCTGTACGTACGAACGGCCGCCGTTTTCTTTCTTCCTTTCATCTGTTTCTTTGTATCTCTCCAGCTTTGTCTTCACTCGGCCTTCGGTTCCTCCTCCTCCTTCGGGCGAATGTTATGTACCGTGGTGTGTGGTGGCCGTACACTCCGTTTCTCCTTGCTCCCTACTCAACGTGATTAGAGCCCCTTGAGAAAATGTCACTGCGACAGGATTCCTAAAGTTACTCGGCACACTTGGCGGCCTCAGAGGACCGTGACGGTGCCACATAAACATAACTGTTCGTATGCGTTTCGTATCGGTGAAAGAGCCGGCGACTATCTTATAGATAGGTGGGACGGTAATAGCGACGCGACCTATACCGCGTGCTTGGGGTAAACAGTTTCTGAATATAGCCTTGATGGGAGTGGCGCCGTTTTTACACGGGCTCGCGAAAGTGGTCGAACAGTCGAGTTTGTGATGATTAAACTGCGGATCTTTATGCAAATTCCTATTTTCCTAAATCATTTTATAAAGAACACAGGAAGTGAATAGTATATTTGGATAAACTTCCGAAAAGACCATACCTCCGATTTTTTCTATACTCTGGATTCTTACATATTTTGATGTGCTGATTACGAATATGACAGTGAAAATTGGCGCAAATGATATTTTCATAGCGGAAACCGCGAAAAAACCATAAAAATCATAGTTTTTTCTATTTATTTCCGTAAATAACGGTAATTATGAAAAATGCTTCAAATAAAAGTTGTAGGTCTCATCAAAATACATATTTTATGTTGGATTGATTTTTGTCATAAAGACAATAGTTTTTGAGAAAAATGATAGATAATTATTGACTTATACGGAGCCATTCTCGATTTCAATGTCCTTTACGTATGTTATTGAAGTATGAAAAATATTAGAGTAGAACACACACACCAACTCAGACCTAACCTCCCCGTGTGTGTGTTCTACTCTACATGCATATTTTTCATACTTCGATAACATAACAAAATACATTGAAATCGAGAATGGCTCCGTATAAGTCAATAATTATCTATAATTTTTCTCAAAAACTATTGTCTTTATGACAAAAATCAATACAACATAAAATATTTATTTTGCTAAGACCTACAACTTTTATTTGAAGCATTTTTCAAAGTTATCATTATTTACGGAAATAAACGGAAAAAACTATGATTTTTATGGTTTTTTCGCCGTTTCTTCTATGAAAATAACATATGCGCCAATTTTCATTGTCATATTCGTAATCAGCGCGTCAAAGTACGTAAGAATCCACAGTATAAAAAAAAATCGGAGGTATGGTCTTTTCGGAAGTACACCCGTATATTTTGCCGACTGGAAAGTGTCTTATGGTAAGATTAATAGAACAATACCGTTAATTTTTCTAATACACATTGCTTCTTGTACTTTGCCAGTTTATAAATTCCATAAACGCATAGAGTTTCGCAGTCTAGTGATGATGGACAAATGAAACGCATCTGTGGCCACATGGAATATATATTAAACCGTGTGGACCTGACACTAATTCAGATAAAATAAGAATTTTCATTATACAGTATAATGGAGGATTGTGTTTGTTTTCACCGTTCGATACATTCTTACACATTTTTATGTCAACACTTCTTCAACACATGAGTCAATCCAACAGATATTATCTTCATAGTATTGTTTATATCTATCACCTGATGGAAAGCTAAATCGGTAATGTGAAATTTGACCAAGAACGTCAGTACATTTTTTTCAATAAACTGTGCCGTATAAGGCACGATAGGTCTAAATGGATTAATAAAGTACTCCACAAAATTAAAAGAACACTTAATATTGTCCGAAAAATCGATTTTTGAAATAATCTAACTTCGTGCAGAAAGATCTTAAAATATTCTACACCTGAGCTAATTTTAAAATTGAATTCTTTACTTCCATGATTCTAAATTCAGTTTCCACAGAAATCAATTTATAGTAACAATGCATTCGCGTAAACTGTATTTTATTAGATAGGAATGCAGAAGATTGATAGAATTATTAAAGTAAATGTTAACCCATTACCGTGTTTTAACGAGTCAGACTGGTGATGAAGATTTTTAACAAAGTCCAACGAAAATGAATGCTATGCCTTTCTTTTTAGACGAAATAAAAATTGATTCTTTTGTAATCTATATTTAAGCATAGAAGCAAACGTAGCCATACAAAAATGTATATTTTCTTTCCTGTTCTTTGACATTTTTTAGGACAAAGACATTCTAATTACAAGTGAGAGTGTTAACACTTCAGTACTGAATTGTATAGATTTTTAAATTTTCCTTGCTGCAAATTACGTCAATATTTTACAATTTGACCTTTTAATGGATTGGTTGAAATTGTTGTTGTTTTGCATAAACTGAACCATATACAGTAAAACCTTGATATAACGGACTAATTTGGTCGAGAGGGTGTTTAATGAAGCCAAAGATCCATTATACGGTCGATCAAAAAAGTATTGGCACACTCACTTTTTTTACGATAGCTTAAAGCAATATACTGGTACAATGCAGCTTTTTAGTACTTTGTACTTTATTTATAATACATGGAAACATTCGGTTTAATAAGGTTAATATGCAATCGGTTTAATAACGTAGAAATATTGGTACACTATTGAATTGTACAGTGGCAGCGTATTTACGAGCGTCAGTTTGCGAGGAAAACAATAATAGATCCATTTTTAAGTGTCAGCACTTTATCCAGAGACTGTATTTACCATAATTGTTTAAGAAGGATATTAGTGTTTACATCACAATAATAATACTATTTCATACGACTTCCCACAGGTATATTAATTTGTATAAATCTGATTTTACAGATATTGACTGTTCATTTCTCCTGGTATTATTAATGAGAAAATACCTTTTGACTGTTATATCATCTAAGCTAGCGTAGTGGAATATGTTTCTTTCATTCACGTATGATGGAACAGTCAAAAGACAGTATCTCATTAATATGTAATAGGAGTAGAGAGTAGAGAGTAGAGAGAATCAGGTGGGAGTTGTAAAACTAAATTTACATAAATCAATAGAACTACAAGACAATGTACCGGAAGGATAGAATATTATTCTTCTGGTTTAAGCATTGATATTCATCTTAAATCATGACGCGATGTAACTGGATGAAATTGCTACATTCAGAAACAGATTTTTAAAGTTATTATACGAATCAGGGGACAAATGTTTTTATATCATTTTTTCGATGGTACATCTATTAAATGATAAATTGTTCCATTTGTCGCTGTTTATACGATTTAATATTCAATTTACATTGTTCCTGTTACAGTATCCATTTGCAGTACACATTAAACTTAAACTCCATCCATTAAATTTCCTCTCGCTACTTGTTGACAATTTAATACAAATTTCTCTTTTCTTAAATCATGAAAATTATAATGCCAACCATCTGAAACATTTAAATTAAATTCCTTCTCGTCGCTAAATGTAGCCTGCTTCCAATGTACATGGATATATGTAGACTTTAAACATTTTCTCTGTTCTACGTTATTAATAGGGAACGATGCTTAAATTTCCGATGATTCAAATGTTTATATTATCTACGAAATTGTAGTTTAATATGTGTGAATGTTAAGAATACTTTCTTTTTCAACACTTTCAGCAAGTAGTCCTGTATTTCTATTTTATGAGAAAGTAGTAGATAAATCCACTTACATTGAGAAAATTGGCTACATGTTTGTATGACTTCCTTCGTCAGCATTTACCAAACGCACTCCGATTTCTGCATCGTCGTATTTACAATTATATACAATGTTCTACCAACAACTGCATATATTAATCAGAACTAGACTGAGGATTTTATGCATTTATAATAAATTTGAATAGATAGAGCTTTAAAGACGAGAAAGGTAGAAGGAACTTAAGAGTGTCGATATATTATCATGAACGTACGACAATTATTAAAGGAAAAAACAAAGTTTTATTTCGTTCCAGTAGTTAATAAATATTACAGAAAACTTTTATCTTGCATAATGATCCGCATTCTAATATACAGGGTGTCCCATTTAAGTTGAGATTGTAAAAAATCTCGAATACATGTGATTTAAAACAAACAAACTGACACAGGTCCTTTAGTGTTTCGAGTGGGGAGTCAAATGGCACTACTAGTTTTCTAATGCGTGGGCGTTTTCAAGGTTATTTTAAGGTCATTTTGTCTTTTTTTATCATAAACCCATATTTTTTTATTTCGAAATCATATTCTACGTAACAAAATGCACAACTTTTGTTTGAAACATCTTTTTGTAAGTTCAATATTTCTTAAGATATTTAGCAGATTTTTCATGTTTATGTCAAGGATAATTTTGTTTTTCTATTAAAATGACATTCGTTACATTATTCCGGAAGATTTTTTATTTCATTTAAGAACATCATAATAAATGCTTCAAATTTTTACCCTCAACTTCTAGACTCTTCGTAATTCGATTAATAAAAGACTCATGAATACATTATAAAGTTCTTACAAATTTACAAAAAAATGTTTCAAACAAAAGTTATGCATTGTTTTAAGTAGAATATGATTCCGAAATAAAAAATGTGGGTTTATGACAAAAAAGGCAAAATGACCTTAAAATAACCTTGAAAACGTCCACGAATTAGGAAACTAGTAGTGCCATTTGACTCCCTACTCGAAACACTAAAGGACATGTGTCAATTTGCTTGTTTTAAATCATATGTCTTCGAGATTATTTACAATCTCAATTTAAATGGGACACCCTGTATAACGACTGTCGCAGAGATTCGTTGTAAACACTGTCCATCCCGAAACATTGGAATAAATTCATGATTCGCCAAAAACAAACGAATACTCTTCTGTCCATCGCACATAGTATTTCACACGTCGAAACTTGCAGGTGCAAGTATTCGAATAATTTCGCGCGTTCGTGCGCGCCTCGGCCGCAGACGAATTACAAACGTTCCTCTTTTTCTTTAACGCCGACTCGATTTGGATTAATTAACAAAGCGATTTCCGGGGGAACGCGTGTAACGGTTATACCGAAGACCAGTGTGCATTTATACTTGACGCACAATGGCCGTCCGAGCACGCATTTGCGGCTGTACGCGTGCAATCGATGTTTTGTAATCGAACGCTGCGCTCTGTCGGATTTACTGCTATTATTTTTTAATTACATTTCGTGGATCACAGTTCTATCCCCGTTCTCTCGGTACGCAGTCGCACTTTTGTAGGGGAATCTCGTTTCAGCGGGCGTGCTGCGCTGAACACGGTTTTAATTTTCATTAAATTCGATACTCCCGTGTTTTGAACCCATAACCTCGTCGGTGTGCCTCTGTTTGTGTGTGTATGTGTGTGTGAAACACCGGGGGATGATATGTGTACGCACGGTGTCCATGCACATATATCTATCGCTTATAGCGATGCTGCTAGGGGAAGGAGTGCCAGACTGGAGAACCGCAACCTAGTTGTACAGCTATTCTGCAATCCCGGATATCAAAACCGACAATTTCTCGCGGTCGATCGTGACGCGGAAACCCCGCTAATGCTAAATGAATCGATAATTATCAATAGTCCCCGCAATTTCGAGAAATATCAATTCACGATAATGTCCAATTGTGCGTTCTTGATTCAAATTTACCGAGTGGTCGCATCTTTTCTATTAGAACACGAACAGTAGAACTTTTGAGAAATACAGCTTGAAGGATCAAAGTATGCGAGTGTATCGAACCAATCTATAGTTGATATCAGTAAACATACCGAGCATTAAAGGAGTAGACCGACTAGACTATCTAAAAATGTGCTGTTATTGAAAATTTTATAAAGACTAATTAATAAGTGAAAAATTCCGGTTTCACAGTGATATTGACATAACCCTTAACTTTGTTCTCAACTCTTTTTTACAACAAAATACTAACCCTTGGATGGCGGAGCCCATGTCTATTTTGATCCAGGGTACCAAAATTGTCATTGAATTACTCAACTTCTGGCGAATTAATTAAATGAACAGTTGCTGCGTTAGAGACAATAGAAATATTAACGTATCTACAAGAGGTACCTTCAAAAATCAGTTCTAAAAATTGATAAATAAAGCGTTGATTGATCCTACACATTATCAATTATATAGGTATAAGAATCCTTCGAGGGTTAAAAAATTTCAGAATTATTCGCTGTTTTTGAAACGGCCTTTCATTGACACATCGTTAGATGGCCGCCATTGCCGACAAAAATTGAAACGTCTGAAACAAAAAATTCTTTTTACTCTCCAACTAGACGAACATCAAAAAGTTTCTCGAGAAACCATTTTTATACTTCCAATATTCCAATATTAAATTATACAAAATTGAAGTAAACATACAATAGCCGGAATTAATATTCGTACACTCTTTATAATAAAATAACTTTTTTAATATCGAACTAAACGACTTGTGTCCTCTAAAGCAGTTAAAAGGATAAGTTTACTAGATGACGCATAAATGAAACTTTGAAAAAATTGCAATTTGTCGTAATCGTGAAGAAAATAGTAATAGTTGCTTTTTACAAGTTCTTTATTTGGGCCTATATTGAAAATTTAAAATAAACGATCGATAGATTTGTCAGTTATATGTATTTTGAAAATGTTATCAATATCGTTTATGAAGTTATAAATAGTTAATGATTGCAAGGATAGCAGCTTTTCACGATTTTCGGCCTATAGGGATAAGAAATCAAACGCTTCTTACATCTTTCGCTGTATTAATCGATTTCGATGAAATTTTGAGAACGTATGCAAGTGATACAGATCTATCAATCGGATGCTGCAAATTTTTAATGCAGGCTCCGATGAAAAATTGTAAAAAACAACTATTACTGTTGTTTTTGCGATTCCGACGAATTTTGAATTTTCTTTTAAATTCCTTTACGCGACATCTAATAAACATCTAACTTCTAACTCTTTAAGAGAATATTAAAAGAAGAAAGTTCTAATTTTCGTAGTCGAAAAGAAAACTGTACGCCAAGAGATGAATATAATACCATTTCAATAGCGAATCTTTTTAATTGTAACAGTTGCCTCAAAGATTTCTCGAACAGAAATTTCAGTTCGGTCCGTTTAGTAAAAGAGAATAAGGGAAAAGAAGAGGGGCCAGAGACCGGAGAAAATACAAGAGGGATGCGCATCCCATTCTAACAGAGAATTCGCTTCGCCACGAAACGTTTTTGCGAATTCATACCGAGAAATCTCCAGGTGACTACATTTTTCTCTACCTTGACTATAATCGTAGCGCACCGAATTCACGTTGTTCCTCTCGTTCTCTCCTCCACCCCCTTTCACGATCCTTTCTTTCACGTCTGTGACGTCGCGAAAACCAATTCGTGGTTAGGTATGAATGAATATCTCAACAGCCCGTCAAAATACGAAATTGTCGACACTCGTGTAGACGAAGACGCATCGTAAAGAGGTGCGGAGCGCGATGCGGTTTCAGTGACAATTCGTCGCGAGCCGAGTTGAAATTTATTTTATTTACCTATCGGTGGGTTTGCGACACGCCATCTTGTTCCGCGAGCACGGCACACTTGACAGAAATAAAGAAAGAGGGAAAAAGAGAGAAAAACCGGGTACGTCCCGTGAGACTCGAGGCGTCTCATTAGGCACAATTCAGTGTACCACACTCCGGCAGATCCTTGCCTTCCAGATTGTTCCATTTTCCTTCATACATATTTAAATTATTGAAATTGCAGCATTACCATATTTCATTGATTTATCGATGCCTCTTCTCAGCTCTTTCTTCCCTCTACTTCCCCTCATCTTTATCTCTTTTTTTCACGGTCTACTTTCTTCTTCAATATCTTTTCCTTTTCGTTTTTTCACCCCAACCCTCGCCAACCCCGACCACTGCCATCATCGGTGCTTGCGCTTCTTCTCGATATCTGCGGAATTATTTTCGTCCACTGAGCCATTCGATTATGATAAAGCAAAGTAAAGATAATGGATCTTAATACACGGTACGTTCCCACTGCTCGCCACTGTTCCCTCGATATTGACGCATCGACTCCGCGTGCCGGCTTTTATTTTCGTGGTGAGAAATATATCTCTCCATATTGTCTGTTACCGTTTAATAAAGATTTTAATTTTTTGTTGTATCATTATTATACTAATGTTAGTACTAGTATAACCCTGATCTGAGGGCGATCTAAAGGAAAATTAAAGTGTGATGCATTTGTTCGTTTCAATTCTGTGCACGTATATTTTAAGAGTTTTTATATTATTTCTGCATTTTTCGCTGTGAGAGGAGTTCTGGTGTCTATTGCATAATTCAAGTAAAAATTACGTTAATCTCTACGGTGGTAACACCGTCTTGCTATTTCACGTTGAAAAAGAGAGAAGTGCGATCTTGTCTTAATTTTTCGAATTCCGTCGAATGATCTATACATTAATTCATAACTAAAAATTTTCACATTTTCATATTTAAATAAGCAGAACCTTTTGTGTTACTTATAATTGATTGCGGATTTTAAGCATTTTTGGGAAAAAAGTGAAAAATAAATTTGCGACACACAAGTTTTGTATCTATATCGTACAGTAACTTATATCTGTACAAACCATGTCGAAATAATTCGCTGAAGAACCATCTAAAATACCTGGTACACGAAAATAAATCTATGCAGAAGGGCCTGGAGGGGGGGGGGATATTCCCATTACAGCGAGCACATGCAACTATAGTTTAGACTGCATTGTCGCCGCTGTAAGGACAGTCTCAATCCACTGTTCATGAGTGTATTTTCATGTGCATTAGAATAAAGCAAATCAATAAAATCGATCAACGCCAAGAGATATACAGGGTGTTCGGTAAGTGGTGGTACAAGTGAAAAGCGGTTGATTTTGCATGAAATAATTAGTCGAAAATATACAATAAAATTTTTTAAAGTCGAATTTAAAGATTCGTCGGGATCGCGCGCATTATATGCACAGAGTAGAATTGGTTGTTCATGATCAGACACGACAGCCGATTTTTATCTAATGCTGCGCGTATTCGCTGAATTGTCGAACTCGATTTTTTCGAAAACAAAGCCTTACATGAAAAAATTTTATTTTATCTTTTCGACTTATTTTTTCATGTAGAATTACCCTCTTTTCGCTTGTACTACCAATTACCGAACATCTTGTATAAATCTCATTTTTCTCTTGTCAGAATAAAATTGTTGATTTTCAAGAGTTTTGCTTCGAAAGTTAAAGCTGTCGATAATTTTCTAAAGTTGTTCAGACTCCTAAGGGTTAATAGTTTCAGTAAATTGACGACAGGCACGTTCTCGTCTGTATCGCACAGTAATTTGTCTGTACGAACCAAGTTTTAATAATTGCAGATAAAATCAGTGAAGAACCGTCTAAAGTACCTGGCACGCGAAAATAAATCTGTGCAGACGGAGGAGGAGTATAAGGTGTTGGCATTACCACGAGCACACGCAACCATAGTTGCCGAGGCTTTAACGATATTAGACTGCTTCTGTTCTAATGACCAAGGTAACCAGAATTCTCTCGCAGCACGGTTCGACGCGGAGTTTACACCTTTACAACCAATAAAGCTGTGCCAGCGGAGGTGTTTGGGTCAATCCGGCCTCTGTCGACGGTTTGAAGACCTTCTTGCTTGTGGACTCCCGCCCATTTCCCTTGGTTCGACTCGAGTCTGGGTTCGGCCCTCCCGGTTACACCCTTCAAACAACGGCGAACTGCTCCCAGTAACCGACGACAGATCGAACAGACGGCTAAACAGCTTTACACCTATTTTATGGAGTCCGATATTGCATTTAGAATCGCGATAAGGCACGCTACCGCCCACCTAGTAACGACCGACAATGGGAATGTTATAACCCCGCTGTGAAAATATTGAACCATGACGCCACGGAGACACGTACATAGGACAAACCTTCGAAAGTGGTTAAGGGACCGCGAACGAATAAACCGTTTATAGGTCTGGAGAGCTTGAATTTATGGCCAAGGAGTGGCGGTCTGCGCGGAGCATGAAGCAGAAAGCAGGCTAGTTATTTCGATATTTGACGCTCGTAAAACTCGCTTCTCTTGCTAATGAAAGAATTCAAACGGACAATGCTATACGTGACCCCAATAGGAATTATCAATTAATCATATATTCTTAATACTGAATCAAATTATTTTCCTTCGCTGCTTCTTATACGCAATATGTACAATCACCGGATTGCGAGACTTTATGCAAATTCGCACTTTTATAGAAGAATATAAAGAAACAATGGATTCGTAAATTTTTATTTTCTTCGCTATTGATTTCAGTGAATTATACAGTATACACACAGGGTGGTCCTTCTAAATAAAGCCACCTAAATATCTCTTCAGATTACTGTGATGCAAAAAATATTTTCTACGTAATGTGCATGGCGTCAAAGGATCAATATCAGGCAAGAACATTTTATTATCCAACGTTATTTTTTTCGGAGTTATCAAAATCGTCGGTATTCTTAACACATAACTACATTTTTTATTGTTGCATCGTGTAGCTGATCGAAAAATACATTCAGATATGTATAATAACATGACCTTGAAATGACCTCGATATACGAAAATTGAAGTTTAACGTAAAACTTATGTTGAATATCTTTAGCCAAGACTCTTGAATCTGTGAATGTGAAGAAAATATTTTTTAGCACACTAAAAATATCAATCTTCAGATATGTTAAGACAACCCTCACTTTCTCATAAATTATCATCTTCGGATATGTTCAAAATGGTGTCCACCTACGGTGATACATTTCCTGAAACGCGCAATGACCGATTATACGGATCTTTCAGTTGTTTCGGAATTAATATCAGCATAAGCTCTAATTATTCGGTTTTTCACGTCCTCTGGTGTAGTTCATGATAAACTGTTCGATTCTAGTTCTAGTTCATTTCAAACAGTATATAGATTCAGTGATAAATTGAAACTGATCAGGATTTCAAACCGTTAGTTATTATCAGTATTATGATAGTAAACATGTTTATTAACATTCACGCTCTTGATTTTCAAGTCTTGGTCAAAGTCTGCGATCTCGATAGACATCAGTTTTACGTTAAACTTTAATTTTCAAAGATCAAGGTTATTTCAAGGTCATGTTATTATACATATCTGAATGTATTTTTCGACCCGCTACACGATGCAATAATAAAAAAAATGTAGTTGTGTCAAAAACACTGATGACCTTGATAAAAAAATGACCTTGGGGAAAAAATATTCTTGCCAGATATTGTTCTTTGACACCATGCACATTACGTAAAATATATTTTATACATTACAATAAACTGAAGAGATATTTAGGTGGCCTTACTTAAAAGGACCACACTGTATATTAGGTGGTTGTATATGAAATGTACGATTTCAGAATGCATATGCTATGAAGTGTTTCAATGAAAAAATTCGTACAAAGCTAATGTTTAAAGTAATACCTTCAGTTTTTCTTTACATATAAAACTTTATTTTTAAATACAGGTTATTTCAACATCAGTCAATGTGGTCGTCGTGTATTCCTTTTATTGAAGTGAGAAAATAAACATATTGACGCCAACATTATATCATGTTCAATTAAAATGATGTAGTAAATGAACGCACTGTTGGTCAATGATAGAACAAGTTCAAAAATAAAGATGAAAATCTCATAAATGAAAAACTCGGCAACAATCTAATAGTTTTACATTTTCTTCTTCTTCGTTCTTTTTTGTTGCATCGACTTCGAGTTCATTAGCAGCAGTGGGGTCTAGATGGATTTGGTATATTTTAATGGACACGTTTTATATTTCTTTGAAGTATTCTATTGTCTTTCTTATATTTTCCTGTGATCTTCGGGCTGTATCTGATTTTCAATTCCATTTATATCGTTGTTCTGCTTTACTGCCTTACTATGGTATAGGTTGCATTGTAGTGACTTTGTTTTTAACACTAACCGTATCACGGCCGGAAAAATGACGGGTTTCACATTTTTCATTTCATAATTATTGACATTACAAATTATTGAAAAATCTAAATAAATTCAGTCTTGTAATTTTTATAAAACAACGTTGACCAGACCAGTCCTCAGCAGGCATATTAGAAGTATTTAATTTTATGGTTAATTTTTGTCCTTTTGAATGTGGTCCAGGTCATTTATGAGTAGTTCACATATCATTCAATCTTATCCTCCATGTCTTTGAAGATTTCTGTACCATAGACATGCAAAAACAATATCAGTTTTATAATAATAGTAATATGATAATAAATTGGAAATTATAGAGACTGAATCCTCTCAATGAATAAGAATATAAAATAATTCAAATTTTTGGTACCGCTAGACCTTCTATATCCTCTTCTGGGTAACCAAACACTGCGTTCCCTCGTGTAACACCAGTAGCACTCTTCAAGTGAATTATTCAAATAAAAATCGGATTATGCGAACACATATATGAAATGCGACGCATGAATAAAATGAAGTGCCATCGAATGCAGATAATTTTAATGCCGTTAAAACGGTTGATTGCTTGTTTCCCTCGGCTAAAGGAAACGCTCTTCAGTTAACAGTCCGTCCGTATGCTTCGTTCGAGCTTTAACTGCATTTCCAGACGTGCCCCAGGTGCCCTCTACTCGAAAGTCATTCGCCAATATAGACTTTACTAGCAATAAAGCCAATGACGGGACTCGTGCCCAGTCGGATGCGTAAATCGTGCATTTTCCCGAGCCAGCCGGTATCCTGTGCTACGATACGTCCCTCCAACGGCCGATCGGTCTGACATCCGTCACGATTTCGCCGGGCTACCGTTCGAAATTAACGGGTTCAAAGGCACCCAACACGGCCAATTCTACTGAAATTGTGCGCGCCTGCGTAACGATCTGTCTCGTATACTGTTACACGCTCGCAACCTTCGGGATTGATAGCGAAGTGTGTCCCTGCTGAAAATTTGTTCGCGAAAGAAACAGGGGAAAAGTGTCGGCACGTCGATTCCACCCGGATCGACGCAAATATTAGAATCTATTACACTTTAACTAACCACCCACAAATCGGTTTTTGTAATTGATTTAACCCCTTGCCGTATTATAACTAGTGATACTCGTGATGAAGACATTACACAAAGTCTAACAAATAAGAATATTACGCCTTGCCTTTTAGCCGCAATAAAATTGTATTCTTTTGTTATCAATATTTAAGCATTGAAGCAAATGTAGCCACTCAAAAAACATAAATATTTGTTTCTCTTCTGTGACATTTTTGGGAAGAAACGTTATAATTACTGTACCGTAAAATTAATCATACTGCAAAAAGTTAAAGGAGCTTGGTGGAAAATGCCCAAAATCTGAGTGGCACCTAAAATATTGTTAGAGGTTATAGGTCCTAAGGAATTTTGTAAGCATGAGTGTTCATGGTTCATACGAGGGGAAAATTATGAAAAATGCATACAAAGTGGAGCGATCGTCCGGAGCAGTATTGCGATTCGCTGACTTTATACCATCAAAGCTTCGAAATGCATGCAACAGAAGAATTCAAATGCTATTTTATAACTATACAATTTTTATACTTACATTTTCATACATATTTAATATACAGACATATCACGATAAATTATCTGTATGCAATTTTCTAATTATATGAGCAAAATGAATCACATTATTATGAGTACCACGATGCTTTGGTAAATACACGATAACGAGTATTATGTCAATTCTTTTACGTCATTCTAATGGCAAAAGCTTGTGTACATTTTTCTCAGTATTAAAATTCATGGTTTTAATTTAATGAGAAAACTAAATTCGATTGAAAGCAGTTGCAAATGCAAAAATAGTTAAATAGTATGCGATAAAACTTTTTCATAGAACCCACAGCGCGATAGAGAAAATTGGCTTTAAAATTACTTTGGTTACGTGCCCGTTTTATTAAAACAGAGTACCAATTTTTAACTAGAAATTAGTTCTTATGATTAACTTTTCACGCTTTGCATATAAACGGGTGGAGGACGTGTTCATGAAAGTCATAAAATTAAGATTCACTATTAAACTTCGGAAATTTTAAAGTTGATCACATTTATTTGCTTAATCTGTTAGCAGTGCAATATTTTTCTTTAATCACGGTTTAAGCATTTTACAACGATTGTTGAGAGCAGCGGAAAAAATTCGATCTATATTCGACGACTTTCAATTTAAATGGTTCCTGTTCCAGTATCCATTTGCAGTACACATTAAACTTAAACTCCATTCATTAAATTTCCTCTCGCTACTTGTTGACAATTTAATACAAATTCCTCTTTTCTTAAATCATGAAAATTATAATGCCAACCATCTGAAACATTTAAATTGAACTCCTTCTAGTCGCTAAATATAGCCTGCTTGAAATGTATATGGATCTATGTCGACTTTAAACATTTTCTCTGTTCTACGATATTAATAGGGAACGATGCTGAAATTTTCGATGGTTTAAATGTTTATATTTTCTACAAAATTGTAGTTTAATATGTGTGAATATTAAGAGTACTTTCTTCTTCAACACTTTCAGCAAGTAGTCCTGTATTTCTATTTTATGAGAAAGTAGTAGATAAATCCACTTACATTGAGAAAATTGGCTACATGTTTGTATGACTTCCTTCGTCAGCATTTACCAAACGCACTCCGATTTCTGCATGCATCGTCGTATTTACAATTATATACAATGTTCTACCACCAACTGCATATATTAATCAAAACTAGACTGAGGATTTTATGCATTTATAATAAATATGAGTAGATAGAGCGTTAAAGACGAGAAAGGTAAAAGGAACTTAAGATTGTCGATATATTATCATCAAAGTACGACAATTATTAAAGGAAGAAACAAAGTTTTATTTCGTTCCAGTAGTTTATAAATATTACAGAACATTTTTATCTTGCATAATGATCCGCATTCTAATATACAGGGTGTCCCATTTAAGTTGAGATTGTAAAAAATCTCGAAAACATGTGATTAAAAAAAAAGAAACTGACACATATCCTTTAGTGTTTCGAGTGTGGAGTCAAATAGCACTACTAGTTTTTTAATGCGTGGGCATCGTTAAGGTTATTTCAAGGTCATTTTGTCTTTTTTTGTCATAAATCCATATTTTTTTATTTCGGAATCATATTCTACGTAAAAAAATGCACAACTTTTGTTTAAAACATCTTTTTGTAAGTTCAATATTTCTTAAGATATTTAGCTGATTTGTCAGGTTTATGTCAAGGATAATTTTGTTTTTCTATTAAAATGTCAACGTTACATTATTCGGGAAGATTTTTTATTTCATTTAAGAACATCATAATAAATGCTCGAAATTTTTAATTAATTTTAAACGGGTGGAGGACGTGTTCATAAAAGTTGCAATTAAAGTTCGGAAAATTTTAAGTTGATCACATTTATTTGCGTAATCTGTTAGCAGTGCAATAGTTTTCTTTAATCACAGTTTAAGCATTTTACAACGGTTGTTGAGAGCAGCGGAAAAATTCGAGCTATATTCGACGACTTTCAATTTATACTAGTGGATTCTCACACTGGCATCGCAGCCACTGTCATTTACATGCGTATTACCTTCTTTTATACAGGCGTTACCTTCTCGTAGCAGACACAGGTGTGGCTTACGAGATTCTGTAAGCCTCACTTTCGTTCTCCGTAGTGTCGAAGTTTCGACTTCCACGAGGAAGGCGTTCTTAAATGGAGCATGCTGATGTCTTCCCTTGAAAATACGTGCTGTGGACACGTGTAAAAGTCGAAAGTTGCTAAATTTTCAGGAATTTCCATGGGAAACGCTTCGAACCCGGCAACGAATTTGTATGCTTTCGCGTTGGTTAAAGCGCGCCGGCAATCTAACAAAGTTAGCGGTTGGAGGGGAGAAAAAAATTGAAACATGTACCATGTAACAAAACTAAATTTTGCACAAACTATTCTGGAGAATTGGAAGCGGAGACGCTTTCCTGGTCAGCTGGTTTTATACGAACCGCCGAGTTTTCTCAAAATTGATTTTTCCTGGCAGCTACGGGTTCGCTCAGTGTGTTCTCTCGCCTTTCGGGTAAAGTTAGTTTTACGTTATGGTTCCACGCTGAATTTCCAGAAAAGGTTGTAAATCGAATAATGAAAAACGTCAGGACCTTCCTGCGTTGAAACACCACAATCATTTGTACTTACGTTCCAGTTGCAACATCGCAGTTTGAAAGGTGGAACAAGTTGCAAGGGGAAACGCACGAAAATAGTTTCCACCGCTTCCCCATTCAAACAGTACACTTGCACGGAGCGAATTAAATTATACTTTCGTGTAATTAGAACGATTTGGTTAATTAACGATTATTACTTTTACTAACGGGAAGAAAAATTGTAATGCGTTTCATCGGGAGGGGATCTTTACAGAATGTAATAAAAGAGAATGTTGATATGATATATTAAATTTTAAAATATTGGATTATTCTATGGTAAAAGAAGAAACATTTCATAGGAAACTCGACTGTAATAAATTTATTATAGCGAAACAATTTTTGAATGCGATTTGCCAAATCAGTTGGCACCAATAAAAGATTCTATTACGTTCAGTTTATTATTCTCGCTCAATTTAAGAGCAATCTTATATTTCTCATATCGTAAACAGAATTGAATATTGACATTAAAAATAACGTTAACAGAACTTAAATGATACCAAGGATAACAGGCACCCAAATATGGAACACTGATATCAAAGACAATATTTTTATGGAAAACTGAGAGAATAAAGTAGCAGTTAATATTATTATTATTTTTGTGCCGAATAACGAGTAATTGCAATATTGCATATTTGATTTTAAACTACCTTCTCTGTGAAATAAGCTTGCGTATCTCAAGTTAGAATCAATTATTAACTATTTCAGGATGCATCCAATATTTGTTTAAAACTGTTAGTTATGAAGCGCTTATGACACATTATTATTATTATTATAGCTTTAATAAACGAGATTATAATATTTTATACTAACAATTTATACTTACTAATATTTTATAATTTATAACATTTTAAATATCGTGAATTTACATTTCCATTGCATTTATTACACGTACCTATAGTAACTAAAAAGGCTTGTATTCCAAGTACAATTTTCATCGATTTGATTTATGTATTAATACATGTATTTTTACCAATTCGCATTTATATGAATTCTGGGTATACGACAATAAATGGAAGCATTTACTTTATGCACTAATTTTAAGTGATAGAGCAGTTTAAGGTCGTGAGAAATAAATTCATTATTAAAAACTTAAATATTAATCGTACAGGCATAAACGAAAATGAATAATTCTTTTAAAATGTACTACACCATATAAATAACAAAATTTTAATATTTCATTGCTGCTCGAGATGTATCCCTCTCTGAAAGGTTCGCAGCAAGTAGTGGAAGCGTGCAGTGGTCAGCCATGTCAGTTAAAGCGTGTTCTGTACCACTCGCGTCTGATACACATTTGATTTATTCCAAATTGTAATAGAAAATCGATTTTGATAAAATGTTTAGCATGTGTATAACTAACATAGATCTACAAGACGCATATTTTAAATTTTCATTGCGGGCTCAGATAAGAATGTTTTAAGATCATTTTCTATTTTTCTATATAATTCTTCCTAATTGTAATATTCTTCAAAATCTTACATGCACGTCATTTATACGTGATTTAGTAAATCGATGCTTCTAATTGCTAAAAAAAGCCGCCATTTGATTCAATTTTAAAAACATTATTTTGATATAAAGGGATTTCGAATGCTTTCGTGGGTATCTACCGAAATCTTCCATTGTGAAATTTCAGAACTGGGGGCAGTTCGATAAAGAAACAGGCCGAAAAAAGGTGGGAAACAGGAGGTAGTGACGGCTAGTACGATATTTAGGCTGCGGTGATAATTCACGGTGTCTGCTGTTGGTTGTACACACGAGTCATGTGACTTTTGTACGGCCTTCGGTGGCGCAGATGCGCGAAAGGATACACAGGTTGGGAGTGCAGCGTTGTGTGTGCACCGAAGGAATAAGAGCACGAGTGCTCCACTGAAACGAGATAGAAATGTTCATCCATAAATTCGTGCTGCTTGGCGGAAACATTTTCCGTTGTTCTTTCGCGCGCGCGGCCCGCCCTCGCCCCTGAAAACCCTCTCTGTCTCCAAGCTCGATTCTTTTTTCCTCTGTGTTCCGTTTTTTACCAATGGAAAGCAGAGCTTCGGTGAAATACGAGCGCAGTATCGGTTCCGCAAGCAGCTTGTCTCGCAATCGCTGTTTTGTTAATTGAATTCCCTGTCTCGAACGGTTTCGCATTGATGCGTACCATGGCCGGATCTGAAAAAAAATTCGTGCGGCTGACGAGAGATCGCGTTGAACTCATATTACTGCCCTAACAGTACACGCTGAACATCAAAGCTTGCTCGTTTCAAAGTTCAAAACAACAAACGCCGTAGGACAATTTAAACGGAGAAGGCAGAAAGAGGGACGACATAAATGAAAGAAATATATGCGCGCATGAAAAACATGTTGTTCCACATTCGGTAAACGATCTTTTAAATTCTTTGTAGTGTTTCATTAGCGAATATACACAAAAAGATCGGCGATGCATTATCTTTATTAAAAAGTACGCAAGTAACAAAAAAAGAAAACGCGAGGTTATTCGTTAACGTTGTTTTTTTAAAGATTACGCTTTGTCTTTCTGAAGTTTATGAAAAGTGGGGGGAGTAATACCCGGTTGTCGTGTTTTTATTTCTTTGAACCGAATGCCGTTATCAAAGGAAAATATGTTTTATACGCGCGTGCTCCTACCTTTTATATCCATAACAATCGTTCCAGGAACGTTGTTGGTATTCCTAGAATTAATATTCACACATCAGTGCATGAAATTCGAGGAGACGGACAATATTATTTATTTGCGTGTAAAAGATGAATATCCGCGTAATAATCAAAAGCCGTTGTAATATGCACGTTGTTTGTGTTAACCATTTTTCAAACTGATCGAATATGTGGCGTACAATTTACATTTTCAAATTTACATTTTCATCGGTTGTTTTATAGAAATTGAGTGTGAAACAAGTTTGCTTCACTGATTACAATCTTTCACGAAGGACAAATAAGATAAAAATGTGGTAGCGTACACCTTCTATAAAAGAATAAAAATACCATTCATTTGTGTTAGGAAATACGTTCCTTTATATTTGACGGGTTTAAACATGTGATAAACGCATAGCAGTGCCATGCAAACCAATCACGATAGCCAGACACCTTCAGAAACATGTTAGACTTACTTTTTTCGTAACGTGACACCCATTTACATCGTTATAAAATTATCTTCCACTAAGAAATATGTAATAGATATTAAAATATTTGAAATGATTTAAGCACTCGAACTCTGCACGTGTCATACAATTTATAATAATTGTGATCATATTCGACTTTTCTAACATTTATGGACGTTTTACAAACATTATTGCTAAATGCTGTTGTTTGTAAAACAAAAACTTAGTTTTACCGTCAATTGACTAATTTATACTGTTTACAAATTAAAGACATTTTAATCGAACGTGCAAAAATCCACAGTCTAATGATAAGAAAACGATTAGTATGCCAGTAAACAGGGTGTCCCAAAAATGTTGTACTTCCTCGAACAGGGTAAATTCTGAGGTCATTTGAGGTAACTTTTTCCTTTGCGAAAACGTTCTCCGCAGCTCTGTTAAGTAGTTATTAAGGAAAAACACGGATCAATCAGCGACAGGTCCCACTAAGCATGGCGTTGGCATTGGCCGATCCAGGATACATCCGCTGCAGCAGCGCTGTGATTGGTCCATGTTTTTCGTTAATATCTCCTTAAGAAAGCCACGGAGAACATATTCACAAAGGAAAAACTTACTTTAAATGTTCCCAGGAATCACCCCTTTCAAAGAAATACAACCTTTTTGGGACACCCTGTAGAGTCACTGGGGTCGCATTTCTTACATTAAAAGAGCAATATGAATGTAGCAGCTCTTTACTCCCGCAATATTGAAAATAAAATTTCACTATTTCGGCTTCTTGATCCTTCATGAAGTTTGTGGTAGCGAAAACTCCCAAGCCTTGGTTTTAATATGTGCAAGCAATAAAATAATAAAACTATTAACAAAAACATTATTCGCATTTCTCAGCACGAAAATGCACTTTCCTTACTAAAATAATGTCAGGATACTAAAGAACCCAGCACTAATCATGTGAAAAATCTATCCCGGCGAAATCAGTTGGATTTTTCATATGTTGTAGCTTATGATCTACTGAACAAAATATATAATGAGCACAAAGCTCAATAATAGACAGTTACGGAGTTATAATCAGTCAAGCATGACAAATTCGAGCCTTCCGAATACTCAAACCTCGGGAAGTATATTTACTTTACACGCTTGCCGCACCCCCACTCCCGCCACCCCACTCCTTCGATTTTCAAGTTGCGCGACCTAAATGAAGTCGGCAACATACTAGCGTTATTGCTGCCGAAAGCTATTACTTTCTGGGATTTCTACGTCCGATATTTATATTATTGATATCAGTGTATTCCATTCATTTTGGTCTCCATACTGTTTGGTAGTACATAATAAGATAATTTTTTTATTAATCCACACGCGCATGCACGCACACGCACACAAACACACACAGCAGAGAGGGTTGGCGTCAAAAATTACTACGGGAGTGACGAACCGTGGGGTCCTTATCTCTGCTGTGACATGCAAAGATTTTTGTCAAAGATTTATGGTCACAGACCTTTTCAAGGTAATTCAAAATTCAAAAATAATGACACCACCTAAGATTTTGTGAAACCCTACTATTTTTGTTTCAAACATTTTTCCAAAAAATAAATACTTCCCGAGATTTGAGTATTCGGCAGCTCGAATTTGTCATGTTTGACTGATTATAACTCGATAACTGTCTATTATTGAGCTTTGTGGCCATTACATCTTTCTTTCAGTAGATCATAAGATAGAACATATGAAAAATCCAACTGATTTTACCGGAATAGATTTTTCATATGATTAGTGCGGGGTTCTTTGTTTGAAATAATCGGAAACCGACACGGTCTACGCAGAACCCACTAATCCAAAAGTGCACATTCTCTTTTGTTCTTTATGTGAAAAACATAAAAATATATCTTGCTACCGAACATATCATCCAACCCGAGTCTCCCCTATCTGATGCTTAAGTTGCATCGCGACGACATTTAAATTTCAATAACAATTCTCCGTCGAGATAACCGTGGCTTGGAGAGCGTACGTTCTTGACGTCGTTGTCTGCAGAAGATTACGCTCAGCTTAGGACAATAATGACGTCCGTCCACGCACGCTCGAATCCGGATCAGAAGTAGGAATCCCATAGGGTGGTAGACGAGGCGGAAGTCGGTTTTCTGGTGTAAAGGTTTCGTGCTGCTCCTCTGTGGGGGACACCCTCCGTAGCTGACCGTTGGCCAGATCGCCGGGCTATCGGAATAGCAATAATAATCAATTGTCCATGTAAAAGCCTAGACAAGTTACATGATCGGGAAGTAACTGAAATCAATTCACTGGACACGTCCCGGATAGTCGGCGGGCGTCCAACTGCATCTAGAAAACGCCGTGCACCAGCGGTTGCGCAGGGGGTTGCAGGGGGTTGTAGAGGGTGATGTCCCAACTGGGTTGGGCGAGGAAGGTAGAAAAGTGAGAGAGGTGGGTGGACAGGACGGAGGGGCAAAGCCAGAAAAGGACATAGGTGCACTGCGGGTCGTAAAATGCATCTGCCCTCCTGTCCACTGCTGGCAACGGCTTTTATTGTGTTGCGTTGCAACACTTTTGCCTCCTCAACCCTCTCGATTTCCTACTCTTTCCCTTGTTCTTCTCCACGGTCAACCCTCACCTATCGGCTCGACGAAAAAACAACAACGCCTACTGATTTATAGCCCTTGTACACTCGTTAAACTGATTCGATAGATTTTACTGCGCTTACGTCGATTTCTTCTCCCTCTCATCCTGTATTTCCATCATTCTCCCTCTTTATTTATTTCCACCGATATCTGCTTCTCCCTTTACCCCACAATTTTCCTTCTCTCTTTCTCATTCTCTCTCCTACCTCTATTTGCTTCTCTCTTTGTCGAATTTCGGACCTCTCGCCCCGCCAACGTGTCCAACTCTTTCTCTCTCTCTTTTTCTGTCCGTCTTCACCAGTCTGTCGCTTTTCCTCGGGTATACTTTTCCTTTTTTTGCACGGTCCACCTCGAGCTTTCCAGTCGGGCTTACATCGTTCAGCCAGGCTTACGCGTGCCGTCGACATTTCCAGTAAAAGCATTATTGCACACTGCGATCTGCGTTGCGGTTCCAGCCCGTTTTCGCGTACAGCCTTCCGGACATTCCTTTCGGCGTCCCCCCGGAAAGCGTGTTCCTCTACAGTTTTATCAAATATACGCGCATCTAGTCCCGAGGCATCGTTAAAGAATCAAAGGTGACTGTTTTCCTGATCGGTATTATTCCAATTAGACCGACAAAGGGAGATTTATCGATTTGATACTCCCACGAGAAGTTTTCCGGGAACGTTGTTAACATTCACGATATCTCATTTGAATTCTGATTATGCTCATGTTTTATGCTGTTTAGTGCCGGGTCCCGGAAACTTCTGAGTATAATGACGAGGCATGATCGGTTATAAAGGTTTAAATTTGTTGGAATAATTTTAACTTTAACTTTAACAAAGGAAATGGTTCAGAGATAACTACTGTATTTATAAGTAGGCTTTCCAGCGAATTTATCATTGTACCTTGAAGTAAATAGTTGCACGTTTCATATACCATTCATGACAGATGAAAATGTGGGGATGCAAAAAGTATTAATTTTATAATGTCATTACAAATAATACCTTATTATTGAATTAAGTTCCAGATGAGTTGTTCTTAAACTTCGATACAAAATCAGTATTTCTTCGTGTCTTTCATCTATTGCAACCACAGTTCGCAACTGAAAAATTGGAAAAAATTCTCGAATATTTGGTTCGATGTGTTAACCCTTAGCTACACTGGCAGTCAACAAACGTACCCTACCGCACATAATTTCGCAAATATCTCGCGCATAGCAAAAGAGATGTCCTCGCGGAGTCATGTATTTTCCGCGATTCTGACCATTCACAATTTTTTCAAACAAATTTTTTTCAGGTCAGTGTAAACTAATCTTTCTACTTCTCGGAAAAATTCAAGTCGTTTCGTCCTATCTTAACGCATTATCTACCGACGATTATTCCATAATTTTTGGAAGTCTATTGCCCATTACTTAGGATCGTTTAACAGATCATTCAATAGCAACAGAAATTTCAATCGTAACTCAACACCCCACCCTTAATGACGTAATCTAATTATTTCGTTTGGGACTGCTGTGTAAACGAAGATTTTTAATCTTCCTTTTGGTTCAAGAAAAATTATTGAGAAGCTTATTAATAGGCTTCCGATAGATAAAGTGTTAAAAAACTTCATTCTTTAATTTTTTTCGAATTATTATTAACACTTTATGACATTTAATTTTCTATGATTCTATTATTGAAACAATTGCCTTGTGATAGCTAAAATATGATATAAATATTCTTGATTCAATTCTGTCTACATGTCTTGCAAATACTGCATCGAGAGTTGTTCCTGATCTTGTTGTCGCTTCATTAGTATTATTTACCATTTCCAATCTTAATTTATTTCTAAAAAATTCTATTAATAAGTTTGATTGTTCCGATGCAAAGTTCACGTTGAAATCTCCACTTAATATCATCGGAATTTTATCATAATCTTTATTAAACAATGCCGAACCTTCAGCCGTATATGCTAATAGAATTTAATTTCGTTTCATCGTTTCATCGCCAGATCGGTTTTACTCCTACCGTATAGCGATTTTACGCCTACAGCGTCGAGGTTTTACTAAACCGTTTCATCGTTTCATCGTTACATCGTTTCATCATTTCATCGCCAGATCGGTTTTACTCCTACCGCGTCGAGGTTTTACGTCTACCACGTCGAGGTTTTACGTCTAACGCGCCTAAAGAACTTTCACTTTAAAAAGTTATCGACTTTTTTAAAATATCTGAATGTTTTTACTAATAGGAATAGTCACAGTAGGAGTAGCTGTAATGAAATTTGATGTCTACGCACACTCGACTCAAAAGTGCGAAGATCTATCGAGACAAAACGAAAGAAATGAGTGGTGTGTAACAATGTACGCACAACCGATTGTTGATCATTATGGTGTCACCCTCTCCTGTGCTATATCCTTCACCTATTCCGATTTAGTTGACTAAACGTCAGCGGTAGTCGAGAATCTTTCTTTAAACTTCGTCGTGGCTTAAGAGCTTTAATAATGGATTACTTGTTCTCGATGCAATTGACAACGCTCGACTAACTCGGCCCAGTTCGGGAACCTTCACGGTACTTAACCCCAGAGCACACATTGAGAGGTATGTGAAAAGTTTTCTGAACAATTAGGATTAGTCGTGCCGCACTAAGACCAACCTATAGATTCCCGCTGAATGTAACCATAAAGCATCGAAGAAGAAGAAGAGGAAGGAGGGTGGAGGTGGATTTGAAGTGGGTCGCGATAGCGAGAGGGAAACTCTCTATGGGAAACTGTATGGGAGCTTACGGAGAGCACGATCACCGGGTGGTACATATTAGATACCAAGTCCTTACAACTGGCTCTCGAACGCGAGTATGCCAATAGAAATTACGGGTCTGCCGTAATATCGGTCGGCTGCCAAAGTAGACCGCTACCTAGCAGCAAGTCAGATCGCAAATTTTCTTTTTGTTAGGGTTTCTTGTCTCGGCTCACCACCGCATACCCTGTAATTTACGTTTCTTTGTCTGGCAACCACGGAACCGAGTAACTGCTGCTGACAGTTTGTTTATATCGCATCAGACTTTGTTCACTTCCGCGAAACGTGTGAGACGCGTGGGTGCCGCTTTAACATTCTCCTCGCGTGTACCCAAAGTTTTACATTGTTCTATTCAAGCGTGCGGGGTATCCAATTTAGAATCTTCTGTTCGCGGTCATATTAGTCGGTTCCTTCATTCCGAGGTGAAATAATTACTCGTTACAAAATTCAACTTCATTATATGATTATTCTTAATGAGTGGAATGTTTGTATAGCTTGTTCTATTGAATATACTGAGTATTATTTTTTGAATTTTGCATGAGCAACTTCTGATAACGTTATGAGAGCTTCGATGTCTTGCGAAGGTGTTGACTATTAATTTAAATTTCAAAACAAATAATTCAAAAATATCAGAGTTTGAAAGTGAAATGATAATCTGTAGTTACACATCTTCAATCGAACAGAGCGTTGCGTTCGGAAAATATAATACAAAAAACATTATAATGCAATTCAAATGAATCATTTGAGGATGAATGTCGACGTATTATTATTTCAGCACATAAGAAAGAACCAGTACATATTGTTCATTATCCGAATTATTTAAGACCGATGCAAAATCAATTTCACTGAGAGAAATATTTTTAGTATTTTAAGAATTCGTGGCCGCAAAAGTTTAAAAGAAGGAATTGTTCAAATTCTCTTAAACAAACAGCAGGATATATTTCATATTGTTGTAAACCGATTTGCGAATAGACGGCGCTATAACATGTCAAACGAAAACAAGGGTATGGAAAACATGTTGCATCAAATTCATACGATTTTATTTCACACACATTATCGAATAAATGCAGACCATGAATCGCATATGAATTTCAATTCATAGTATCTGCGATACACGATGTGTGCAACTAAGAATGACATACTTATAATAACTTTTTAATTCCTAATGTAATTCCTAAATAGACAGCAGATTTTTATAATAAGTATCAGTCTGTAAAAATGCGATTTTTACATTCCATATAATTTCATAAAATTGAATGAAATTCTTATTCGAAGCTAATAAAAACAGTGACAGAACACATCGATTTTTGCTTAACTAATATTGAAAAATATAAGTAAAATAAAATTTCTGAGAATTGTTATTGGTATAAAGAAAGAGGAACATTAACGTGCTGGGTGGCAAGATTGTATTGGAAGCTTGAACAACGGGAGTTGTTATGCGAGAACCAACGCAAAACAAGATCTCGTATTATTATTAAGAATTTATTGTGTCTGCATATACTTTATTCGAAGCTGTCACAGACAGTGCGAACCTACCAGCGAGAAACTCTTGTCGTGCGAATTCGGTGAGGCGTACAAGAATGTATTGATCTGCTCTGACATACCATTCGGCACGGGACCTGTAAGTACGGCACTGTCGGCATTTCCGGCTTTCTATAGCATGGTGAATCCTTCTTACTGTGATGATCGTCTTTCAATTGGTTGGAAATACAATAGCGATCGCATATCGAATTGTACACATTTTCGAAATTCTCGATTGATAACAGTCACCTTTTTCGGAGAGTTATCCAATAAAAGAAACATCCATAGTGGCTCAATTATTAATAACTACCAGTTAATTTAACACATTATGTTCTCTGTTCATCTTGCTGTTTTCCCTTACATTTTTTAACGAATTATGAATTCACCTCTCATGAATGTTCCTGAATTATTCTAATTCATTTAGAATTAGAGAAACTAGAAGCATTTACTTACTACTGCAGGACACAAATGACTAATATGACGGATTAAAATAATATTAAAATTTTTTTGTTTTTAATTCACTTTTAAATACCTAATTATTTTATTCAAACATACGTTGAACTAATACCAAGAGATTAGATTACATATTTTGACACAAGATCGTGCAGAGAGAATTAAAATTTTTGACGTAATTTATTTTGTAACGACAGATTCAATTGCTAATTAAATTGCAAAGACAATTAAGTCGAGAAAGTGAACATAGTGACCGATGTAATTTCTATTAGAAATTCGATATAAAAATTAATTTAGTTTCTTAATTGGAGTAAGGAAATGGAACTATCACAGATATTAATAATTATTATTCAGCGGAAATACTCGTAAAAATTTTCTATCATATATCAATAATATCTTTATATTCCGGTGAAATTCCTCTCGATCGATTAAATTATTCTCGACGTTTCGATCCTAATGTGGATCATTTTCACAGAGGCTTTATTGCGTTTGTTATGACAACGGGTAAAATAAAACAAAAAAAGAAAAGAAACATTATGAACAGAATATTAGGAGTTACGGAGGACGGTGATTTAACCCATAGTGGCAGATACGTAACTCAGTTACCATGATCGAACCTTGCGCCGAAATCATAAAGTTTATTAATATATCTTTATATTGTTTGTAGAAAGGTTATGTATTTGTAAGATACAGCCTCGGTAAGATCGGTAAGAAATAAAATCGGCGAAAACTGTAGTAAAAATGATATCGAGCAATCTACATACAAGGCACGCGACATTAGCAGTAATATCCAGGGAATATAGGAATTGAAACAAAGGGTTGAACATTTGTCCCAAAATGTAGGCGACAGTTGCACTGTCGTTAAAGTAACATCTGCTCTAGCAGCGTCTACTATGGCGTAGTATTTAAATGTCCGTGTGTATAGTAGTGTTGAACAAAATTGATCTAGCCATATAAACTGTAAATTCATGTGCTTCGCTGGACTTAATTAGGCGAGTTCACGATATCAGCATCTGGAAGATTGCTACACATAAACGGAATGAATTAGAAAAATAATTCACTAATAAAGTAGATGAATCTCTAAAATAGCTTTTCTGTGTACGGAATTATTCATTTCTATACTTTTTAAGAAATCAAATCTTGCTAGAATAATGATAACGATTTTTTAATATTAACTTCGAAGTCGCTAACACAACAAATAATGTTCTGAAATATTTGTAGTTAAATTAACAGTATCTGTTTAATACTTTATA
Source organism: Sphecodes monilicornis (assembly GCA_913789915.3). Classification (NCBI taxonomy): domain Eukaryota; kingdom Metazoa; phylum Arthropoda; class Insecta; order Hymenoptera; family Halictidae; genus Sphecodes; species Sphecodes monilicornis. Next base: position 6,131,322 of record OU565295.1, on the reverse strand, counting down.
ACTTGAGAAAGCATCTATGAGATGTTTCAGGATTAAAAGCAAGCCTTTCCTAGCAGCTCGAAGTGAAGTGGTCAGTAGCCTTATCAGATATTCAGATAGCGGGTTCAAATTTCTAGATCCCCGTAGTCGTCGTTTACTCCTATTACAAGTTACAATAGCCCGACATTCGTGTACGTTGACTTTGTCCATAGACAGATATATCAAGGCCACTAGTTTGCCAACTTCATCTCCGATAACTCCTGATAATAAGCGTTGACCACCAAGAGCGACACTCTATCTTGCTTTACCTCTATGTATACCCTTACTCTTGATTTCTCTGTTTACGCAGGATCAGATTCATTTAATAGTTATAAAATAAATATCCTGTTTCATACAATATTAAACAAATCAATATTTTTATCAGATACAGTTCTGTCGGTAAGTATAGCCTTTACTAAGACAGAATAGACATTGAAATATAATCTAATTGCAAATAACAATTTGAAGTAGATGTACAGCAGTGTCTTTTAATTTTTGCTAGAACTGTTAAGGAGATGCAAATATTAATTATGGAAGATTGTTGGAAAATTATACATAACCAGGGCCTTACAGTTTTTATAATCATTTTGTTCAAGTTCACCGAGTACTAGTGGGAGTACAGTTTATTACTCCACTGTAAGTCTTTATACAAAATCTAAATTTTCTACATCAATTGCAAAGGATAGAAACCGAGTAGGAAGTTAGTAGTTTTAGTAATTTGAATAAACTGAACAAATATATATACATTTACAGATTCTATTAATTTTCCAATTATTTTACATTTTACCTACTCAATTATGGCACATGAGCAGAAAATTAATATAAAAATGTATTTATTCTTGCACGAAATACTCCGTTACAATGTAACATTATAGCATAATCACGAAACATGGAAATTACGATTTATTAATAAGAGTATAAAATTAGAACTTTGAATAACATTAATAATTACCACAATTTGTGTGCCCGATCTTCTACTCTATAAATGAAAGATCACTATTCTAGAATACTTCACTGAAAAGGTAGAAATAATTAATGATGTTTTGTTGACATGGTATTCGTCGAGTTAAAATTCTCTGGATGAGTCGTTCACCGTGTTATTAATAACTGTCAACGATAGTTTACGTCGTTTTCTAAGTTTACAGCAACTTTTCGGAAGTTCCCTCTTTTTCAAAGAATGCATGCTACCAGTCGCCGCATTAATCACTGCAGAACTTTGTCCGACATTTCTTGCACAATACAAATGTTGTGTATGAATTCTAAAAGTACTAATCTTCTTTGCCAATGTACTCTTAATATTTGTCAACCAATTGTTTTATGCGATTCCCTACTCTAAACGTTAGACAAACATTTCGTTTACAAAATAAAACTAAATTATCATTAATTATAAATATACCATTTTTATACTTACGTAATCTTCATAATTGCTGCATAAATTTTGTAGAAACAATTTTTTATGCCTACAAACTAATAAAAATTGTTGCTTCTGGCAAGTTCTTCAGTATCTAGAGACTTCTCTATTTCACTGATTTGAGTTTTATGGTTTTTAGAACATGTATTATCGATTACCGACTTTTTCTCAGTCACACATGACAGAACTAATGCTCGCATGACTGGCACAATTATGTCTTTCAAAAGCAACGACCGTTGTCCGCATCTGTTACCTTGCATGACGTTACTATAACCACAGTCTCAGACAAAGACTAATTATAAAGAGAATATACATGAACGTTCAGTAGCTGCAAATGCTAGGAAAAGGGAACATTCAACTGCATGATCTACATTTTATCAAACAAGGGGTTGAACATGTATATTTGCGCACATTAATGTCTCTTTAGAACAGGCATTACATTCGGATGAAATGAGAACTGCACCAGCTATTTAATGCGCAAAGGGACATTCGCTAAACGTAGTCCTCTGCAGCTTATATTCCCATTGGGTCGTCCAAACAATTTTTGTTAACATATTATCAAGAATTAGAACCACATAAAATACTATCATTAATAACAAAATTTATTATCAATTTAAAATAATTATCGAGTTTATTTTAATATTATTTTATTTCAAGAAACGTTTCTTTCTATAAGAGATCATAAATTCTTTTGAATCTACCTTCTGTATAAGAATTTTTTGAAGTGAAACTTCTTTAGGCACGTTAGGCGCAAAACCTCGACGCGGTAAGCGTAAAACCTCGACGCGGTACGAGTAATAACATCGACGCGGTAGGAGTAAAACCGATCTAGCGATGAAACGATGAAACGATGATACGAAATTCACTACCCAGCGCATGCGCTCAAAACCCTCCAACGAATATCCAATATGGCGACGTCCTCACATGTCGAAAACGCTTAAAATTGCTCATATTTACGCGTGTATGACTTTTGAAGTGAAACTTCTTTATCCGCGGTAGACGTAAAACCTCGACGCGGTAGGCGTAAAACCGATCTGGCGATGAAACGATGCAACGGTGTAACGAAATTTTAGTCTATTAGCATATACGATTGAGGGTTCGGCATTCCTTCATAAAGATTATGATAAAATTCCTATGATACTAAGTGGAGATTTCAACGTGAACTTTGCATCGGAACAATCAAAATTATTAATAGAATTTTTTAGAAGTAAATTAAGATTGGAAATGGTAAATAATCCTAATGAAGCGACAACAAGATCAGGAACAAAATTGGATCAAGAATATTTATATCATTTTTTAGCTATCACAAGCCAATTGTTTCAATAATAGAATCATAGAAAATTAAATGTTATGTAGTGTTAATAAAAATTCGAAAAAAAATTAAAGAAGGATCTTTCACTTCAGCCATGTGGTCTAAGCACACACCAATTTTATTCATTGTCAAAGAAGCCAATATGTATGAGGAACAGGTAGACCCAGTAGCAATACGTGAAACCAGGAGGAAATTGAAATGCCGTTGCAGAAAATGAAAAAAAGTAAATGAAGATGAAACGAGAACAGTTTTCACATGTGAAATATCAAAAACAGCAGAATCTGAAATTATTGATCCAAAACTAAATTGCTTTCCACAGACTTTTTCAAAAGCTTCATTTCAAGAACGAGTCTGTGATTACTCTCAAAGATGTAATATAATTTTTGCATATATTTTTCATGCCTTACTAAATCAATACCACATCGCATACTAATACTATTATATTAATATCAATCCCTAAACTGTGAATTTTATGCGTTTATGATAAAAGTGAGAAGGTGAAACTCAAAGCAGTACAAAAATTGTAGGGTGTTTAAAAGTATACAATATTATTTTCAATTGATTCAAATTATTAAAAGGAGACGTTCAATTGTATTTCTCTCCTGTATTTGCAATTAATGCAGACATTATGCAGCCTATTAATTACCTATATAAATGCTACTGAATTCTTTAGGTTTGGAATATTTTCGAGCTCACTATAATCTGGAAGAAGAACCTAAGAATGTTACGGTACCCAATATATGTATTTATTGAGTCGCATCCCAGTTGTTATTAGAGTATGGTGCCCGCTCGAGAATGGTAGTTGAAAAGAGTGTTTGACTTGGTAAAGTCGAATAAAACTAAATGCTTCGTGTAATGCAGAAAATCGCAGGATTTTAGGAAAAATAAGAGAGCGATTCGTAGTTAGTAAGTTTCCCAGTGTAGCTCGATTCCTTGAAAATATCCGTGCGTTAACGCTTTCTTCTACTTCGATATTCACAACGAAACTTTGGAGACCGGCCCTCACCCCATCGTCCATTTCGATTTATCTTCTGTTCCTGGGATGTTCGAAACGCCGATTGCTATCAGCGTCGAACGACAGAACGGATTCCTCGAATGCAAACAACTCGAGTACTTCTCTCGAACAAAAAAAAAAGAAATGAGGAGAAAGTTCCTTATTGCGTGATAAGTTGACGGTTACAACATATTTCAATATCGCGAAGGAGGTCGAAGAATATCAACCCCTGCGGGACACAGCTTTCCTTAATGTGAGTTCAAATTGATGGCCACAAGTAAAATACATTAGGCATTTTGAATTTTATTAGGTATCCCCAAGATCCATTCAACAATAGACGACATTCAGTACACCCTCCACTTTGCAATTCAATAGTTTGCAACGACCACATAAAAGAAGTAATGCCGCAGTAAAGTTACATGTATGGAATAACAGATTTTAGTATTCAACAATACCCATCGCTTATTAAATATTAATGCGTGATAATACATGCCACTTTCACGTGATTTACGATTTCCATCCAAGACTCGATTTCGTATCTGGAATAGTTTAATATCAAATCATGTATTTCATTTAACAATACAGACATCCTAGGAAATAAATACTTATCCTTCAATTGTATCTACAAATCATTTATTTAAAAAGATAATTAATATAGTTATATTCAAAATTCTTACCGTTCATTATTGTCTTAAATTTTTTTATTAACATACGTATGTCAAATTTTGTCACAGACTATGGATTTCATACATTTATAACAACAATGAATGTGTGAAATATAGAACAGTAAAAATGATAAAAAGTATTTAGCTATACTACTACATTTTCCTCAACCTATTATAATTCATGAAAGGGGAAATGAATATTCAATCTATATTTCTTGCAATTACTGCAGAAAACTTTGATGTTGCATAAATATCTTCAGTTTAGTTATATACAACGAAAATAAGATGTCTTGCACAAAATGAAATATACAAATATCGCTTAAAATTAAATGTATAAGTAAATATAAAGATACAGTCAAGTAGTATTCATCATTGGAAGAGTAGCAATGTTTCTTACTCTTTTTACAAGAATAGTGTATAGTTTAGACAACGATAAATAATACTTGAAGTAGGTTTAAAGAATTTGTATAGCTTAGAAATCAATAGAATGTTTGATTAATTTTAGTGAACATAGGGGATTATAACAATTACGATTACAGAGTGTTTTTTTATAATTTATTATTTCAGACATGTGATAGTATTTTCAAACATTTCGTTAATCTTTGGGAAAACAATACTAAAAATGAGTGACAACATCTATTACTTGCATTTTTTATTTAATTAAGGAAAATTTGATAATACTAATTCGCGTGACAGCGACTTTTGTGTCTTCCAGTAAACAAACACAAAGGATTTGTAGTTTGTATGTATTTCAAAATATTAGATTGATGCAAATGAAATAATATTGCACTAACAAAGACAATTAATGGTTTCTAATTTCAGATGGAAGCATAATAATAATTAGTAACACCAATTCAGAAAAATAACAGTACGACAGTGAAATACATATAATGGATGAATATTTCAGAAAAATTTACAATTTTACTAAATTGTAAAAACATGATCAAATTTAAATCAACAATATTCTTATGAAAACCAACCCCTTGTAGTATTAAATAAGTTTTTATTACCACTGGGTTAAAAATAGCATGTTAATAAAAAGTGAATTCTAAAATTCGTTCCATCAAGGAATATCAAATTTTAGTCACTATCCTGTGTGTTTTTAAATAATTTCTTAAAGCAATAGGTTAAAAAATAGCTTGAACATAACAAGAGCGTTCTAAAATTTATTCCTTCAAGAATATTGGATTGTCTTATTCAATAAGTTTTTAAAACTAATAGGTTAAAGATATTGCGAATATAGAAAGTACATTCTAAATGTTTTTCAATCAGAGAATTTCACCTTCTATTACAAAAAGATAAATAATTTAAGACTTCGTTGAACGAATGCGTGAAGCTATTAGAAACAATTTTGCTGTAATAAAATAGGTAAAGCGCAAAGAATATTTCCATACAAATTCCTCTGCGCGAAACGACAACGTGCGCTACACCAGTACAATTGTTAAGAATAAAATTTTGCCTGGACGTTGTAAAGCCTGGAGGTTGTAAAGGAATTCCGTTTCATCGTTCGGCGTGAAAATTAAAAGATCGTCGACCCTTCGCGTTCGTATTGACCGAATAATTTAAAGCTCGCTAGCTTTGCCGCCCGTCCGTGCATCGTCGACGTTTGACTTCGAAGTTTAGGGTTAAGTTCCACCCTAATGTGTAATAACCCGCGCACACAACCTCAGGTGAACTTCGTAACGAGCTTTCAACATACATACGTAACGCCTGTATCCGTTTTACCGGCATCCGGCCGCATTTACTTCACCTCGTCCGTCTTTTTTCCTCACATGGTATTACAAACCAACCTCGCAGAACACTTTTGCGGCGTATACGGCCGGGGATATCTTGAGAAAACTTTCGGGGCGAGCGTTCAACTTGACGCAATATCTGTGAAGGCTCGTATAACGCCGGCAACGTGTCCATGCGGCTTATACGACGCAAATATACAGCGGCAAGGATAAGCCGGCTCTTCGAGTTCTCGACAGTGAGCTGCGAGTTAAGAGCAAGAAAACGGTACATGATTCCTTGCTCGTTTGGCCTTCCCCGTGGAAAAGAAATGTATTTTGCGAGGGTAATATGGTAGTACTAGAATGGTTAACAAGTTTTCTACATCAAAGAGAAAAAAAAATGCAGCGTGTCCCAAAAATGTTCGAGTTCCTTAAAAGGGGCGATTCCTGGGGTTATTCTAAGCTTTTTTCTTTGCGAAAATGTCATGCGCGGCTTCGTTTTCGTGCTATGATCGAATAACACGGGCCAACCTCAGTGTAGCTGCAGCTGACGAATTTCGTGTTGACGCTGCGCGGTGGCTGATTCTGCTGGGCGGTAGCATTGTAGTCGCGCCGTGCGCGAATCGTGAACAATACTGTGGCGGCTATAGCCCGCCCAACGAGAGTTGGCACAGAGAAACTTGTGGGTACCACGTGATGCTCCCACTACGCGCTACACGTCTTTCGCGATCGGCCGAATCGCTTGAGGAAGACAGCAAACGAGCGTATTGAGTGTGACTATAACAGAGAGATGTTGTGACCATGAACTAAGATGGTGGTGACTCTGAGCGCCTATGTCGACCGTTCCCGCCAAAACGTAAGCGTAAGAGTGGGATCCACTGATCAGTGGTGGGATCCGCAGCCTTGCGTCAAGAGTGGGGACTCGCCGTTCCCCCCGCACCCCACTGACGAGATTTTGTGCCAACTCTCGTTGCGCGGATAATACCTCCTACGCTCGTCACCAGATGGACAGACAGACGAAGACAACGCCTTCCCTGCTGGTACCTGATCCGTCGCCGATTCCTATATTTACCGTCCTAAACCGTCCTTACGATATCCCTGTGTCTATGGCAGGGCCCGTTAGATACCCTTACTGACGAGTCTTCTAGCTGGCCAAGGACGAAACGCCCCCTTTCCTTTTCCTCCTCACACACACACTACAGCCGCCAAAATACAATCAAGTAAGCATGCGTGTAATTATTGTTCGGTATTAGATGAAAATAATTCGGTACTGCCGTATAAGAGAATTCGTAGCAGCCAGTGTATTAATGGCTGAATATGCGAGTTTTATTTAAATTAATCGTTACCACTTCTTGTGGGGATATCTGTGGTGAGAATGAGAGAGAAACATTTATGAATGAAACAAAAGTGTATAAAGTGAATTTGGTTGTATGTTAAAATGAAATAAATGGAAATGAAGAAGCGATTTTGTTTATTAAAAGTATGGCTGTGATGTAGAATGGTTGTCATTAATATGTTGCGTTAAATATATAGTTATTTGTTGAGATACATGATAATTCCATTCACTGCTTGAACACTTCTCTTTCTCACGATTCGAGCACTGCACGACAACAACGCTACCGCTCAGTAGGATCAGCCGCCTAGCCGGAATCCGTAGGTAATAGCTGCTCTCTGGTTGATCCGTGTTTTTCGAAAACGAAACCATACATGACACTTTCGCAATGGAAAAGACTTCTTACAATAACCCCAGGAATCACGCCTTTCAAGGAATTCGAACATTTTGGACATCCTGTATACGGTCTAAGTTCGATTCTCATGTTATGCTTTTTACTAGTGCTTATTCCTCATATATGTAATTTGAACAGTAACACAAAATATTTCTTATAGAAAAATTTGTTAAAAAATACATTTATACATGTAATACAAAATTTATTAATTATATCTGTAATACATACAAATCATAATATATGATGTTTAATATACAACACAAACAGATAATGGCGTCAGCGTCGGCAATGTAAATATAGTGAAGAAAACTCATTGAAATAATCAGTGATGAATGAGCAAACTCTTAGTGCAGGTGGGTTTCGCTACGTGGCGAATGCAAAACAATTCAAAGATGGCGAAATTGACACGACGTACTAGTGATGTAGTGATGTAGTGACGTAGACGCAGATACTAGTGCACTGTAGGTGTAATTGTACACAGACGATATTCTATACACTCGCCACGGAAAGTATTATCACCAGACTGCGGATTATTATACATTTCTGGTACGTGTGAGTTTGTAAAATGCAAAAAGACGAGAGGATTAATGAAAATAAATTGCATTATTATTTTCTGTTTACCATAAGGAATCTTCTAATTGATGCAAGTTTCCTCTCGTTCAGATTTTTACAACAGAATTCATGAAAATGAGAATTTGCATAAAAATCCACAGTCTAATTATTATGTGTGGATGCTGCATACGAAATATTCGGTTTTAGAATGCAAATCTTATGAAATATTTTGGTCAACAAATGCTATTACGGTCTACAGGCTTATCATATAAAACTTTGTGGTACAAAGCTATTCCTTTATACCCAATCTTCATTTTTAATTTACATGTCTAATTTTACTTTTACATAAATTTTATTTTAACGTCAATCAATGCGACTGTACTGTATTCTTTAAAAAGTGTGTTGACGACAGCATTATGTGATTTTTGGTATAAATGTGGTAATTAATCAACGTAATTGATAGTAAAAAAAATTACAAAATGATAGTGACAATCTTATATATTAAGAATGTTAACCGACATATTTTCTACGGTAACACAATGAAATTCATTGACAGGATACGTTGATAACAATGGTGCTCCCAACATTTTCCGCAGAGATATTAAAATCTGACGCGATTTTTCTAATCTCATTTCCTTCTATGCGTCTATTAAATACTTGTAATCAGTCTAGAGGTGGAAATAAATGTTAGGCATTCTAAACTAACTTTATTCTAAAGTGCAAAAATATAAACGTAACACGATAAATTCTCCTGCCGGACATTAACAGCGAATACTAACTATTTGTACCACTTCTGAGGAAACGCGGTTGGTTTAAAACTACAGAAAGCCCAAAACAAGAAATTTTAAAGCTTGTCAGCATACTTTCCACGTAGGTATAATGCTACATAGATGTTGTCGGTATAATGCTACCTCACCTCTAGCAGACAGTAGTAGATGAAAATCATAAATATGATTTTTGAAAGAATTATTTGACGTTTTAACATTGCACGTATGGAGTGTGAGATAATCTAATATATTATAATAAAGTTTGTTAATAAATCTACGTCAACGTCTTACTAAATAAATAACCCAACATTTAAAAGCGATATTTATAAAAGAAATTCATCAAATGATGAACGTTCTTGTTTTTCTAATAAATCTAAATGAAGATAATTAACATACTGTCCATCATTAAGCATGTAAAAATGGTAAAACATGTAAGTATCATGATGAATATTCTTGATTTTTAAATAATTCTAAATGAAGAAAACTAACATACTGTCATTAAGTACGTAAAAATGGTAAAAAATGTAAATAGCATGATAAAGCATTGGAACACTTTTTAATATTAATTTTTGTATTAACATTTTATTTATATATGTATGTGAAGAATTTTATGATTACTTCATAATACGTGTAAATTATGAATGTTATAGGAGCGTATTTCTTTAAAGGTATGAAAAATTATTGATTAAAATACGTTCAAACCGTGACTGATTTGCAATTTTCGTCTTTTCTCATAGGAGTAAGTAAACATAGTATTTCCAAGAAGGCGATTGCCAAGGAGCAGGTATCCCGAATCCTTAAATTCCAGCTTCGGTGCAACGGATGAATGTCGTTTGATTCTTAGATGACACGAGGATTTGAATAAAAAGGCGAAAGACAGAGAGGATGGGACCCGCAGCAGAAAAATAAAAAGGAAAAAGCGGCGATAGAAGGTGAAGGAGAACCGAGCGTTCCGTAGCGGAACATGAAGGGGGTGAAGAAGGGACGTGTCGCGAGTGACAGGTCATTTTCCGGAGCAGAGCACCCTCTCGTCGCGTGCGACCTCCCCTCGATCAGTTCTAACCCCTTCGTGTTCGCTTTAAGGATCACGGGGCTATCCTAACTCCTCCTTCTCGAATAGGCAGTTCTCGATATCTCGTTCCTCGAATTCAAACCCGCAATAACGCGCCTACGCCAATATCTAATTTGATCCCCTCGCGGAAAATGCTCCGGCTCCTCGAACGTATGTGCGTACACTATTTCCTGGTGTTCGGCTCTGGCATGAATGCTTCAGAATCGCGTGACACCAAGTAATTTAATTCAAATCACGGAATCAATTTTCTTAACTACATTTTGTGTTTTAATCTTACAGTATCTGAGGAAATAGAAACTTTCAGCTTAGATTTCTTTACCTTTGCAATCCTTTTCGAAACTCAGAACCAATATATCAGCTTCGCAGATTTCTTGAGAAAAAGCTTGAGCCGAAATTTCGATTTTCCATTTTGAAGACAATTTCACCTTTACGACTGGACTGCAGTCTTTATGCAAGCATGCCAAAAATGAGTGTGAGCAATTTAAAACGATAGGAAGATTAAAAGAATTTAGAAATACCAACACATTACTTTCAACTTACTAAAACCATTGAATGATGAATGACATTTTGATTTAGTTGCAGTTAGAGAGGATGTCTTACATCGAAGATTTGATTCATTCATGTACTAGTATTTTATTCACACACTCAATAGAAACGTCTTACCTGATAGTTAAATAAGACTGCCAATGTACTTAATAAGTACTTTTCAATTTTAATCCAAAAATAACAGTAAAATTATGATTTGAGTATGTATATTTTTGTTTTTAAAATATGTAAAATAATTTCATTAGGTCTGAACGTACCACCATTGGCCAAATGACCAATTTTATATATTTTGCTCGACAATTATTGAAATTACAAAGATCTGTCCATAGAACACGACTGAATAAACTTATTTATTCAAGCACACGTTACAATAAAAATCGTACATAATCGAAGTAAATTCATTTTTGTCATTACAGTGCTCGGTACGTTTAGTGTTAAAACACTTCCTTCTTTGTCAAGGATGATTGTAAAAGTTCGTGCTCGATAGACCTCAAGACCTTCTTTGAAGTAAATCCACGTATTTTCTATAATACGATGAAGGCTGTAAAACGTTGTGAGAGAATTGTAGGAAATGGTAGTAACTATATAATAAATTGATCAATAAAACGGTATAGTTCAATACATGTTTTATTCACACTCTCGTGTTTTATTTTCAAATCTTGCACGAACTGCTGTATTCATCCAATATAAGAAAAAATAACGTTATCCTTATACATCTTTCACACTAAGTTTACGGAGCACTAAATGTGGCGACTTTATATTACCTTATAAAAATAATAAGAATATGTATATCCAAATGTTTAGCTAGTCGTTTAACACTAAGCGTACCGGGCAGAAAGTATGGCTAATATGCATTATTTCATGAAAATTATCAGAATGAATTTATTTAGATTTCTCGTAATTTTTATGACAATATGTGCTTTCAAACATCAATTTCCAACATATTCAACATGATAATTTCAACATGAATTTCAAACATTATAGAATAAGAAAAGTGAAACCTGTCTTGGTACGGTTAATGTTAATCCGTGATGGGTACGATAGGGGCACCTCAAACGCTATGGTGGGGACGGTTTTGTCTCAATTGAGAAAAAAATGCCCATCTCTGATGTTAATAGTATGTACTCAAAGACATATTAGTTAAACAGATTTGTTTGAATACTCGAACAATATTTGTTAAATAATTCCTCATGGATGCATTTTTACGATCTCACTAATCATAACTTGAGAATATTAAAACCCGCCATTTTGTCGGGTCCCGTAAATCTAGTGTTAAATATTGTGTACGACGTGAAAAACTGTCAGACTTAAAAGCTTTGAAGCAGTCATTGCTCCGTGCATTACAGGAATAGCAAAGAGCCTACCCATCGGTCACAGTTTTTCTCATTTGTTTAATATGATCACGGTACAGCCGCCGAATTACAAAACTTTCCACTGACCTAATACCTTCCTCTCCGGAAGAGTTCTGTAATTTCCCGCGGCGGGGTAACTTCAATTTCAGTTTTAATTAACTTGCATTTCTCGTCTATCGCGGGACATTAATGCCGACGGGGGCCGGCTGCGTCCTTAGCTCCCCATGTGCAGGCGACAGAAACAAATTGTGATATATATTTGTAATGCTTTTCTTAACGGCTATTATGTGGGCTCCGGTTCGGTGCGGGGGTTAGGCGAAAATGGATTCACGGTCCCGTACCCGCGTTTCGCTCAACGGGGTAGTGAATCTTCGTTCCGTTGGAAAAAGCCACAATGGGTGCGAGCAATCGCTTAAGTGGAGGTCCCGTGGTTTATCCGCGGTGTTTCAACCGAGCGGAGGAAAAAGCGCTGCTGCTCGTTCTCCCAAAGAGACGTAAACACACCGGTCTTGAATGTTACATAAGTAACAAATTATACATCGACGGTTAGGTAACCGATGTACGGTAACTACGTGCAAACCGAAGGATGAAACGAAAATAAAGGGGGCGAGCCGCGGATACTGTGAACCGGAAATATACGCAAATGTAGCAACGCAAACAAACACCGGTGCGGCGGGGTGGGGGGTGGAACACTATTCCGGGGACAAAGGGAGAAAGAAATAGCAAAGTGGCAAAAGAGAGTGGGAGTAAGGGAAGTGACGAGGTGGAACCACAAAATGAAAAAAGAAAGGAAACCAAGCTCTACGAATGCGCTGCATGAATAACATGCATTTATGCAGCGCCGACGCAATATGTAAGAAGTCCTCCTCTTCTTATCCATGAAGAACCAGGAAAACGCGACGGAGCCTCCATATTTTAGGGGACCCTACAAAGTGCTCGACCCACGTTCCACTTCCTCTCCACGTAGTCTATGCATTTATGCAATAACGGGATAATTTCGCGCCTACGCCCATGCGACATCACACTCGATTTCCTCCTCTGTGCTCGATTCACCCGAAAAGTGAAAATATGATGTAGAGGAATATCTCCTTTTTGTCATCAGTTATCTGACTTACGAGTCTTCAGAATTTTGTCTAACGTGTATGATAGCCAGTGCTGGATTAACCAATAAGCAAAATAAGCACGTGCTTACGGCATCAGGAGAAGGGAAAACCATAGAAATTGCCTGAGTTTGACATCTTTTGTTAAAGACACTTTTTAGTCAAATCATCGACAATGAAGAATTGGCACTTCCTGTATGAGGGCGCTTCAAAAAACTTTTCGGTTTAGTTTAGGCGATATGTATATATAGCTAAGCTGTATAAATTGCACAAGTAATCGACCGAAAAGATGGATTCTTCATGATGTATCCGCTCTAATATTGTACCAAGATTTTCAACTTCCGACTCGTTCCAGCGCGCAGTTTCTAAGTGTTTAAGTTATGCGTCGTTGTTCGCGCAGTTTCTGATAGCTCGCTGAAGTTTGCATAGCAATTGAAAACGTTTACCTAACAATATTAAGCTGCAACGATGCTTACCGCATACGACCTACTTAAAGTATCGCAACTGAAATTGGTAGTGTGTATAGGCTACCCTAAAACAAACGGTCTTGCCTCTAATCTTATTTTTCTCCAGTCACTATTGAAGAAAAGTTCCAAATGATCGTTAACTTAATTTATAAGTATAGCACCATCTTACCTATTTGTATGCATTTGTATTAAAAGTAAAAAAGAATTAAAGGTCTGTGTAGAACCTTTGTGAATATTTCTAAAATGGGCATACTTATAGCGGACATACTTAACTTCTTAATAACGTTTTTAACTCACCGGTAACGATGCTCGAGTCTATTTTGACCCACAGTATCAAAATCGTTATACAATTTCTAGCTTGTAAGTTAAATTAATAGCTGGTAAGTTCGAAACTGTAGAGAGCTTAATGAGTTTGCAACAAGTACCTTCAAAAATATATTTAAAAAATTTCTAAATAAACTCACAAATCGGTCTTAAGCATCATCAATTTTACAATTACAAAAATAGTCCGCTATCCAAAGGTTAAAGGGAAAATAAAATATTATTCTTATTTTCTTCTTAAACTTTCAACATTCTTTTCTAAATTTTTGAATTGGTATTCAGTATGTTCTTCAAAGATGTAGAATATTTTAATTACTTTATCATCTCTTCTTCGTGTAGAATTAATAAAAAAATTTAAGTTAAAAATATTAATTCATACGAAGAACAACGTAAAAGAAAAATAGGAATAGGTTTGTGCGTCTTGTAATTAAATCTAACATTAAGTATTGTTGAATCTAGATTTACTTTCATACAAAAGCAGTATCTCACGATAATAATTTTGTGAATTGCACATTAAGTCGTAGTATACATTAATTATGTCTCGAGCAGTTAATGGAAGTATAACGGAACAGTTCTCGGATAGAACCGTCACCGTACCGGAAACATTGTCATCTTAGTTACCAGACTTCGGACTGTGGAGTGGGAAAGAGCACGACTGTGTCGGCCGAGAGTCACGGAGTAAATCAGAGTAATTTTATGTTTATCCAATTGGAAGGAAAATTTAAAACTTGCCACTCTCCACGACGAGAAGTTGCCATCTTCGTTACGACTTGCGGAGAATACTTTTGACGAAAGCGACAAAGACACGACGTAACGAGATAATTTCGACCCTTACGGAAACAAATGTAAGAAAATTTCGTTGAATCATGCACACGGTGACCGCAATTCATTCAGTCAACATTTTATAATCGTCTTTAAATACTTATTTTTGTCTACAATTATAAGAAACCTTACTGCTATTAATAACCTTAGATTTACTCTTATCGGAAAGAATGAAACTTGTTAACAATACCATTTATTCTTATAACAGTCGCATTAAAAGTACAATTTAGTACTAAATCTACCACCGGTCAAATGACCGCTTTTAGATTTTTTATTTTGCGATTATTGAAGTTATAAAGATGCTTCCGCTTTAAATGCTTATGCATGTTTTTTTATTCAAGTATGCATTATAATAAAAATGGCACAAAATCGAAATAAATTTAATCGTGCCATTTTTATAAAGGGGCACATACAAGGTCACTGTTAACGGTCGGTAGGTTTAGTGTTAATAATTCAATAGATTCGAAAAACTGTAACACATTTTGTTCACAGCCTCGCACAAATTAGAATCTTCTAATTGTAAGTATTGGTAGTTGCACGTTGATTTTTGTTCACATTCCTGTAAAGAAATTTATTTTTTTGGATGAATAATTTCATTAATAAGTCGAGTGATTGGACGATGCTTTCCGCATGCAATTTTGCAGATAGCAACTTTTCGTCTACCTAAAAAATAAAATTGCTCAAATGGTGAAAGCAATAGAACTAAAAAATGAAAACGTTCATGTTTCATATGATGAACTTTTATTGCTTATTGTTGGTTATCCAATTTCAGCCGTATGCACACATGCGAGAAGAAAAAAAAAGCGACATATTCAGGACATAACTGAATTTTTCTGCAAGTGAAATGCAGTTTGTTTGAACGTGTCCATAAGGCAGCAGTAATTGCTATTTGCAAGCACGAATAACATTCGACAGCAATATAATTATTGATATGTTTTATATTATAACGTAATGAAATAAATAATTCTGAAATACAAAGTTCTTAGCAGTGGTGCTTTTTATCTCAATATTAACTTAAATTATTTCATTCGTTGCACTTCATTAATTATAAACGTTGTTTATTTGTAAAATACAGTTCCAGGTTTTCGTCGCAATCACTGTTTATTACGTATTGCGCAAAATCAACTGTATTAAGCTTCCGTATTTTAATTAAAATATATTTTCTATTATCGCGGAATATAAAAACAACTGTTCCATCGCCGATGAAGTTTAGTCATTTCATCGTACAGTTTGTGTTCGAGCACGTAAATGTTTCCACTGCGTTTGCGTTATTTGCGGAGCATTGTTAGATGAATTACCCGTCCGTCAATGAATAATATTTACCTTCGTTTCGAGGAAAAAGGACTATTCACTCGCGTTTAATTACGATATCACTCATCCAGCCAACCAGCGAGTAATTTGTCCGTAAATACTTGAACTTGTAACATGAAAACGGCCTTAAAATGCAGGGTTATTATATTTTCTTAATAAGTACGTCGAAAGCGAAAAAGTAAAACGTGATTGACGCATACGTGCAGCCTGTTTCATAGTAAACGCTGTAACATGACGAAAGTAATTGCGTGACATATCAATCGGAAGTAAAAAGCGAGCGTTTTGAATTACATACATTCGATACGCAGTACTTCTGGAAATACATATATATTTTTCAAAAACTCGATGCGAGAATTGGCTGCACTTTATTGGAAATATTCACTATGAGCCGTAGTGCAGTGAGGCAATTAACGAGCGAATATTGGAACATCGATAAAATTTTGCCGATTACGAGTTTGCAACAGAATTTAAAAAAAATCTTTTGTTCCGAATATTGCGTACGCGTCGCCGAGCGAATCAAAGTAATATTGCGCATGTTCGTATCAGTCTGTTCTATTTAACCATGTGGTTTATATTAATAAGCGTCAAAATGTGTTTGTTATTTAATTTCTTCTCTGCTCGAAAATAATAAATATAGATCGTATTGAAACGACGTACTTTTTAACAAGAAGTTCTTAGACGATATGTTGAATTTAATGAAATAAAATAACTATCAGAACTGGAGTAATTTAAATTTGAGTTCATAAAATGATAATGATTCGATAGGATATCTCACAGGCGGTTCATTTTCAATAATATATTTACAGTAGTTTTCGCTTTGCAATTTCAACTAACAGCCATTTTTAAATAAATTTTGAATATATTATCTAGTAACCTAATCGCATCTGATATCTCAAAAAACTCAACTCGTTTGGTGTAATTTTGAAAAAGCTATTCGTTTTAATAAGCTCTACATACATATATGTATAGCTTCACATGTAAACAGTGATGCACATGAAACAGGATTTATTGTACAAATCAATAAAAATGCAATTTAACCCCTTGTCGTACCCGCTAACTCCCGATTGCTCGGGCCATAATAAACAAGAAGGTCGGTCACGCGTCGACCCATTTAGCTATTTAGCCGTGTGCTCGAACTTGCGCAAAATGTATGCGTCTTATGACATGTATATTTCGGCGCAACGAAAGGAATTGTGATATAATAAACACGTTTAGTCGCTAATAACCTTGGCAGTTGATGCGACGTTAAAAACAATAAATACAATAAACACGTTTGGGCACAACTAATACTTTTAAGATGTCTGGGAAGTAATTATGATCAATTCATCGGTGAACAAAAATGATTTATAATTTGAAAGTGGATAATGTATCAGTAACAATTTGAAAATTAATACTTAATTTAAATTAATAATGTTTTGAGAAAACTCGTAGAAAATTAGTAATCTTCGTGTTAGTGTTGTTCACGTTTGGTCCGAACGAAGTACCACGAGCCAGGCTCGTGTTGTTTACGTTTGGTCTGAACGAAGTACCACGGGTCAGGTACGTTCTTATTGTTTTTGACCCAAATTTCTCACCACGAGTCTCACTCGTTGTTGTAGGCCAAGAGGCTAACGCTGTAGCTAGGAATATGTTCTATTATCCAAATACTCGTTTCACCAGTGAACTAGTATGGTCTCGCCCATACACGTATTGACGATTTGCTCACTTGCTACCCTATCTACAGGGTGAGTAACGAAAAACAGCACACTTGAATTTCTCTGTTGATATGAAAGGCAGAGGAAAGTTCCAAAAGTGAAATGAAACGGTTGGAAGGGGGGGCCAATATGACGACATCAATAGATTTTGTGATTTACGATTTTTTTTAATGTCACTTCACGGTCATCGATGCTTTAATGGCTCTATGTATTTTTAATCCCATTATACGATGGCTAATGCCGAGACGAAATCAACGACCTACAGCATGAACGATCTTGAAATGGTCTTGAGTGCAGAAATTAAAATAAAATTATACCGAATTGAGATGTAGTTTTAATTTAATTAACTATTTACAGTGGCGACCTTCGGTATTTTTACATGCATGAAAACGTTTAGTAAGACTTCCAATTACAGCTTTGATTGTTTCAGGTGAGATACATAGTTGCAAAGACGTGCATGGTTTCAGGCATTCTGGTTTGTTCTCTATAAACATCATCTTTTAATTTACACCACAAAAGGTAATCAAAGGATACATTTAGATGAAGATTACATTCCATCAGCTGCCTAGAAAATCCAATTTTAAACGTTGCGATTTTCTGTAATGGAACTCAAATTCGTGGACTCAAGATCATTTCCAGATCATAGTGTCCTAAATGACTGAACTTGTCTCATTGTCAGTCTTAGCCATCACACAATGCTGCGTACCCACAGGAAAGTTCAATTGTTCTATTTTTCGTGACTTACCCTGTATATTCAACGGCAACTACGTTCAATGATCAAAGAACAGACACCGTACATTAAGTGACATTTCGGTCCTGAAGTTTTTACATGTATCGAGACAATACCGCATTCATTTTTGGATACGATGCTTATCAGTTCGACGGTTCACCGCTCGGCTCTATTAGCGTTTATCGTGATTAGCTAGGCATGTGTTACGCTATCACTCTTTAACAGAATTTCGCATAGAGGGATCCGGGAACCTTTGTCGGAATTGATGGGGTTCCGAATCCCTCACCATTCGACGAGTGAAATTCCACAAGAGAGAATGCCCAACCGTTGAGAGTCAAGGTACGAGATCCTCTTAACGATAGTTACTGCGTAATCCACGCCTCAAAGTCGGTCTCAATCAGAGCCACGTAGTCCATAATTCAATATATCGAACCCTCATCCCGATCGTCTAACCTTGCCCATCTGCTCTCATTCCCTGCCTTGCTCTGCCCCATCCGTCCTGGACCGGTGTACATCGGTTGCCTTCTTCCGAAGAAGCAAACGGGGAACGAGATTTTGGCCTCGGGTTTTGTCTTTCTATGATTCTGGCCTGATCGAAGCCAGCTTGGACTCCAGTGGACACTAACGAGAAAATGGCTCGTCCAAGTTACCCTCCATCGGTTCTGCACCTCTTAATCCGTAATTGAATAACGTGTCTCGACCCACGATCAGGATCCGAATACCGTAACATACTGGCCTAGGACCTTTGCCTGCATTATGGCGACTCCAATCTCTCTCTCTCTCCCCCTCTCTCTCTCTCTCTCTCTTTCGACTTTTATTTCTGCAACCCCCACGATTCCTCCTGCTTCCCACTTGTCGGCGGGATACACGATGAGAGATTATTTGTTGGATGGGAATAAACTGTTTTAGGGAGCGATTAAATCGCCGCCGTTTAGCTTTTGCTCTCTGCTTTTACGAGACACTCGGAATTTTTAATTTTGACGGGGCGCGCGTGCAGTGACGGTGAAAAGTTCGAGATTAGCAAGCTGTTGGTAAACTTCTGTACGAAACTTATGTTCTCGCTGATAAGTTGTTTGTGTTTTCAACGATACTCAATTGTACAGCGTTTTACTCACAGCATTGTTAAGAGGCACGAATGTTTCGTATGGTAAATATTAATTTCGAATGGACTTGTATGTGTTACTTTTTTCAATCTATAGCGTTTAGGCTTTAAAATACACACATCTCCTACAGTTGCGATAATTAAAAGGTTTTATAGTTTTTATGTCTATATAATAAGTTCTATCCAAGTATAATTATTTGAAACCATATTAAATAGATCAGAATTATTAAAATTTGATTTTTAAATTACAGTACATGCTGTATGCTGGTTATTAAAAAGTAACACCCCACGTTTAAAATGGACTACTTGTTCTATTCATGTAAATCACATGGACAATTTCGATGTATTTTTATGATTAATCATTAGTAAACAGATGTACCAGTATTAAAAACTGCAGGCGAAACTTTCAACAGAATTGGTGAAAATATAATAAAGGATTTCGTTGTAATTCTGCAATATCGTATTTATTCTTTAATTCGTGATGATGAGAAGGTAATAATTCATCAATATTTTCGTTTCTGTACATCACAATTAAAATAATGGGATTTTTGTAAAAAGTTGCTATGTTTATGAAACATTGATTAAACAGTATTTAATCAAATTATATCCATTCGGTTGTTTATTACAATAAACTAAGGGCATTTTTATTAACGTGTATTTTTATGACACGAGCTCGCAATAAGAACGATATTATTTATTTCCAAAAGGTGAAGGTATTTAAATTTTAACGTGTTGGATATTCATGACACGCATTGTATGCACGTGACAAATTAGAAAGGCAGTGATAAGCAAGTGCACACAAATGTTTAAATCAGTTCTGATTACTTTTTTATTCGATTGAAGCCTGATGAACTAAGACCAGGTTAACAGTGATGGATAAATTCTTCTCTCGAACTGACTAAAAACTGGACAGTACCAATTCCAACTTGGACCTGACTGCACGAAGACTGATTGCTTCCTAGACTTACTTTCTAATCCGTTGATATCTGAACGAAATACCTTCGGGAGTTTTAACTAATCAATAATCAGAGACGAATTTGTAGCTGATTTTATAATAAACATCTTCTAATTATTCCTTCTATCTGGCCATTTCAACATTTTTTATAGTACACCGAGTTAAGATTTATCTTTGGATATTATAGTTTAATATTTCAATATGAATAACGCTTAAACGGAATATTCAAATGTAAATATAAAATTTCAATTTTCTGTACATATATTTTATCCCGATTTTTCGATTTAATTCGAATCACTGCTTTTTCGATTTAATTCACGTGCCAGTGAGCACTCTGTACGAGGAGATATTTATATCCACATTATTGATGAGACCTTCAAGCAATATCAAGGATTCTGTGTTTCAATTTCACTCTTGGTAGAGGCAGCAGTTTTTTAAACCATGCATTATACATGAAGATATTTTTATTACGTATTACAAATTAACACTTTATCTGCCGACGATTATATAATCACTTTTTAGAATTTATAATTGATAGCTGAATAATTTTTGATAACCCCTTCGATATATATATAGTAATTTTAATCCTGTAACATCAATTAAGCCTCAGTAATCTAATAATTTTGTCCGGGATTATTATCTAAAAGAAGATTGTTAAGCTGGTTTTGATTATAGCACAGTTATTGAAAATCCTATTAACAGGCTTCCCAGTCGGCTGCCTCCATCAGTTATTGTGCTAACTGCCTTCGTAGATATAATATTTTACTAAACACAGCGTATTTTGTTTATGAAATTTAACAAATATTTATAAAGATTATAAATTTACAAAATGTTGTGTCGCATATCCTCCATCTTTTATAAACCTTATCAATATATTCATGCCATTTTGCTGATGGAATTGACACGAAACACGACACAATTTGGATTATATTAACTTTTTTAATCCATGATACGACAGGACCTCGTTTATCCAAACAAGTTGGTGGCAACAAAGCGTTCATTGGCAAATATTGTAATATGCATGAATTGTTTTAGATTGAATTTAAATACGTATTCATATGGATCATATCATCGGTTCGGATAATCGAAGCTCTACTTAATCGTCCATTAATCAAGCAAATATGCTCCGAACTATGTCATGTTTGGTTTCACTTTAATCAGAAAAATGTCACAAGTTTGATGGCAAGGGTTTCATAAAAGAATAGTCAATACGACGGCTGTTGAATTATGAAAAGATGGAAAAAGGAGAAGGAAGAGTTTCGTCCTAGGCCCGCTAGAGGATTCGTCAGTAAGGCTATCTAGCGGACCCGTGCCTTAGACGCGGGATGTCGTAAGGACTGTTTAATACGGTATATATACAAACAGAGGAAGATTCAGGCAGTAGCGGGAAAAGTGATGTCGTACTGTCCCTCTGTTGACGAGCACAGGAAGTAGCCGCTACATTACCCCGTTGCCAATGATCAACAATATCTGGACAAACTTTCCTCTAATTACGCTGATCTCCGTCGGAATCCAAGGAGGTCGCTGGAATGTGTGCTGTCAGTGTGCACTCCAGTGATACGGCCGAATCGACGAAGTTGAGTAGCTCCCTAAGCCGCTTGCAGGACTCATATAATCGCACAAACAATGGAAGAACGTTGCACAAATGTAGATGCGAAAACATGGCCCAAATTTAGGTGCGAAAACGTTAAACCATATAATGCTGCGAAGATGACATCAGAAGCGCATAGTAGGGAGATGTCCTCGCTGTTGGTCGGGTAGTAGTTGAGGCAAGGCAGTGGCAGAGTAGTCACCTTTCACTTCTCCCCACGTTGTCCGTCGTTTGTTGATGTCGTCTCCTCTACTCAGAAGGTAGCGTTGTTGTTCGTTTGTCGACGTCACCAATTATGGCGGCTGTTAAATTATGAAAAGATGGAAAAAGGAGAAGGAAGCGTTTCGTCCTAGACCCTCTAGAGAACTTAAGGCTATCTAGCGGACCCGTGTCTTAGACGCCGGATGTCGTAAGGACAGTTTAGGACGGTAGATATACAAACAGTGGAAGATTCATGTAGTAGCGGGAAAGGTGTTGTCGTACTGTCCCTCTGTTGACGAGCACAGGAAGTAGCCGCCACAGTGAAGATCAATTTTTTACAAATATCGAGTACATCTCTTTATCCTATAGATTACTGTACTTCCATTTATACGAACAAAGGTCATCTTGAGATCTCAATGACATCTCTAGTTATGTTAGACAGATTTTATGTCTATCATAACATGTACAGTCGTGGGCGAAATTAAGTTGATACCCTTTAAAAACTCGGACTGTTCCTTCTTTTTGAAACCCTGTATGTGATTCTGTATATTTTAATTAATGGACACCAAAAACGACCGATTCCATGATTATTGTTATAAATTTTCATTTCGCACCGATGAGTACGACATTTTTTAATTAAATTTCTTTACTACTTGGCATGTCTCTAAAGTTAAAATTTCTAATACTTGAACTATCCATTTTAAAATCAATAATAACCTTATTAATAATTTGTGAAAAACACTTGAAATTGCTTACGCTTACAAAGTATGTGTAACCACTGAATTGCCATCTAGTGCTTACGCTCAGTACTATGTAGCCGATCCCGCAAATATACCATACTATCCTAACACATGCGCTGAACACTCACGATCTATCCAGCGCATGCGCCGAACAGACCTGCCTCTACCACTCAACGAATATCCAATATGGCGACACTCTAACCTATCAAAAACGCTTAAAACTGCTCCTCTTGACACTCGTATAACTTATAAACCAGTGGATTCCTAACAACCTTACACACATTTTCGGAATGTCTTCATCGATATCCACAGGATCACATAAAAGAAAAGTTCAAGAAAGTTAAGAACACGGAGTTCTCTAAAACGCAGTCGAGCCGAAAATTTTCTTCCAAATTCCGAGCAATTGTGCAATAAAATCAAAAAAATTCTTTTACACATTACCTAGTAAGCTAGTCTCAACATTTCCAAAAAACTCGTCGTTTGGTCCAATTGTAAAAAAGTTATTAGTGTTTAAGGGATGTCAACTCAATTTTGGCCTCAACTGTATTTCGTAAAAGATAACAGATTCTATTCGAAAAATGTTTTATAGATTAAAATTGAACGCCTCAATGTCTTCCTAGGAAGAAGTGCATCTCACGTACCTCGAATTTAACGCGTCAGCGAGTTTGCAAGCTGTAACTAAGTGTGGAGGTCGTGTGCCGTTTGTTTGCTAGCAAACTTAATATATTGACACTATTACAGCGCAATTACGCGCGAAAATCGATGCTCTGTGCCGGCGTGTATCTCCTACGCGTCGCAAGTATCTTCCACGGAGTTTGCGTCATCGTAACAAGTATGCTCAATCTGCACCGGCTGAATTGCCATCACCGTATCATCGAGGTGTCGACAAGTGATGCGATAATACTCGACGTGCTGTGCAAAAACGACATTAGGGGCAACGTTTTCTGAAAAATCTGGAATTTTGAATCTCGATGCGTGTATCAATTGTCAGAGTGAAACATTGCTGCGTGCCTCGAACCGGCTCCCAAACAAGCAACGTATTTTTATCGACAGTTATGCCACCGATGCGTTTTATACAATCGTCGCCAGGCAGCGACGAGGCTAGGCCGTCGTAAATAATAAACACCTGGAATATTAATTGACGTCGGGAGTTCCCAGTACGCAGCAAACTAATTTGTTGTTCCTCAAAGCAAAGTATGTCAAAGGGGAAACGAACGGATCCTGTGAAATATTTGTAACGAGAAAAGCTATTCCTACCCGCTCTAATTAGAAATATTTCAGGGTCCTTGTTTATGTGAAAACACGCGTTGCACGAACTCGTCAACGCTTCAAAAACATCAGTCGACTACCAAAAAGTAAGGAAATAATGTCTGGCAAGGTTCGAGCTGTTTGCACCTAACAATAAGTTTAATTTAGAGTAACGCGGTAATTGTGACAGAATAATAAAAAATAATGTACGATGCTTCATTTGAGAATTCGAACAAGCTTTCGTTGATAGGAAATTATTTGGCTGATTTTATATAAGAACGAAGTATGTTTTTTCTGGCGTCTGATAACTTATTATTTCTACTTGTAACCGTACGCAAACATTGAACGTATAGCTTCCTCTCGTATTTTTCCTGTAGCACTGACGGAAAACAAGCTTACTGGCCACGAATAAGGAAAAAGAGTAATAAACCAAAACCAGTTACATCATGTTATGGTGTACAAAATTTCTACAACTTTCCATGTAAAAGCTCAAATAATAGCATATAGTAGATGTAATATTTTCTACTTGAATACTGATAATCAATATATACAAGGTGAGGCATTTAAAACAGGACACCTGAATAATTGCCTATTGTATAAGAAAATGAAAAATCATGTTGTGTATCTTTCCAATATTTCGATACTAATACGATATTTATACGAATATAATCGAGCTTGTAAGGTAATTATAAAAATCCTGTTTGACTATTCAATAAAGTTATTTGTGTATTTCAGGAAGCAATGCATATGATAAAATACGCTCTCTACTATACAGGGTGAGGCATTTAAAACCGGCCACCTGAATAACTCGCTTGTTTTTGGAGATAGAAGAAAATGCCTCCGACCAAACTGATTTAGTATCGAGGAGCTGATCATCCGACGTTACTAGTTTTTTAATAGGTGGAGGCGTCAAGGAGATATGAAGGTCAATGTGTTGTTTTAAATAGAACAGTATGTTTTTTTACTTTCATTCTGATAGAGTATTTTAAGACGAATACAATGACCTATTATTAAGGTCATTATATATACAGGGTATTTCGTCTAAAACAGGACACCTAAATATCTCCTCTACCTCTGAAAATACAAAAAATGTTTCTAACGTAATCTAAATGGTTTCAAAAGACGAATCAGATGGAAGAATCGTTTTTTATAAATTGTAATTTTTTAATCGTTTTTTCGAGGTCACTCGTGTTTTTTTTACATATATACACACATTTTTTGTTATTGTGTATTATAGCAAACATTATATCGGTGTAATTTCTTTCGATCAAAATGAAGTATATTGATAAATCTTATGATTTCGTCGCATGGTTCGATCCAATAGAATCCAATAGGATCGAACCTTGCGCCGAAAAGATAAAACTTATCAATATAGCAAACATTATTGTGCATTCTTCCATGTTTAATAGCACGACCTTGAAATGACCGTGAACTCTAAAATTTGCTCATTAATGCAGAACTTACTTACAGCGACATTTCAGATTTCACATTTCAGATATATATGTATAATTTCTTACTTTAGATTAAATCTGTTACTCAAACTCTAAGTTCAAAAGTCATTTTCTTACCAATTTTTAGGGATTGTTAACCCTTTTTTTAGGTAGAATTTGGACTTACATTTACGGGTATCTGAAGTAACTACATTTTTTATAAAGTAAAAGCAAACAAAGACACATACTTCGTATACTTTTTTTATAGAGAATTTATTCATAGAAATATGTTGCCCGTTACCATGATTCCGATCCTTCTACTGATTGAAAATAAAAAGATAGGGAAGTCTAGTACTTTCTAGTATATTCTAGTATGTCTGTTATAGTATATTCGAATATTTATTTATTTATAAACGGGCAGAAGCCCTTATTACATAAATGTTTACACAAAAGAAAAAAGACTATACATAAAATATCAAAGAAGTGTTTTAAAACCTACTCTGTATCTCAATATACGTTCCGGTACATAGAAATTGATTCGTATAAGAAGAGAGGGACAATCGATGTTATTATTAATTAAATTAAAAATTAAAGTATGATCAGATATTCTTCTTCGAGTAGACAATGTTTCCAGGTTTACTATGTTTAATATATTTGAATTGTAGTATATTCTAGTAAAAATAAATTAAACATATTTATTATGCAAAAAAATTAGTGTTTTGAAAATTCAAAACCAGAATACCCCCTTAACGAATAAAATTAACCATGCCGAAACCGTAACAAATATAGAAATATTAGTCTTAGAGAAACGGGATCGAGAATTGGAATAATTTTGTTCCAACGACTGATTCTGGTTTACACATTGAATAACCAGTTTCTCTGCCATTGACGTCTTATTACAGTCCATTTATACTCGCAGCCCCCCAAGGCTATAGTTTGCCCGCAATCAAACTGAAGATCATGATAAAAACATAATGGCCGGTTCGTCAATGAACATCGTTTACAGAGCGCACGGGAGCATGTGTACAAATGATTACCTTCAAATCAACATGTATTCTCGGTATTCGAGCGTTCTGTTCTGCCTGAACTTCAACTTGTTCGCTCGTATCTCTGTCCGCGTGCATATTTTAGCGTCCCGATACGCGATATCGGATGGAACACGTGTGTCATGGAACATTCTAGACCGAATAATGATAAAGCGATAATTAGCAATGATAAAAGGATTGTTTCAATAGGTGATCACGCGAAATTGAATCTGCCTCGCTCGAGTTGCGGACGAAATAACTTTACCGGCGCGGAAAGAATTATTGTTGCATTAATTTCCCATAATATGACGCGTTATTACGCGCCATTCTGAACGTTACAAAACTCCCGGGGTGTCAATACCGGGCGATTTTTCAACGGGTACGAATCACCCTGTCGCGAAATGTTAGCGAAACAAATGAGATAATTGATAAATATCGCTTAACATAGTATACTCGTCCTTTAATCTCTATCTGCGTGGAAAGTACTAATTTACTATTGATTGATATCTGTGTAAATAACGCGAATTATTTTCTCGCGCTTGCGAACGTGGTAATCTCGTTGATGGATCTCGCAACATGCTTGTCCGGTAGTAAGTAATTAAAAAATAACAACGTTATAATCTGTAGGAAAATTAACAACGAAAATATTGTACAGCCGGGAATTAACGCAACGATAAGCTGAAGAGTTTACGCATCGGGAAATCATAAATTGTACTCTCATTTGTTTCAACTTGTACCGAATAATGTGTAATCTTTTTTCAAATATATCGTACCGTATGTATTCGTAGTGAGCTCAAACATTTTTTTATGAACATGAATTTTGTGTTTGAATTTTCCGATTATTACATCAATCCATTCAATTATGAATACAATATAAACACGTTAGTTTTCAGCTTTCTATCGCAATCGACACTTCTTTTACCTTGACAATAATTTGTACTTGATATTAATTTAAATTTTCTATTTTATTGGACACTCCGGTTTTAATTGAACTCAAAATACAAATTATTTGTTCATATTCGTAATAAATAATATATGGCTTATATTATTCTTTAAAATTGAATACATCTACAGAGTGCTTCATTAAGAATACGACAATTGAATGTTATTGGTAATGAAAATGTTGCATATAAAATGCAGTTTTATAAAAGTCTTTTCCATAGTAATCATAGTATATAAATTTGCGATATGAAAATAACTATTATATTTTCTGTTGCATACTTTTAGAAGCCAATCAAATAAAAAGGAAACGAGGCAAAAATAAATTGTAGAACTATCAGATGATACTACTATGTTTTACAACAAATGACAGTAGCTAAATAAGCGATAATTCCTTTGGATCCTTTCCATTAGCAAATTAATAATCATCAACATCATATAAAATATGTATTCCCACAGAAATTATTAATACACATTCACGAAAAATAATTTTTTTGTAGGAAGGATAATAAATTGATGCAATATATAAGAACTGAATGTTTTTTATAATTTTCTACCAAAACCATTTAGAAGGGGGCGAGTTTCAGACATGATTATTTTAATTCTTTCGGTGTATATGTGCGTGAATGAAATAAGAGTGTTCCACACCTCCATCACGACTGGTGTAATTAATTAAAGTCTTGTCTGATAATTAGTACACGTATGTATGGTGAATGAAATAAACTGCAATCAGATGGCTTGTTGCTATGTATATATTTAACTATAGCAGTTGATGAATACAATGTTAGATACGTACTGATTGAATGAAGACTAAATATTGAAGACTGAAGCTAAGAAAAATCTTAACGTTAATTGTGTGAATTTGATAGGGAAGATGAAGAAAGACAGCAGAAATAAAGTTGGTTAGGTGGTAGAAAATGATGGAAACGCTGACTTAAAAATGTTTATCACACATGGCGATCAGAAACCATGAAACATCTGCTCAAAAGCAGTTGTCAAACACAAACATAATTGTCGGAGCTCAAGAGTGTTCAACTTTTCGTTTAATCTATAGTTTCCACTCAGAATGTTCAAATACTTTGAACGTAGTGTCGCAACCTATTTCTAAAACACACTAAATATCGGCGAACTCCATCACTCAATCTTTTTCTAGCAAAGAAAAGTCAATAGAAGAAGATCCAAATGAAAAACTGTTATAAAATGATTCGTCAAGATGCTAATACGAACCGTAAACTTTTTGTCTGAAGTACTATACGAGAACATTTCTATTCGAACGCCTACGCAAGATTGAAAAATAGATATTCAGACAAAAGGGAAAACTCCAATTGACCTGATTAAGTCTCGGAAAGAAGAGCAATAACTCGAAGAGCAGTTCGAAAGTTCGATCGCGATATTGATACAATCGAATCGCATCGGGCGAGGTTCGGCGACATGTTCTCCAATTGAATCGGAGGCACTTATGCGCGTATTCCATCGGATTCTTCCGGTGCGTAAAGATTTCTGTATCCTCGAAAACGTAGTCAAATTCGATCCGTCCCCGGATACAATCGAAATTGGTAGAGTGGCGCGTCGGCGCGCCGCCATGGTAAAACTAGTCCCGAGCTGGAAAGAATCTCTCGCGGATGAGGAGATCGCCGAAGAGCGATACAGAGACGGAACTAGAGGATAGAAAGAAGAGAGAGAGAGACAGGAATAATACGTAAAAGGGAGAAAGAGAGATCGGGCGGAGAAGGGAGGGGGAGAGAGGTACGAAAATTGCGAGGACACAGGGAAGAGAAGAGAAGAGAAACGCCGACGGGGGTAGGAAGATTCGAGGTGCCGAGAAACAATCTGGAATAGGAACGAATCGAAATGAGACGGAGGAATAAGAACGCTGTCGGTGATAGCGGCGGGAGTCGACGGTATGGCAGTAGCCGGCGATGGTGGCGCGAGGCCAGGTATAGGAATCGGAAGCGAGTAAAGAAAGGGCGACGGAGAGTGTAGTCTAGAAACTTTATCCACTTTGCATGCTGATGGTCACAGATTCGGGAAGACAAAATGGCGCATGAGAGCAAGAGTGCTGGTTGAAGCGTGGATCGCGATTCACCGGAATCGATTCCCTTTGTACTTCGCCGACACCACCACCACCACCGACCGGCCAGGCCAACACAACCACCACCGAACCTAGTCGGTTGCACTGGTACAACGAACGACGGACACTACCACCTCTGTCTTCTCTCCAAACTTTGTAGTCAATTTACGAGCGACCAAGTCAGCGCCCTTCGATTTTACGCTAATCCGATGCCGATGTCGTGCCGTAGACAAGGCAAACCTTCCTTTACGTTAGATAGGGGCGGCTGGTTAAAAGGGATTTCATTTTCCGTGGAGCAGGCCGCTTGCTGCTCGCCAGGTCTGATTCAAGGTAACCACTTTCTTTCCTACTCTGTTCTTACTCTCCTCTCTTCCTCCAACCAATGAAGTAGACGAGGGGAGTGGGAGGTGGGCTTCGTTCAGTATCTGGTTCTCCGTAGTTTCTATATCTCCGATTCGTTCTCCTTAGCCTTCTCATTCAACCATCAACCACGCTTCGCCTTGTCCTTCGCCTTACACTCGACTCATCCACCTTCTTCGTTCCCACTTTTCCTATCCCACTTTTTGCCGCGTCTCTCGTAACTCAGCCTTGACGAGGAACCGCAATCGTTCAAGAAGGTAATGGGGTTTACGGGAGAGAACCGTCGGTACGTTTCATCCGGCGCGGTCGATCGAGTTACGGAATTAAGTTCAGCTGTACCGGAATAACAACCGAGCCGCTTTCTACCCCGCCCCTCCGCATTCGAGACCTACTACCGTTCGCTCGCTCGCTTGCTTGCTTGTGGTTCTTTGGATTTTATAAGGGGATAAAGGGCATGGTTTCGAATGGTTGTAGCGGACCGAGGAAAAACTCTTGTTCTTTTAATCCGATATCATTTACGTCGTACGCCGAAAGTACGATGGGATTTCGTACAACACGACCTCGACTCGTAAAATGCCTCGCTGGAATTGAGAATCTAACCTGAAATTCAGTATCACGGAGATTATATACTTTCATACTGTAAGAATGTTCTGATGGTAGTATATTACTATCAGTAGACTGCGGTTGTCTAGCCAAGTTTTCACTATTTTGTAGGAGATGAAATAAGGAAAACATTTATTTTGCTGATGAAAAGTTTCTTTGTTGTTATAGTAGAACAGAACTGGGAGATTAGAATTGGATATTTATATATTTAAAGTGTATCCAAATTTTATTTGAGTTCCAGTTTAAATCATAAAAGATTGAAGTCAACTTTCTAAATGTATCCTCAAAGTGACAGTAACTGCTGTTTTATAATTAGCATAATTCAAGTTATATTCAGGCCTTTACGATGCTAACAACTTTTACAATTCTAACGGCAGATTAGAATTAAAATTGTAAAAGTTGTTAGCACCGTAAAGGCCTGAATGTAATTTAAATTATGCTAATTATAAAAGAGCAGTCACTTTGAGGATACATTTAGAATGTAAGTTGATTTCTGTGTTTTATGAGTTAAACTGATACTGAAACCAAGTGTGGATATTCTGTAATTATATAAATATCCACAATCTATGTATTGTTACATTGAGAGACAATAATAAATTAATATTTAATTGTAATGTCTGGAGTCAAATATTATTTTTAACTTATCCTGTCTCCAACATTTTAATGGGAACACCATTAAACAAAAGAATAAGCTGCATGTTCATGTTAATATAAAGAACCAGCTAATGTGTCTGCCCGTGGCTGACCGTTGCTACTTATACGAATGTTGCAGAGTAACGTACTCTGCGACACTAAATGTAAATATGTGACTGGTATTTTGAACTTCGCTTTCTGTTCTCCATATACTATGAATCAAAAAGTGATTTTGAATTTTTGGATTTCGTAAACCAATCTACATTTACTATATACATATTTACATCAATCTATTTTCTTCTCCAATAACATGAATTATGTAACAAAAATTCTAAAAGACAAATTAAATTTGTATTTACTGTAAATGTAAATTTCCAAGTTAAAGATTAACAATAATTTTATATATAGTTTTAATCTTGCTAGTCAAATATCATTTCTAGCTTGTGTTATCTTCCATATTTTAAGGGCAACACCATTAAACAAGAGAATAAGCAGGATGTTCATGTCAGTATAAAGTACCAGCTAATGTGTCGGCTCGTGGCTGACCGTTTCTATTCACACAAGTGTTTTCGAGGATCTTTCGAAACCGAACATTCATTATGGTTCTGAATGGAAATATGTTAATGACGCAAATGATATTTTTAATATCTATCAGTGTCAAATACGATGGTAAATACTTGTAAACTGTAGAGTGGCATTGCAAATCTAATGTTCTTATTAAAAAAATGTCTTTGACAACTTATCGCGAGAATTTTTTGAGGTAATATTTTCAATCAAAAGAATTTACTTTTTACAGACTAAAACTATGTACTTTATACTCTTTTATATTAAAACTCACGAACCCAACTTTTGATCTCTGGATTTTATGAACGGACCTACATCGATTATATATTTATATAAACTGACTTGCTTCTCGATTGACTTGAACTCTTTAAAAACAACTTGAAACTCAAATCTAATTTAGATGTACTGTAAATGTATAAATATCCACAATATACTTACCTTCAAGCTAAAAGTTTACAGTAATATAGTATATTGCTTTAATTTCGGAAATCAAATAGTATTTCTAGCTTATGTTATCTTCAAGATTTTGATGGGAACACCACTGGGCGACAGAATGGATTGCACATTTATGTCAATATAAAGAATTAGGTAACGTGTATGCACGTGGCTGATCGTTCCTACTAACACGAGTGGTGTAGGGAATCATTCGAAACCGAATATACGTTGTGACTGAGAATATAAATATTCGAATGATATAAATACTATTTTTAACTTGAGCAGGCGTTGCAAATCTAGTTTTCCCATTTTAATAATACATTTTTTGTGCAAGAGAACTATATTTTACTTATTTTATTCAACCTGTGTATCATTAACAAACAAAATCCATGATGGTTCTTATTCCGAAAGTATTTATAAATTCCTTAATTCTCCTTATTAAAATTTGAAACAGGCTTGATCGTTTATCGAATAATTTCCAGTATGTTTCGGTAAAAGTGCGGCACGAAGTAAAATGAAAAGGGTAAAGAAAAGAATTCATGTAGAGCAAGAGTGGAGAAGGGAGAAGGGATGGAGATGGACATGGATCGGACAGACATTACGGAGACTGAAAGGGGTAGAAGTCGAACGCTCGTAAAAATGGTTGAACCGATCGTAAACGCTGGCGAAAGAGCGACGTCGTCGATCGCTATAGACGGTGGGAGGACAAAAATCTCGGAGATATCGGTATTCGTCGAGTCGAAGGAGGCCTGACATCCATTTGATTTCGGGAACTGCCTCGTACGGTGGGGAAAAATTGAAATTCCTGGAAGGAAAAAGTGTGAGAATATTTAGTGAACCGGGTTTGGAGGCGGGTTCCTACGAGTCGACTGTCATTCCGGTGATTGGACGTCCGTCAGTCATCAAGCGCGGAATGTACCATTTTCAAAACGTTCGCACGACGTCGTTGCAGGAGCGACGGTTTATTAACTTTCGGCGATTGACACTTTGTTTTCTGCTGTGCCGTCCTGCGCGTACACTTCGACGCGTCCGTGTGTGTCGAATTTATGTTCTAGTTTTTCATTAACAGAAAACGCCGACGAGGGCGAGGCGAGCAACGTTCGTTAGTCGTCATATTTGTAATTTACGATAATTATCGGGCATCGCGAACATTGTCAGACGGTTCGTGCGACATTATTTAAATTTACGCTCCGGAAGTCGAAAGTTCGTTGTTTGTAGCGAAATTCTTAAAACATTCGCAGAATAATTTGTATCAGGCATTACATCGTATAAATCTCAACTTCAGCCGCAGTTGTATCTTACTCGCGAATGTGTAAATTTCTTCCCCAGTAAACTCTGCCGAAGATACATGGCCGCGTAAATACTACCTGGTAGCGTGTTGCGCAACAACCGGATATACGCAGTTAACAGATTCACTCTTCACGGTGGCTCGGATTTATGGAAATCAAAACGACGATTAAAGTCAGTCGATTTTTACGAGCCCGTCGAAGTTTCGTAAGGAGTACCGCGGAAAGAGCTTCCGGGATAGCGAACAGGTTCGAATAAATTGGCAGGGTTTAAGCGGGTGAGACGGATCTGTGTGCGTGTCCGAGTGCTTTCATTCTTTTTCATGTATGAATGCGTAAACAATGCGTCCATATGAAACAATGTAACGTCACTACCGCGTAACTACTAGCGGATCGTTGCGCGTTCCATCCACGTTCTACGATTCTGTCAGCAATGTTACCGGCGCGCACGGCGCGGCGCCGCTGGATTTCGAGCATGGGGAACAATGGCTAGTTATATGACGAAACTGTGAGAAACGATGGGACTGAATAGTGGCGGACAGTATTTTTTGCCGTCCACGTCCGTGTCACCGAAAGCGGCAAAAATTATTCTGCACCTGTGGCACTACATCGGATGCTTGACGAGTCTATTCATTAAATCAGAATAAAACTTCCGCGCATGACGGTAATCTGTTCGTTAGTCTGTTTAATTATGTGATCATGGTATCCGAGTGATCGGGCGCCATTTATTTACTGAAACAATGCCGGCTGGCGTTCTTACCATTGTTTGAGCGTTGCACGGCGCGATTGCGCTCCGACCAGCGCAGCGATTTAAATAAGCGTTTTCCAAATTTTGTCAGCATACTTTCCTAATTTTGACACTTTAATCCATTGCCTTATAATATATTTGATAGCTACCGTGATTAGAACTTCCTTTTCACATTCACTAAAAGAAAAATAAAATTTATATTCATTGTACGACCATATTTTTCCTAATAATTAAACATTGGTATTAGGAAAATAAAATTGTAATTCGAGATAAAAGAACATTATGACTTACATACGGATTTAATAGATAACATGATTTAATATTATAAGGTAAGCGGTTATCTGAATAGGTTAGAATAGTGAAAGAAGCTATACAGGGTGCTCAGGCTGTTACTAGCCAGCACTTTTCTTGTAAATAGTAAATATTAGAAAAACATGATAGAGGAAAAAGTAGTACTGTTCTATTTACATTATTTTGGTAGAAACGAAGGTGACATCCAATTTTTTAAATGGTATGCTATATATTTTTTTATGTCGTATGAAAGCTTTTGTCAAGACGAATTCATCCAACTACTACACAATGACCTTCAAGGTCATGCAAGGTCAGAAATGGAAGAAACAATTTGAATATTGCGTACCAATGTGTTCACAAGTATTCTTTATTAATGATACAATACTACAATAAATGTTCAAAATGGCTTCCTTGCGCATGAATACACATTTCGGTTCTGTTAATTACGTTTTTGGTAGATTCTTCTAATGTGGCCCGAGTTATTAATCTACATGCTTGCGTCATTTTGTTGTTTAAGTAGTTTATATCGCTGGGCGGAATTTTAGGATGTTATGGGTTGAGAAAACTGAAATATCAAACGCGGAAGCTACTTTTCGTACGGAAGTCGTTGAATTTTCTTTAAAATGCATCAGGACTTCTAACTTCTTATCTTCTGAAGTAAGAAATCTCCGATTGTGACGACAATTATTTTCTACGGATCCTGTTTCCTCGAAACGCTTTACAAGCAAAACAAACTGATTTTCATTTGGTTGCACTCTTTCCGGATATTCTTCTAAGTATTTCAATTTACTTTGTCTTTTATTTCTATTGCACTGGTAATAAATGCGTACCATATTCCTCCTCTCGTCTACCGAATAATGATACATTGCTATACGATATTACTGATCGTTTTAGGAAGTAGTACTGAAATTGTCTCTTTATGCTGGAAATTAGAAGTAAACACTCTGACAGTGATTGGCAACATCATCCGATTCGTATAAATAAGGAATACTTGTAAACACATTGTTTACGCAATATTCAAATTGTTTCTTCCATATCTACCATTTCTGACCTTGCATGACCTTGAAGGTCATTGTGTGGTAGATGCATGAATTCATCTTGACACACGCTTTCATACGACATAAAAAAATATAGCATTCCATTTAAAAAATTGGTGGTCACCTTCGTTTCTATCAAAATAATGTAAATACAACAAAAAAGCATATGTCAATTTGTTGCGTATAAAAAACAGTACTACTTTTTCCTCTATCATTTTTTTCTAATATTTACTATTTATAAAAAATATGCTGGCTAGTAATAGCCTGAACACCCTGTATATTCCACTTCCGAGCAGTAATGTTGAACACCGCAATATTTATCTAAATAGATTTATTGATGAAAGTGAGCTCCATTTTAATCAACGTTTTCTGTAAATGAATTTCATGTTTCTTGATTTTATTACGGTAGAAATTGAATGTTTTTGTCATTCACGATCGTCATTTTCAAGATTGTCATCTCCATTTTACTGTTTCTTCCATCAACGAATGGCACGTTGATTCATCACTACGTTTTGTCCAAAATTCACATAATGCTGTCGTGAATATGTTCTTCCTTCACCTATATAAAAAAATGCATTGCAAGCATTGATGGACGTTGGAATAAAATTTATTCAACAGAAAAATTAGACATCTAAAATAAAATTGAAAATGGATTTTTAAGGATCAGGTTTTTTAGCTGAACATGATCAATAACAAACCTGTGCACTGTAATAGTATTTTTTGATTGATACGCGTTATAACATTTGCATTCTAAAATCACACATTTCATATGCAACAAGCTAATATTAAAGCGCGCGAATCCGACCGATTTTTAAACTCGATTTTCTCAAAAAAGTGGCATCGGATGAAAAAAATAGTATTCTTCTTTATTATTTTCATATAGCTGTGTGGTTATCCATCGACAGGTCTGTCGCAATGAATTTGAATTTTGAATGCGCCTCGCATGTTTCCATTGCCTACTATAAACTTAACCGACCTAAGCTGATGGGCGACCGGTACTGCACGTTCTATCTTCGCCGTTTCCGTTCGCATATTAGTCCAGATTTTTGCAGAGACCGGTGGCACTCGAACGGTTAGAATCACCGTGGAGGAGATCTTATTTGTAGAACGCGCAGCGGCGGGTATCCTCGGGGCCTCTTCCAACGCAACGCACACTGATCCACTTTAGGAAAATCACCATCGGACGATTTACTTCCATATAATGGCTCTTGGTTACCATCTCCCGCGCGCGCGGCCTAGTAGATTGTTCAAATCGTATCAACTTAATTCATATTCACGGTACGATCGAACTTGCCGGCAGAAAGTCGGGGACCAACGAGGGAGATGAAAGCACGCAACGAGTGGTGGGAAATTGTCGGAGCGAGCGAGAGAATCGAAACGCGGGAGTGGGCGGATACGAGGGACAACGGAGGGTAGTCGACGAGCATTTGCCCAAGCGAGCTGGGTTTAGCCCCGCTTCCGTCTCATTACTCGCTACGCTCTGATTGAATTACCTACAATCAACATCAAACATTTTTAAACTCAATTTCATGTACGTAAAATCGAGTATTTTTCCCCGCTTTTCTTTTTTTTTTTGCTTTATGGAACCGCTTTGCGAAGCGCGACCGCTACGTGCTCTCTCGCTAGCGGACAGACATTAACCACTCGAATGAGTTATTAGCCATATCACTACAAATTTTATAACGATCGACTGTCGCTCAGGTTTCCTCTCAAGATGAGTTCTATTTTGTATTTTCTTCTTTCGATGATTAGATTTCCCCAAACGTTTCTTTCGCAATATGTATGTTCAATATTTTTAAAACGTGATTATCTGTTCGGTAAAGCTTTATGGCATTCTATGCTTCCTTATACGTAGCCACGCAACTTTGTTTTCTGAAAATACTTGGTCGATTTTGTATTGTGTGTCTTAATCAAAAACAGAACGAATCTTTCGGGCAATCTAATATTTTCTACAGTGAATTGTGGTGTGTTCTACTGTCAGCTGGACCTTACAGAGTTCATGAAAGCTCTTCCTTGTTAAGCAAATGTTGGTGACGGAGTTTGGTGTAGTCGCATTTTATTCTTGTAATAACAACTGGGACGTGTCTTGAGAAGGAGCGGTGATTTTCTGGAAAAAAGTCATTTGAGGTGTATGTTAATCAAAAGCTATCTTCTATTTTGCGTTTCAATTTAATTGTTCGTCGCCTGCTTCTCTGACATGAGACGATCACGAAGTGACATCACCCGATCTTAATGAAACTTTGGGAAGACGTGGTTCTTACAACAATATTATATATTTTTTTAAAGGCCATGGTTCATGGGGTCAAAACAGCCCTCAAAATGTCGTGTTCGAACCATATTTGGCTGAATATCTCGGGAACAATTCGAGCTAGGGGAGAGATTCAAATAGCAAAATTGTGTACTTTTTCTCAATCTCTAATAGCTACCGAGATATTCTGCCAAATATGGACTCCAAACTTTGAGGGCCTGAAAATGAGACTAAAAAAATGTGTCTAATTTTTTTGCTAGAACTACGTCTTCCCAAAGTTTCATTAGGATCTGGTAATGTCACTTCGGAATCATGCCCTGTGAATGCTTTACTCGCTATGTCATTTTAGTCATTACTTGTGATACCTACGTGATTGAATATCCAGACTGTTGCGATCGAATCCTTGATTCCCATTTGGTTTGCATAGGCTATTTTGAAATCCTGGATTATGTGATTGTCTGTCCATTGGTTTTGAGTGTAGTCCATATTTCTCTTCTAGTCGTAGAAAAAAAGTCAAGCATGTCGACCACCGTTACACTATAATTGTTTAATCGGAAAGCGTCTGGACCGGCAGGTATTGACAGAGGCGTTGCTTAAAGTTTCAACGGAGAATGCTGTTGAAGCAATTTGTCCTGGAATTAGAACGGCCTTTCTCCCCCGTGCATTGATCAAATACCCCGACCGTCCCCCATGCAACTTTGTTCGTCCGTTGCTTATCGCCGTATCCCGTTACATGCACAAATAAAATGTAATAAAGTCTGAAATTGAGATCTGATACGACAGAGCGAACGGTCGCTTGCCAGGGATGACAGTGATCCTAATTGTGAATCATTGCCGCCATTACATTTTATCACTTCATTAATCGCTTTATTATGCGACAGATTATTGGTGCCTTGTAACCCAATTTGTAGAACACGGCCGGGTCTTGTCCCTATCACTGTAATTGGGTCGAAGGTGGATGGCTGTAGAAGCGACACAGCGGATAGCAAAGGAAAGGCGAGCACAGAACGTAAGTAAATGATGAGGAAGACGATGAGATGGTGGGAATACGAGGGCGGAACCTGCGCAGATACAGGAACGTAAAGTTTGATTCATTCTTGAGCAGATAATTTTTAATGATACGGGAAATAAATTGTGTTGGCAATGAATGGTTCAGGGCAGATATATACAAAGATATAAATCCACACAGTAATTTTTAGGAAATAGTTAATTGATATGTGAGATAGTTTATACGTGAGTCAATTATGCGACAAGCTTGGGCATTATCGAAATTAATTATTTGAAAAATAATCATTAAAATTATTATTCTATTTGGCTAAATGTCAATTGAAATACTCACCTCTCAGTTCATTTGAAGAGCCAAATCATTTTTTGAAAATAATTTTACAGTCCATCAAATAATTCGTACTCTCAAAAAATATATTTATTTCGTGTAATAAAGAACAATTTTGAAAGCGGCTGCAGCTAAAATTTAATCATTGAACTACAAAAATTAGTATATCTAAATTTAATAATATAGTTACTGCAATAACTTCTTCGTGAGGTAAAATTATTTATTATTTTATTTGAACAGTTTTAATGAATTAAAAAGTTATTCTAATATAGTATTATTTGAAAATAATTTATTTGATTCAAATGTCAGAAGAAAATAGATTTATTATGTGTGGCGGCTACCTCCTACGCTCTTCACCAAATGGGCAGACAGACCTGATCTTTCACTAAAGGTACAAGGTAAACTGATAAGAATTAAGAACTTTACATTGTTGATTGCTCCTTGCTGATAGCTTTCTCTAACAGTTTTATTAAATGTTCTTCTCAATGTGCATGTGGTATCGATCTGTTCTATTCTTCTGTTTTCTCATTAAATTCTGCTGACATACCGTTATCTCTTGCAACATTAACATTTTCGCACAGTTAATATAATAAAATGTTATTATGACCATAAAAGAAACATGGAAAAAGAAATATAAATATTTCATGTTTATATACTGACGAATAATAAATATAGAAATCGATTTTATTATTAAATGAGTTGGAGCTATATTTACCTATACAGGGTGTTCACGCTATTACTAGCCAACGTTTTTCTTGCAAATAATAAATATTTAAAAAAAAATGGAAGAGGAAAAAGTAATACTGCTTTTTGTAAGTGACGTAATGGCGTATGTAATTTTCCTGTGTTTGCGCTATTTTCTTAGAAATGAAGGTGACCTTCAATTTTTTAAATGTAATGCTATATTTCTTTTTTACATCATATGAAAGCGTGTGCCAAGACAAATTTATTCGTAGTAATGGTAAAAAGAAACCTTCAAGATAATGTAAGGTCAGAAATGGCAGGAAAATTTTAAATATTCCGTACGTAATAGTTGATAAAGATAGCATTCACGATACACAACGCCCAGAAATGTAAACGACTTGTAAAGGAACGCAATCATCTGCATTAATGTTTCGGATATCGTTAGAAGCTACTAACAAGAATGTTATTAATAGAGCCGAAATATGCAGTCATGCACAAGAAAGTTATATTAATCATTTACTATAGCCTCGTCAATAAATGTAAATGCATTAGTACGAAATGTTCAAAACGTTTCTTCTATGTGTGACCTTGTATGACCTTGAAAGTCATTGTGTCGTAAACGAATGAATTTGTCTTGACACACGCTTTCATATGGCATAAAAAATGTATAGCATTCCATTTACAAAACTTGGAGGTCACCGACATTTCTATGAAAATAGTGCAAATACAAACAAATTACATACGCCATTACATCGCTTGCACAAAACAGTATTACTTTCTCCTCATTCATTTTTTTCTAATAATTATTATTTGCAAGAAATAAGGTTGGCTAGTAATAGCATGAACACCCTGTATATTCATTACAATTCACAAAAATAGAATGGTCAGACCATGATCAGACGTACCAGCCGCTTCTTATTCAATAGCAACCTCGCATAACAAATCTTGAAAAGTCCATGGAAAATACATGTACAAATATTGATAACGCAATAAATAGAAGTAAAAACGCGAAAACAATAAATAGTTACTGTTTTTGTATGGTAATAGGGAACAAGTGTGGAAATCGATTACATTATTAAGTGAGTTGGTGCAATATTTGCCATATAATGCATTCTGCTATGTGACGTATGCGTTCATTTTCTCTGTGCTCGAGCAAATAATTAGTACATCATGGAAAGTTGTCGCACGACGCGAGGAATCCGGCGTCTATACGCGCAAGCAAATATTATCAGAAAGGCCGCACTCCAGAATTAAATTATTGCATGCACGTGGTCTGTTCATCGCAATCCATAATGGTGGAATTGAATCGTATCCCGAGAGCGCGATTGATTTGCCGAAGAGAAGCACTAGTCAAAATTAATTCCCATTATTTCGTTAATGACACCGGGCTGCGTTGCGCTGCTCGTCACGCTTGCAAGCTCGATTTAGCGCGAATTAAGGATAATTAAGAATCCATTTGTATTCGGGCAAACGGAAACTACGAGCAGGCGACATCGCGAAGAAACCGAACTTGTAATAATTACTTTTTCTTCTCGAATCGGAACTTCGATTACTTTACAGCTTCTCTTGTTTTTTTTTTTCTGGAAAAACGCCTTTTTGCGAGAACTTCCCGGTAAAGTTAGACGCAAGGAACAATTTGTTTAGCCGCGGCCGACGAAGATGATCTTTACAGTTTACAACATAAAGTTAAATTTCATCGCGACGTACCGTTTAACTTTTCTTGATGGAAGGCGAACCTTAACGTCAACAATTTAACTAAAAATCGCGAGCCCGACTCACTCGGAAAACTTATCCGCCGAGTTTATTAGCTTCGCGAACTGACATCGTTGTAATTTGAAATTATGATACTCGCCGGGTAGCTTGCAACCGGTGTAGAATTATTAAATCTTCCTAAGGAATTTAAAAAATAATCACGCTAACGAAGGTTAAAGTAGTACCGGGGGAGGGACGCGTAGCAGATATGATTCATTGTATATAGATATATTGTACAACGTATATACACGAGTATGTATGCGTGTATCTATGTACGAATGTATCCGGAGCAATTCATTCACGCTACATGGAAATCTCATTAGGCCCAGATACATATAACAGCTACCTCGCGACTAATGGTTGAGTTTGAATCAAGCTATAGGACAGACGCTTTAGGCGGAACTTGATCGTGTCGATGTTCACGGTGCATGAGCCATGACGTACGTTTCTAATGCATAATAACCGCTAGCCACACTAGTTTAGCTATAGAATCTGGAATCACACGGCTTAAACCTTTCTAAGACCAATTAGTGTTATAGCCGCGATTCCACCGCATCTAATTAGCGTCAAACGAATGTACCAATAAATGTTTAAAAATCAGTTAGTTATTACGATGGCATTTTTTAATTTACTTAAAAATTCTTTTTACCATTCTACGGACCTGTTTATATATTTTAAATCATCTTACCGCACTTTTCCTGACACCTCGGTTAACTTGGAAATTAATTAATTTTCTGTACAATGAGACACATTTTAATTCAAGTATCTTTTATGAGACATAGGCAGACGTTAATTCTGCACATTATTTAAAATAAATTAAGGTATTTGTTTTTACTTCTTAACAATAGTTTTAGTATATTTTAATACTCAATACTATTTAATATTTAAATTTGTTGTAAATTTTTAAAAGTCGTAGGTTCACTACTACATAAATTAAAGACTCGGTGTTTCGAACATGTGCATTTTTGGGATTGAAATTTTTCGTTTCACAGTTTTTAAAAATTACAGTTTTTATATGAAATTTTTATCGTTTTGTAGAATATTTCAATCGTTATTCAGATAGTGCTTAACCACCGTATTATAACGAGTTAGACGCGTGATGATGATTTTGAGCAGTCTAACAAATATGATTGTTATGCCATTGGCTTTGGACGAAATAAAATTGTTATAAAGATGATCTAATCACCGTAGTGGTAAAAAACATGGCGCGGCAAGGGATTAATATTAGACAAAAGAAGTCTGAAATTGTTAAATCGGATAATATTGTAGATCAATAGCAATTATCATAACGAAAAATGAATCGACTAAAAAATCTTTTTTCCACAATCCCCCAGAATTTCTACGGTCTTTTCTGGAATATCTGATTAATTTTGCGTTATTCTACTTTAGAGCCATTCACCACCGTATTATAACAACATTGCGCTTTAATGGTAAATTGGTTTTAGTTGACCGGACTATTAATAAACACATAGGTCACCAAGTGTCCACATCAACCAATTTATCACTATGATGTGCTATTTTACTACGTATTCTTATTGATTTTATTGTGCACCAGACAATTTGTTTAAATCAACTGCCAGTGTTTAGTATCAATAAACCGCAATGATTAGAGACTACTTAAGTGAGAGCACCTTATAGAACATATTGAACATGTCTACCCATTAGCAAAACAACAATGTTTGACATTTAGCTAAATAATGAAGATATAATTAAATAGTATATTGGGGAGAGTTCACGCAGTAAGCATGTCATGAGGGAAAATAAAAATAATTATTACATGTAATAACGAGCATAATACATATCAGAAAATTACTACATTATGGTGTAAGGTGAGAACTTCATTATCAAGTAACTGACATCTGTTATCAATAACGCCAATCGCTTCTATGAATGAAATAGGCGAAACTTGCGTGAAACCCATTTCTTCAAACCAATTTATGTGTCAGTCGACGTGCTGAGAACACAAAAAACACCGGGAATGATCATTCTAACTCAATGACGAGCGAAGGTGGAACCGAGAAAACGACAGTAAATATATGAAAGAACTGGCAATCTTTTCAAATACATAATTTCACCCTACACACGTGACGAAGAATCTGCATTGTGCAGAGATAAAAGATGCGTGAAAGAAGAAGGCAGGTTTCCCAGCAACCCCGTGGCGCAGGCGGCGCGACGCGGCGCGTCGGTAGCTACAGCTGTTGAAGAACGAGGCGTTACGCAACGCAACATGGTGGCAACGGGCGCGCGAGGCACATCGGGGCTGGTATGCAGGAACTTCATTATAACCTCATCACTTCCTAGCGAGTGCATTCGAATTGAAAAACGCGCAGGCCTGTTTTGAGCTACGGTTACTATGACAACGCTGATACACCATCGCATACATGTGTACACGCGGGTTCCGTCCTCTCCCACGTCGACGATATGTTCTTCGTTTCACTTATAATGGCCAGGTTTTTTCTCCTCTTTTCTCCACGGATTTCAAGCTGTTCGTCGGCGCTGCTGCCACAGCGCCGCGTCGCGTCACACCGTCGACGTACATCGAAAGGTAGCGGCGGGCGACGCGACGTATTCCGCGGCCGGAGAGGAATAGAGACAAAGAGGGAAAGTGGAAAAGGTAGGAACGAGAGCAACGGAGCAAGCAGAGCGAGGGCAAGAGCGAGAGAAAGGCCGAGGGCGAGAGTGAGAGGGAGAGCGAGACCGAGAGTGAGAACGAGGAACAGCAAAGCAGAGAGGGTTGAACCGATGTAGGGGGCTATTCGGTGGTCTGAGAGAGGAGTGTGCGGCGACGCAGGAGGTTGAGGGATGGTGTGCGGAGGACGTACCGGCAACGACGACGAAACGCGGGTACAGGCGAACCAGTCACTATGACAACGGTGACAGGCGAGGTGTTAGTGCGCATC
The DNA here is from genome assembly GCA_913789915.3 of Sphecodes monilicornis. Lineage (NCBI taxonomy): Eukaryota > Metazoa > Arthropoda > Insecta > Hymenoptera > Halictidae > Sphecodes > Sphecodes monilicornis. The sequence continues at coordinate 6,086,573 of OU565295.1, read as the reverse complement.
CGTGACCACGCCTACGTCACGATGTTGTGACGTCAGAGCGTCGACGGCAGTGGCGCCTGGCGTCGACGAGAAACGTGGCGCGCGGCGTTCGTCGGTGCTCGCTGTAGAAGAGAGAGGACCGCGGCCGCCTGTTGCTACTTTGCTACAGGGATAGGGTAGGCAAACCCGTCGTCCTCCGCCCCTCCTCTACCCCGTACCTACACGGACTCCTTCCCGTTACCCCTGAACAGCTCTGTCTCGTTCTTCTTCCGCGTCATCCCTTTCCAGATCGCGCGAACCTCTGTAAAACGGGGGCGAGAGCAAGAGAGAAAGAGAAGGAGAGAGAGAGAGAGAGAGAGACCAAGAGAGAGGGCGCCCTCTGTTACAATCGCATGCGAAGGACGGCGAGACTGTCTCTCTTCCACCGGTGGTGTGTTGTTCCTCGCCCCACTTTCGGCCGGTTGCGCTCTCTCTCTCTCTCTCTCATTCTCTCGCTCTCTCAATCTATCTGTGTCTATCTCGTATCCTCTGCTTTTGTCCCTTCTTTCTCCAACTTTCCAGTTTTACTGTGCCGCCGCCTCCGTCCGGAGGCATCAGGGTGCTGTCTCTCTTTCTTTGCCGCGCCTTCCTGTCAGTTTTCGCACGGTCCTCTCGCTTGGTCTTTCGGCCTCTGCACTCTCCCCCCGATAGTCGTGCAGAGCCGACGTTCGCCACCACCGCTGCTTCCACCGCCAGCTACCCTACCACCGATTTCGAGCAAGCAACTCCCTCGGTTTCTACCTCCTCGCCCCCTTTAGCCTTCCGGCGGGCATCCACCCGTGCGCGTTACCAGCCAGCAGCGATCCCCACGGCCACGACCGAGAACTGAGACCGAACGAGAGTCGTCGGCTCTCCGCCAGTCAGCTATCCGACTCGCCGCTACGCCACGCCACGCCACGCCACGCCGCGCGCTGCGTGTGTTTTTTCCCCGAGAATCGTGTCGTCAACAAAACCGCCTGTGAAAAATAGACCTTTCAGCCGTCCCTTGTCCACGCGAGGTGGTCCACGACAGATTACGAGAGAGATACATATAGATATATACAATATATATATATATATAGAGAGAGAGAGATACATATATGTATATAGATATATATAAATATATATATACTCGTGCCCCTGTGTTTCCGTGCGCGGCTTACACTATCATCCCCCCGCAGGTTGTTGTTTACCCCTCGTCGCTCGGCGCAGTGTTGTGCCCCCTCGACAGTGCAGACGTAGAAAAGGAAAAGATCTCTGTATAAACGTTGAAATTCGACTGTAAGCACGGGAGTGAGATAAAAAAAGCGGCAGCCGTTGATTGTCCGGCCGCATGTTATCCACGAGAAGAAAATAATACACAAAAACGCTGGGCGCGGAGGAGGGCGACACGCATGTACGCACCGCGCTTTACACAGCACGCACACAAACACACATACATACAACAGTGACGCGCAGCGGAGGAAGTTCGCAGGGCGACGCACGTCGCTGGCCTTGTGTGGTGATATCGTCCTCCTCGTGGTTACCTTCGACGTCCTTGTACTCGTGTGGCACGTGTGCGTATGGCGGCGTAGGACACCCATTGGTCAGCCACGCATATGGATCATAGGTTAGCGCATTGATACTCTCACGTAAAACGACCCGTTCTCGCCACACCGTGTTACTGTTCGAGGTGATGGACCTCTTCGTCGGATTCGGGATAGCTTTAGGAAGTTCCGCGGAACCGATAGGATCTCGCGAAGAACTGAATGAACGAGCAAGAGTAAGCGAGCCAGGGGGTGAGAAACGGAGAGAGAATGGGAGAAAGACAGATGAACACGCGAGAATCGAGCAGACACGCACACGCGACCGTCCCCGTGGTCGATTCGACGAGTCGGCAAGCGGCGCGTGCCACTAACCTGTTGCCGCCTCCGGGAACAAAACTCGAAAGCCGGTAATCGGGAGTTTAAGGATACTCTGATATTCCTGCGAAACTGCTCGCAGGTAGAACCGCGAGGGGCCCTTTTCCAATGCCTATTGATCCCTCGAATGTCTTGCGGCGTTACACAAAACTCCGACAGATCCCAAAATCTGCAACCGTTTACACGAATCGCTCATCCATTAATCGCAAACAGCGCCGGTAATATTATTACATTCGTCATATTGGAAGAAAAATTGAAAAACCAGCATTTTGTGTAATGTATCATCTCGTTTCCGGATCCAACCTCGCGTTCGATTCGTTCTCTTGGTCCAAAAAGTGCTGCTTTTCTTCGCGAATAAAATGTTTCACTGCTAGTCGTGAAATGTTTAGTATGAATCATAAATAAGTACCTACTTTACCCGCTTCAGCGAGCAGAAAGCTCGTTAAATTTTCAAAGTACTTTAAGATGCTGCTATAATCGTTATATAGTGCTTGTTAATCGGTTTTCAAAGGTATCAATTCTTAAATTCCATTCCCACACCAGAATCTGTTGTGCTTCAATCCGATTGGAAATTGTAGCATTTAGAGTATTCCTAGCATGACCATCCTAAAGTGTAAAAATTCAGTGTTTGTTTGGTGCAGAGTGACGATACTAAAGTGAAAAATGAACAGAAAAACCGAAAGTTTCTTGCTAGTAATTTGAAGTTCTATTTTTCAAAATACGACCACTTTTACTCTCCGCGAAATTCTAATCACTTAATTGTTCCATTCATCATATTAACTAGTTAAATACAAATTGCACGGTTATTAGAATACGAAAATCGCAGGTATAACCGTTGCCCAGTAAGATATTTCGCCGCGTATGCACGAAACGCTAAAAATTGATACAGTGAAAATAAAATTTAGTAGATGCGGAATTCGTAAGTAACAGTGGAACAACAATATGGTATACGATCCAAGAGCTCACTGTTTTGAAATAATATGCAGCTGCTAAATATGTGCATATGATATTTGTTGTTCCTTGAGACCGAACCATTTCCACACAACAGTGTGCACCTGTTCCACATTTAAATGCATTCAACGCGTTTTGCTCCCACGTAAACATAGTTATTCGTTTTAAGACTTGCATGATGCATCTCGGTTTAAACCTTACAGTGATTTTACTAAAAATGACACCGAGAATGCTTACAGTTTTAACTTAATATATGTTGAATAAGGGCGACTGGTGACTGTTGATATTAAATCGCATAAAATCGATTGTCGTAAAATCAATGCGACTACTTAGTTTATTAACAAGACTATATGCAAGGATACCTGAAAATTGTTAATACAATTCTCGCAAAATTTCAATTGAACCTGTTAATATTTGATAGAATTTCTCTATTTTTATGATTAGAATCAAATATACTTCACCTGTGGAGTATAAAATTTGTTTATTAGATCCTAGAACTGTGAGCAATCTGAGTTTCCAGTGGAAATGGTCCGTTATTGGTCAGACACATGACACAAAGAATCTCGTAGTGACAGTTGTAGAGTTAATGTACAATTTTTCAAATTATAACTAGTGATTTAATGGTTTAGTAACATAAATTTTCCTATAAACAGGGGACACATCGTTGCTACAAATAGAATCAAATATATCTTGAATACAAAATTCCAATGGTAGTTGTGGGAACAGTGAGTAGCTTGACTTTCTAGTGGAAAGGGCTCGTGATTAGTCAGACGCACGATACGGAGGATCTCGAAGCGATATTTATGGATTTAATATACAATTTTGTAAAATACGACTAGAGACTCGGAGCTTCACGCATTTTATTTTGTCTGTAAAGACAATCGTTTCTGTAGTTAGAATCGAATATTTTTTTGTTTCTAGAATATAAAATTCGTTTGCTAATTGCGCGAGCAGTGAGCAATCTGACTTTCTAGTAGAAACTGTCCGTTATTAGTCGAACGCGCAATCAAAGGATCTCGTAGCGACACTCGTAGATCTAATATTCAATTTTGTAAAATATAACTAGTGATTCGGTGCGTTAGGAATTTAAATTTTTCTGTACTAAGGGTATAATAACTTTATTATTCATACCTTGGCTTTCTTTGAACGGATAAAATATTTCGAGAAATGTGTTTTCCGCGGGATTTTTCGGGCGTAAGTCATTCACGGTTGCACGGCGGTTCCGTATGCATTGCTCGGGCATTAAAATCGCTCGATAAGTAAAATCTATTTGGCCTTTGGCCGCGCGGACGTATAACTTTTCAGTACGCGTGTGACATTAGCTTGAGAGGCGGGCCGAAGTGGTTGGAATGAGGTTCGAAAGTGGAGTATGTGAAGAAGGGCCGACGTGCCCGGCGATATACGATATATATCTTTGGACGAGGCTACGTGACCGGAATCCCGAGGAGGTTAAAGTTGGATTTGTAACGTATTTTTCCCCGACGTGGAAATACCCATCGACTGGCACGCTGCGTGCACCGGCGTTTTGTAATTTCCGTCTCGTATCCCCGATTGACATGGGTGAAAGCAAAGATTTACATTGAAAGGACAGGATAGGCGTAATGCATATGTATTTATGCATACATAGTTGCGTTCGAGGCGAGCGTCTGTTGCCTTCGACGCGTATCGCGAATGCAGGTTCGTCGTTTAAAGCGGCTTCGAAGCAGCAGCTCGAGTGTTTTAAGCAACAAAGCGAGGAACACGCGTTATTTTCTCCGCGTCCTGGCAAAATATCTTTTTCCCTCGCCTTTCGTTCATTTCTGAAACGCACGCGTAATGGAAAACCGAGCGTTTGAATCTCGCTCACAGTGTCGGATATCTGCTGTCTTTCTTGCAGGCCTTTTTTCTTAAATAACGCAATTCCCATTTATTCCCGGAAACCGAACCGAGTGACGGATGTCGCGCACTTTTCACCACGCAGTCTTTCTCGCCTCACCGTGCTCTGCCACAATTTTTACGGTTGACTCTCGGGGTTTTCATCGTTCACGCAAAAAGCTGCTTACCGAGAATGCTCGGCTCGTGCGCGCGCGCGCACATTCTACCCTCGGGCGTTTATTCGGCATTACTTCGAAAGTTTATTCACCGATGCGTTCTAGCGGCGATGTTGCATTTGTCGGGATGCAATGTGATCCCTAACAAGATAAATGATGCTCGCTCCCCTGTTTCCTGGAGGCGGAAGGGCGGGAACGGGAACGGGAACGCGAGGGGCGGCAGCCGCGCTACCAGAAACTCCGACCATCCCTTTTCCCTTGCCTCGGACATAATCTGAGATGTCATCTGTAGAGACAGTGTAGCGCTGTTCCGCGAATTACGTGGACATTCCTCTCGGCGGAGCAGTGACACTTCGTTTGTCAGTTAATAGGTGATAAATCGTTGTGCGCCGGGCTTGTTTCTTCAAACAAATATACCGCCCGCGGGGTTTTCGTCGGCCAGGAAATCCTGTATGCTGATATAGGCGGAAATTCGTTTCCGTCTCGCTGTACAAGCGCCGGGCTATACTACTCCCGATGATTTATGAAGTGCAGCTGCTAGTCGCCGGAGACGTTCCATCGTGAAAAGTCGTTCGTCGAATCGCGCGCTTTCGATGTCTCTCGGACAGTGGATAATCCATCGGTGAATGAAATTTAATATCGATCATTTCGAGATCCAAATTTTCACCAGTGTGTCGTTGTTGTGCCACGATCGAAAATTTATTTGACGGATTCTTCCGCGAGCCAGGTCGGTTTTGTTCGAGCTAACGAGCTCCTCTCCGATTTCTGCATTGCGAAAAGCAATAGCGGGCGCAGTCCTTTAATGCGATTCGAGACTCTGTCGTGCATGCAACTCGAGTACATGAACAGACCGAGGTCAGGTACTTTATATACCTTTGTCCATATAGGGTATATAAATAGTGTTCTACTCAGGTTTAATGCATTATAGCAGGACATTGCAGTAGGACAGAGGGAGCGTGCACGTTACATTCCCGGAGAATGGAGTACGTACTATACATACATACCAGAGCTGTACTGAATTATACTCCGTTATGGTTCTGCCTCTGTAGGTGCTCCATGGTGGAGGGTTCCGGTTCCATACTGTGTAGTACTCAATATGTCCAATACGAATACCTCACCTTCCGTCTAGCTGAATCAAAAGGACGGTATCTCGCGTTTGTCGCTGAATGTCCCCAATCAATTGAATTCCGTATTTCGCCGCTCGTAATGCTGCAGAACCTTTCTCTGTAATATTCCGAAACATTGAAATCGAGTTTAATGCGATATTAATTTCGAACCAGACGCGCTCCCGATAAACTTTAATAACATATCGTGAGTAAATGAAACTACATGTGCAATCTTCTAAATTTAAAATAGTGAAATGTATTGAACACTTAAAATATCTTTTAAACAAGTGTTCCATCATTCTTAACATAAACTAATATGGTGTGTGTGTTTATCTGTGGAAGACGTGAAAACATTTTATTGTGTTATGCAGTTACGACTACGTTCGACAATTTTTACAAAAAAAATTGGTACAGTCGTCTTCATTGAGTTGCTAAAAGTGATATTTTCTACGTACAATTGAATTATTTGTTATACACACAACTACGTATACTAGACTTTTTGTAGGAACATTTAGTAGAGTTATTGTGTTTCATCGAATAGCTACAAGTAATATTAACTACGTTCAACCGCATTCTTTGTTATTTACACGACGTCATGTTCTATACTTTTTCTAAAAACATTTGTTACAGCTATTTTCTTTCATTGAGCACCTACAAGTGATATTATTTATCCACAACTGAATTTCTTGTTATTCACACTACAACATATTCTAGAACTTTTATAAAAGAATTTGGTAGAGTTATTTTCTTTCGTCGAATACCTGCAATTGACGTTCCCATTAGACAACTGAATTATTTGTCTCTGTTTCTTTCCAGTAGTCTTTTCTTCACGTAAGAACATTCTAGAAACACACATCTACATTATAAATATCCATACAGTACTTTATTTTAAAAGCAGCTTAACAATAGACAGTTACAACTAATGAACTCCAATTTGCAAGACTCTTCTCATATTAAAAATGACGTCTATTTCAACATCGATCTGTTAATGCTGTAGGCTTTTACTCACTTAATAAACATAATGGATAGATGTTATTCTCTAATTTTAGAACGGATTATGTACCATCACTTTCCACGTTCGACCAAAATAGTTTCGTTACGATATTCACGGTTTCTGCACAGCGAAGTAAAATTGCTGAAAGCACTTTTTCCCCAGGGACTTTTATATTCCGGCGAGTATAACCGCTCTTAAATTGATTTGATAGTGTTAGTGAAGCATTCGAATCGTACAGTTATACGGCCATCTTTTATGAATGATTTCAGTCCGATACCGCGGTTGGCGTAAAAGTAGCGGGAGAGGGTGCTCCGAACTTATTTACGCCTTTATTGCTAATATCGTTCCTCACGCTCGCTTGTCACCGATGGCCGTATCAGTTTCTGAGTAATATGGCCGGCTGACAGTGTGCATTGATATTTCTTACTTCCTTTTTTACGGCCTACCTTCTCTTCCGTCCGTCGCCCGCAGAGGGCGGGCATCTCGAAAATTTATCGGTCGTCAAGTCCTTACAAGTGTTTCTCGGGGATCGGGGTAGGGAATTATTTCGCGGCGTATCTTCTTCACACCTGCTTGCTTGAACGATGGACCATTAAAACAGCGTTAAACGTCACCGCTCTTTCTCGGGAGTATCATGATTCCGGTTCAACGTTTATGCAGCAGTCGTAATGCCAATTTACCATTTGGCCTTTGTAAACCCATTTTTCTAACAAAATGTCTTTAAATCTCATGCACTTGAATTTTCAAATGACATACTTTTTCTTCAACGCTTCTGACAACAGTTCAAACTTTTCTCCATGGATTTGTTTAACATTATCAGTGCAGAGCAGTCAAAGAAACTAGCTTTTATATGTAAATTAGAAAAGTTAATAAGATTTGAGATTTCTCTCGACTGTTAAGATAATTTTAAAACAAACTACTATAAATTAATAGCATCTAATATAAAATCTTATGAATGGGTTGTCTAATTACTATGCGATATCTAACAGAAATTGAATAACTATTTGAAATTATAATCTGAAAAGAAGTTATTACATTATATTATTCAAGACGACTTGTTCGTTTACGATGGAAGTTGTTCCCACTATTGAACGATTTATTTCGAAATTATCTTCATTGACATGTGAAGGTCTTTGAAATATTATGCAAATAACTGAACTTATTCGTTGTTAGTCCTTTTGTGATTGGGCAAGCTTCAATACATTATGGTAGGCAAACATAATCATACTTGAAAAAAATTGCATGTCATCGTAACTTATTTTCCTTTTCTCGTTTGAGAGTTAGAGAGAATTAATTTCAGAAAAATTGTACATGAAATTAATTCATTTTATTATAGATCGTGTGTACAAGGTTTCAAATATGAAACGGAATGTACATTGCTAAGACAAAAAATTTAACAAATTTATACTAACATAATACTTGAAATTTTTCTAACTGAACAGGTCAAATACTATATCAGTCACATGTGAGTGACACTAGCGTTTATTCTGGTTCAGAAATTCACTTTTATTGTGATATTTTTGTATGAACGGATTTTTATTAAGATTTCGAGAATACAAAGTGTTAAAATGGCATCGAATATAATAAATTTCATAGAAACTTTCACGGTTGTCATGCGCTATTTAAAATGTTAATGGACATAATGCTATCTACAAAAGTGCTAACGACACAATTTCTTTATGTTTCAGGTAAGTTGATCATTCGGAACCCGATGTACCTGTGACAAGAAAATTATGCAACTCACTGTGCCAGTTATTATTGTACCCGTAACGGTAGGTGATAGTAAATCGAAAATACATGCAACGTTAATATAGAATAGGCAGGTTAAATGGAGAACGTTGAGCCACGGAGGGGGGATGCAATTGACTTTGCAATAAAAATGGAAATTAACACGGACTACGTGGGCGGAAAACAAGGCTAACCTCCGTCAGTAGCGCGAAGAGGGTAACGCGGAATCTTGAATAAACAAACTCACCCCAACTCGTTGCTTGGCACCCTCTCCGTCGTCTCCACCAGTCTCGAGGTATGGACCAAAGGACGTTGTTATGATTGCTAATGGCAAACTATCCAATTCAAAGAACAAAGTAAAGTAACGAGTTGCTTTACAACCCGGTGAGTTCACAGGGAAAGATATGTACGAGTTTGGGGAAAACGACGAATCAAGAGATAATGCCGTGGTTCGTCAACGTTGGGAATGAGATCGATGGAATATCGTCGGGGAATCAAAGTGGTTGCATATACTACAGTATTTTTCTCAAGAATCGAACTCGTTCGCGAGATTTGTACAGATTGTATAAATATGATGTGTCACGATCACCATAGCGGGATACTATGTCTCTCAATCGGTGGAGATCTATTAAAAAAATGGTCTGCAAAATTGTCCTTGACCCCTTTTTCAAGGTCAACATTTTTTTTGTATTTCATCGTTAGTACACGTCGCGAGGAACAAAAGTCTGAAAGAAACTATGGATCTCGAGTCAACCATTCTCATAAAAAACGACATTAAAGTTTCGTAAACTATTTTAGTTTACACGTCTACTGGGTGTCCCAAGATGGTATAAACGTGGAGGGGATGATTCTATGTGCGAAAACGAGTCTAAAGTATAGAATAATTTTTTTTCATTTGACGCCTCGTTCTCGAGAAATTAGAGTTTGAAAATTTGGTGAACACGCTTGATATTGAACATGAATCGTCTGACGCGTCTGTTCATGATCTACCTGATCTATTTCTCGCAAACGCTAGGAACGCGAACTTGACGGATTTTCACACTCTAATATCTCGAAAACGAGGCGTCAAATGAAAAAAAATTATTCTATGTTTTAGACTTCTTTCCCCACGTAAAATCACACCCTCCACGTTTATACTATTTTGGGACACCCAGTAGACATGTAAAATAAAATAGTTTACGAAATTTCAAAGTCGTTTTTCAAAGAGTTTTGCTTGAGATCCATGTTTTCTTTGAGACTTTTGATCCTCGCGACGAGCACTATACGATGAAATACAAAAAAAATGTTGACCTTGAAAAAAGGGTCAAGAACATTTTTGCGTCCCATTTGTTTAATACATCTCCACCGTTCCAGAGACATAGAATTCCGCAATGGTAGTCGTACACATAATTTTTATACACCCTGTACTCTGATTTGTAAGCAAATCAATATTCATTTGTTTCTTCCAATTTCCGATTAGAGCGTCTGCTCTTCTTTTAATTTATAGTAAAATGGATGTGACTCTACCATAGTGTGTTTTATCACTGTATAAGTTCCAGATTTAGGTTAGAAAAGGGGATAAATATCTTCGAAGTTATTTGTGTTGCAATCAAAATTACTAAGACAGTGCAATAACCAGACTCCGATTGACAAGAAAAATTCAATTACCAATTAAATAGGACAATGACTAATCTTTTTCTGTGTCTCCTAAAAATTTTGATACTAGTACAAGTAGGTCGACAAAAGAGACATTTGGATGATTTTAATTACAGATTAAAGAATCTGTTTTTCTTCTAATCGAGACAATGTTAAAGTAACTATTTAATAATATGATTTATTATTATGCAAATGCAAGGTTTAAATGACAAGAAGGGATAAAAATCCTCAAAGTCATTTGTACTATAATAAAAATTGATATGATTCACAATTATATATCGATTAACAAGAACAATTAGATTACTAACTAAACAAAAAGAAATCGAAGCTTTGTTACATGCTTTTCTTACAATTGCAGAAAATATGATTATTCAATAATACGTTTTATTATTATGAAAACTTTAGATTTACGTTCGGAAACGGGATAAATATCTTTGAAGTCATTAATGTCCTAACAAAAGTGAGTAGCATAGTGCAACAATCATATGTACTGATTGATAAAAAGAATACAGTTGCCTATTGTATAAGAAAATGAAAAATCATGTTGTGTATCTTTCCAATATTTCGATATTAATACGATATTTATACGAATATAATCTGCATATGATAAAATACGCTCTCTACTATACAGGGTAAGGCATTTAAAACCGGCCACCTGAATAACTCGCTTGTTTTTGGAGATAGAAGAAAATGCCTTAGACCAAACTTATTTGGTATCGCAGGGCTTATAATCTGATGCTACTATTTTTTTATAGGTGGAGGCATCAGGGAGATATGAAGGTTAACTCTGTTTTTTTTTAAATGGAACAGTATGTTTTTTTTTACTTATATTCTGATAGAGTATTGCAAGACGAATGCAATGAAGTATTACTAAGGTCATTCAAGGTTAATCAAGTGCACCCAATTTGTACACTTATACTAGCAGTGAGTACGTGGATGACACGCTGCGCCTAAATCGTCGAAGTGTTCGAAGAGTGCTTTGAGACAATTTATTTTTTCTTGCAGTTAACTGAGTGACCTTGAATGACCTTGATAATAGGACGTTGTATTCGTCTTGGAATACTCTATCAAAATGTAAGTAAAAAAACATACTACATTTAAAAAAACAGAGTTGACCTTCATATCTCTTTGACGCCTTCAACTATCAAAATACTAATAGCATCAGATTATGAGTACTTCGATACCAAATAAGTTTGGTCTGAGGCATTTTCTTCTATCTCCAAAAACAAGCGAGTTATTCAGATGGTCGGTTTTAAGTGCCTCACCCTGTATATTAGGAGCCATTTGGCTCAGGCCACTGTGAAAATTCTGATGCTAAATAATCAACAATTTTAAAGTTAAAAAAGAAGAAAATTCCAAACTACTTCGTTGAAAACATGCCGCAGAAAAGATTGTTTATAAAATATTCTATCTATTGTTTCCCCCGGGGTGCACGTAAAACTTTGATCGCTTAGCTGTGATCATCTGCCATCGCAAATATTCATGCACCATTATGTCCCGGTGTTGTAAACATTTTGTTCAAAGCAACGTGGTCGCAGGCGACGAGCGACACAAGCGTAATTTCTTTATGAATACAGTAACGGGTTGTCAACATACCAGAGGCATGTTAAAGTCCTAACGATACCAGAGTCCAATAGTACACAAGAGATTGCGAAACACTGTTCAAAAAGATCACTTGATCTCGGAATTGTCTCGGTTAGGGCGAAATCGCTCGACAATTAGCAAGGCTTTTCTTGTATTGATATACATACATTTGTTCGTTCCGGGTAGCCTCCGGACTTTTTAAGCTCAAGTCTCGGGAAGATTTAAATTTCAAAATTTCAATCTGGCTTGCAAATCCGTCCACCTCCTACGAGGCGCGCATGCGCGCGTCCGTACTTCCGTCTTCTGTTGGATGCTGGCGGATTGCGTCGACTCAACATCAAAAGCTTTCTCGAGTTACAACTTCTGCATGTGGTCACGCGTTCAGATGAAGGATAGCAATTCATTCTTTGTTAACGAGAACAAGCTTCCTCTTCTTTAATTATGCTGTGCAATTTGCCAGATCGTTGCCTTTACCTTTTCGAATTAGTGGCTTCGCCAACGATCAACGGTGAATAGTACAGTAGGATTTGTCCCCTGCTTTACTACGAATAACATTTCTTGGTCTAACATTCTATATTTCAAAGTGATTTAGCTGTCTTTTTATATATTTTACATTATTTTATACTTCTTATATTGTATATATTCTATCGATATCATTTAGAGAAATGATTATTGATACACAGATTGCGAATTTTATGCATTTATGATGAAAACAAGTTGACGCAATTTCAAGCAGTAAAAAAATTCAAAGAATTTAAGAATGACGATATACTGTCCTGAATTTATTAAGACTGCTAAAACAGAAAAGAAAGGTTCATATAGTCATTGCTTCTTGCAATTGATGTCAACATTTTTTATTTTGTATAAAGCTCTGCAATCTATTGATATAACTTCACATCGTCAGTTTAAGTGAACACTGATTTAGCAGTCATCTTCTTCAACTATAAACGCTATCGTTAGACTGTGGACTTATGCAGTTATAACAAAAATGATTGCAATTTGAAACAATAGAAAGATTAGTAGAATTGAAGAATATTTATATATTATTTCCAATCTATTAAAATCATTAATGAAAGAAAAGTACCTAAATAGTTTACGTTTCTGGCGACAGATGTAGACAATTATTATTGTGCATATATTATTATTCTGCACTGAGACCCGCAGTCTAGTCATCATGTTAAAACGTACACTATTGACATCACTGCCTTCTATCAGTTTATACGAAATTTTTTAAAGAAATAATTAGTGATATGACTTTATCTCATCAATTTAGATGAACATACAGTCCCATATAACACAATGTGAATTGTGCAATTTTCTTTTGCACATTAATTCCACGTTTGTACTGTAACAGTACTTCGATCACAACGTATATAATTGTTTGCTTCGTTGTAACAAACATTCCGTAGATTTAGATACAATCAGATTGTCCATTTTATGCAATTATGACAAAAGTGCAACGTAAAACTATTAATACTGTTAAGAAAGGAAATTTCTATTTCAAGCCTGTTTATTGGAATTGAAATGGAAAATATTTCTTTTGTGTGTATGTCCACGATCTAGATAGAATTTAAAACTATGGAGTCTCTCAAAAAATTTAACTGTTGTTTTTAGTTATGTAGGAATAATTTGAAATTATCCAAATATTATACAATAAGTATATTCTAATACTAGCAAGTGCTAAGGAAGTTAATTCTTACAACTGGGTATACAAAGTCGTGTTTGTCGTAGACTAATATACAAATTGTGCAATACAATCTTGAAATGCGAATTTGAGGTGTGGCACTCACTAAAAAAAAAATCATGAAAGCAAAAATTAACTAGTTTATGTGCTAGAAAATTAATGTTAGCGATCTGATTGAGAATAACGAGAGGCGAGTTATAAATATGTTATTTTTCCATCTTCAAAAGATGGTTATATATTTAATTATAAATAATTTAAATTGTGCCGATATTCCACTAGGAGAAATAGAATAACTAACGTAACTAGTGAAGTACCATAAATAATAGGTTTCAAACGTAGACAAACATCACTGTAAATGATTCTCAGTTATATTAAGTGTGTAGTTGTGAAAATGACCCGGCATTCGACAGTTAAGACGCCATGAAATTTTAACGTTTTGTTAAGCGTGTAAGTTGATCGAAATAACAGAATTTAGAACGATAGAGTTACTCTTGATTAAGCCAGTATTATAAATTTTAAGGTCAACTGAAGTTTAAAGTTTAGTATGTCGTTGAACTTTTCTTAACTTCAGCTACCATAATATGAAGTCACAGATATGTAATTGTCCTTTTAAAAAAAGTCAAGGAGACTTTGTCTTTTTATTAAAAAACAAATTTTTGGAAATTTTTTTATACTGCGACTTGTAGACGATGAAGAACAGATTCACTTTTACCGTAAACAGTTCTTGTCAGGTTAGGTTTCGGAAGTGCCTGCGAAATCGTAGTAACAGTTACGTGGTACACCTTATGTGTCTAAATAAAAATTAAAAGTAATACCTTAAGGAACAGCTTTGTACCTGAAAGTGATATCTCTTTGCGGACGTGAATTATGTTTAGCGTACTTATCGACGGTTCGAATGTACAATTTTCCTTGGGAAATGAAATTGTGTACTGACAGCTGCGCATAAGAATTAAATAAATGAGCAAGTGTCTTATTTGGTAAAAATTTGTTTCACGTTTTTTGAGAGTAATAATTTTTTAAAAAATGATTTTTAGTCACGGAGCAATTTTACTTGGGCGATTGTCTGCAGACACGCGTCCGCAAAGAGATATAAAATAAACCTGTACACTGTATCAATATTTCGTGGTCAAAACGATTTGTAACATCAGCATTCTAACATCGGACATTTCGGACGTTTTGAGGTTATCTTTGTGTTCTTGGGGTTATTTAAAAAAAATGTATATATAACATGGTGTCAAATTGGCCTGGTTTAGCCGGTAAAGTACATTTCCTGTTTTTTATAAATTTGCAAATATCTCGGTAACTATGCAAAATATGGCAAAATATTAAGAGAGCTTTTTTGTAGAAAATGAAATTTTATTGTCATAATCTTTGCATTGTAGCTGTCATCCAGAATTTGAACTTGTGATGGAAAAATCATGTGAATAGAATGAGTTGTGGTTAGGTCGTGGAGGGGGCGGAAATCGTACGAGGGGCCACGGAAATCGTACTCGTGCCCAACGACATAATACACGAATACAATAAGATAAAACGTCACTTCAGAAAAATGGCTAGAGTTTAAACTGATGGAAACCGCAATTATTTCTGTACTAACCTAATACTTCCCACTCACTCTTCTCAACATTTTCATAAACCGCCAACATCGAATCAAATGGAATATTACGTAACGAAATATTACCAGGATCCATCGAGACCATTACAAGAGTTTCTTAAAGTTGAACAGTGGCAGATTCAATCTCTGCCATTAATGGAAACAGCGTCGTTTCGAAGAAGACGTCGCGTTCGCGATCGGACAACGAATACGTTCCAACACACAGAAAATAAATCAACTTCCATCAGAAGTTATTCGGTCTCGACAACTCGGCCAGCTTAATTACTTTACTAGACGTTACGGTGCGGCACGGCACGGCACGGTTTCGGTCGTGGCAAAGTACGTTTCTGGTCCACGAGTGTAGCTTGTCAGCCGAAGGAAACGTGGGTAAAGAAACCTGGTGGGACGGCGGAGAGAGGGTGGGATCATGGGAGTAAGGGGGGACACGATGAACGTGGGCGAAACTTTTAATTTTTCCTCAAAAAACTTTAGCTGCTCGTTACGTTGTCCCAAGTGCATCGCGCTTGGCGACGAGGCGAAGTGAAATTAAAATTCATGCGACGCGTCTTTTCTCGGCCTCCTCTCCCACGGGGCCCAGAGGGCGTCCTGCAGGACAACATCACGGAGCGTGCGTATATCCTGCGCGGTTACCACCGTGAAAGAAGGGATGACTAGGAATCGAGGAGGCGAAGGGGATTCAACTGAATTTGCAAATCAAATTTCGTCCCTGGTCTACGAAATTCTGTCGGGAGGCGCGACGGAAAGGGATGGGACGTTCGCCTTCGCGCCAATTATCGTTCCTAAACCGACCTTACTTCCATTTGGTGTTCGTGTATGCTCGAGGTTATCTTTAAGCTGACCCTTCCTCCGTGAAACCGTTGGTTCCGGAAAACACAAGTGGACGAAATTTCTAGCGTGCCTCTCTCCCCGACTATTAGGACATTTAATGGTTTTACAAGGAAAACGTGATATTCAGTCGATACTGGGCAGTCTGTGACTCGGATGATACACTAAAAGTGTCGAGCAGTTTAATGTTTTAAGTCTTTCCTTCTGTTATAGCGAAATTAATTAATACATTTATTTTACAAAGCTTGTGCATCATTGAATGAATTGTGTCGACTTTATAGAACTTTTAAGACTGACAATTCGAATACCAATCTCTCAAATATGTCTATCTTTTTCCGAGTACTTATTTAGAAGCATTTCGTTTTCTTTTTAATGCAACGAATAAATCTTTTAGTTGCCTGTACCATTATATCTACATTAATATAAACTATACTGTATTTGTATTGGTTATAGTAAGATTTTGGTTATTCTACTAATTATTTTCTTTCATTACGTCTATAAAGAATTCGTGATTGAAAAGACAATCAATTAAATGTTTAAGCACTTTGTTAGCCACGATTCAATCTGTCAAGAAGTAGATATTTAAATTCTTCTAAAATGCTATTTCCTTCGCGTAAAAATTAGTTTCTCAAACTGATAATTCATCAGTTTTCACTGATTGTCTGATGCTAATTTTTAAAGTATTCCAATTGAAATAGATACTTTGTTGCGTACTAAACGTAATTTATGTGTTACTAAATGAAGCCAAGTGAAAATGAGACAACAAAATAGTTTATATGAATATGGATACTGTGACACAATGAAGTAGAAGAGTTATTCGTTCAATTAACCCCAGATAATTAAATTATCATGCATGGAAATGATGACGCCAAATAAAATCACAAATAAAATTCATTTCTCTTTACGTAACAACAAAAATATTTTCCCCATTAAAGAAGCAGGATACACGAAATGAAACAGTTTCATTTTGTGTTGAATGTACTAATTGAAACATTCGATGCATCATCTGATATCGCATGATTTAAATGTTTCAATCGACATTTTTATGAAAAATTAATTATCCAGTGATAACTCGACACGTCCACTGAAAAGGTTAAATATAAAAATAATTCAATACTTTGGTGTTTCATTTGATAAATGTAAATTATATCGACCGAATTACAATTTCTAAAACACTGTTTTAGTTTAGTAATGTTATGTAAAGTAAACACACAATGGAAACATTATTTATTATTTGTAAAAGAATAATTGAAAATAAGTGTTTCAGTAAAAAAGGTATGTCGCAGTTTTCACCGTCCCTATATGTGACGTTATAATAATGCGCATATTCATGGCTCGATTAATGAACAAAAATTCGTATTACTTCGGTCCGTAATCAGAGTTTCAATTTGAAAGTCGGACGAATGCAGTGAGAAATTTATACCATTCGACCGACGCGTTTTAAACAATTTTATATCGGATGCGCGTACAAGCTTTTGAAGTTGAATTGCTCGTACCATTTCGGAAAATGTATCTGCAAAGAGCGAACTCCATATTTCCCGAACAATTTTTCGATTAGTGTAAAAAATGTAATATCGCGAAGCTTTGTTCGCAAACAGTGAATGACGTTTCGTTTATCGCCTGGTTCTAATATGTCGAAAGCGTGTGCGTTGAAATACTCAGTCTATCGCACGTAAATGCCATAATTTTTAAAATTAAAGAATCTTAAAAGAGAGAATCATTTTCTATTATAACTTTTTCCATTAAAATATTGACGTAAACAGGTGAATGAACTTCCTTTGATTATTTCACGGGAATACAAGTTGACGAAATTGTTATTCTTTGGAAAATGAATAATATTTAATAGCTTTCCTTTGTAACTTACTGTGAACATTGAAATATTTTCCAATAGACTGCAACATGAGTTAGCAAGCACATAGCTTGATATTTTAGTTTCATATTCTTCAACTGTGTGGGGAACTGTCGGTCCTCTCGTTCTACTGCATTCTTCCTATCACTTGTTCTGCATTATTCTTCGGCAAGTTTCCAAAATTGATCCGTCCCCGTAGAAAACTTATTTCAGATCGAAGTTATTCGAAGATAGAACTTCTGGATGGCAACAGTCAAGTCAGTCTGTTCTGGGGAGGTATAAGCGACGTCTCTTTGACAGTTCGTGGCATATTATTTTCCCTTATTCTTCCGGAAACATTGCTGAAGCATTTACTGAATTATTATTCATGCAACATGCGATAAATTAGAAAAATTTCTTACGATCAAACTGCAGATTTTATGCATTTACTGCAAATACGAATAAACGATACATAAGTTATTGAAAACAGAAAGATTAACAAATAGTGATATGTCATTTTAAACTTGTTCTTTCTGAAATATTGCTGAAGCATGCATTCCATTATTATTCGTGCAACAAACGATACATTAAAAAGATTCCTTACGATTAGATTGAAGATTTAACAGAAGAAATAGCAAATAGTGTTACTCCAAACTATGGAGCCTCTCAAGAAATTTAACTTTTAGTTTTAGGTATGTAGGAATAATTTGAAATTATCCAAATATTATACAATAAGTATATTCTAATACCAACAAGTGCTAAGGAAGTTAATTCTTACAACTGGGTATACAAAGTCGTGTTTGTCGAAGACTAATGTACAAATTGTTCAATACAATCTTGAAATGCGAATTTGATGTGTCGCACTCAATAAAGAAAAATCATCAAAGCAAAAATTGGCTAGTCTATGTAATATTATAAAGATTCCTTACGATTAGATTCGAGATTTTATGCATTTATTGAAAAAACGAGTAAATAATATATAAAGCAGTGAAAACAGAAAAGTGGGACTGATATGTTATTATTGACTTGTTCTTAATGAAATATTGGTGAAGCATTTACTTATGTATTATTCATACAACATACAATAAATTATGAAGATTTCGTAAGATTAGACCGCAGATTTTCTGCACTTATTGCAAGTACGAATAAGCGATACATACGGTAGTTAAAAGAAAATAGATAATAAGTACTGATATGTTATTTTCAAATTGTACTTTTTGAACTATTGCTGAAGCATTTATTAAATTATCATTCGTACAACATACAATAGATTATGAAAATTCTTTATCATTAAACTGCGAATTTGATGCATATGCGATAGAAACGGATAAACGATACACAAAACACTGTTAACGGAAGAAATAACAAGTACTATTATGTTAATTTCGTTTTATTGAAATTATTAAGAGAAGATATACATTTTTATTTAAGTCGTACTTATTGTAATGCATGCAGACAATGTTTATTTTTTTTTAAAGATGCGCTGTTCAGCTATGATAAATAAAAATGTAATGCAAAAATTGAAAAATGTAAAACTTGCGTGTGATTATGTCGGGACGGCATCTAACTGGAATGACTTTCTCAGAGCGAAAACTTGATTTGTAAATTGATATTTGCATCTGCATCGTATTGTGCAGAACCTAAGAGATAGTATGGAAATTCTTACAAACTAATGCCTACATCTACATGATCCTCAAGGGTGCATAAACGAGGGATTGTTCTGCATTTCACAACGCACTCTTGAGTGCCATTGTGTGCAAGTAGAATGAGATACATGTAGAACTTCTACGGTAGTAGACCACAACAATTAAACCTGAGTTACAGAATGAAAAATAACATGAACGGGAGCACTTCAAACTGACCAATATGCAAGCAATCGGAAAATATTTTTTTACGGAGAACAGGGTACCTTTTCCTATATAAAGTAACTTTCTTGATATATTCGATTTCAAAAGGCATGAAATTTTATTCAAACATTTTTACCTTGAACATGAATTATTAATAATCTCGTCATTGAACAACAGTCAATGTTTTTAGCATCTTCATAAAAATTATGAAAGCGTATTTGTGCAAATTTAACGTGTTTTTATATAAACACGGGGAGAAAAATTTAATAAATTCTTATAAAAACGCCGTTTCAATTTCAGCAATTGTAAAATGGAAAATTCGAGTAGTTTTGATTTGGCATTGAGCAACTTCTTTAAAATAAAGTATATAATTTCTTTAATTTCGGAAATTTAAGTCTAAAAAATTTGTAGAAAATGTTCATATAAAATAGAATATTTTGAATTATTTGTATACAAATCGATATTCATTTCTTTCTTTCAACCGGCAATTAAGGAATCTGATTTTCTTTTAATCGATAGTAAAATAAACGTGACAGTTCGATGTTATATTATTATGAAAATTTTAAACTTAGATGGGAAGAACGTCATTCATTTCATAAGTAAAGCTCGTAGAACAGTGCTTTAATCATGCACCGATTGATAACAAAAATTCAATTTCCAATTAGATAAAAAAGAGTCAAAGCTTTTACAGTTTCCTCTCAATAGTTTCAATACTAGTACAAGTGAATCAATATAACAAACCACTTGGACAAATTTAATGAACGATTACAGTATCTGCTTTTCTGTTAATTCATGGCAACGTAAATGTCACTACTCAAATACAATAATTATTCGCAATAACGCCATTTCAGTTTCAGTGATTGTAAACTTCCAAATTTAAAATGAGTTATTTTGAATTGTCTATAATTTTAATATTTCTTGTTGCGATTGAACATGGAGATAATTAATTAAAATAGAGTATATTAACTTAGGAATCTTGGAAATTTATTCCTTAAAAATTTCTAGAAAATATGTTGTAGAATTATGATATAACGATTGAGGTCCAAAAGCAACCAAACATTCAATTTGCATTCGTTGAACATCTGGATGTAAAACAGAGTTTCTATTTGCGTTGCAGGTAATATTTATACTGCGTCCGACTTTAACACACTGTATGATACACAAAAGACACAAAAGAATCATATTGCTCGTTAAGGAATGTGCTAATATATTAACCGTGTAATAGTGTAATATGCGTTCTGTATGTGACCCTTTTCCATCTCTGCACTAATATACATAGCTAGATGTGCGTACAGCTGAAATTACAGGTATCACAAATGTTACGTTCAACCGCAAGTAACAAATGCTCGGTTTCCCATTTCTGTTTCCCAAATAATATGCCAAAAACAATATCGCTTCCACAGAAGCATTCCAAATTCAACTATTCGTTTCCGACTCCAGAAATCCAATGAAATTTCGGAAACTCCATGAATGCTTTGACGTCTATGGAACGTGACGTGCTACATCATAAATATATGAACAAGTTACATGGAATACAAATTTACCGAAAGCAAAGCGTAAGTAATTGGACTCCTTTGATCTAAACATTTTCGAGCTTTCGCATTGATGGATAGCTGTGCGAACGATATTGACACGCGTCAACCCCAATCCTTCTTTTCCCGACACATTCTTCACATATGCCCTCCGATTTACCAAACTCTAGTCAATTAGAAAACGTAAGTTTTAAAACCAATAAATACGAAAAGATTTCGAAAGCTACAATAAATTGGCAGTGTAAATGTGTGTGCCACAATAGGAGCTAGCTTGCAGACTGAGAATGAACGCAAATGTGAGCATAGAAGTTATAAAAATGTTCAATGAATTCGTTATATTATTACGATGGCCAAAAAGTTTCTTCATTTGTTTCCCACGGCGGAGTTTTTCTCTCAAAAATCGGCGAACTTTCTCAAGAGTGGAGTAGTGAAACCGCCCGAAAGATAGTACAAAGTTGTCCGATATTATACATGTTAATACATTTTAATTCAACTTTCGCGTTTCGTTTCAGTTAATGTATTCCAAAAGTACATATCTTCCCCTAAGTATATTTTTAAATGTGAAATGTAACCTTTAATCGAACATCAGCCATTTTCATTTTGTCTATATGAAATCGTGTGTATTTACACGTGCCACATCTTTTAATAATTTATTAAATGTAACGCCATTTAACCCTTAGACTGTAAACGTTTTTACGGTAGCCTCATACTGTAAAGTGGGCCTTTCCTATCTGGCGCATTTTTTAGCGACTGTTAGTTCTTGAAAGAATATGGAATAATTCTTATAGCACTTTCGATTACCCTAAATTAAGATTGTCAGAATGATTTTGATAAATAGTCTGTTTAAACAATAATGCAGGAACTGAATTATAATATAGTAATTCTTCGTATTGTCTCGGAGAGGGCAGTCAATACAATCATTATCAAAAATAAATACATATTATAAATAAATATCTCCTTTGTATCGATCGTAATGTTCTTTATGAGAAATGTTGGGATTTACGGCGCTACGGTTCGATCGTTTGTTAATTGATGTTACCAAGCAATTTTGCTAATAATCAAATAATCGACGTTTCAATCCACGTTTGGATCATTATCAAGATTAATTTTGAAAAGCGTCTGTAAGAATGAATATGTTATACAATTTTCAAAAAACTTTTTTTACGGTAAATTGATTGATGTAGACAAAACATTGTTGGTAGAAGATTGTTTATAATATCAACTCACTTGCTTTGGTTTCATCTAATGTGTTATTTTGAGCATCGTGACACATGTGTAGAAGCGTGCGTTCCCGATGCTTGTTGTCAGGACACTGAGCGTGTTGGAAACGATCTAGGTTATATCTATCGATATATGGCGGTAAATTTGAAAAACACAATATGTCTTTTTTGACCACTGTTCACGAATATACCTTGGTTGGTAAGTCAATTTTTAACGTTCAACTTTCTTTGGAATTGGTTTTATACTAAAGTTGTATCAGATATATAGTTAGTTCAGATTTTGAGAAAATAAAAGAGGTTATTTTTGGTTGGAAAAAATTCATCATCAAACATTACTGATTCAGTAATGTTGCGTAATCCAAACGTGGATTGAAACGTCGATTATTAGCAAAATTGCTTTTTAACATTAATTAACAAACGATCGAACCGTAGCGCCGTAAATCCCAACATTTCTGATATTATAAATAATTTTGAATATATGAAATACGATGGACTTCCGATACGATACTTCCACATAAGAGTGGAAGTGTGGATGAACTATGTTTATGTGCATGTAGCAGACAACCCTATATATAGCTAAATTTATAAAATGAGAAAATCAATATTAACAGAAGAATTTAATGAAATAACGATCGTGAGAGCAGCTGCGAAAACTCGTCGGTCGAAACACTTTGGTTATCCGTGTGCCCAAATATATTAGTAAAAACCGCTTTTCTTACGGCTTTTCCTTACAATATTGATTGCACATCTTCTGCTTGTAACCGAGGCAGACCATTTTTATTTTTCATATAGCCTACCATAGCCTACAAATAACAGATTCTGATAGTTTTTTGAAGGCATTAAAGACGAGTCACCATTCTATGGCTGTAATGTCAACGAGAAGGGTAAAATTTCTTGAATAAAACACAGCGGGCCCGTGCACAACGCATTGATTGAAGTCCATTGCCTTGATACGGTACGATTCATGAGAGAGTTGTTCAGATCTGATCGCTTGTAACAAAGAAGGGCGTAAATGGAAACATCTGTTTGGGATTCTACGTATCCGTAGCGGGCAGTGGTGTACTGGCAAGTGAGATTTCGGTGGCTGCGGTAATCCAGGTTGCGCGGAGTTTCTATAAAGCTCCGGAATAGGTTAATCTTGCGGAGCAAGTTTCTCCTCGTAGGGCAGCCTAATCCGAACAGCTTAATGCCCACTGGTAAAGGGCTGCACACGAACCCAACCAAACACGCACACACACAAACATATGTACACAGAAACGCGCGGAAACGCACACCGAGGCAAATAAACATTGCGTGTCGAGAATATAAATGTTCCAGTTAATTCTCGCTGACCGATCGACTGTTGTAAACCCTGCAAGACAAGGGACGTCTCTAAGCCGTCTCAAAGTTCGCAAAGTCGTACTTTACCAGCTAGGGTGTCCTGTCCAGTGAATTAACATAATTCGTATTCTACGTAAACATAATGTTTACGATGCCTCCCTGACGTTGAAATTTATACAGTAATTCTATTGAATGTATTGTAAAATTCCATTGTAAAATTCTTTCAATATTTTTACTATTTTGCATTTGATCTACTCATTTCTACCACAAATGCATAAAATTCGTAATTTTTTGAGGAGTATGAAAATAACAAAAATTAAGTCTGAAGTATAATAGTTTGAAGCTTCAGTGACTTTTGTTATAATATAAACGAATGAATTAAGTTATTCAGTGTTTTCTATAGGAGCATCTCTACAGTTTCAGTAATCGTAACAGAATGAATTTGAGGTGTGTCATTTTGACTCATCGGGTAGTTCTAACATCTATATCAACATTAACAAGAAGTACTCGTTATAATCATTTACTGGATTGATCACTCTACGAGGTATATATGAAACTAGTCGGTAATGATGGTGGTTATTTATCACGTCGATAGCAAACAGATAATTACACCAAAAGTTGAAAGATTATCATCATGCTGCGAGTTTTATGCATCATAACAAAAATGGGTAGGTGAAATTTGAAAGTGTAGAAATATACAAAAATTTCCAGCTTATTAAAGTTATTAATATTAGAACTACTGATAAATGGCTGGTTCCTAGTTTCTTCTTTCAAGATTGCTGAAATTATAAAAGTGTATTTATCAGAGATTTTAGAATGGGTTTCTTTATTGAAGCATGTATTACGATAAAAACTGTATGAATCCTGAGTAAACTACATTTAAACTGCGATAAATTTATTCAGAGAAACTGAAGACGATTTTTTTCTCGAAAATTGGTTATATATTTAAACGTTTGTAAATACTTTGAAATTTTTTTTTTGTGATCCAAACCACCACAAATTTTAATATTAAAGCATTTTTGTTTCAACATCGTAAAAATTGATAATGGTTTTTATTAGTCGTTTTATCAAGCATAAAATGAGAGATATGCCGCCAACTTCACAGTAGTATAAGTTAAATCATAAGTTCCTCATTTCTGTCCCACAAAACAGTGAAACAAACATCGATTGTTAAGGTTTCGTAAAAAGGAGGCTTCAACCTTCAAATCTATGACAGTTTCATTTACAAGAAAATTTTTTGAAAATTTCTCGAGACGTTCGAAGTACCAGTTTGAATTTCCAGCATCATTAGGATAAATCATTGGTTTGCAGAAGGAGGGGCTTTAAGCTTTAAATTAAGTCCACGCTTATGGTTGTACTGTTTGTTGTTACGAAATTATGACAATTTAAATATCGACACTTTTTCGAGAATCGGAAATGTAGTGTTCAAATACATTTTCAATCCACTGGACGTCAGTTACATTCATTATGGGAGTTCTAGTGTTAATGAAAGAAGGATATTTATGCTTTCATCGTTTTAATTTTGCATAAGGATGCTACGATTATCGATTGCGAAATTGATACCGAAAAGTCTACTGAGACAGATTCCTTATCCGGAAAATCGGTTCCTTATCGAGCCGTTCACGCAGTAATTTATTCGGTCAAAGATATTCGGACAACTTTTCGTTCCATTTGCTGATTTCTGATCTATATATTATTGGAGGTCTCCCCCTCGGACCGGCGAAGCGGAAGTAGGCAACTGGTTTTCCTGTCGTTGGAAGCTTGTTTGATGGTCTTTCGGTTATTTCCGAGACAGTGACTTTTTGCTGAAATAAGTTCTCGTCACTTGCAACGACAAAAGGCAGGTTTTGAAAAGCCCCGTCCGAGGTATTAAAACCCGGGGCGCAAAATTGAAAATGTACGCCGGGGCCGGGCTGGAGCGGAACCATGAGAGAACAGACGAACGACTGAACCGATCTCACACCCCGTTCGGCGTCACTCACTGTTTCCAATCCCATTAACGGGCACGGTGATTCGTGAATAGGCGCGAAAATACGCAGCTTTTAATCAGCGGGACTCACTATCATCGACCACCATCTGTTTCGATCAAAACATTCTGCGAAGTTGACAAACGAAAATTAAATTTTTTCCTCAAACAACGATGAAATGATTAACACTATGCGTTCATTCTGGTTTCGCTATTCTTTTCTTTTTTTGTGTGTACGTTACCGTATTTACGTTACGCATTTAATGAATTACTTTTTTAAACATGAACCAAACGATTCGAGTTTTCTTAAAGATTTCGAAGGTTGCATGATATAACGATTAACAGATGATTAGAGACTATGAAAGATGGATACGATAGTATACATACTACTGCAAGAGTATCACAAAACATGTGGGCATTACTTCAGGGATGAATTCAATACGCTGAAATAAGAAAAAATGTTCGTATGAACATATATCGGATATGATCTTGTTTCTGAATTATAGCCGATTTTGAAATAACAGGTATCAACCTGTTATGGCGGCTGAAAAGTGTGTGTGAGGAGATGGAAAAAGAAGAGGGAAGTGGCGATTCCTCCTGGGCCCGCTAGAGAACTCGTCAGTAAGGCGGGGAGAGTACGATTTCTGTGGCCACTCGTTTTGAGGTTATATTTGTGTTCTTGGGGTTATTTCAAGAAAAAAATGTATATATAACATGGCGTCAAATTAGCCTGGTTTAACCGGTAAAGTATATTTCCTGTTTTTTATAAATTTGCAAATATCTCGGTAACTATGCGAAATCTGGCAAAATATCAAGAGACCTTTTTTGTAGAAAATGAAATTTTATTCGCATAATCTTTACATTGTAGCTGTCATCGAGAATTTGAACTGGTAATGGAAAAATCATGTGAATAGTGAGTTGTGGTTAGGTCGTGGAGGAGGCGGAAATCGTACTCGTGCCCATCTAGCGGGCCCTGCCTTAAAAGCGGGATGTCGTAAGGACAATTTAGGACGGCATATCTATAAACAGAGGAAGATTCAGGTAGTAGCGGGAAAGGTGT
This sequence comes from Sphecodes monilicornis, assembly GCA_913789915.3. Classification (NCBI taxonomy): domain Eukaryota; kingdom Metazoa; phylum Arthropoda; class Insecta; order Hymenoptera; family Halictidae; genus Sphecodes; species Sphecodes monilicornis. The sequence continues at coordinate 6,059,753 of OU565295.1, read as the reverse complement.
TGTCGTACTGTCCCTCTGTTGACGAGCATAGGAAGTAGCCGCCACACTGTTACCATATCATGAAATGAAATAGCAAATTTACATAAGTACTATTATCACTAGACAGCGGATCTTAATGCAAAATAAAAATTTTCTACCTGAATTGCAACAAACTCGAGTGAAATAGAAATTTATTTTCTTTCTTAATATGTTTATTAGATTGAAAATAATATAACAGTATTTTCTAATTCTTCTAATGTTTTTACTGTTTTAAGTTATACCTACCCATTTTTGTCATAAATGCATGAAATCCGCTGTATAATTATTACCAGGAACGTGTATTAAACTGATTGAAACAAATTAGAAAATAGTGTTTTCATGTCAGGCCATAAGATGCGTTACTTGTAAACAATTCAACGAAGCCGGTAATACAGTCAGAATTACCAGAAGACATAAGTGGCTATAATTCGGAAACAAGGTTATTTCGGGTATATGTATGTGAATATGAACTTTTTTTTTCTTACTGTAGCATACTGAATCCATTCCTGAAGTTATACCCATAAGTTTTGAAACTCACTGTATAGATTTTTATGCATGTATAATGTAGTACATATATGCATGCATAAGACTACATACAGACACTATAATAGATAATTTTGTCTTAAAGCATTATCTTTGCATAGTATAACAAATTTGTTTAATCGATGTTTGAATAAAAGTAAAGATTCGAGTAAAATATTCGAATATAAATATTAAAAATGTTAAACTATAAGAAAACTATAAAACAATTATCAGAAGTATAATAATACCATTATAAGTGATAAATTCAAAAAATTTATTATTGTATAAAACGATAGTATTTTTAAACAATTTCAATTTTGCTTTAACCTGATAATAGAACAATATAGTTCAATAACATTAGTGACTATAGTGAGTTGACACATTTACTACTATTATTGCTAAATTTAATAACATTTTCATAAGCTATGCCACAACTACAAATTTTTAAAATGAAATACAAACAATGTATGTTTTTACAATCACGTTAATTAATTTTCTCTAAACTTATCTTCCCATAACGCGTCGCAGACGTTGCTTCTTAAAGAACAAATTTTTTTAATGGAGGAAGGAACTTTTTAATGTCTCACTTGGAAAGTTTATATCACCAATAACCAGACAGTTTTTGAAACTTGTGTTCTTCGTTACAAGCGAGTCACAAAACGGAGCGACATGGTTCATTTATTAAATTTACCATAATGCTAAATATGGTGGGAACAGTATTTCACTCAAGCCTATTTGTGGGCATAATCGATACAGGCTTAATTCAGCGATAGCAAAAACTGAAGATATAACTGTGTTTTACGTCGGCGAAGGGAGACGGCTTAACAGAACGATTTCAAACGCGTGTCTATTAATTGAGGTGGGCAGTTACAAGGTTTTATGCAAGAACTTCTTAAGTGCCGTTTAATTTAATAGTACTTCAGGACTTTGTGCATAAAGCCTTTCGTTTATAACTGCCTGCGCGAAGTAGGAAATTTTAAGTCGGGGTCCCTCTGGTTTTCACTCCCTGGATTCGGAGCACCAGATTATTGTAATAAGTACCGGATTGACATTAGGATCTCTGCAATGTCAAACAACTCTCCAAGTGTACCAAAACAGAAAAAGTGACACAGTTTCAAAATTTTTTAATTCTTAAATCTGTGAGGCAGAAAATGAAACGTTAAGGTTTATTATTATTTTTACAGTCGTGTTGCATTTTATAAATCCTAGCAAAATTTAATTGCTTCAATATGTCAACACAAAAACTAATTGTTTCCTCTGGACGATAAATTATTTGACTACATGTAGATGATAGTGCGCTCAAAGCAACTGTTATGCACCCCAAATTTATTGCATATGCGTCTGTGGATACAACGAAAAAATACATATTCCTATGAAATATTTTTCACTTAAATAAATAAATTGTAGTAGCTTTTTCGTACCGTGAATAATAGATGTTTCAATATTCATAGTCCGTTTCTGACATTTCTATGTTCAAACGAGAATAGCATTGTTCAATGATGTTTCTGAAGTACCAAGCACTCTAAAGAAACCTCAATAATTCATGGAAAATATTTCCAAATTTGTCAATACCATTCAATTAAGTATTAGAGCAAAGAAACGGTGAAGATATGTCAACACAATTCGATACGTTAGTTTTCAAAAACGGAGGCGTGTAGGAGGAAAATAGACGGGTGCTGTATCAAAGAGATATTTATGAACAACGTTTAACATCCTAACCAAAGGTACACCAGACACAAAAATATTCACTAATCTTTAGTAATTTTTCTTACTTGGATAAAAAATGACAGGGTGAATATTTTCGATACACAGAAAATCAGTCATCTTCATGTTCCTTTTTCTCAAGATCCATTCGACGGAGCGAGTTGAAATTTGGTGTGCTTTTACTGCTAAGGGTAACACGTATTTTAGCCAAAGACGGTAAGAGTGCCAAAATCTTCACACATAGATAGAGTTGTATAATGTTTTCTATTCGATATTTCAAGATTCCTTCTAGTTAAAATACACATCCAGTATAATGCTAGATGCACTAAAAATTTGATATTAGTAGCTGTAGTAGATTTTGAGAAAAGGAGACACGCGAAATCAGAGCTGGGTAAAATTCTTGAGAAAAAAATATTTCAAATGGTCGTTTTTTTACAATTCAAATAATATACTATTTTAGACAAACAAAAAAATTTCCGCAAGTGAAATGTTTTTATCTAAAACATATAATAAAATATTTGAATAGTATTTAAAATATTCCTTGACAATGAAAATTGATTGAGGAAACAAGTAATATTAAAATGCAAGAAACCATAATATTTTCGAACTCGTTTTTCTGGGAAACAATATTATTATTTTCTCAAGTAAAATTATTCCTTGAAAATCCTTAAAAAAATACTATTTTATAAACTTTTGATAAATATTTTATTTTCAAAAGTGTACGTATAATGTAACATAAAATACACTATTTACTATTTGAAATAGTATTTCACCCAGCTCTGCACGAAGTTGACTTATTTTATCTATGTACCGAGAAAAATGTGTATTCCGCTTAAGCTGACTGCAATAATTTCTCAAACACTTTTCTAGTATAATTCCTGCATAATCTGATATTTGTAGCGCCGCCTTAATGCCCCTGAAAAGGAAAATTGTTCGTTTTCCACTCAGGGCTGTAACAGCGTATATCTTGTTTATATTTCCCTAGCTAATAGTCGGACTGTTTTATACGGCTCTAAACAAGACTCTCTGTAGCAGTAGTTGTTCGAACGATTCGCATTCCTCCCAAGGGCGTCGTGTTCGGCAAAATACTTCGTTCTGCGGCTAATGCGGCTCGCGTTGGACATTCCGATACGCATCATGAAGTGGAATTCATTGGACTGCAGGCGGCTTTCTTTCTGAAAAAAGAAAGGAATATCGAGGAGAGTGCGAGAGAGCAAGAAAATTGATGATATCTGTACGTGTCGCGTGAAAGTGACGTTATTGTGATATAAATTGAGACATAAAGTGGTCAGAGTGGTGCGCGAGGATGCTGACGAAGAAGCTTCAAGGATCAGCCGAAGCTGTTAGTCTTGATTATTGCAGACAGTCGCCCCGAATCCCCCCGTACAGTCGACAACCAGAGAGAAGACGCATAGTGTCCTTTCCACCATAAAGCTTCCCACTGGGGCCTATTAATTTGTACAAATGCCAGCCTTTATTAGACGAGATTCAACCGAATCAACGCGATGCAACGCATTATTGTTCCGCGTTATTATTAATATGGAAATATCAATAAGCGAAGACGTGAAACAGATATTATAATATTTACGCGCATCGTACCAGACTGATAAAATGCATATCATAATGTAATTGATCGGTACCTTGATGAGATTAATGCACAATTGTTGTTGGTTTGGACGAATCCGATTTTGATTAAATAATATGCAAAACAATAGGAATTTTTACATTTTATTTTGGAATCAATTTCTAAAGGATTACTGATGTTACCAAAGAATTTGGACTTCACATATGTGTAATTCGTTTACTTATTTGTTCGATTAAATTGAACATTTTAAACTTTGCAATGTATTCCATGCATAGTTTTAATTTTGATTTTTTCCAACTCTCTGAATCATATTTTCACTTAGATCGCTGTATTCTCACTTTTTCTCTGCTATATGTGAATTAATTTGCTCCATTTGGATTTAAACACCCAGTATATAGAAACAGAGTCTGAGATTTTAAGTTGTTTATAAAATAATAGCGAATCATTCCTTCACGACATGTGATATTGATTTATTAGGGTAGCGTATTCCTCACTCTTCTGATAAACTCCGTTCTGTGAAGATGTACATTATATTTTTCTTACATTTGTGTTGCAAATAAATTGTTCTTTGTTGAATGATCTTTTGGTTGCTTGATCTTCTACTGCAATAGTGTATTTAAAACCTCTCACACTATATCTTCGTCTTACTCTTTTCAAGACCTCTTCACGTTATAAGAAAATGTTGTAGAAAACGATCAATCAAACACCAGCCACACCTGGTTTTCCTTCCAAAATTACCAATGACCTGTCAACCAATACATATCCACTTCATCATGAATCTCACCTCATATAGAGAACACTTAACTCCACTTCAACTAAACACACTATGAATTTACGACAAGAAATTTACTGTGAAATGTTTAAGCAAACAAGTTTAAATTTTGTCGCTTCTAGAAATGTGATTTTCTTTGACAAAACTTTAGTGCAATAGAAAAGGAATGAAGTTAGTTAATTGAAAGTTAAAGAGGTCAGATAAACTGTCCGTTTATTATCATAATATTGCTGTTAGAATATAGTATAATATATTGGTGAAAACAGAATAGATATAGAAATAACACATTGTATTTGTTACTGCAATTTAGATGTATAAGTAGGTTTAGGAATGTAAAAGTCAAAGTCTCTCAAATTCCGAAAGTACAAATGATGCATCAATAAATGCTGGTAAATAAACTAATACTATCTTTCCAGGTTTCTTGTTTATCAATTTTATCAGCACTTGAATTGAGTTATTTTTTCCATCTAGTTACAATAATTTTAATGTCCTTTTAAAAGAACGTCTTATTAACAAATAGAAGAACATGCATTAATGTTCAATTTGATATAAAACTTGTTACTGTAAAACGTATATCTGTTCATGCAACATATGTAAAATGATCGATTGAATGATAATGATGATAAAATGATCGATTAAACACTTCATGTGCTTCAACGTAATATAAATAACCCCCACAACTGGTGGGGAACAGAGCAGTCCATTTGCGGTCTCGATACAGTAACACTTCCATTATTTTTGATACCGTTCATTTCAACAAGTATGGCTGAAATGACAAATTGCAGCAATACTCGTACAGTCACTCCCATTAATATTCGGACACTCTTAAAAAGAGAGGTTGCGAATAATGTACCATAGTAATATGAAATTCATCCGATGTGTCTCCTACTTTGTGTTCCACCTACACATTTTTCTCATAAATGGATAAAATCCTCAGAAGTAATTATAAGTGCTAAATTTACAAATTTTATTATTGTCTAAAATGATGAAATTTGTTAAAAATTCTACTTTTTTTTATTCTAGCAATCAAACAATATAGTTGACTTACTATAGAGACTACAACATGTAATATTCTTACTATTATTAATCTTAGAGGCAATGACATTTTTCAAAGCTATACCATGAAGGAGAGAGAATGAGGAGAACGTCGATATGAGAGAAGTATGTTTTGACTGTGCAATCGCAGAAAGTTACGAGAAACTGCCCGGGTTGTCAAGATCAAAGTTGTCAAATTTTATTAGCGTGGCTGGATTGAGTCTGCTATAAAGGATGAAGCCGGTGACCGGTTTAACGGTACCAGCATGGCTCAGTCTCGTCACTTTCCGCAACCATCTTCTCCGGTACTTCCGAAGAAGCTTTATTGAAGTCCAGTCAATCTCTGTCGCCCGTAGTTTCCGATTTGGGGCGATACTCAGCTAGCCTTTGAGCCGGTAAACGGAGTCAGTCGTAGGAAGGAAGGTTAGTCGATCGGCTTTATATATAAACTCAAAAGACAAATGGTGTGAGATCGTACTACGGCCCGGCAAAGACGCAAGTGTCAGGAGCAGGTGTATCGTCGAATATATATGTACTGCCAGCGAACGGACCGTCAGTAATTAAAATGTCTCCCTTAGGAAACTCCTGCCTCGCTTGCGGCTTAGGACCTCCAAGGAACTTCTTTCAGAACTCTTTGCTTTGGCCGGGAGTTACACTTGCAAATTGTGACAAATAGTTTCATAACACTGGTTGCTTGATAATGACTGTATAGGAATTTATTGCCTCGTATTTCACTCCCGGAACAGTCTCGTAAAAATAATGGACTCTTTAATTATGGTTGTGTTGATAAAATAAAGCGTCGATATCCCTGTTATAAAGAATACCAAAATTTTTGATGGATTCGTATGAAATATCGACATAGAAATTACATTTTTCTGTCTTGATCGTATTCATTTATAAAATGATTATATAGAGAAACAAGTATAAAAATGATACTTTTTAGGAGTGGTCGTATAAGTAGATCTCAAATTAGAAGCTGAGCTATTACAATGCCTGTAAATTATTTGTATTGTTAAAATTATATTCCCGACTCATAGTACAATCTCGTTAGTCATCACTAGATTTTGGATCTTTATTGAAAATAAAAATTGTCTCCATTAATTGCAAGATATTCGAATTACGCAGACATTTATTTCTTGTTTCAATAATTTTAATTAGCAGAAAATGAGACAATAAGATTTTTAGACCTTGTAAATGTTTCCATAGATTTGTATTTCGTTCGGCCATTTCTGTCATAAATGTATAAAATTAGTAGTCACAAAATCGCATCACAGTATATGTACGAATATCAGCATTAACTAAAATTACATTTGCTACATTAGTATTTTGTTTATTCGAATAGAATCAGTGGGAATATTTCAATATTTTGAATACACAAATTCGGTTTAGTAATAACGATCGTTTAACCAGTTAACTGTGTAGCTCGACTTTGTATGTGGTTACTAAAAATTTTTGAAAACTTTATTTTTCACATATGAAAATCTCTTTCGTCAATTTCTTTGTTTCGTTTCTTTACTTCGTCTTTGACTCGAAAAATTCTAAAATCTCGAAAAATTAATAATGCGTTTTAATTTTCACTACAAATTTTAACGTAAGTAGCAAGCAATTCATTTTATTCCATGACGAGTATACTCGACAAAAACAGCTAACTGGTTAATGAAATACATGCCTTTATCAACAAAACAGAGACGTATTGGCATACTGGGTGGACATATTTGACATCTGGGTATTTCTAAATTGTATATTTCACTATTCACTGTAGACATTGGTATCTTGCTTAAACGATAATTTGCTTAAAAAGTCTTAATAAAATAAGTTTGTAAAATGTAATACGTTTGAATGTTCTCGTCAACAAGTAGCAAAATTATTTAAAAATTCCCATTGATAAGTAGCAAAATCATTGTAGACTGCTAGTTCTTCCGATAATTATAAATTGATTTACATTCGCGACATAAAAATATGCGTCAAAACTATAAAGCACAATGTTATTGAACTCCGTAGAAACTCTTTGGCACTAACATAAGGGTTAAACATATGAGCATTTTGAATAAACTAGGAATAATTCGATAAAAAAGATTCTAAATTTTCATAACTTCACGACGATACGCGCGCTCTTAAGCTCATCCGACCGGTTCTGAAATGGTAAACATCATCCGAATAACATTTTCATCCACGAGTCAGGTCATCCGTTTTTCTTCGACAGCCGGAACGGTCCGTGCTACTTCTAAATGAGCCTGGAAGGAATCTCGGCGGGATTGGTCGCTGAAAGTGAAATATAATGCAGCGGGGGTAGCGGCATTAGACGCGCACGTTCAACAAGCGATCTCGTTAAGGATCGTTTTTGCCCGGCGGAAGTAACGAGCACACCAAGTCCCCGGAGAAAATCTTTGACGCACGAAGCGCCTTCGTAACATCCGGCGAGTTACCGAAAACTTCGATTCGCCGGGCTATGATCGCGTTTTTACTCACGCGGAAGCCCTGAGGAACCCTATCTCTCTCTCTCTCTCTCTCTCTCTCTCTCTCTCTCTCTCTGTCCCCTCGCTTTCTCTTTCCATCTCGTTAAGGTCCCATTTCTCATGATAGAAATCGGTAGCTCGGATTCTACTGGGAGAAACCGGGCCGCGGAGAGTATCGAAAAGTTTCAACGTTGTTGAAGTTTCCATAAGAGTTACCACTCCGCTGCATCTCTCCCCAGTCTCTCTCTCTCTCTCTCTCTCTCTCTCTATGCCTCTCTTTCGATGTCCCTATCCTCCTAGATTCCATACCACGCCATTGCCACCGCTGCGGCACAGCAAACCGGTTCTCTCTTTCTGACATCGAACGATCGAGTCAACATTCGACGCGGCAGCACTTTTGACGGTTACTGCGAACAGCCAGTGGACGTTCTTACTTCTCCAATGACTCCCCGCCGAAAGAATTTCGCTGTTCCGAGGTGGCAGCACGGAAAACGGGCCAGGGGATTTCGATTCTCCACGGAATATGAACGAGAAGGGAAACGCAAAGAACACCGTGCCGGGCGAGAAAATGTTGAAAAAACGAGCTCTGGGGAAATCGATCACCAGACCTTCAGCAGCTAATTAAACTCCGAGTCATTAAATCCCACGCTAAATTTTTATGTGCACGCGGTTTTACTCTCTTTTTCTCGGATACAATTGGTTTTTAGATGGAACGCGCCGTGTCTGCTATTTTAGTTTCGAACTGTTTCGGATATCGAATTGACCGATTTTATTAAACTCCGTAATTCCGTATCGAAATCTGATTTATAGACTGTGGACTTTACGCATTTATTACAGAAATGAACGAAGAAAATATAAAATTGTGAGAGTATTAGGAGAATGTAAGAGTATTCTTACTGGACTGCGCATTTTGAGGCGAAATAAAAATTGATTGCATTTATTGTAAAATATTATACATGAGCTCTGCATACATATTTATTCATTTTCTTAAGCATTTTAATAAGCCTGATAATTAAACGAGTCTCATAATTGTATTGAATCTACTCATTTTTGTTATAATTGCAAAAATCCACATTCTAGTAATTAAATTATGTTCGCCTTGTTAGATTCATGGAACGAAGAAGTACATTTTATGTCTACATTTCAATTTTATGTGAAAAATGGTAGTTATCTGTGAGAGATTGAACACTTGCACAGTTTCTGAAGTTCATCTGTCTTTCTTAACACCAAACCTACCAAGCACAAATCATATAAAAGTAAAATGCTTTACAGAAGTTAAAAGACTGAATTTATTTAAACTTTGTACCGCTTCCATTACAATATGTATTTAAATAAAGAAGTCAATCTAGTCATTTCCTATGAAAGCGTTTCTATAATTTCAATAAATGTGAAATAGAAAACCGGTCATTTGACCGTGGTAGGTTTAGTGTTAAAAATATGTGTGTGGTTTATAAATGAGAATTATTTACTCTTGTGTGTAACGTGCTTTTCTGTTGGAGTTCTGCTAGTGTTGTTCATAGTTTTGAGTTACTAGCAAGAACTATTGAAATTTTGCATTAATTGCTGAGATAATCATTCACATTGAGTGGCACACAGTGGATGAACAAGAATGTTCGACTTTTCTTGTGATAAAGTCGTGTACAAAAATTATGCTTTCTAATTTATTGAGGTTTATGTTACACGATATAAAGAAGCACAAAAATCACAGGAAATACATCGTGCACTCTTATATCAAGCCATTGCGGTATTAATATTTCCCACAATTGCGTTCCTTAAGAATAAAACTTTTCATCAAAGTAATTTACACGCAATCTTAAACCATATTCAATGTTTCATGATTACGACAAATCTGACAAAGATATCTCCTAAAATAATATACACGTGAACTTGCACAATTCGTATGATAATTAGAGACGGAAGCGTGTTGCATTCTATCGATGCGGATAAGAAGACGGGAAATGTAACGGGGTCAGAAAAAAGATCCAACAGCAGCGATAGATTTTGTTCTTAGCCTGAGATTATCCCGTTTTACAGGAAAATCCTATCGCGAAAGATTCATTGAGGCAACACTCACACCTGTGTTCCGGCAAGCTTCTCCGCAATCGCAATTGGCGCGGGAGGATTTACGATCTTACACCCCCAAGTCAGATTAGGCTGGTGCGGCGTGTAGTAGGTTCTCAAGGAGCTGCTTCGCATAGGAGCTTTCAAAGCGGGCTGCCTTTAAAATGCCTTCTTCTATTCGAGAAGAGTAGGGAAAGGCGAGCTCGATAAAGCGGTTCTAAAAGACGCCTGCTACGGGCACCGAACGCGCACAACAGAAGGAAGTTATAGTTTTACCCCCAACCGATTTCGCCGTGGCAAAAGGGATCGCACCCGCTTTATTCTTATGTTATGATTGTATTCGGGGCATAGTAACCCGCAATATTACTTTGTCAATTTCCTCTTTACCAATTCCTCTACACCTTTTTCGCGAATTGGAAAAGGTTCGCTAGGGGTTCTCGAGGGTTCGGTTTAACAGTCGCGTAGACCCGAATGATGAGGTTTACTATTTGCGGTGTGTTTGTGTTTGCTTGGCTATCTTGAATCTTTGAAAGCTCACTTTTAAAAGGGTTTCTCGATATTCGCGAAATTGACGTCAGTAAAGGAGTTTAACCGAACGCAGGTCAGGTCCTCGAGATTTCAGCATAGGTATTAAGACTAATCCTTCTGGAAACTTTAAATTTTCTCAAACCAGTGCAAAATCGCCTGGAAACTGTCCGGAGGATTTTACTGAAATTTTGCACACATTTTCTTAGAGTTAGCATTTTTTAATCGCTCCGTGAATAACGATTTTTAAGCACAAACTTGAAATACAATTTCGAAGAACTGCTGTTTTCTTAATTTTGGGTGAACTGCTACATATAATCACTAGCAAACAAAACTAGAATCAAGTATTAGAAATTTTAACTTTAGGGACGTGCCAAGTAGTAAAGAAAAAGCAATTACTTGGGCTCTGGATTGTGGATTGTTGCGGAAATTTAAAAAATGTCGTACTCATCGGTCCGAAATGAAAATTTATAACAATAATCATGGAATCGGTTGTTATCGGTGTCCAGTAATTAAAATATACAGAATCACATACAGGATTTCAAAAAGAAGGTACAGTCCAAGATGGTTTGGGGTTAGGCCGTCGTGGGAGCGGAGAAGGCCATGGTATAATGTTTCGCATTTTGATTTAGTAAATGTGTTATTATGTATTACATACGTGTTTGTGCTGCCGTCTAACGGATCTGTTCCGGAGTATTTAGCATAGTTTATGTGTATCGCCTAGCAAATATATCAATATGGCGTCACTTTAACCTGTCAAAAAGGCTTAAAAGTGTTCAACTTTATACGGGTATAACTTTTTAACCAATAATTTCCGCACAATAAGATTTTTATTTCCGGTGTTCTCTCGTCGAAATTTATAAGATTGTATAAAAAAACTTGAAAAAAAGAGTTCTCCAAAACGCAGTTAAACCAAAATTTATATTATTCGATTCTGTGAAATGGAACAATCATCATTTTTAAACACATATCTGTGCTCTTGTTTTACATATGTTACAGAAATTATTTTCTTTAAACGAATATTGTAATTTAAATGACAAAAGTCAGGAAAATCTTAACAAAAACTGAATTTGCAAGGATCATATTTGTAAAACATTTTATATTAGCAATATTTATTTCAGTACACTAAAATGATTTAGTTATTGAGTACGTATAGCAATGAATATATTATTGGAGTATATTAAAATGATCTACTATGATTTGATTAAAAATCCTCTGCATCGATTGCTACAAACAGAAGTCAAATAGAAATTTTTCCGCTTCTGTTCTAATTTTTATCAATTGAAAATAATATGTCTACAATTTTGAAAGTCTTCGCAAGAATTTCTCCTATTTATTTTCATGTGGAATGCGCAAAATGCAAAATAAAGTTATCAATTAAGTTTGCATCGTGTGAATAACGTTTGCACGTATTTCGCAAGACAGCATAAATACCGTGCAATTTGTATCTGTAGAATTGCGGGAAGCAGATTTGAGAAAAGTGTTCCCGCAATAAAGTTGTTACGAGTCGGACCGACTGGTAATTTCCGTAGAGTTACGCGCTGGAAGGTTTAAAACAGGAGGACACTAGAATCTAATTAAAACCGTTATCGAGGTAAACAGGAGTATAGCGGGGCGTGTTTACACCGTGCGAGTAGTAAACTGCGGCTATCTTGAAGATCCAAGTAATTATTTCAAAGGTTTGCTTTATATCCAACGGCGGAGTCGGCGCTATTGACCAAGTGCCGAACGACGATAAGTCCCGGGCGCGGTAAAGTGAAATAGGCGTGATCCATTCGCGAAACGTGAAGTCATAAAGGCGCATGAAGTACTTGCAGCCGGGTACACCGTCCCCGGTTCTACACTATACAGATAAACCGCTGAGTCAAGCTGTTTGACTTGCACATTTCTAGCGGTGGTTGCCACGCCACCTTCGAACGCCACTGGCTGGTTATAAACGGGGGGTTTTAAAGCTCCCTTAAAATTGTACTGTGGGGAATGAACGCACCTTTCGCGTCCTTCCCCTCTTCTGTTTCTGTCTCTCCTTCAACCTTGCTCTTTAACTATTACTTTCCCTTGCGTCTACCTACTTCTGCTCTATCCGTCTGCGCTCTATAATAATTTTAAATATCTTGTGGAATTACTCCATTTGCATGACTCTGCGAAAAGTGGAGAATTTAAAGTATTTTCTGTGAATAAAACACATTTTAAAAATGACTTAGACATAGTCACTATTACCTAGACCCCGTCTGCGCTTTATGTAGAAAATCTTTTGGAATTTCTCAATTCACGTGACTTCATCAATTGCGGAAAAGTTAAACTCTTTTTCTATTGCACAGGGTGTATTAAACACATTCAAAATATGACCCAGATAAGTTTATAATGTTAGGTGTATCCAGTAGTTTTAGCCTTTCTATCAATTTTCATTTATTTATACACGATATGCGAGGTATGATGCCAGTCGATGATGAAGTGGTTATGTAGGAATACTGATAGTAAACATACAATTACTTAAAAAGGCAGACGATTATGATTGTTAAAAGTTATTATGCATGAATGACTGAAAAACAACTAAGACTACTGCATACGCCTTTTTCGCACACACACCTTCGACCTAGATAATGCTCTAAATCCGACTTTAGGTCGAATTTCAAAAAAGTCGTTGGCATAAATACGTAATACCCCTAACAGTAAAGGCAGACAAAATTTCAGCTCGATCGAAGGAATGTTGAAAAGGAACATGAGTGCCGAAAAAAGTGATTTTACAAGAGAAGAATCTCCTAAAATGTTGTTTTCATTCGTTTACGCATTGGACCTAAGTGTTTCAGCATTTTGTTCCCACTCATAGCACCAGAAAAATCATTTCAGATATATTGCGTACGCAAATTACTTAGCATCCTTTCCATTGTCTATTAATCGACTATTTATAAACAATTAAAGGACATTCTACTCTCAAAAATAATTTACATCACTTTCTATGTATTTTCTACGCCTTAATAAATTTTCGATATGATGGTTGAAAGATTTAAACTCGAAATGACGTTGCAGTTCATTGACTGTGAATGAAATGAATTAATTTGTACACTTAAAACCTACCAAACATTATCAAACAAATTATTTATTTTCAACTATATTTTATGTTACCAGTAATCCTTATACAGAACAAAATTGTACGCATGATCCAAACATACACGCCCTGTAATCGATTCGGGAAAATTCGTAAACAATGAAAAGCGAGCGAGAGAGGATGAGACGAAAGTAATGTGAAGGGGTTGTTCCGGCGCGCACGCAAGGATACAATTCCTGGATTGAAAGAGAGTAGCCTAAAGGGGCGACAATAGTAGCATGATGAGTCTATTCTAGTGACGCCCATAGCGCGCCCGTAATACTGGTAAAGAAGATTCGACCAGTGCGCTCACTATGTCTACGGATGCCGAGCCGTCGGAGCGTGGAGGAAAAACCAACCCGTCTCTTCTCTTTGCCTATTTGAGCCATGTCCGGTAAAAACTTCCGTCGTGCCCGGCTATCATTGCTTTTTAAAGCTCTCTTTCCCTCCGCTCTCCCTGCCTCCTATTGCTTTTATTTGGTTTTCCTTTTAACGCATGCGTTTCCCCGGGTAGCAGCGTTTACTCCAAATAGATACGCATCGTCAAAGCAACAGATATATCCGCGAATTTCGCAATTTTTAAACCGAATACCCACTAAACCGTGCGCGCGCGGGGCATGGACAGACAAATATCCGCGTAATAACGTTAATGGAAGGCAGTGTTTGATCGTAGTCTATCAGCGCGAAGAGAAAGTTATACGATTCAATGACCACCGAGTACGACCGCGGTTCGAATGGGAAGCGTGCTAGTAAACGATATGAAAGATGAGCGTAATAATTGTGTTTTATGATGGCGCAATTCCCATCGTTTCAGCCTCGAACAACACTTGGAAATCCGATAATTGTGCGAACGTTTTAATCAAACAAACAGACGCAATTGAAAGATTTCGTGAAAAATACAAGCCATTAGGTTATTGCATATGCAATGGCCGATGTTAGGATGCAAACATTGTGCAGCGTTTGGATCAAGAAATACTATTATAGTCTGCACATTTATTATACAGTACGATTTGCAAAGTATTATACAGGGTGTCCCACGCAACTGTAAAAGGCTGTACCTCCTAAACGGTTGGGAATATAGGAAAATGTTATAAGAAAAAGTTGAATGGCATCAGACGGTGCATAATACGCAACTAATTTTATGCACTTTTGTACATCGGTGCATCAGAAAAATGCAACTTCACTTTTTTTTTTTTAAATGGAAACCTACATTTTTTACTGCACCAATCGATGTAGTTTGTTGTGCTCTACATAAAAGTAGTAACATACTTATGCCCTAAACTTATTCGTTAGGACGTTATCGTAATTAAAAGCTACAAACATTATAATGGAGCACTACGTGATACTGTAGAACACTTGCCGACAGAGCGAAATCATTCACAAATCTACAACAATCTTAGCTACGATAACTTCCGAACGAATAAGTTTAGGACATAAGTATGTTAGTACTTTTATGTAGAGCACAAACAATTGCATCGTTTCGTGCAGTCAAATATGTAGGATTCCATTTAAAAAAAAAGTGCAGTTGCATTTTTCTGATGCACCGATGCACAAAAGTGCATAAAATTAGTTGCGTATTACGCACCGTCTGATGCCATTCAACTT